>JAHBBC010000018.1:0-600000 GCA_019915015.1 Auriscalpium vulgare
CGCGTGGCAGCGTGGCGGCCGGGAGGCTCGCGCGCAGTATAAAAGTAAGACTTGCTTCACTATCGATACCACAACAACCCACCCAACGCTGTCCTCTCACATGGATCCTTCTCTCCCTAAAGCGCTCTCTCCTCGCAAGGGAGGCGCCAGCACCGTCAACTACTACATGCACACCGTCAATGCGAACTCTACCGACGCTGTTCGTGATGCATTGAAGTCTGACTTGACCAACAATATCGTCTACGATGACCGCGATGTCTTCAGGCGCATTCGCACCGATCTGGTGGACACTGATCTGGTCAGCCGGTGCTTGAAGACATTCGAAGAATCGAGCGACATGAAGAGCGCCAAGAGTAGTCTGGAAACAATCGAGGCAAATGCCATTCAAAGGGACCTATTGCCAAAGGGCGAAAAGAAGCAGGAGACATTGATGTACGATCATTTGGTGAGTAGCCGTGGCTTACTCTGTAGATTGTACCCTGACTAGCTGCGCAGTTGGCTATATTCCGATTCCTCGAATCCTTCGGCATCGATCGCACTTCGAACCCTCTCCGCTCCGTTGCCGAAGGGGCGGACACGTTAATCAACGACCAGTTCCATAAATTCGCTGCATTTCCGCGCGTCAAACCGGATTTTGTTTACACCAACGGACGTCAACACCCCATTGACTGGTGCGATGTTGATGCATTTATCGAAGTGAAGGCGACGACAGCGCAAGGACCCACTCCGAGGACTGACGGGGTGGATCCTATCATTTCCCAGGCGGCGGACTACGCACGCCACCACATGTCTTCCCGCCCATTCATGCTGTTCTCAGTCGGCCTCCTGATCTACGGATCCTCATTCTCCGTTGCAATCTTTGATCGCAAGGGCGTCGCAATCTCGCCCTCCTTGAGCATGTGGGGTGACAAGGAAACTTTCATCCGCACCATCCTCTCCATCACGCACAACCTGACCCCTGTGGAGCTTGGACACGATCCCACAGTTCGCCGACTCCCCCTCGACGAAATTTCTCGCTTGTTTCCCGAAGACACTCCGTCCTTTCCGTGTTATGTCATCGAGCCGCTGATGAACGATACCAGCCGTCGTTCCTGGTGCACCATCCATCCCATCTGGGCCTCGTTGTCGCTCTTGGGCCGGGCAAGCTTCGTCTGGAAAGTCAAAGAATACAAGGTTGGCCTAGGTGGCGTCGCAGAAATAGTAGGGCCTCTTCGTGTCCTCAAAACAGCCTGGCGCCATGGAACTCGCCCGTCGGAGTCCCTCATTTACGGGACCATCCAAGGTACCCACCCCGGATTAGCACGTTTTACTGCAGGGTCCGATGTTCAGTTGCCTCCCTCCAATGCCAACCCGCAAGCAGTGCGGGATGTAATCACTGTCAATAGGCTTCGCGCGGTGCCTGGTGAGCTGTTCGACGATAAGCCGAGTCCGACTCTGCACCGCCTGGTTCTGGAGACCGTCGGTCGGCCGCTGTGGGAATACAAGTCAGAAAAGGAGCTCCTGGTCGGCTTTCGCGCTGCACTTGCTGGTGAGTCTGCTTGATCTTCCGTCGACTGAAGACCGCTAATAAATCCGCAGGTCACCAATTCTTGTCGAAACAAAACATTTTGCATCGCGACATAAGTGCGGGTAACGTCCTTCTCGGAGACCCTGAGGACGGCCAGGGAGTGGAGGGCTTCATCACCGACGTGGAATTTGCACATGCGCGCAAAGTCTACCTCACGGAGGTGAAGATAGAGCCTGTGGCTTCCGTTCGCGACCCGTATGGAAAGCAAACTCCGCCCGCGTATCGTGAGAGAAAAACATTTCACGACGACGCCCTACCTGAGCGGGGTCAAGCCATGACGGTGAGTGTCACGTGCCGAGTGATCGAATGACGCCCCTAAAGTTATCCTACGCAGGGGACGCTTCAATTCATGGCCCTCGGTTTACTTCAAGCCATCATAGCAGGTATCCCTATAGAGCATCGCGTTGAACATGACCTCGAGTCGTTCATCTGGGTGCTGGGATACAGCGTGCAGCGCAAACTGCTCAAAGACTACCCAGAAAAGACCTTAGAACATAAAAACCTCAGCCTAGAGTTCAAGGCAGAATTTGGAAAGCTCAAAGTAGACCTCATCGCAAGCGCCCGGATGAAGCCACTGACATTCATCGACGCTTTCTTCGGGGTCGACAATATACCGTCCCCTTTTGTTGTGGCATTTCTCTTGGAGTACAAAAAAATGCTCGGGAGCAGAAACTCGGTTGAAGCGCTCTTACCAATGCGGCCAGTGGCATCGTCGTACAGTAATCCAGTTACCACGAGCCGCGCTCCTGCTTTCACATACGACGCCTTGTTCAACATCCTTGAGGATTACATCAGTAGCATCCCGCCGTCTTGATCATACATTAGTTTTGCTTGAATACGTTTAGCACACCACGCGCGTACGATGATGTATGTACATAAAATTATTGCAAGAGTGCTGTTGGAATTTCGCACAATCGCGACCTAAATGCACAAATATCCGGTCAAACTGTCAACCACCTTTGTCCTCGCCCTGGACACCGTGATCGGTCGGCAACGACTTTGCAGCCGCGCGGGCGACGCCAAATGACCCGTGCATGGCAAGGATAGGGCCGCGCTAGTACGGCCCGAGTTCAATTGAACAGACTCGGCTCGGAATTTCGCACGACGTTTTGTGTTCGCTCACCTTCGCCCGTCTCATCTCCCACCTTTATTCACGATGCCGATTGGCCAGAACGACTCCAGGATCTTCTTTGGCTGGGCTAGCATTCGGAGCACCGTCTGGACAGTGAGAGCACACAAGGAAAGCCCAAATGGCGTCGCAAAATTCGTCGGGCCTCTTCCTGTCCTCAGATTTCCCTACGCCGTAAGGGATATCCTCTCTGTGAATAGGTTGCGCGTCGTGGACAGCGATGTGTTCAACGAAGAGGCCAGTCCGGTTCTCCGCCGCCTGGTCCTGGAGAGCGTCGGTCGGCCGCTGTGGGAATATACCTCAGACAGGGAGCTTCTCGTCGGGTTTCGCGCTGCGCTTAGAGGTGAGTTTGCTTGCTCTGTGGTCTGAACAAAGCAGCTAATGTTCCGCAGGTCACCAATTTTTGTCGGACCAAGGAATTTTGCATCGCAACATAAGCGCGGGCAGCGTTTTTCTCGGACACCCTGAGGCCCGCGAGGGAGGGGAGGGCTTCATCACCGACGTGGAATATGCGCATGTCCCATACCTCACGGATGTGCGGGCCGAGCCTGTGGCTTCCGTTCCCGGTGCGTCTGGAACGCAAACATCGCCCGCTCATCGTGAGAGGAGAACATTGGACGACGCCGCCATGCCTGAGCGTGGTCAAGCCATGACGGTGAGTGCCACTTGCCGAGTGATCGAATGACGCCCTCAAAATTATCTTACACAGGGGACGCTTCAATTCATGGCCGTCGATTTGCTTGAAGCCATCATAGCAGGTGTCCCGATAGAGCACCGCGTTGAACATGACCTCGAGTCGTTCATCTGGGTGCTGGGATACAGCGCGCAGCGCAGAATGTTCATTGATCACCGGGATAATGACGAACTCGCCCTAGAGTTTCAGGCCGAATTTGGAAGACTCCAAGTGACCACCATCGAAAGCGCCCGGGGGAAGCCGCTGGAATTCATAAAAGTACTCACGCCAGAGCAAATGCTCCCCCTGACTCATACTTTGGCATTTCTCTTGGAGTACAAGGAAATGCTCCAGAGCAGAGAACTCAAGAAAGCTAAAGCGCTCTTACCAATGCGGCCAGTGGCATCGTCGTACAGTAATCCAGTTACCACGAGCCGCGCTCCTGCTTTCACATACGACGCCTTGTTCAACATCCTTGAGGATTACATCAGTAGCATCCCGCCGTCTTGATCATACATTAGTTTTGCTTGAATACGTTTAGCACACCACGCGCGTACGATGATGTATGTACATAAAATTATTGCAAGAGTGCTGTTGGAATTTCGCACAATCGCGACCTAAATGCACAAATATCCGGTCAAACTGTCAACCACCTTTTTCCTCGCCCTGGACACCGTGATCGGTCGGCAACGACTTTGCAGCCGCGCGGGCGACGCCAAATGACCCGTGCATGGCAAGGATAGGGCCGCGCTAGTACGGCCCGAGTTCAATTGAACAGACTCGGCTCGGAATTTCGCACGACGTTTTGTGTTCGCTCACCTTCGCCCGTCTCATCTCCCACCGTTATTCACGATGCCGATTGGCCAGAACGACTCCAGGATCTTCTTTGGCTGGGCTAGCATTCGGAGCACCGTCTGGACAGTGAGAGCACACAAGGAAAGCCCAAATGGCGTCGCAAAATTCGTCGGGCCTCTTCCTGTCCTCAGATTTCCCTACGCCGTAAGGGATATCCTCTCTGTGAATAGGTTGCGCGTCGTGGACAGCGATGTGTTCAACGAAGAGGCCAGTCCGGTTCTCCGCCGCCTGGTCCTGAAGAGCGTCGGTCGGCCGCTGTGGCTATACACTTCAGACAAGGAGCTCCTGGTCGGGTTTCGCGCTGCGCTTAAAGGTGAGTCTGCTTGCTCTACGGCCGATTAAAGACCGCTCATGATCGGCAGGTCACCAATTCTTGTCGTCCCAAGGAATTTTGCATCGCGACATAAGTGCGGGCAACGTTCTTCTGGGAGACAGCGAGGGAGTGGAGGGCTTCATCACCGACATGGAATATGCACATGTGCCTGAAATCTTCCAATCGGAAGTGCAAATCGAGCCTGTGGCTTCCGTTCCCGGCCGTGCACGGGGAACGCAGACACCGCCCACTTTTCGTCAGAGGACAACATTCAAAGGCGTCGTACCTAAGCGTGGTCAAGCCATGACGGTGAGTGCCACCTGCCGAGTGATCGAATGACGCCCTCAAAATTATCTCACACAGGGGACGCTTCAATTCATGGCCGTCGATTTGTTGAACGCAATCATAGCAGGTGTCCCGATAAAGCACCGCGTTGAACATGACCTCGAGTCGTTCATCTGGGTGCTGGGATACAGCGCGCAGCGCAGAATGTTCATTGATCACCGGGATAATCCCAAACTCGCCCTAGAGTTTCAGGCCGAATTTGGAAGACTCCAAGTTACCACCATCGAAAGCGCCCGGGGGAAGCCGCTGGAATTCATAAAAGTACTCACGCCAGAGCAAATGCTCCCCCTGAACCATACTTTGGGATTTCTTATGGAATACGGGGAAATGATCTGGAGGAGAAATCGCGAGAAAGTTAAAGCGCTCTTACCAATGCGGCCAGTGGCATCGTCGTACAGTAATCCAGTTACCACGAGCCGCGCTCCTGCTTTCACATACGACGCCTTGTTCAACATCCTTGAGGATTACATCAGTAGCATCCCGCCGTCTTGATCATACATTAGTTTTGCTTGAATACGTTTAGCACACCACGCGCGTACGATGATGTATGTACATAAAATTATTGCAAGAGTGCTGTTGGAATTTCGCACGATCGCGACCTAAATGCACAAATATCCGGTCAAGCTGTCAACCACCTTTTTCCTCGCCCTGGACACCGTGATCGGTCGGCAACGACTTTGCAGCCGCGCGGGCGACGCCAAATGACCCGTGCATGGCAAGGATAGGGCCGCGCTAGTACGGCCCGAGTTCAATTGAACAGACTCGGCTCGGAATTTCGCACGACGTTTTGTGTTCGCTCACCTTCGCCCGTCTCATCTCCCACCGTTATTCACGATGCCGATTGGCCAGAACGACTCCAGGATCTTCTTTGGCTGGGCTAGCATTCGGAGCACCGTCTGGACAGTGAGAGCACACAAGGAAAGCCCAAATGGCGTCGCAAAATTCGTCGGGCCTCTTCCTGTCCTCAGATTTCCCTACGCCGTAAGGGATATCCTCTCTGTGAATAGGTTGCGCGTCGTGGACAGCGATGTGTTCAACGAAGAGGCCAGTCCGGTTCTCCGCCGCCTGGTCCTGGAGAGCGTCGGTCGGCCGCTGTGGGAATACACCTCAGACAGGGAGCTTCTCGTCGGGTTTCGCGCTGCGCTTAAAGGTGAGTTTGCTTGCTCTGTGGTCTGAACAAAGCAGCTAATGTTCCGCAGGTCACCAATTTTTGTCGGACCAAGGAATTTTGCATCGCAACATAAGCGCGGGCAGCGTTTTTCTCGGACACCCTGAGGCCCGCGAGGGAGGGGAGGGCTTCATCACCGACGTGGAATATGCACTGCCTGTGGCTTGCGTTCCCGGCCGTGCGCATGGAACGCAAACATCGCCCGCCATCGTGAGAGGAGAACATTTGACGACGCCGCCATGCCTGAGCGTGGTCAAGCCATGACGGTGAGTGCCGCCTGCCGAGTGATCGAATGACGCCCTCAAAATTATCTTACACAGGGGACGCTTCAATTCATGGCCGTCGATTTGTTGAACGCAATCATAGCAGGTGTCCCGATAGAGCACCGCGTTGAACATGACCTCGAGTCATTCATCTGGGTGCTGGGATACAGCGTGCAGCGCAGAATGTTCATTGATCACCAGGATAATGACGAACTCGCCCTAGAGTTTCAGGCCGAATTTGGAAGACTCCAAGTGACCACCATCGAACGCGCCCGGAGGGGGCCGCTGGTATTCATAACAATACTCACGCCAGAGCAAATACTCCCCCTTCCTTCTACTCTGGGATTTCTTAGGGACTACAGGAAAATGCTCCAGAGTAGAGAACACGAGAAAGCTGACGCGCTCTTACCACCGGCATCGTCGTACAGTAATCCAGTTACCCTGAGCGGCGCTCCTGCTTTCACATACGACTCCTTGTTCCACATCCTTGATCATTACATCAGTATTATCCCGCCGTCTTGATCATACATTAGTATTGCTTGAATACGTTTAGCACACCACGCGCGTACGACGGGTGATGTACATAAAAATAATTGCAAGAGTAAAAGTATTGCCAGACCGCTGCTGGATTTTCGCACAATCGCGACCTAAATTCACAGATATTCGGTCAATCTGTTTTAACTTTCCCCTCACCTGGACACCGAAATCGCTCGCCAAAGCCGCGCGAGTGGCCCAAATGACCTGGTGTTGTCGAGGCGGTGCTCCTCCCTCATGTGCTGATGTGCCACTGAAGACTAGTTACATCCGAGTTGTCGCAAACAGTTCGATAGAAAATGGTAGATCGCCGCAGTTAAGCTCACCACGCAGTCACTCGGGCCCGGGTAAAAGCCTAGACTGGTGACTAGCTGTCAAATTGCAGTGACGAGCGAGAGCGAGCGAGCTGAGTGTTTTATTAGGGCGCATGGCCCCTCCTTATGTAATCGCATTGACTGCGACTCCGAGCTGGGGACGAGTCTTAGCACCGGCCCACTCCAATGTCCTCTGCATCAATTGAACTATCAAGTCACTTGGGTACCTCGCCCTGAGGCAGCGCTGATTTCAGCGTTGTCCTCGCGGGAAAGGCGTTGACATGGCTTGGCTGTGTACGCAGTCACTTCGCCAGCGCCTGCCCGCACTGCGTTGTTCCCTCACACCCACTCCTCAAACCGTCCCAATACCTCGCGCAGCCATCCATATTGACAAACTATGATGTATGGTGCGACGAACTTACCATCAGATACGCTGTATGTTACCTGCCTTTCATGTGCAGTCGCATAACTCATGGTTTCTGCGTCGGGCTCTCGCTCTGGGTTATTGGACAGGTCAAGGCTTCCCCATGAGCTCTGGCATCCGGAGCCTGAGAATCCCCTTCCATCGCATTCGTCGATTGCCATCCCCTCGATGGGCCCGACCGAATGGGACGGTCCCTCCTCCCAACGCCAATCACTACCCACATCCTTCGAGCCTCTGCGAACACCCATAACGCCGGGACTCCCTGTAATTTTGAACGACTTTGATGTGCCTCAACCACGCACCGCCGTGCGGTTCCGCCGGGTGTGGCCGCACGCCCCAGTGTTGTCGCGTTGTCAAGTCACAAAATACTGTCCCGGTGGCCGCTTCGAATACCGCGGTTTCCGATTTAAACGGCTGCTAGTCGGCGAAGACGTGGACGTTATGTACGAGCATAGCCATCCTCTGAAGTCCCGTGTGTTGGAGGACATCGATGAGCATGAAGATGACACGCTGGTGCTCGTACGAAAGGCCGACAATATCTGGAACCCACTGGGATGGGTGTGGGAAAGCTTGCTGCGGCCTTTCATGGACGAAGTAGTCCACGAAGAGGCAGCTCCTATTCTGTCCACTCGGCCTTTGAAGAGCTACGAGGCGCCACTCGAGCGTAGTTCTGCGGCGATGGATGCGCCTTGGCTGTACGATGATTGTGAGCCCTTATCTTTGCCTGCTTCAATGGCCCTGATACCGGTCTCCAGCCTCCTATGGGCAGTCAGTCCTTTAGCACGGCGAGCGCGTCCGATCTCATCCGCCCCCCCAAGACCGAGCAGCCCGGCTCTGCCCAACCCTCCCGCAAGGAAATGTTCAGCTCTACTCTACGCGCACCGAGCATATCTCGTCCCCACCCCAACGCACCCAGTTCGCTCCTTGCCACCCTAAAAAATGCCCGTGCACCACGATTCAAACCCGACGGGCACCCGCAGCAGACAACCATCTACGGTATCACCGATCACGACCTGAGCGAATCCCTTTCGCCCGTAGTGATCCGCTTCAGCCTCGATCCGCCCAACGATATCCCAGAAAATGGGTACGCTCTCAAACGCACCACGACGTTGACTGGAATTGCTGCATCGGATGATGTGCTGGAGGATTTCAGGCCGGCCGAGCAACAACGAGAGGCTCACCAGAGCACGCTCACAACGTCAAATTCAACACTGATTCCAAGAGCAAATTTCTTTCCTCGCACGCCTGCTGCGCGGCCGAGATCGCGCTCCTCAGGGTTCGACAATCAACTGGTACCGGGGTCACACCAAAGGAGAGGAGGTAAGCGCGATTTATTCTGTTCTCATCAGGACGCTTACAAGTTGTTCTAGTCGAGAGGAACCAGTTGGACGAGACGCCACGCAGCCGGAGGTGAATTATCGCGCCAGTACAGAATCAGGCCGGCGCGCCAGCTCTCTCTCAGCCGATCTCATGTCGTCCGGTGCATCCACACTAAGCGCGACGTCCGACATGGACAGCATAGTCAGCATGAAGACTATGATATCGATCTCGTCGTACAAGGACCGAATGAATCAGTCTATCCAACCTCCGGGAACGGTGAATTTACGTTAAAAATCCGGGATCATTTTCTGTGGCACTTGGGCATGAGATAAAATGGACGGCACACCGCCATACGAACTCGGGATAGGATTTCACATATGCCTCCTTGTTTGACACTCTTGACCATTACATTAGTTTACCTGAATAAGTTCAGCACACCACGCGCATACGATGTACATCAAATTGAACCGTTCGTTGGAATTTCCGACCTTAAATTGACAAAAGTGTTGGGTCAGACTGCTTCAATGCGGCCGTGCTGCGAACGTTCTCCTGTCCCTGGACACCGCGATCGCTCACCAACGACTTCGCATTGGCGGGCCCGGGGGCGACCGCAAATGATCTGGTGGTGTCGAGGCGGTGCTTCTGGGGACCTGGCCATGGACCGCACCAGTTTCATGACCCATGTCCGTGAGCGCTGAAGCGTCGACAAGTCATGACAGTCATCTAGCATCAGCCAGCGCGCTCAGTCTGCCTGCCGTGACAGCACGAAATCAGCCAATCTCTTTGCATCAAGCTATCAAGACAACTCTGCAACTACTGTACATACAACAAACAGGAATACTTCTTATTTACCCTGACTTGATTTGGCTGCGACGCTTCATTATCGTAGACCTTCATTCATATTGCTTCCACCATCACTTGGCAACATCGTATGCGATGCGCGCGCCGGTCCAGGCGTAAGGATAGTTGCGCTGGTAGTAGTTGCGCAGCGTGCGCCGCTCGGCGAGACGAGGGATCGTGGCGTACGATCCACCGATCTACAGACACCATGAATCAGCGTCGTTCGCAGATCATAAACCTTTGCAAACGCACCACAACATTGTGATGGGTGTCGAAGAAGTCCATCGAGTACCCGGGGTACAATACGGACGGCTCGAACCCGTCATACTTATCGAACACAGTCGACGTCCACTCCCAGACGCCGCCGTTGTGTCCTCGCCCCCCATCGGCCTCCCCGCCCGTCGTAGCCCTGCAAACCCAGACATAAGTTCGAGCATCTTTCAAGACAACCGGGAACGCACGGCGTAGGGTGCCAGTTCCTAAATGCGATGTTTCTGCCGCCTTCATATCCACACTCGAACTTGTCGTAGAACAGGCGAAGCTCCGGCTCGGTCGGAATACGACCTCCCTTGACGCTCGCATAGGTAGACAGAGAGTTGTAGTCCGCGACGACGGGCCACCTTTTCGCGATCTTCATAGGGATGGGGCCATGCATAGTGCGCACCTACGTCTGCGTCAAAACACAACACCCAATCACAGTGGACAGCAATAACAGCTCACCATGATCTCGCCATCCCGCTCAACCCACGACTTGGGCATCGGCACCGTGCCCTTCCCGTCGCCGCTCCAAAACTTGTAGAACTCACCATTGGTCACGGGGCGCCACTCGATGCGGAACTCGCCCACGTCCACCGCGCGCTTGGGGTGCTCGTTGTCCCACCCGAACTCAACGTCCTTCACATCAAGCGCCTTATCGGGCTCCTCGTCCTGCAGTTCCGGATCGTCGTGGCCCAGAGTGACAGTGGCGGGGCCGAGCGTGACGGTGGGCGTGGCGGGGAGCGCCTGGCACTCCCAGGTTTCGAAGAGGGCCTCCCATGGCGGCAAGGTAAAGCCCGAGTCGGAAGGTGAGATTGTGCCTGTGCCCGCGCGCTGAAGAAGCATATACAGCAACGTCTAAAAATTACAAAGGTCAGACCAAGAATCGACATAGGGACTTTGACAGCGTGCACAAACCTCGGCATGGAACCCCTCATGCTCGAGGGTCAGGAACAACACGCGCGCCATCTTGCGCGTGAGGGGCTTCCTGCCCGATTCGATGTCGTCGTAGAGGCTGCGCAACCTCTGGCGAACGCGCGTCTGGAAGTCCATGATCGCCGACAGCGCCGGCCAATCGTCATCCTTCTCGGGCACTTCAGAATGCGGCTAAATAATCCAAGGCCGTTAATGAGTGTGTATCGTTGGTGAAGACAGGACGTACATGGCACTCTGTAGGATCGTCAACGTTGGGATCGATGCCGCGCTGGAGGTAATTAGTTAGCACGGTCAATCGGTGCAACGGTCGCGACCAGGCGGCAGCTCACCTCGAAGATAAACTAGAGAATTGGAACGCTCAGTTCAATACCTATCGCACGCAAACAGACCCGCTGGAACACAAACCTTGAACGCATCGGGCTCAGTATGCGGCTCTTTCAGCAGCCTCGACAAATGAATGTCCAGAAATGTCGGGATATGACCTGTGTAGAACAGACAAATATGGCGTAGGTCAATCGGCTTCTGGAACATCATCGAGTTCGGGATCATCTTGCGGGTGATGAAGTCCCACGCGGCCCACATGTCCTGGAAGTCCTGGAACGAAGGGACGCCGAAGGGCGTGCTCGTCAGGGACGACGGCGGCGAGCGCAGGCGCGGGAAGGCAAACACGGGCCGCTCTAACAGCCAGAGAGAGTACCCCGTGGCCGCATCCGTCCAGCGCTGGATGGGGCGCAAATTCGCGTCAATGAACAGCGTGTGTGCGTCCTGCTCTGAGAACTAGCAAAGGTGGCAGATGATCAGATGAACGTGAGACCACGGAGTGCAATGCAGCTGCGTACCTTGTGCGACACCTCCACATTCACGAGCTCGTCCGCAAGGAATGAGAACTCCTCGCCGGTCTTGGGATCGCGCACCGTCTGCGCGCCTTTCGACCTGTAGAACGCCTCATGGCGGCCTATTCCCAGCTCGTCAGCACCCCATCTTCAGGAACAACCCATGGCACCCATTTCAGAAGGACTTACGTTCGGCGTCGTTGTACCTCCCCACATACTCCCACTTGTCCTCCGCAAAGAGGTCCTCGTCGCCAAGCGCCCGGCCCGCGCCTTTCAGTCCATTCATTATGAAGCGGCGCGTGATGCCCTTGCGGTCGTCGTACGCGCGCTCGATGCGGGCACCGTCCAGCCCGTGGTCGAGGCCGAGCAGGAGCGTGTCCTGGGAGCCCGCGCGCAGCGGAAGGCCGCGGAGGAAGGCCGCGTCCGCGCCGCGCGCAAAGTTCCCCAGCGACGAGCCGAGGAAGAGGATGTGCATCGGCGTGGGCGCGAGCGCCGTGTCGGGCGTCGAGGCCGCCGTCTCGACTGAGTCGTGCTCGGAGCCGCTCGAGTGCGAGGGCGCGCTGTCCCTGCTGTCCGCAGAGCGGTGCCTGAAGCTGGGCGTCAGGGACGCGTCGGCCGGGATGCCCGCCACAGCGTCGCGCCCGCGCAGCCCGCCCTCTTCGATGAACTTGAGCCCGCCGTCGTACGTGCCCCACATCCCCTTTGCGGCGACCTTGCCCTCGAGCTCGGGGCCGACGGAGGACGTTGCGAGCTGGTCCAACGTACGTTGGAGCTCGCGCTGCTCGAGATCGAGCGCGTAGTAGGTGATCGGGGCGGGCGTCATGGCTTCGGGAACGAGCTTGGAAAGTGCTGATAGTACGTGCGAGGTCTTGCGCAGCGATCTGGCAAGGATAATTTGGTGTCAGAGATGTAATATATAGTTTGAGAGGACATAGCGAAGGGGAAACGGGCTGTAGGAGATAACATGATCCGAGAGAATGATGGCATGAGGCCTCGTGAATAATAGCGCGCGAGGTGGAGGTGTGACAGACATCGCGTCTCGAAAACATACGAAGTCCGCGAGCCTAATAAGAACGGCGCAAAGAACCCAGTGACATAATGGTGAGAATAGATTCGGCAAGGTGTGTCTGGCAAAGAGCGCGGAAGTCTCCGGAAAAATCAAACGACGCAAAGACATGTGCAAGACTCACCCAGCACCAAGCTCGACGACAACACTCTCAGCAGGGAGTGCGTCGTCATCGCGCGTATGCATGATGTCGACGATCTGCGAGACGTGATTCTTGAGGATGTTCTCCTCCGCAGTGAAGAGATAATATTCGTCGGCCTCGGTGGTAATGTCGTCGTAGATCCGGAGGCCCTGCTCATCGTAGAGCAACAGAGTGGGCAGCTTACGCTGCCCCTCAGGGCGTCCGAGACCCGCGAGGATCTCGCTGCGGATGTCGGCCTCCCCGTTGTCGGAGGTGTCGTTGACGCGGACGTCCACAATTTGGACCGTGGATGCAGACATGGTTGGCGGGGGTAGCTGGTGACAATTGAGCTGCGACAACAGACCTATAAGTACCAAAATGGTATGCTCCGGTGCGAGCGATTTGGAGAGAGGTTGCGCATGACATCAGCTGGAGAATGACTAAGCGCCAAACATTAGCGCCGGGATGCCGCCGACAAGGAAGGCGGGGCCTGAGTCGGGTTGAAGAACCGATGGTATATTGCTGACTGAGCAACAACGCTGCTTGATCAGAATTGCTCGGGGATACGAGGGCAGATGAGTGCAGTCTGCGCGGCAAAGTGAGAGTCATACAAAGACGCGAAGGAGCAAGGAACGCACAATTCCATCCCCAGTCAGCACCTGATCCCGCCCTCGACATCGGCATCCATCAGAAAGTCCACCGTGCGTCCGATCGATGCGCAATTCGCCGCGTCCAGCCCCCTCGCGCGGCTATTCATGAGATCGAGAGGGACACGGGTTTGCCTCCGTCTCCCAGCGGCCACGGCAGCATGACGAAGGGGGCAGGAATGCGCGCCTTGGGGGGCGGCACGGGGACAGGCAATGAAGCCACGAACACCATGAGACAAGCGGCAAAGTACGGCGTCCGATGCTCCGGGCTCCATATGCCCACTGAACGTAATGGTGGGCGCGTCTTGAGCGGCATGCGGACGTGTGACAGCGACGGGCATATGCGAAGACTTGGGGGCGAACGTGGAGGGATAATAAAAGACACGTTGGTTGAGAGGCGCACGCGCCTAGCGAGGAAGGCACCGTGCCGCGGTGGGAGTCGATGTACGTCTAGTCAGCACACACACGCAACAGGAAAGAGCCTGCATTGTGCAATGAGGTGAGCGCAGGCGCAGAGCGACCCCAGGCGGATGCGGGGATGATGGGATGATGGGGGCAGAGGCAAACCAGTTGTTGGCCAGAGGGGCATCGTATTTATGTGGGTGAGCGGGCGATGGCGCAATCCCCGCGCAATCTCTGCACGCAAGTTCAGGATCGCAACATGTCGCCAAGTCACATGCAAAATATCCCGATCGTGACTGTTGTTGGGACGTAATGCAGCAAGGTCCGGCATCTGGCAAAGATAGGTAGCGCAGATACCAAGGGGCGCTACACCCATGGCTCAAGAACATGCTGTCAAAGGCCGTCAGTGGCTGACCACGTCTGGCTAGATAGGACCATTGTCAACGGATATATTGCAAAACTGATATTGAAACGCCGCCTGCTGCGGTCCACCAGAGTATGGAGCAACAAGCCACTTGCGGTCACTAGGGGCGCTGTGGCCGTGAAGTTTCGAGCGATGAGGCAGGAAAGGAAGTACGTCGCACCTTGACAATGCTATGACACGCATTATCGTTGTAAAATCGGCATCAGAAGCGGTGTCGCATCTACCCGAGGTCCAGCCCCCAGATCAAAGCCGGACACGTGGTCGACAATGTCACTCCGGATCTCCACATGCGAGAACAGCGTGTTATTGACCGCTCGACTCCTTTGCCTCCCAATTCTCTGTCTGAGAGCACGTCCGTCAAGTTCAATGCATCTGGTGCGAGAACAGCTAAGGTGTGGCTGAGCCGCGCTAAGGTGTGCTCGAGATGTGCTACGGTGTGGTCACGCTGCGCTACGGTGTGGCTGAGCCCGCTACGGTTTGGTTGAGATGTGCTACGGTGCAGTCGAGATCACACGCTACGGTGTGGCTGAGCGGCACCACGGTCTGCTCCTCCAGGTGCGCTATGACCCACGGCCTGCGCACCCATTGCCGTCTCGCACGTGTTGAGGGCAGCCTGCGAGCAAGTAGACCCCGGCCCGCCTAGCCAATCACAATCGTACGTTAGAGATAACGTACTAGTGTTAACGCGTCCCCGTATTTCTGAGCTGCTTGCATGCCGGTGATGGAAATGCTATCCATGATACCGGCTAAGTTGTCCATTTTGCTGAGTAGTCTTTTGGAGGAGTACAAGGATAATAGGAGAGGAGGATAAGGATGCAACCCGCGAATCCTAACCCTAGGAGCGGTGGCTGTGCGCACATAAGCGCTGGGGTACAAATCTTGTGATGTCGACTGTCGACATCACAAGATTTGTACCCCAGCGCTTATGTGCACATGTCGAGATCTCCCTATTTAGAATTTAGCGTTGTCTCCGTTTCCCATCTGGCCACTTCGTCTTTCAGTCATGCCGCACCAATCATCCTGCATCACAACTAATCGCGCGAACGCGCTCAGCACCTTTCACTTCGGCTTCTCGCTGCTGCTCGACGTCGAGGTGCGCTCTCCGAGGACAAGGCGATGCGATCGCCGCCGGCACAGACATCGTGATGCCGGACAACATCGAGGGCACATCGGCGTGGCGAGCCGTCTGCTCGCACGCTGGAGCGGTAAGCCGAAGCGCTTTTTGACGAGTGGGGGAGACGGGCGCGTGGGCTGCGGGGTAACTGAGTCGTGTTTCTCAGGTATGTGGTCAGATACCTGAGTGTATGGGCACAGACTGACCTAATCTCTCTATATCGTCGTCCGATATGTTCAGATTGCCCCACGATCATGGCCGGAGTCACACAAAATGCTCAAACGGTTAGCCAAGGCGAGTGTTACTTGCTATACAGGCTGTTTGACCATAGCACCCGCATGTCCGCACGTATGGCACGCCCGCGCTGTCTGATGAATGAGGCATTAAGGTGCGCTACGTTTGTCTGCTGACGCCCTGCTGTGCTAATACTGCCCTTGCCTCGCAGCCCAGGGCGTGCGCTGTGTGTCTTGAAAGACAGGCGCGCGGACACGCACGAGGCCGGCGACAGGGCAGTCGAGAGAACCTGCGTTTTTCTTCGCGGACGTGGCCGAGTGGACGCCTCATTCAGCGGACAGTGAGCGCGCTGGACGGGCTTGACCGTGTTGCGGAGGCGGCGCATACGACGACGCCGACAGCGCCAGCACCAGTGAGTCTACACAGCAACTCCCGGCGCTGTCCAAAAGCTCATACTGCGCGGGTCTAGCGCGATTTCAGGCAGTACAGGCCCGCTCATACCCTCAGCCAACGTCTGCAACATCGGCGCCGGCTTCACGGGGGTATCTACCGCATATCATCTTGAGCAGACGCGAACACGACTGCGCTCAACGTAGCCGTTCTCGAGGCGCGCGATTCCTGTCAGCGGTGCCGTCTATCCGTGTTGCTCTCGGACATATGTTGAGGGCTGTCATTTTGTGCAGGCTCGGGAGCTACGGGTGCGTCGCGGTTTTGCTTGGATAGCGAAGACTTTGAATTTGACGAAGTGCGAATGATCGCGCGCATGTCGCAACGGTGGACAGCTCGCTCCACACAGTTTCGGCGAGTTCCAGTCAAATGTAGAGAAATTCGGGATCTACGACGCGATACGCGCTGTCGACATCGAAGAGCACGTCTATCGCGAACTCTCACGTATCGTGGAGAATGGGAACCTGGCGGGCAAGGTCGATTTCGAGCCGGCCGGACGCACAGCGCTCGTGTTCACGGAGAAGGAGGTCGACAGTGCACGGGAGAACTACGAGGCAGCAAAGGCGGCTGTAGTGAATTTGTCTGCGGTGCAGTGGCTAGACAAGGACACTGTTGAGAAGGTGAGAGCCGATTTTTCGACCAATATATTGTCGTGCTGAGACAAGATAGACATATGGCGCGTCACACCGGCCGTGCGCATGCCTGCAAGCAAAGTATGGCCCTTGAAGCTCGTCACACAACTCTACTACCTCGCCGCCAACGCTACACCCTCATTCACCCTCCACCTCCACACGCGCACCCCGGTCACCTCGATCACACCCCTCAACTCCTCCGGGTCCCCAAGATGGACCCTCCACATGCCCCGCGGCGCGCTATCTTGCTGCTACGTTGTGCACGCGACCAACGCGTACGCCTCGCACCTCCTCCCGCAGCTCACCGGGCGGGCCGGCATCGTGCCCACGCGCTCGCAGGTCGTCGCCATGCGCGCGGACGCGCCGCTCTCGCGCTCTGGCTTCGTAGCGAATCAGGGCTACGAGTACTGGCTGCCGCGCCCCGTGCGCGACGGGGACGCGGATGCGCGGCCACTGGTGATCCTGGGCGGGCGCGAGGCGTTGCCGGGGAAGGAGATGGGCGAGGCGGACGACGGTCACGCGCAGGGTACTTGGAGAGCGGTACGTGGCGGCGACGGTAAGCAGTCAATCATCCAGCATCTCGTATGATGTTTCAGATTGAGCTTGTTGCCCAGTTCTTTGTCTCTTTTACGCTGCAGAGCGCCTTGCGCGTGCGCGGCCCCGCAGCACGTACGCTGCTCGCGGCCACCGCGGGCACAACCGCGGGCACAACCGCGGTGTTCTCATGTGCGGGGCACAAGGAGTGGCGCTTCCTAACTGAAGTCCCTCGCTTCCTGCACCCCGTGCTCCCGTTCCCGCACGTCCTCGCTGCGCAGTCGCTCGTCGTTCTGCACAGCGCGCGGCCAGGGGCCTGGCACGCGCTGCTCATCCGCCCGCGGCCTGCGGCGCTGCTGCTCGTCGCCGCGCCCGCGGTGTGGTATGCCGCGCGCGCGCAGGCAACCGCGCAGATAGACGTGCTAGCGTACCTGCGCGGGCTGTGAAGTGTGGGCGCGCTTGGGTGCGAGCCGCCGCTGCAGTGAGTACCTTCCTGTCTCCCGCCGACCGCATTCTCTGACACGTCGTGCACCCGACCTGCATTAGGGGACTGACGTCGTGCAGCTTCCACTTCGGACGGGGGCGCAATCTCCCGTCAGACCCTGCGTTCCACGAGAGCGCCAAGATGCGAGAGGTGAACGAGGCACAGACCGCGGGGTATAAGCCCCGGGCGCAAGTTTTAATTCACATTTACAATCTAGATTGCTTTCTCCCTATGGGCCGTGCAATACCCATCCTCCATCCCCGTGTCCCTTGCTTCCCTACATTTCATGCAACAGACGACCACGGCATTCACGCGGGCTCACATAAGAGCAGTGCGCGAGGCTGCTGGACGAGCTCGACGCGGGCGCTGGAATCGCATTCGACGGCGAGGGTCAAGTGGCCGGCTTGGCAGAGGATCGCATGCGGGCCACTTTGACAGGAAACGTTGGTGAGCCCGTGATACAACTCTACATGACGAGTTTGTGACTTACAGAGCCCCGAACGGCTTGAATTGCCACGCGACCGCAGCGAGCACGGCCCCACATCCTCTCGCCGAGGTCTTTCAGCCCGTGCGGACGCCTCCTCGCTCCGCACTCGCCCAGCTGCACACGAGCGAGACGCTCGCTATGAGCCACGGGGGTCAGATATGTGCGCGGCCCGTAGGGCATGTGGAGGCCCAGAGATGCTGCGGAAGAACCTGCCCGTCCACCGAGCACAATAGGCATGCGAGACGTACGTATTGTGTCACGCCCGCTGAGCTGACGATCGTGTGGTGCCAAGGCGGTGGGCGCGACATCCTCCGCAGACATGACCTCCGCCAGGTCAAGCTCACACGACACTTCCCGCCTTACCCTACACATCGCCCTGGGAAACAACAGCATGTGTTCAAACTCAAGGGTGCATTCCTCCTTACACTGTCAATTCATTCTACTTTCTCATCGCACATGTTCTGCTCTTCAATGCGAAGGCGAGGGTCGCCGTGTCGTTCGTTTTCAACGGGTACGCGATGAGCCGGTGGCCGAATTGGATTGGTGACATGCGCCGCCATATGATTGCGCAGTAGTCTGCTCACAGAATGCGAACATTTTATATGAATATTCAATTAGAACTGAGCTGGATACAGGGTTTGCATGAGTGCAAGGCCGCGCGTCCATGACACTACGAGGTCTGACGGAACAGGGCTTAGGAGCCATGGGGACACAAACTGATCCAAATACGAGACAACTTCCTGTGACTGCACGACATCCGCAGGTGGGTCAACAATAACGCTGTTCAGGTGGTCGGGAGGGCCAACTCGACCGACCCACGACGTCGCTCCTTCTCGGAGAGGATTGTTGCTCCGCTGGGAGTGCAACAGGTCGTTCTCCCGGAGCCCTGACCAGTCGACGCCGTACATTTCCAACTCCTCCTCATTCAGCTGCCCATCGTCACTTGATGGCATCAGGTATCCGTTCGGCAGACGGTCTCCGCGAACGCCGTGGACGAGCATGTCAAAGCCGAACATGTCAGCCGGAGAGCGTCGGGGGCCACGGCCGCGCCGCATTTGAATCTTGTGATTATTCCAGCTCTCGGCAAAGAAGTTGAGTTCGGAATTAACCAGCGGGAGGAAGAGGTGATGCTGAAGCCATGTGTGGGCCATATTGTTCGCGTCCAGACCGTGGTGAAGTTCGAGCTGGGTGAAGAATTGGGCCCATTTTGCACCCACTTGGGCCGTTACATCAACCCAGAGGCGCTCAATGCGAACATTATGAATGCTTCTAGAGAATTTTGGGAGCTTCAGTGATACACTCTAATAAATAGAAGACAAGAACGCGCCTTCCCCAGATGTAGGAGCCCCGGCGTTGTCCACGAAAATACTCCATCCATGCCGCAACCTCCAGGTTCTCCGTGCCGTGGTCTCCTCGAAGGCGCGAAGGGACGCCGTACTTTTCGGCACCTGAAAGAAACACAGCGAGCACTGTGGATGCTCGATTGTTGTTGCTGGCTCGGAGAGCCACGACAAGGTGGGAATAGCCATCGATGAACCCATGAATGACAATTCGCCAGCGGATCAATCCTTTGCAGATGCGTTCCCAATAAATATCATATGGATCGTGGAAAAAATTAATCACTCACCGTGCTGGCCGTCATGGTGCCATAACGCGTTGGGCCCAGCTACGCGGTACTCGCGTCGACCGATGGTAATGCGTTGGAATACGCGCTGCACAGGACTGATCCGCATCAGAGAGGCTTGGACCCGTCGGCGGGGGACCCGGTGACCAAGCTGGCGTAGCCCGTCCAGCATACTCAAACCTGCATTTTGATAATGGAGGCGTAGGTCGTAAATGAGTTGGTCCAGGTCGTCGTCGCTGATGCTGGACTGTGGGCGCGTATAGGACGTGACCCTGAGGTCTGGCACAGGCGCGTCATCGCCGCCATGAGCAGAATCTAGAATAGATTTGGTAAATGGGTCAGCAGTAGACAATGAGAACGAGGATCACCTGGAAGTTCATCCCCAGCCTGACCCGGCGTCGTCTCCAATGCCTCTAATTCTTCCACCTCCTGCCTGTCCACATTTGACCCCGACGACGAAGCGAATGGGTTCTCCTGAGGCTGAGCGATCCCGTACTCCAGAAGTTCATGCCGCACAGTTGTGCGGCCGATACCCAGGTAATCTGCGATCCCTTCAGTGGTACGATGTCGATAGGCCCAGCGAAGCCATTCTGGGTCAATACGGATGCGAGGGCGGCCCCTGCCCCCGTGATGTACAGTGGTCATGATGATTGGTCTGCCGTGGTGGGATTGATCGAGGACGGTACCGTACTGCAAGCGAATGTCATGCCGCATCATGGCAAGACTTTCATTGAGGGTGCCCAGCTCTTGCGGGGGGAAAACATTTGCATGCTTTCAAATGAATGAGTCATCTATGATTGAGGTGCAGCTGGAGACATACCTGAGAGACCAAGTTAGCGTACGCGTCCAGGTCATCGCCCAGCCTTGCTAGCACCGTTGAGTCCGCCATAGTTGCCATTGCCTCATTGGTTGCTTGGACATAGTGATGATAGCGCGCACGAAAGGCGTCCAGCAGCTCTGCACTAGGAGGCAGTAGGTCCATAGCGTAGCCAAGGCTGGTGGTGGGACGAATTGCCTTCACGCGCCTAGCAGGGACTGGCAAGGCACGCCCAGATGCAATTCAGAATGTGCCCAGAGCTGCTCGAAACTCCAAAAGCGAAGGATCAGCACTGTGTGAGGGGAGAGTGCAGCCTGAGTGTGGATGGGCGTAAGCGACGAGACGGAAGTCACCAGCCAAGCAGAAGAAGCAATGCCTAGAGGAGGAGACACTGTCACCACAGGCCTTCAGGGCATGGCACTGACGCACATACATGGAGGACGATGTACGAGTCCCCGTCGTAGAAGGACCCATACCGCTCCTTGGGCCACTCGACGACGGAGAACTTCTCGATTCTCCAAATCTGGAGGCCCGGTGCGGTCAGGGCGCTGCCCCATGCGTGCTCCTGGTCGCCAGCATGCTCCCGGACGCGCTTTTCCAGCTGTGGCGGTACGATTCATCAAGCCCCGTTGTGGCGAGGCACGGCGGGAGCCTCACATCAGAGCCGAGCAGGGCTATATTTGAGTCCTCGATGTTATATGATTCCGGCTTGGTCAGATGGGCCATGATTTGTGGGATGATAGCAGCAACACTGGATGATGGTGGTTGTGGACAGAGCCGGGCGCGCCTCAGGCGCCAGAATCGTTCACGGTTACTGATCTACTCAATTATACAACTTGTAGCTCGTCCATACTCCCGACCGCTGCTAACGCATAAAATTGCTTTGATGATGTGCTCAGAACCTACGAGAGAGGCGCATGCGACATGATAAAGTCGCGACGAGTGCAAATGTGGCGAGCAAGGGTGGCCTCCTCCGAAGTAGCGACTCGGAGAGTCGGCGGCACTCCGAGTCCGTGTCCGTAAAATCAGAACGTAACTAAGCGCAACTAGACGCGTCACTGGTAGACTTGCACGCGCCGGGACCATTGTCGACAACCTGGCGAAAGCTGTTAGGCTCGACAAGGCGCGAGAAGTGGACCCAACTCACGATGGCAACGGCCACGAAGTTAGAAACGCAGCTGATAAACAAAAGGTGATAGTCAGTCTACGACAACCTGTTATACCTTCGGACGATTCACAATGCAATGACGCCGTAACCCAATTGACTGACACTGCCCGCACGAATGATGGGCGGAATGCACATGGAATGAGCCATCATCAAACGTCATACTTGATGTTCGCCGGGTTTCAAGGCAGCGTTGCGACTCGGAAGCGAGCCCCGAGATGCCCACTCGCATACACTTCACGACTGATTACCTAGAAAGAGACGCAGCGGCCGCGCCGCTCAGAAGCACTCTGTCAAATCTCAGTGATTAGACGGTAATCAAGCGCACGAACGAAGACACGCACTGCGATGAACAATCCCAGGGCCGCTCTCAGCATACTCCTCCTTCGTAAACCACAGATGTCGGAAGGTACTGAGCGACGCGAGAACGGACCCGCCGATCCACGCCGAGTACTTGCGCTCCGGTGGAGCGATCACCATGACTCTCATGTGGGCAGGGGCGAGGGCGGTAAGTTCCTTCTTCATGCGGTCCCGAATGCCAGGGAACATCGTCGTCCCACCGCCGAGCACAACGTGAGCATAGAGCTCGCTGCGGATGCCGGGATCGCATTCGAGGATGGAGCTGTGCCTTTAGGGAAGGTGAGAATCTTTCATAGTGGAAGGCGACGAGCAAGAGAAACTGACATGGCCTCGTGGATGCCGGGAGACTCGAGCCCGAGCAATGATGGCTGGAACAGCGCCTCGGGGGCACGGAAGCTGAAGGCGCGACGTGAATTGAGTAGCGACGCTTGATACCGTGAGCTCGGAACACTTACCGCTCAGTGCCTACGGTGAGGACCTGCCCATCCGGGAGCTCATAGGACTGCTCGAGAGTAGACGAGTTCGCCGCGGTCTGCAGCTCCTGCTCAAAGTCCATAGCGACATAACACAGCTTCTCCTTGATGTCAATGACAAAGTCGCGGTCACGGGGGTCGACGAACTCGAGCCGGTACCCGGGCTCCGCCACGTACTTGATCAAGAGGTCTGTGATGCCAGTGCCCGCCACATCCACGCGCTGGATCGCATGTCGGAGCGGGACGCCCTCCTGAACTGGAATGATGTGCGAGACGCCGAAACCCGACTCGAGGACCATGCCCGTCCTGTGCCCGCCGCTCGCGCAGAGTGACAGCGCGCCGGGGCCGTTCACGCGGATTGCGGGTACGTTGAACGTCTCGAACATAATCTGCGCCATCTTCTCGCGGCCTGCCTCGGGATTGAGTGGCGCCTCGGTGAGCAGTACGGGGTGTTCCTCGGGCGCGACGTGCAGCCCGTGGTGGAACGCGTGGTGCCAGATAATCTCCATGCTTTCCCAGTTGGTTACGATGCCGTGCTCGATGGGGTATCTGAGCACGAGGAGGCCACGCTTGGCCTGCGCTTCGTCGCCCACGTAGTAGGGCTTCCATCCGGGAAAGGCGGCGTGTTGGCGGTGGCGACCAACGATGGAGCTGGGCGCTTTGGGTGAGTATTGTGCAACGGGAGATCGATCCGGCACGTACGGGAACAAAGCGCGAGGAGTATCATCGCCTTGAAGCACATAAACGAAGGCACGCAATGGTTCTCGGGCTAACGCACCAGCAACGATGTAGACAATGCAGTCAGACAAATTAGTTGTTCAACATAGGGAGATACGCTACTCACAACCAGCCTTGAACATGCTGGAACCATTGTCGATAACCTGGCGGAAGGGCTTGACACAGCGCGAGAAGTGGAGCCCGGATCACTCACGATAGCAGCGCCGTCGACGTCGTCCATGTTTAAAAAAGCGTAAGAGGAAAGAGACGTTGTTATAACGGTCCAGGACAGCGTCTGCGAGACGTCTGCGACACCATAGCGATGTACTTCATCCGGGTATAACTTGCGATAATTCGGGTTTCAAGGTGGTTGTGCAGAGCGTGACCAGGCGTGACCGCAACGCAGTGTCACAATTCTGCGTCTCCCACAGCATACAGCTCTCTACTCTCCTCCGCATCATCACATTGCTGGAAACTAGTGAACAAAAAGCATGCACGACACAACTGCCCCACCCCACCTCGATAGCGTAAGAGGCAAAGAACAACACAGTACTTGGTAAAGCCTGGAAAGCGGCAAGAAGAGGGCAAGAGCTGTGGGGCAGGTGTCTCGCTCGGGGTGTGCGTATGCGTCGAGGGAAAGAGGGAGATGGAATGGGGAAACATCATTAATGGGTACGTGCGTGCAACTAAAGTCCAAGTCCGTCCAATGACCAGTCCGAGTGCGAAGCGGGGCTCAGGGAATCACGCAGCGCCAGTGCCGCTCGCGATGGTGAAGGCGGGCGACCTGTTGCCAGAATCGCCGAACACTGCGCACGGTCATGTCAGCCGGGGCACAGTCAGGATGTGTAGGGAGGTACGGCACGTACGGACGACGAAATACGCGCTGTCCGGCGCGACGTCTGGCGTGACGACCTTCACCGACCCGTCCGAGATCTTGAATCCACTCGCCAGTGGATGATCTACCCCCACGGAGCCACTCATCAGCATTGCGTTAAACACGCGACACGACGCAACACGACGCACCGATATCGAGGTTCTCCGAGTCGCTGCCAGGCACGCCGTGCCCGAGCAGCACGAGGCCCGTGTTGTTGCTGCCTGCGGGCGGGATATGCGCGGTGTCCCACGTCACGAGCTGCGTGGAATGGACTGGCCACACCGCGCCTGCGACGCAGTGACAGCGGGCGAGACGACGACGTCGGAGACGGGGCTGACCAGCGAGGCGGTGGCGGCGGCGGCGGCGAGGGCGAGGAGGGCGAAGAAGCGCATCGTGCGTGGGTGGGTACGGGTGGGAAGGAGCGACGGTGGTGGGTGGTGGGTGACGAAGGAAAACCAGCGGATGAATATCAGGCGGCCTGCGAGGAGGTCTTTATAGCGCGCCGGCGGTGCTTCGACGCGCTAGCGTCGGGTGATTTCTGGGGCCACCCTGGAATGGCACCTGTGCGGCATCCCTGCCGGTGGTTACGCGCGGTTACGCTCCACCCACTGCGCGCAGCAGTACGTTCTTCCAGTATGCATCCATCTGTTCACCGCGCTCTTCCATCTCCCGCGCTACCCGCCGCTTCACCTTCCCATCTCCGTCCCCGCATCGCCCATCTTTCTCCGCGCGACGCCACGACGACGCCACGCGCGCGGTGGAGCGCGAACCACGAAGTCAATCACAACCTCGGTTCCGGACTGTGCGCCGCGCTGGCCTGCGTTGGTGCGCCGGCTCGCATCCCGCGACTTCGTCTGGATATGGGGCGGCGCAAGCCGTGTCGGGCATCCACGAGGCTGGGCCAAGCCAGCTGCATCGCTGCGTACACGTACTCGTGCCGGGAATGCGGGACGTCAGACAAAGCTTTCGAGCTGTGCGCAATGGTGAGGCCCGATCGCCGCGCCTGTATTTCGAACACAATGATCAGTGTATTTGTGCCACTGTGCCACCTGCTCGATCGTAGGGAGAGGTTTAGAACCGGAGCGCCCGTACCTCGCCGGTCCCCTACGGCCACTCAGTGCGAGGTTGGTGCCGCCCTGCTCAGATCTTGCCACTGGTTGTGGAGGGAGACATGCGCTTCGACTCAGCAGTGGATCTGCGTGCCGCTCGTTGCCTCAAAATCGATAGCCAACTCGGCGGACCAGCGGGCGCGCCGGCGCTGTCGCATTTGCGCGTGGCTGCATCCACGTTTCTGGGTGCCGCTGCTTGCTGGTCTCAACTCACCGGCACTCTGGCCGGCCAGCGTGCCACTGCTTCCCTCGCGCACAGTGCACCCCCCTTGAAGGCCCGTCTCAGTTTAAGCAGCCTTTCCTGCGGCCCGTCCAGGACTCCGCGGGCGAGATCACAGCCTTCTTCCCAACGTATACGCCGCCCGCCTTCATGCGTATCCACAACGCGCCCGGGCTAGTGCTCATATCTCCGCCGGATTCACGCATCGTCGACGTGACGTGACGGTGACGATGCCACAGGATCTCAGGCTTCATCAAGGTCGCTCCTATCGGACCGCTTGTGAATGTATGAAGGTGCGTCGCACGCCGTTGACTATTGTTCTCCATCTCGCCTGCATGATCTCCTCATTCAGCATGCGGCACATACGTATATCCAGATCATGGCGAAATATAACATTTTCTGTTTTGTAGGTCTCCAGTGGCGACGGCAAGAACAAGGACGGTGGCTCTATGTAAGCGACGTTGGCACACGTTAATGTTTTCGCGCCACCCTCCTACGTGGGCGCTTCGACTGCAGGCACACACGTCGAGAACAAGAGTTGGGAGCTTGTTGTCTTGGAGCATAGCCGACGTCGAGTGTGATTCGAAAATGTGCTTCTAGCTGATGAGAGCACGCGGGCGAAGCACGCAACCGCCCCTCCCTCTGACATTGTCTGGCTGGTTGCCTACGACGGTAGGTGGCGAAGGCCGTAGGGGCCTGTAGCGCGTGAAAGGGTCATCAGATTGCGAGACAATACAGTACTGGACGTTTCGTGGAATCTAGTCAGGATACTGTAATCAGAGTTCTGCACAACTGCTGCACAACAGACAACTGTGGCCAAGAAAGATGACGCGCGCAAAAGCCGGGTGTACGGCCTATGATGTAGTCACTTCGATACGCCGCCGCGAATATTGTCAGCCTGATCATGTAGACAATAACATCTACCCTTACAGTAGTCAGAAGCAGAAGTTGCCGTGTTATTCAATGATCTAGATTTGATCTTGCGAGACAATCCCATCCAAACGAGGCGGCGGCACCGGCGCGGGGCACCCGGGCACTTGCGTTGTAGAACAAAAGCGCCGCGTGGCAGCGTGGCGGCCGGGCTCGCGCGCAGAAAGTAAGACTTGCTTCACTATCGATATCACAACAACCCACCCAACGCTGTCCTCTCACATGGATCCTTCTCTCCCTAAAGCGCTCTCTCCTCGCAAGGGAGGCGCCAGCACCGTCAACTACTACATGCACACCGTCAATGCGAACTCTACCGACGCTGTTCGTGATGCATTGAAGTCTGACTTGACCAACAATATCGTCTACGATGACCGCGATGTCTTCAGGCGCATTCGCACCGATCTGGTGGACACTGATCTGGTCAGCCGGTGCTTGAAGACATTCGAAGAATCGAGCGACATGAAGAGCGCCAAGAGTAGTCTGGAAACAATCGAGGCAAATGCCATTCAAATGGCCCAATTGCCAAAGGGCGGAATGAAGCACGAGACATTGATGTACGATCATTTGGTGAGTAGCCGTGGCTTACTTTGTAGATTGTACCCTGACTAGCTGCGCAGTTGGCTATATTCCGATTCCTCGAATCCTTCGGCATCGATCGCACTTCGAACCCTCTCCGCTCCGTTGCCGAAGGGGCGGACAGGTTAATCAACGACCAGTTCCATAAATTCGCTGCATTTCCGCGCGTCAAACCGGATTTTGTTTACACCAACGGACGTCAACACCCCATTGACTGGTGCGATGTTGATGCATTTATCGAAGTGAAGGCGACGACAGCGCAAGGACCCACTCCGAGGACTGACGGGGTGGATCCTATCATTTCCCAGGCGGCGGACTACGCACGCCACCACATGTCTTCCCGCCCATTCATGCTGTTCTCAGTCGGCCTCCTGATCTACGGATCCTCATTCTCCGTTGCAATCTTTGATCGCAAGGGCGTCGCAATCTCGCCCTCCTTGAGCATGTGGGGTGACAAGGAAACTTTCATCCGCACCATCCTCTCCATGACGCACAACCTGACCCCTGTGGAGCTTGGACACGATCCCACAGTTCGCCGACTCCCCCTCGACGAAATTTCTCGCTTGTTTCCCGAAGACACTCCGTCCTTTCCGTGTTATGTCATCGAGCCGCTGATGAACGATACCAGCCGTCGTTCCTGGTGCACCATCCATCCCATCTGGGCCTCGTTGTCGCTCTTGGGCCGGGCAAGCTTCGTCTGGAAAGTCAAAGAATACAAGGTTGGCCTAGATGGCGTCGCAGAAATAGTAGGGCCTCTTCGTGTCCTCAAAACAGCCTGGCGCCATGGAACTCGCCCGTCGGAGTCCCTCATTTACGGACCATCCAAGGTACCCACCCGGATTAGCACGTTTTACTGCAGGGTCCGATGTTCAGTTGCCTCCCTCCAATGCCAACCCGCAAGCAGTGCGGGATGTAATCACTGTCAATAGGCTTCGCGCGGTGCCTGGTGAGCTGTTCGACGATAAGCCGAGTCCGACTCTGCACCGCCTGGTTCTGGAGACCGTCGGTCGGCCGCTGTGGGAATACAAGTCAGAAAAGGAGCTCCTGGTCGGCTTTCGCGCTGCACTTGCTGGTGAGTCTGCTTGATCTTCCGTCGACTGAAGACCGCTAATAAATCCGCAGGTCACCAATTCTTGTCGAAACAAAACATTTTGCATCGCGACATAAGTGCGGGTAACGTCCTTCTCGGAGACCCTGAGGACGGCCAGGGAGTGGAGGGCTTCATCACCGACGTGGAATTTGCACATGCGCGCAAAGTCTACCTCACGGAGGTGAAGATAGAGCCTGTGGCTTCCGTTCGCGACCCGTATGGAAAGCAAACTCCGCCCGCGTATCGTGAGATAAAAACATTTCACGACGACGCCCTACCTGAGCGAGCCATGACGGTGAGTGTCACGTGCCGAGTGATCGAATGACGCCCCTAAAGTTATCCTACGCAGGGGACGCTTCAATTCATGGCCCTCGGTTTACTTGAAGCCATCATAGCAGGTATCCCTATAGAGCATCGCGTTGAACATGACCTCGAGTCGTTCATCTGGGTGCTGGGATACAGCGTGCAGCGCAAACTGCTCAAAGACTACCCAGAAAAGACCTTAGAACATGAAAAACTCAGCGTAGAGTTCAAGGCAGAATTTGGAAAGCTCAAAGTAGACCTCATCGCAAGCGCCCGGATGAAGCCACTGACATTCATCGACGCTTTCCATGGGGTCGACAATATACCATCCCCTTTTGTTGTGGGATATCTCTCGGAGTACAAAGAAATGCTTTTGAGCAGAAAATCGGTTACAGCGCGCTTACCACCGAGATCGTACATTAATCCAGTTACCCTGAGCGGCGCTCCTGCTTTCACATACGACTCCTTGTTCCACGTCCTTGATCATTACATCAGTATGATCCCGCCGTCTTGATCATACATTAGTATTGCTTGAATACGTTTAGCACACCACGCGCGTACGATGATGTATGTACATAAGATTATTACCTTGCTTGCCAAGGTTTCTCGCACCCCCGTAATTATAAGCGCCCTAACCTTTTTCGACAACAAGTGCAAACAGACCGACTCTGTCACGTGTCCGCAGATATTATCTCAGTACGATCCCAATCCATATCTCCCATCAAACTCTGCAACGCTCCTTCGGTCGCATTGTACACATTGCAGTTTTCCACAGAGACTAATTGCTGTTTATTCTTATCCCTCTCACTCATAAGTAACACACTGGGCTGCTATGTGGTATGTACTAATTGAGCTCGCGGCGTCGCGCGCTCCTCTGATGCTGCTAGTAACTGCCTGTGTAGATCCCACATCGTCACTCTGCCCTATTCCCTGCCATAGCTTCCCGTGCTGCTAACGTTACAACAGCCCAACGTGCTTTCGTCTTCTGATCCCGCATCAACAGTCGCTCATCCTCCTGCAGCAGAGGTGCCGGGAGCGCTTCGAGGAACGCGTTGCCGTATGTGCTGACACTTATTGAATTATTCTCGGTGCTTACTAGTCTTCACTGCAGAGCTCCCTAGCATCTTTCAGCTGCGCAACTGGCCGATCAAGAGTGAGATAGCTAGCTGCACAGGAGCTCAATGGTATGATCGAGACTCACCGTGTCGTCCCCCCATACCGGCGTATGACATGCACGGGGACCGGAGTTCTACCGACGGCGCTTTGAAGGCGCACTTGTTGAGGTGCGCCTCAACCTCACTCATTGGTCCATTGCTGCCCGGCCGCAATGCCAGCGTGCCAGCGTCGGACACCTATGTTGCCGACATCGTGTCCATCCGAGTCACTGTCTCGCCACCTCCTTCTGGCAGGAAGCCGGTCACTCCGAGGAAGCGCAAGGTCTCTGTCATAAATCCTTTCGTCCAGGACAGCCCTTCCAAGAAGACGTACCGCAGCATCTTCCCTCGCAGCATGGTGGGAATGTGCTAAGGTCAGCTTATCTTTCATAGTATCGTGAACTTGTGCTGATGCTCCGTCGTCAGCTTGTCGTACATGCAACATGGGATACCCGTAAATAGCGCTCGATTGTCCTTCCTCTCGTCATTGTTTACAGCCAACTTACCTGCCTCTCCCTTGCCAACATGATCTACCTGCCGTACCTTACGCTCGCCCCTTGCATAATGCATTTCACGTACATATTTGCATTCTAACGCCTCTTCACGTACGTACATACATACATAGGTATCCTACTATCACTACATATCCGGTCCTTTTGCGACTAAAATACATGACGTTGTCACTTCCCACTGTGCCTGCCAGTGGAAGGACCTGGAATCAAACGGCAAGCAAGGTGGCCGCCGACGCAGTCGACACTTCCCCAGTTGCAAGAGTGCTGTTGGAATTTCGCACAATCGCGACCTAAATGCACAAATATCCGGTCAAACTGTCAACCACTTTTCCTCGCCCTGGACACCATAATCACTCGGCAACGACTTTGCAGCCGCGCGTTGGCCACGCGGGCGACACCAAATGACCCGTGCATGGCAAGGATAGGGCCGCGCTAGTACGGCCCGAGTTCAATTGAACAGACATCAGCAAAAGCCCCCAGATATTATACCTTAATATATGTCAATATAATGTACATAAGGCCGATGCGGTGAGGCGAGTCCACAAGGCAATATACTGATATTGATTTCCAGGTGAGAGGCCATATGCCTTGTGGGCGGCGGGTCGCGCCACCTGGCAGATAGTCCCTTATAAGACGGGCCACGCATGGGAGCCCATATATCCCGGTATATGACGATGGGCTGGCGGGATCTCGGGCCAGCAAGGAAGCTCATTATATTGCCATATACTGTTGGTAACTTCCCATAAGCCCTTGTAATGCCAGAACCCGATGACCTCGGAGGTCATCCTTATATTGCAATACAACGCGCAGTGCATACAGGTACATACGTTGCAAACCAGCCTCCGTTCCAAATACCACAAACCGAGCCACAAACGAGTCAGGAAGTCCCAGCGCATGTCCGAGTAAAAAAGCATCACGATGCGAGCAGTCTAGACAGTCCGAGCACGAAAGAATGTTGAAGAAGTCAATCCAGAGCATTATGAGCATCAAACAGCAAGGGAGAGAGCAAAGAGAGGATAAAAAGGGTACAGCGCGGTCAGTGTTACCCTCCACGGGCACGCGTCGCCTTCGGCTTCGACGCAGCCTTCGGCTTCGGGGGAGCCCTCGGCTTCGGTGCAGTGGCTTTCGTGACCCTGTTGCCGGTAGCTGCCTGGGTAGTCCTGAGGGGGCGAGGCTGCACGACGGCAGGTGTAGCATGCGACGATGTCGGACTTGGCATGGTGGGAGATGTCGGCATCGTCGATGAGCTGTCCAACGGCGGCTCGCGTGAGGCTGTGCGACGGACCAGGCGGTGTCTTGTCGGTACGAGCTCATCGGGAGGGGACGACGGCGGCGGCGTCAGCGCAGGACTCGATTGCCGGGAAGGGACGGGGGTCTGTGGCGCTGCGTCTGTAGGACCTAGCGCACATTAGTTTAATTCACGTCTCCAGGAAACACATACCTGGAGCGCTGCGCTCATCCTCAAAGTCCATGGGAGGCGCGGACTCCTCTCGGTCAGCGTCTTCGGCGGCCTTGCGAGCGTCTTCGGCGGCCTTCTTGCGTGCTGCGAGCTGCGCTTTCGCGCGTGTGAGAGCATTGTCCTTGGGCTTGTCGGCGTCCTCGTCGGGATCCTTCGCGAGGCCGTGCTTGTCTCCGAAGATGAGCCTGTGTGTGAATTCAGCTGCTTCAGCATCAAGCACGTCAGGCAACATGAGCACTTACTCATTCCATGAAGCAAGGAGAGTCTTCGTCCACTCGGGGTCAAGCTTGAGGAAGTCGAGGAGATGGTGGAAGAAGGCTTTGAGGTTGAATTTGTCGTCTTTTTCTGTCCAAGTCGGCTGGGAGCTCAGCGCGAATCGTGCCTGTGAACCTTGTTATCAACGTGATGGGAAAGAAGGTGTATCTCAACGCACCTGCACCGCTGCGTACGCGATGCTCCTTTCCGTAACGCTCGTCATGCCGCAGAGGGTGGCATTGTTCGGGCGTGATATGGCCTTGGTGGAGTACACGGACTTTGATGCACAAAACATGAGTTTCCAAGTCTATCGACACAAGGTTAATAAGCGAGATAGGAAAAGGGTAAATGAAGAGACGTACGCGTATCAGGTAGAACCCCTGGAAGAGCCCGGACAGAGGGTGTTCTGCGACGTTGACCTTGGCCGGGTCATAGAGAAATGAGGGTGGTTCCTCATGTGTTGCCTTCACAGTACCGTCCTGGAGCTTCTGCATCATCCTGGATGTAGTTGATTAGCATGATCAGGGCTTTGGGATGCATGCTTACCCGTCGGGGTCCTTATTGAACTCAGCCAGCTGGTCGAAGGGACACAGTAGCCGTGCCGTGTCGACGCACTGAAAGCCTTGCGTGCTCTTGTCGGTGACGGCGGCGCCAGGCACCTTGATGACGGTGCCGGGCTCAGGCGACGCGTGCGCGGCCATGTGCACCTTGACCTGCCGGGTGTCGTCTGACCGAGCACCCTGCGCGCCAGTCTTGAGCTGTGGAGGACATCAGAGACAGGAATATATGCGCATATATTTAAAGACATACCTCACGTATGATATCGCGAAGGTCGGCCATGTCGTTCTGTTTGATGTCACGCAGAAGTCCATCGTCTATCTTGAGAAGCTCCTGGTAGGCAAATTCGAGCTCCCGTCGGGAATCTTCGTCACTGTAGGGGAAAGCGTGAGTATATGCACGAAATATCAACGACAGCACTCACTATTTTTTCAGGACATCGTCCCGCTCCTTGCCCTCGAGAGAGCAAGCCTTACCATACTGGATGATGCTGTGGGGGTCAATGCCCAACCAGGGGCAGACGACGCGGGGAAGGCGACGGGCGGCCTTTCGAAGCGCGTCTTTCCTCTTGGTGCTGAGGAAGAGACACCTAAAACGAACAGCGTGAGGTCATGATAATGGAAACGGGGTGCTGCTCACAGCCTTTTCGTTGAAGGCTCCTCATCTTGGTCGCTGTCGTTGTAGTCGCGATCGTCCTGAGCGCGCTTCTGGGCAGCGCGCGTTCCTGATCGCGTCCGGGCCAGGCCAGAGGACGTTGGAGAGACCTCCGACGGAGGGGAGGAAGAGAGCGCAGGGAGGAGGATGGCATGGGGTGATGATGGTGGTGTGAGGGAAGATGTGGGGTCTGGCAAATGGCCAGCGCGCGCATGCAAAGTGCATGTCACATGGTGTGACATTACGCGACGTGCTGCCATCACGTGGTGTGCCGACAAGAATTTTGCCAAGTCGCGACTTCGCCCTTCTGCCAGCGCGGTCGCCTCGCCAAAGACGCGGCAAGTCTGAGCAGGGCACCGTCCATCCTCGTCTTCTCATACACCCTCGCGCTGTTCACCCTCCCATTTGACCCCATTTCCCGCCCGCCCTTCGCCTTCAACTTTGATAGACACTTCAAGTCCTGCTATCTCCACGGCATGCCACAGTCTTGAGGGACACGTCCTCGCCAGAGTCGCGCACAGACTGACGGGGCGGTCCTGCGAGGTGTGGCAGTGTGGATGACAACCGACATCTCATCTCATTACCTTCTCGAAGGGCGCCAGCCCAACATGGCACGTCGTCAATCTTGAAGGACTCGCCAGCATCTCGGGGCCGTCGTGCTCGAGTACATCCCCAGTGCGTTGCAATTTGTCTACGCTACTCACAAATCACTGACCAGTCGGTTCCTTAGCTGCTCTCTGATACAAGGTCACTGTATGCGCGGCATGGGTCGTGGGCAGCGGCTTCGCTCCTCAGGCAGGTACACAGGCAGTCGTGCACTGCCGTCCTGCGTGAGGACTCCCTTGGCATGTCGTGCACAGGCAGGGATCCTGCGATGGCCCTGTTCTCCGTGTGCAAACGTGCACGACACGCGAGCGTGCCTGCGCTCACAGGCTGCCTCTTTCTGGCAGCCGAGAGAAATGACAGCAGGGCCAACAGACCGAACGGATCACACGGACGAGGTGCGCCATGTTGTGTTTCTTTCTTCACATCCCGGGCACTCAGCCCACCTTCCAGTGCATCCAGATTTCACCTACGCGGTGTCCAATTGCCCTCGCAAACACGAAACAGAGCGCACAATGGCATCCGTGGCTTCTTCCCGGCGTGCGATACTCCCCACACCCCACGACGCTCGATCGGCGATGCCCTTCAAAGGTCATCAGGAGTTCTACGAAAAGGAGCGGACGCATGTCGAAGGATTCAGCACTTTCTGACCCGCGTCATCGCGTCCTTGGACACAGCACAACCTCTCCACAACCTATTTCAACTCACGGCCGTGTTCTCCGACTGCGTCGACGTCTGGAACCTTCGCCGTGCATTCTCCTTGTCCCGAGAGCATATCTACACCTACCGATATCTCGTCTTCCTCACGCGACGCGTCTGTGACGCCGACTTCCCTGCCATCAACATGTTCTCTACACACCCACGCGCAGACACTCGGGCTGCTTGGCCTTCAGAGCAACACGCCGAACCTTCTCTTCCGGCGCATAGCCCCCGGGTGCACCTTCCTAAAGCGCGGCTTGCTCCTCCGGTTCGAGCGAGCGCGAAGGCGGGCGAGGCGTGGGGGGGGACCGGTGGCCATGCAAAAGTTCACGGCCGTGAAGATAGCCTGCCAGTGCGACGCCTTTGACGGCGCCGGTGACATCGTCGCCCGTCGTCGACTGTCCATACGCCGCGGCACATCAAGCTCGCGCATCCTGGAGCAAGACAGTCACCCCAAGACGGCGCTCTCGCTCGTGGACGCTGCAAACCCAGCGTGCGTGACGGACGGCCGCACGGAGACGTCGGGAGGCCTCCAGAATCCGCGAGGGCGGCGTCAAGGGTAGGTATGGTTGTTTGATGTTTTCTGTTCGCGGACGCTGAGCGTTGGTGTTTTGCAGCCACGCGAGCAATTCTTGCACACCGCCTCCTCGCAGGCATTGCTTTCCTCTCCCACTGGACTTGCCCTCTGCAATGGAAATCTACCAAGGTACGTGTCAAGTTGGCGGATCCGCAGATGTTCAGGAATTTCTGTGAATGCTGACGCGCACCTTCTCCAGGCACACTGCAGATCCCTCTGCCATATAACAGCAGCCCTTCCCATGCCGACGACGCACTTCCTCCACGCACTTCCTCCACGCACTCTTGCCATGTACTCGAGGTGCTCCGGCTGCAATGACGTCTTCGAGTCCAGTCGCAAACTCAATGCACACACCCCGCGTTGTTCCGCGTACAGGGCGCTCGATCAGCGGGTGTCAAGAAAGCGCGCGCGCAATGATGACGGCGCGTCAACAAGCAAGCGGTTGCGAGCGGAGGAGCCAGAAGATGAAATGGTGCGTGCGACGAACCTTCCAATTGAATGATATTGATCCTGTCTATACAGCAAATCGAAGACGACCCTCCTGCACCACCTCCGGCAGTTGCTAGTCCGCCTCGCGAGGCCCGTTCTCTTCGCTCTGGTCGCACTGTGCGAGCACCTCGTCACTTCACGGACTTTGTCATTCACGAAGAAACATCCCTCGCACATCTTCCGCCCGGCGACTTACCTCCCGAGCCTGAGCCTCTCCGCGCAGACGCTACGCCGGAGCCGCTCGTAGACCCCTCGCTCACGACAAAGCCCAACCAGTTCGGCGTCTTTCGCGTCTATCCCGACCGACCGACCATCAACCCCGACGCTGGCTCCTCCATCGACCGCATCTGCGATGCACCCACACTTGCTACAACACCGGGCCCAACGGCGGGAGGCGCACCTGCACCGCGGCCTCAACCATCCCCATCTACTCCGCACGAGCCCTTCTCCAGTCGCACTGCGGCCATCGCCATCAACTGGAGGCTCACAGGACCAGCGGACAAGAGCAGCGCTCCCGAACTGGATCGCCTCTTCCGCGATCTTGGTCATCTTGGTGGCAGCATTGAGGAGATGAAGGGCTTTCGAACAGCGTCGGAGCTGGCCGCACTCGACCGGTACCTCAAGGACGTCGACAACCCTTTCCATCAGGAGGACGGCTGGAAGTCGGCTTCCGTTCGCATCCGCCTGCCTCCTTCCAAGAAGCACAAGTTCAATTCCGAGAAGGACGCGCCTGAGCTCGAGGTTCCTGGTCTTGTATACCGACGCATCTTCGACATTGTCAAGCAGGTCTTTGAGTCAGACGTCGCGCAGACGTTCCATCACGTCCCATTCGAGGAACGCTACATTCCTGACAACGACGATCCTGCAACATCAGAGCGCGTGTACTCGGAGATCTACAGCTCTCCTGCAATGCTTGAGGCCCATCAGGAGATCAAGGCCTTACCCCGCGCGCCCGACGACACGCTCGAACGCGTCGTTGTCCCGCTTCTCATCTGGTCTGATTCGACTCACCTGGCGAACTTCGGCACCGCATCTGTTTGGCCGATCTATATGTTCTTCGGGTCGCAATCAAAGTACACGAGAGCCAAGCCGTCGTCGCATGCCTGTCACCACCTGGCCTACATCCCAACAGTATGTCGTGCTTTCCCTCAGATAGAGTCTATTTAATTCCTTTCTCCAGCTGCCGAAGGACTTCCAAGACCAATACATGAAGATCTACGGCGTGGCAGCTGCGGACAACATATTCACGCACTGCAAACGGGAGCTTATGCACGGGGTATGGGACCACCTCCTCGACGACGACTTCATGGACGCGTACCGCCATGGCATGGTCTTGCTGTGCGACGATGGCATTCATCGTCGCTTCTTCCCTCGTCTGTTCACATATTCGGCAGATTATCCCGAAAAGTGCGCCTGCGTTTCTTCTATCTCTCGTGTTATGCTCATGTAATCTCTAGGGTTCTGCTTGCTTGCATCCGCAATCTCGGCCGATGCCCCTGCCCGCGCTGCTACGTCGAGAAGGTCAACATTCCGAAGGTGACAAGCGCCGACGATATGGCAACGCGCCGTGTCGTCCGGGAAGACAACCCTGACCGTCGTCGTCGTGTTATGAAGGCACGGAAGCTCATCTTCGAGAAGGCTAAAGGGATCTCAAGTAAGCCTGTCGAAAGACTGCTGTCCCAGCAGTCGCTGGTTCCGACCAGAGTAAGTGTTGTGCCAGCTGCAGCTTGAACAACGTGCTCATCTCTACCAGAATGCTTTTTCGAAGTTATCTATTCCCTCTGTCAAGTTCGACTACCATAAAATGCTCGTGCCCGACGTCTTGCATGAGAGTGAGCTGGGCACGGTCAAATCTACCGCCGCACAATTATTTCGTCTCGTTCATGAGCTGCCAGGAGACATGATTGCCGAACTGAACAGAAGGTATGTGCCCCCAGATATTCTCGCAGCTCCGTCTAATGCTGCTCGCTAGATTCCGCCAGATACCTACCTTCGGGAGAGGGACCATACGGCGCTTCGACGACAACGTATCAGAGATGAAGAAGCTCGCCGGACGCGACTATGAAGACTTCATTCAGGTACGGTGCTCAGTGCTTCGCCATGTATTCACATGTGCTAACAACGGACTTAAGTGTGCGATCGCCGCCTTCGACGGCCTCTTTGAAGACCTCGAGCAGAACGCAGCCGTCCTGGACCTCCTCTTCTGCCTTGCAACTGAACACGCCTACATCAAGCTGCGTCAACATACGGACTCGACGATTCGCTGGAGCCGGCAGAGTGACACTGTTCTAGGGCAGGCATTCTGTCAGTTCATCACCGCCGTTTGCGACGTCATCCCCACGAAGGAACTGCCTAAGGAGACAGCCGCGCGTGGTCGCCGTCACGCTGCTGCTGCTAGGAAGCGTGCGGCTGAGGGAGGTGCAGGCAAGCAGGCCACCACCGTCCTGACCGCCAACCACAAGGAGTTCAACATGGCAACGTTCAAGATGCATTCATTCCCTGACTACCCGGATACTGTTGAGCATTTCGGCACGACAGATAATTACAACACGCAGACGGTGAGCTCATCCGGTTCTCCATTCCCTCACGACGCTTATATCTCCTTCCAGGGCGAGCTTGAGCACAAGATCGTCAAGGCTCGATACGGGCTGACCAACAAGAATCATTTCGTCCAGCAGCTTGCCGATCAGGAAGCCCGCGAGCGGTTTGCAGAGAGGCATCTCCATCAGCGGCTAGTCGACTCTCGCCCTGGCGCACCGGCACCCTCTCAGCCTCCGGATGACGTGCTGCCGCCTCCGGATGGCGGGCCACCACCTCCAGGCATGTCCTCCGCAGCTCGCAAGGCAGCAGAAGATGACGACGACCTCCCACCGACCGACCCGAACGCTCATTACCACGTAGCGGAGGCGACGCGCGATTTTCTGGAGATCGGCGCCTGGCTGGCCGACAACAAGGCACACCCAGCTCTGAAGGTACGTCATGTCTCTTTGCTTGAGTACTTATGTCTTGGCTGACCATATATAAGGACTTCCGAACACGCCTCGTTGATCATATCCTCTCGCGTGTGCTCAACGACCCAAACCGACACGACTTCACCGACGCCGAGCGCAACACAATATTCATTGCGCGCAACCGACTGCACCTTCACAAGGTGCTTCGCATCAACTACACTACGTATGACTGCCGTCGGGAGCAAGACTCCATCAACCCGCGTACCCATCCCCACATCATGCTGCTCTCGCCCGATGACCCCGATGACCCGGCCTTCCATCCATTCCTCTACGCTCAGGTCCATCTGATCTTCCATGTTGAGTTTCGGCACATTCCGGCTCAGTCACAAGCAACGGATGTCCAACGGCTGGACATTGCGTGGGTGGAGTGGCTGATGCTCGACAAGAGCATCCCGTGTGGCTTCGAGGCACGTCGACTCCCGGTGGTTGGCCCTCTGAAGCCTGAAAGCCCGAATGCTTTCGGCTTTGTGGACCCTAACGACGTACTCCGCGCTGTGCACATCATGCCGGGTTTCATGTACGGGACGCGCCACCCTTCCGTAACTCAGGCTCTTTTCAGACAGCAACCGGACACCGACGAGCATGAGGACGACTCAGCATGGAACCGGTACCTCGTGGGCATGTGAGTATTGTTGTGCGCGCAGGTCCCGCCCGTGACTGACAGCCGGTTAGCTTCCCCGACAGGGACCACTTCATGCTCCAACGCGGCGGGGGCATCGGGCACCTCGCGACAAGGTATTGCAGCGCCGCGCTACGCAAAGTCGCCCACTCCCTGCCGCTGGGCCCGGAGTTTGACCTGGACGCATTTTTCGAGGCACGGAAGCACGGCTTGCAATCACAGGAAGACGAAGACGACGCACGCGAGAATGTGCCCGCAGACGAGATCGCGCACAGCCATGCGGAGCGATCGCAGGAAGACAACGCGCGCGAGGATGAGCCCGCGCACGAGACCGCGCTCAGCGATGTTGAGGACACGAATACCGACGAGGCCGACGAGGCCGACGAGGCCGACGAGGACAACGAGGACACGCTGGCAGCCGAGCTCGACGACCGCGACGACCAGTGGGAGGACGAATGGGGCGCGCCTGACGAGTGGGAGGGTGACGCCGCAGGCGAGTGGGACGGCGATGAGGCTGCGGACATGGAGCGCGGGTTGGATGAGGAGGCCTGGGACGACGAGGAACTCGTCGCAGAGGCCGGGTTTGGCGCCCTGTGATGTGTAGCCCGGGACAAGCTCTCGGGAACGGCGTATCATAGAATCGGGACCCATCTTACATAGTCATATATTGCATTGTATCCTACGTACAAGTATTGTGGATGCGGCCACCTCGGAGGTGGCCGCATTATATGGGAATATATTCCGGCCCGCGCCAGGCGGCCGCCACCTGGCTTCATAATATTTTGTGGCTTTTGCTGATGGACTCGGCTCGGAATTTCGCACGACGTTTTGTGTTCGCTCACCTTCGCCCGTCTCATCTCCCACCTTTATTCACGATGCCGATTGGCCAGAACGACTCCAGGATCTTCTTTGGCTGGGCTAGCATTCGGAGCACCGTCTGGACAGTGAGAGCACACAAGGATAGCCCAAATGGTGTCGCAAAATTAGTCGGGCGTCTTCCTGTCCTCAGATTTCCCTACGCCAGGGATATCCTCTCTGTGAATAGGTTGCGCGTCGTGGACAGCGATGTGTTCAACGAAGAGGCCAGTCCGGTTCTCCGCCGCCTGGTCCTGGAGAGCGTCGGTCGGCCGCTGTGGGAATATACCTCAGACAGGGAGCTTCTCGTCGGGTTTCGCGCTGCGCTTAGAGGTGAGTTTGCTTGCTCTGTGGTCTGAACAAAGCAGCTAATGTTCCGCAGGTCACCAATTTTTGTCGGACCAAGGAATTTTGCATCGCAACATAAGCGCGGGCAGCGTTTTTCTCGGACACCCTGAGGCCCGCGAGGGAGGGGAGGGCTTCATCACCGACGTGGAATATGCGCATGTCCCATACCTCACGGATGTGCGGGCCGAGCCTGTGGCTTCCGTTCCCGGTGCGTCTGGAACGCAAACATCGCCCGCTCATCGTGAGAGGAGAACATTGGACGACGCCGCCATGCCTGAGCGTGGTCAAGCCATGACGGTGAGTGCTACTTGCCGAGTGATCGAATGACGCCCTCAAAATTATCTTACACAGGGGACGCTTCAATTCATGGCCGTCGATTTGCTTGAAGCCATCATAGCAGGTGTCCCGATAGAGCACCGCGTTGAACATGACCTCGAGTCGTTCATCTGGGTGCTGGGATACAGCGTGCAGCGCAGAATGTTCATTGATCACCAGGATAATCCCAAACTCGCCCTAGAGTTTCAGGCCGAATTTGGAAGACTCCAAGTTACCACCATCGAACGCGCCCGAAGGTGGCCGCTGCAATTCATAACAATCCTCACGCCAGATCAAAGGCTTCCCCTGAATCATACTTTGGGATTTCTGCGTGAATACAGGGAAATGATCTGGAGGAGAAATCACGAGAAAGTTGAAGCGTTCTTACCAATGCGGTACAGTAATCCAGTTACCCTGAGCGGCGCTCCTGCTTTCACATACGACTCCTTGTTCCACATCCTTGATCATTACATCAGTATGATCCCGCCGTCTTGATCATACATTAGTATTGCTTGAATACATTTAGCACACCACGCGCGTACGATGATGTATGTACAGTACATAAAATTTTTGCAAGAGTGCTGTTGGAATTTCGCACGATCGCGACCTAAATGACAAATATCCGGTCAAGCTGTCAACCACCTTTTTCCTCGCCCTGGACACCGTGATCGGTCGGCAACGACTTTGCAGCCGCGCGGGCGACGCCAAATGACCCGTGCATGGCAAGGATAGGGCCGCGCTAGTACGGCCCGAGTTCAATTGAACAGACTCGGCTCGGAATTTCGCACGACGTTTTGTGTTCGCTCACCTTCGCCCGTCTCATCTCCCACCGTTATTCACGATGCCGATTGGCCAGAACGACTCCAGGATCTTCTTTGGCTGGGCTAGCATTCGGAGCACCGTCTGGACAGTGAGAGCACACAAGGAAAGCCCAAATGGCGTCGCAAAATTCGTCGGGCCTCTTCCTGTCCTCAGATTTCCCTACGCCGTAAGGGATATCCTCTCTGTGAATAGGTTGCGCGTCGTGGACAGCGATGTGTTCAACGAAGAGGCCAGTCCGGTTCTCCGCCGCCTGGTCCTGGAGAGCGTCGGTCGGCCGCTGTGGGAATACACCTCAGACAGGGAGCTTCTCGTCGGGTTTCGCGCTGCGCTTAAAGGTGAGTTTGCTTGCTCTGTGGTCTGAACAAAGCAGCTAATGTTCCGCAGGTCACCAATTTTGTCGGACCAAGGAATTTTGCATCGCAACATAAGCGCGGGCAGCGTTTTTCTCGGACACCCTGAGGCCCGCGAGGGAGGGGAGGGCTTCATCACCGACGTGGAATATGCGCATGTCCCATACCTCACGGATGTGCGGGCCGAGCCTGTGGCTTCCGTTCCCGGTGCGTCTGGAACGCAAACATCGCCCGCTCATCGTGAGAGGAGAACATTGGACGACGCCGCCATGCCTGAGCGTGGTCAAGCCATGACGGTGAGTGCCACTTGCCGAGTGATCGAATGACGCCCTCAAAATTATCTTACACAGGGGACGCTTCAATTCATGGCCGTCGATTTGCTTGAAGCCATCATAGCAGGTGTCCCGATAGAGCACCGCGTTGAACATGACCTCGAGTCGTTCATCTGGGTGCTGGGATACAGCGCGCAGCGCAGAATGTTCATTGATCACCGGGATAATGACGAACTCGCCCTAGAGTTTCAGGCCGAATTTGGAAGACTCCAAGTGACCACCATCGAAAGCGCCCGGGGGAAGCCGCTGAAATTCATAACAGTACTCACGCCAGAGCAAATGCTCCCCCTGAACCATACTTTGGGATTTCTTAGGGACTACAGGAAAATGCTCCAGAGTAGAGAACACGAGAAAGCTGACGCGCTCTTACCACCGGCATCGTCGTACAGTAATCCAGTTACCCTGAGCGGCGCTCCTGCTTTCACATACGACTCCTTGTTCCACATCCTTGATCATTACATCAGTATTATCCCGCCGTCTTGATCATACATTAGTATTGCTTGAATACGTTTAGCACACCACGCGCGTACGACGGGTGATGTACATAAAAATAATTGCAAGAGTAAAAGTATTGCCAGACCGCTGCTGGATTTTCGCACAATCGCGACCTAAATTCGGTCAATCTGTTTTAACTTTCCCCTCACCTGGACACCGAAATCGCTCGCCAAAGCCGCGCGAGTGGCCCAAATGACCTGGTGTTGTCGAGGCGGTGCTCCTCCCTCATGTGCATGTGCCACTGAAGACTAGTTACATCCGAGTTGTCGCAAACAGTTCGATAGAAAATGGTAGATCGCCGCAGTTAAGCTCACCACGCAGTCACTCGGGCCGGGTAAAAGCCTAGACTGGTGACTAGCTGTTAAATTGCAGTGACGAGCGAGCGAGCTGAGTGTTTCATGAGTCAACTTAGGGCGCACGGCGCGGTGGCCCCTCCTTATGTAATCGCATTGACTGCGACTCCGAGCCGCTGGGGACGAGTCTTAGCACCGGCCCACTCCAATGTCCTCTGCATCAATTGAACTATCAAGTCACTTGGGTACCTCGCCCTGAGGCAGCGCTGATTTCAGCGTTGTCCTCGCGGGAAAGGCGTTGACATGGCTTGGCTGTGTACGCAGTCACTTCGCCAGCGCCTGCCCGCACTGCGTTGTTCCCTCACACCCACTCCTCAAACCGTCCCAATACCTCGCGCAGCCATCCATATTGACAAACTATGATGTATGGTGCGACGAACTTACCATCAGATACGCTGTATGTTACCTGCCTTTCATGTGCAGTCGCATAACTCATGGTTTCTGCGTCGGGCTCTCGCTCTGGGTTATTGGACAGGTCAAGGCTTCCCCATGAGCTCTGGCATCCGGAGCCTGAGAATCCCCTTCCATCGCATTCGTCGATTGCCATCCCCTCGATGGGCCCGACCGAATGGGACGGTCCCTCCTCCCAACGCCAATCACTACCCACATCCTTCGAGCCTCTGCGAACACCCATAACGCCGGGACTCCCAGTAATTTTGAACGACTTTGATGTGCCTCAACCACGCACCGCCGTGCGGTTCCGCCGGGTGTGGCCGCACGCCCCAGTGTTGTCGCGTTGTCAAGTCACAAAATACTGTCCCGGTGGCCGCTTCGAATACCGCGGTTTCCGATTTAAACGGCTGCTAGTCGGCGAAGACGTGGACGTTATGTACGAGCATAGCCATCCTCTGAAGTCCCGTGTGTTGGAGGACATCGATGAGCATGAAGATGACACGCTGGTGCTCGTACGAAAGGCCGACAATATCTGGAACCCACTGGGATGGGTGTGGGAAAGCTTGCTGCGGCCTTTCATGGACGAAGTAGTCCACGAAGAGGCAGCTCCTATTCTGTCCACTCGGCCTTTGAAGAGCTACGAGGCGCCACTCGAGCGTAGTTCTGCGGCGATGGATGCGCCTTGGCTGTACGATGATTGTGAGCCCTTATCTTTGCCTGCTTCAATGGCCCTGATACCGGTCTCCAGCCTCCTATGGGCAGTCCTTTAGCACGGCGAGCGCGTCCGATCTCATCCGCCCCCCAAGACCGAGCAGCCCGGCTCTGCCCAACCCTCCCGCAAGGAAATGTTCAGCTCTACTCTACGCGCACCGAGCATATCTCGTCCCACCCCAACGCACCCAGTTCGCTCCTTGCCACCCTAAAAAATGCCCGTGCACCACGATTCAAACCCGACGGGCACCCGCAGCAGACAACCATCTACGGTATCACCGATCACGACCTGAGCGAATCCCTTTCGCCCGTAGTGATCCGCTTCAGCCTCGATCCGCCCAACGATATCCCAGAAAATGGGTACGCTCTCAAACGCACCACGACGTTGACTGGAATTGCTGCATCGGATGATGTGCTGGAGGATTTCAGGCCGGCCGAGCAACAACGAGAGGCTCACCAGAGCACGCTCACAACGTCAAATTCAACACTGATTCCAAGAGCAAATTTCTTTCCTCGCACGCCTGCTGCGCGGCCGAGATCGCGCTCCTCAGGGTTCGACAATCAACTGGTACCCGGGGTCACACCAAAGGAGAGGAGGTAAGCGCGATTTATCCTGTTCTCATCAGGACGCTTAGAAGTTGTTCTAGTCGAGAGGAACCAGTTGGACGAGACGCCACGCAGCCGGAGGTGAATTATCGCGCCAGTACAGAATCAGGCCGGCGCGCCAGCTCTCTCTCAACCGATCTCATGTCGTCCGGTGCATCCACACTAAGCGCGACGTCCGACATGGACAGCATAGTCAGCATGAAGACTATGATATCGATCTCGTCGTACAAGGACCGAATGAATCAGTCTATCCAACCTCCGGGAACGGTGAATTTACGTTAAAAATCCGGGATCATTTTCTGTGGCACTTGGGCATGAGATAAAATGGACGGCACACCGCCATACGAACTCGGGATAGGATTTCACATATGCCTCCTTGTTTGACACTCTTGACCATTACATTAGTTTACCTGAATAAGTTCAGCACACCACGCGCATACGATGTACATCAAATTGAACCGTTCGTTGGAATTTCCGACCTTAAATTGACAAAAGTGTTGGGTCAGACTGCTTCAATGCGGCCGTGCTGCGAACGTTCTCCTGTCCCTGGACACCGCGATCGCTCACCAACGACTTCGCATTGGCGGGCCCGGGGGCGACCGCAAATGATCTGGTGGTGTCGAGGCGGTGCTTCTGGGGACCTGGCCATGGACCGCACCAGTTTCATGACCCATGTCCGTGAGCGCTGAAGCGTCGACAAGTCATGGCAGTCATCTAGCATCAGCCAGCGCGCTCAGTCTGCCTGCCGTGACAGCACGAAGTCAGCCAATCTCTTTGCATCAAGCTATCAAGACAACTCTGCAACTACTGTACATACAACAATCAGGAATACTTCTTATTTACCCTCACTTGATTTGGCTGCGACGCTTCATTATCGTAGACCTTCATTCATATTGCTTCCACCATCACTTGGCAACATCGTATGCGATGCGCGCGCCGGTCCAGGCGTAAGGATAGTTGCGCTGGTAGTAGTTGCGCAGCGTGCGCCGCTCGGCGAGACGAGGGATCGTGGCGTACGATCCACCGATCTACAGACACCATGAATCAGCGTCGTTCGCAGATCATAAACCTTTGCAAACGCACCACAACATTGTGATGGGTGTCGAAGAAGTCCATCGAGTACCCGGGGTACAATACGGACGGCTCGAACCCGTCATACTTATCGAACACAGTCGACGTCCACTCCCAGACGCCGCCGTTGTGTCCTCGCCCCCCATCGGCCTCCCCGCCCGTCGTAGCCCTGCAAACCCAGACATATGTTCGAGCATCTTTCAAGACAACCGGGAACGCACGGCGTAGGGTGCCAGTTCCTAAATGCGATGTTTCTGCCGCCTTCATATCCACACTCGAACTTGTCGTAGAACAGGCGAAGCTCCGGCTCGGTCGGAATACGACCTCCCTTGACGCTCGCATAGGTAGACAGAGAGTTGTAGTCCGCGACGACGGGCCACCTTTTCGCGATCTTCATAGGGATGGGGCCATGCATAGTGCGCACCTACGTCTGCGTCAAAACACAACACCCAATCACAGTGGACAGCAATAACAGCTCACCATGATCTCGCCATCCCGCTCAACCCACGACTTGGGCATCGGCACCGTGCCCTTCCCGTCGCCGCTCCAAAACTTGTAGAACTCACCATTGGTCACGGGGCGCCACTCGATGCGGAACTCGCCCACGTCCACCGCGCGCTTGGGGTGCTCGTTGTCCCACCCGAACTCAACGTCCTTCACATCAAGCGCCTTATCGGGCTCCTCGTCCTGCAGTTCCGGATCGTCGTGGCCCAGAGTGACAGTGGCGGGGCCGAGCGTGACGGTGGGCGTGGCGGGGAGCGCCTGGCACTCCCAGGTTTCGAAGAGGGCCTCCCATGGCGGCAAGGTAAAGCCCGAGTCGGAAGGTGAGATTGTGCCTGTGCCCGCGCGCTGAAGAAGCATATACAGCAACGTCTAAAAATTACAAAGGTCAGACCAAGAATCGACATAGGGACTTTGACAGCGTGCACAAACCTCGGCATGGAACCCCTCATGCTCGAGGGTCAGGAACAACACGCGCGCCATCTTGCGCGTGAGGGGCTTCCTGCCCGATTCGATGTCGTCGTAGAGGCTGCGCAACCTCTGGCGAACGCGCGTCTGGAAGTCCATGATCGCCGACAGCGCCGGCCAATCGTCATCCTTCTCGGGCACTTCAGAATGCGGCTAAATAATCCGAGGCCGTTAATGAGTGTGTATCGTTGGTGAAGACAGGACGTACATGGCACTCTGTAGGATCGTCAACGTTGGGATCGATGCCGCGCTGGAGGTAATTAGTTAGCACGGTCAATCGGTGCAACGGTCGCGACCAGGCGGCAGCTCACCTCGAAGATAAACTAGAGAATTGGAACGCTCAGTTCAATACCTATCGCACGCAAACAGACCCGCTGGAACACAAACCTTGAACGCATCGGGCTCAGTATGCGGCTCTTTCAGCAGCCTCGACAAATGAATGTCCAGAAATGTCGGGATATGACCTGTGTGGAACAGACAAATATGGCGTAGGTCAATCGGCTTCTGGAACATCATCGAGTTCGGGATCATCTTGCGGGTGATGAAGTCCCACGCGGCCCACATGTCCTGGAAGTCCTGGAACGAAGGGACGCCGAAGGGCGTGCTCGTCAGGGACGACGGCGGCGAGCGCAGGCGCGGGAAGGCAAACACGGGCCGCTCTAACAGCCAGAGAGAGTACCCCGTGGCCGCATCCGTCCAGCGCTGGATGGGGCGCAAATTCGCGTCAATGAACAGCGTGTGTGCGTCCTGCTCTGAGAACTAGCAAAGGTGGCAGATGATCAGATGAACGTGAGACCACGGAGTGCAATGCAGCTGCGTACCTTGTGCGACACCTCCACATTCACGAGCTCGTCCGCAAGGAATGAGAACTCCTCGCCGGTCTTGGGATCGCGCACCGTCTGCGCGCCTTTCGACCTGTAGAACGCCTCATGGCGGCCTATTCCCAGCTCGTCAGCACCCCATCTTCAGGAACAACCCATGGCACCCATTTCAGAAGGACTTACGTTCGGCGTCGTTGTACCTCCCCACATACTCCCACTTGTCCTCCGCAAAGAGGTCCTCGTCGCCAAGCGCCCGGCCCGCGCCTTTCAGTCCATTCATTATGAAGCGGCGCGTGATGCCCTTGCGGTCGTCGTACGCGCGCTCGATGCGGGCACCGTCCAGCCCGTGGTCGAGGCCGAGCAGGAGCGTGTCCTGGGAGCCCGCGCGCAGCGGAAGGCCGCGGAGGAAGGCCGCGTCCGCGCCGCGCGCAAAGTTCCCCAGCGACGAGCCGAGGAAGAGGATGTGCATCGGCGTGGGCGCGAGCGCCGTGTCGGGCGTCGAGGCCGCCGTCTCGACTGAGTCGTGCTCGGAGCCGCTCGAGTGCGAGGGCGCGCTGTCCCTGCTGTCCGCAGAGCGGTGCCTGAAGCTGGGCGTCAGGGACGCGTCGGCCGGGATGCCCGCCACAGCGTCGCGCCCGCGCAGCCCGCCCTCTTCGATGAACTTGAGCCCGCCGTCGTACGTGCCCCACATCCCCTTTGCGGCGACCTTGCCCTCGAGCTCGGGGCCGACGGAGGACGTTGCGAGCTGGTCCAACGTACGTTGGAGCTCGCGCTGCTCGAGATCGAGCGCGTAGTAGGTGATCGGGGCGGGCGTCATGGCTTCGGGAACGAGCTTGGAAAGTGCTGATAGTACGTGCGAGGTCTTGCGCAGCGATCTGGCAAGGATAATTTGGTGTCAGAGATGTAATATATAGTTTGAGAGGACATAGCGAAGGGGAAACGGGCTGTAGGAGATAACATGATCCGAGAGAATGATGGCATGAGGCCTCGTGAATAATAGCGCGCGAGGTGGAGGTGTGACAGACATCGCGTCTCGAAAACATACGAAGTCCGCGAGCCTAATAAGAACGGCGCAAAGAACCCAGTGACATAATGGTGAGAATAGATTCGGCAAGGTGTGTCTGGCAAAGAGCGCGGAAGTCTCCGGAAAAATCAAACGACGCAAAGACATGTGCAAGACTCACCCAGCACCAAGCTCGACGACAACACTCTCAGCAGGGAGTGCGTCGTCATCGCGCGTATGCATGATGTCGACGATCTGCGAGACGTGATTCTTGAGGACGTTCTCCTCCGCAGTGAAGAGATAATATTCGTCGGCCTCGGTGGTAATGTCGTCGTAGATCCGGAGGCCCTGCTCATCGTAGAGCAACAGAGTGGGCAGCTTACGCTGCCCCTCAGGGCGTCCGAGACCCGCGAGGATCTCGCTGCGGATGTCGGCCTCCCCGTTGTCGGAGGTGTCGTTGACGCGGACGTCCACAATTTGGACCGTGGATGCAGACATGGTTGGCGGGGGTAGCTGGTGACAATTGAGCTGCGACAACAGACCTATAAGTACCAAAATGGTATGCTCCGGTGCGAGCGATTTGGAGAGAGGTTGCGCATGACATCAGCTGGAGAATGACTAAGCGCCAAACATTAGCGCCGGGATGCCGCCGACAAGGAAGGCGGGGCCTGAGTCGGGTTGAAGAACCGATGGTATATTGCTGACTGAGCAACAACGCTGCTTGATCAGAATTGCTCGGGGATACGAGGGCAGATGAGTGCAGTCTGCGCGGCAAAATGAGAGTCATACAAAGACGCGAAGGAGCAAGGAACGCACAATTCCATCCCCAGTCAGCACCTGATCCCGCCCTCGACATCGGCATCCATCAGAAAGTCCACCGTGCGTCCGATCGATGCGCAATTCGCCGCGTCCAGCCCCCTCGCGCGGCTATTCATGAGATCGAGAGGGACACGGGTTTGCCTCCGTCTCCCAGCGGCCACGGCAGCATGACGAAGGGGGCAGGAATGCGCGCCTTGGGGGCGGCACGGGGACAGGCAATGAAGCCACGAACACCATGAGACAAGCGGCAAAGTACGGCGTCCGATGCTCCGGGCTCCATATGCCCACTGAACGTAATGGTGGGCGCGTCTTGAGCGGCATGCGGACGTGTGACAGCGACGGGCATATGCGAAGACTTGGGGGCGAACGTGGAGGGATAATAAAAGACACGTTGGTTGAGAGGCGCACGCGCCTAGCGAGGAAGGCACCGTGCCGCGGTGGGAGTCGATGTACGTCTAGTCAGCACACACACGCAACAGGAAAGAGCCTGCATTGTGCAATGAGGTGAGCGCAGGCGCAGAGCGACCCCAGGCGGATGCGGGGATGATGGGATGATGGGGGCAGAGGCAAACCAGTTGTTGGCCAGAGGGGCATCGTATTTATGTGGGTGAGCGGGCGATGGCGCAATCCCCGCGCAATCTCTGCACGCAAGTTCAGGATCGCAACATGTCGCCAAGTCACATGCAAAATATCCCGATCGTGACTGTTGTTGGGACGTAATGCAGCAAGGTCCGGCATCTGGCAAAGATAGGTAGCGCAGATACCAAGGGGCGCTACACCCATGGCTCAAGAACATGCTGTCAAAGGCCGTCAGTGGCTGACCACGTCTGGCTAGATAGGACCATTGTCAACGGATATATTGCAAAACTGATATTGAAACGCCGCCTGCTGCGGTCCACCAGAGTATGGAGCAACAAGCCACTTGCGGTCACTAGGGGCGCTGTGGCCGTGAAGTTTCGAGCGATGAGGCAGGAAAGGAAGTACGTCGCACCTCGACAATGCTATGACACGCATTATCGTTGTAAAATCGGCATCAGAAGCGGTGTCGCATCTACCCGAGGTCCAGCCCCCAGATCAAAGCCGGACACGTGGTCGACAATGTCACTCCGGATCTCCACATGCGAGAACAGTGTGTTATTGACCGCTCGACTCCTTTGCCTCCCAATTCTCTGTCTGAGAGCACGTCCGTCAAGTTCAATGCATCTGGTGCGAGAACAGCTAAGGTGTGGCTGAGCCGCGCTAAGGTGTGCTCGAGATGTGCTACGGTGTGGTCACGCTGCGCTACGGTGTGGCTGAGCCCGCTACGGTTTGGTTGAGATGTGCTACGGTGCAGTCGAGATCACACGCTACGGTGTGGCTGAGCGGCACCACGGTCTGCTCCTCCAGGTGCGCTATGACCCACGGCCTGCGCACCCATTGCCGTCTCGCACGTGTTGAGGGCAGCCTGCGAGCAAGTAGACCCCGGCCCGCCTAGCCAATCACAATCGTACGTTAGAGATAACGTACTAGTGTTAACGCGTCCCCGTATTTCTGAGCTGCTTGCATGCCGGTGATGGAAATGCTATCCATGATACCGGCTAAGTTGTCCATTTTGCTGAGTAGTCTTTTGGAGGAGTACAAGGATAATTCCTGGTTCCGATAGGGACTAGGTCTCTAGACGACAATCCCTTTCCTTTTATGGCAGTCATGCGATGTTACTGTGATGTGAGTTTGTGAGTTTGTGACGTTACTGCGTGATTGTAGGTCCGAGCTCCTTTCTTTTGCTATCTTCGTCTACATTGCTGCTGTAGTTTGCATCAAATTCGACAATATGCTCAAGAGGCGACAAACTCCGGAAACATTCTCGCGAGCAGTTCGGATCAAAGTGCATGAGGAGCGTTGCGCGTGTGCCGATGGTACGTCGAGCAGACTATAGGCTCGTATTCTCTGACCTGGTGTAGAATATCTTACTCCCGTGTTATCAACTGACGGGCCGCTCCTGATGTCTGAGGATGAGGCGGGTGTCGAGGATTTTGTGTCTAGTGATTCGCGTCTTTGTCGGCGCTGTGGTATGCACTCCTTTCTTTTTGCGCGCTCTTCTTAATTTGTTACCAGGCATTGTACGAAAATGTGCGCCCGGGTTCGTTCACGCCACCGATGCCCATCGCGAGGTGCCTGCCGGAGCCACTCTGGCACCGTCTGAGCCGTCAGGCGCTGCAGGAGTCCCAGCTCCGCCCCTGTCCATGGTTCCAGACGTGTCGGCGACGACTAATGATGCGTCGGGTTTTTCTGGATGTATCTGTCTCCATTTACATCGGGATCATCGGTTGCACATTCAGAGTTGCCTGCCGGGGTCGTTCTGCCTGGTCTTTCGCCCATGGAAGTGGACTCGGAGCCGTCAGGTGTTGCAGACGTTCCTCCGCACACACTGCCCATCAGCGACGGGCCGCACCGGCATTCATTATCCAGTAAGCTCATTTTTGCACGTGCAAAGGAGGTTTACAATATTCAATAGGTACCCACGGGAGCGCAGCGATCCTGCCTTCCGTCCCTGACGCCTCGACTACGGGTTCTGGTGCGTCGTTTTCTCTTGAGAACTCAGTCTTTCTCTGACATATTCGTGGTCGTTCGCTTGCCCCGCTTCGCTTGTTAGTCTCGAATGTTTGCCACCTTGTGCCTGATGATCTTGTTGTTGATGATTTCTCGTCGTCGTCGTCTTCGTTCCGGCCAATTACTATGCAGCAACTCAATCAATGGTATGACTTCCATAGCGTCGTTGTGGATCAAAACAACGGCATCGAGTGCGATGAAAATGTAGTTGATGTGCTTGTACCGATGCTCCCTCGATTGATACAAGGTTTCTTTCGTTGGCGATGTGAAGATCTTTTCAGGATATTGCGTGCGCATGGCTTACCCACGCGAAGTCGGTGGACACTCAAACAGCTAAAGGCGGAGTTGATAGAGAGTCATTTGTGCACTCCGGCATGTACGTCAGTTCATTACTTGTTCAAAGAGAGGACGCGGATGAACACTAGAGGGATAGTGTTTCAGGCAAGCTCGCCAGCCGCGGCGGGCCATGCTCATGGTGATAGTAGCTTGGTGGCGGGTATCACCCCTGCTCTTTTGCCGGATTTGGCTCATACTCGCGACAAAATACGCGACCAAGGTTTCCGCATCGGGTCTTGGGCCGACAACGGCGCGGTTCACATCGATGGCATCTCCCCGCACATGTACTGCCCACACCAGGTTCGACACTTCAATGATTCTGCGTGCCTGTCCATCAATTTCGACCCCACCAACTCTACCCAGCTTCTACGAATCTTCCCCATATACGAGACGTACTGGAAATACGGAGGATGGGAGTGCGGCGGTAACTGCCGCATCCCTGACCCGGCGTCGATGACTAATTTGCTACCTTACATAGTCTGATGGGGCGTGAATATACTTATTCCTGACAACCACTACTCTCTACCTAATCAAGTACATTAACTAGTAATTGTTGAATATCACCCCTGCTCACAAAATAATAGATCGGACAGAGAACCATCAGTTTAGGAACCAGGTGCGCCCGGAGGGCAAGTCGTATAGGAGAGGAGGATAAGGATGCAACCCGCAAAGAGTCGGATGAATCCTAACCCTAGGAGCGGTGGCTGTGCGCACATAAGCGCTGGGGTACAAATCTTGTGATGTCGACTGTCGACATCACAAGATTTGTACCCCAGCGCTTATGTGCACATGTCGAGATCTCCCTATTTAGAATTTAGCGTTGTCTCCGTTTCCCATCTGGCCACTTCGTCTTTCAGTCATGCCGCACCAATCATCCTGCATCACAACTAATCGCGCGAACGCGCTCAGCACCTTTCACTTCGGCTTCTCGCTGCTGCTCGACGTCGAGGTGCGCTCTCCGAGGACAAGGCGATGCGATCGCCGCCGGCACAGACATCGTGATGCCGGACAACATCGAGGGCACATCGGCGTGGCGAGCCGTCTGCTCGCACGCTGGAGCGGTAAGCCGAAGCGCTTTTTGACGAATGGGGGAGACGGGCGCGTGGGCTGCGGGGTAACTGAGTCGTGTTTCTCAGGTATGTGGTCAGATACCTGAGTGTATGGGCACAGACTGACCTAATCTCTCTATATCGTCGTCCGATATGTTCAGATTGCCGCACGATCATGGCCGGAGTCACACAAAATGCTCAAACGGTTAGCCAAGGCGAGTGTTACTTGCTATACAGGCTGTTTGACCATAGCACCCGCATGTCCGCACGTATGGCACGCCCGCGCTGTCTGATGAATGAGGCATTAAGGTGCGCTACGTTTGTCTGCTGACGCCCTGCTGTGCTAATACTGCCCTTGCCTCGCAGCCCAGGGCGTGCGCTGTGTGTCTTGAAAGACAGGCGCGCGGACACGCACGAGGCCGGCGACAGGGCAGTCGAGAGAACCTGCGTTTTTCTTCGCGGACGTGGCCGAGTGGACGCCTCATTCAGCGGACAGTGAGCGCGCTGGACGGGCTTGACCGTGTTGCGGAGGCGGCGCATACGACGACGCCGACAGCGCCAGCACCAGTGAGTCTACACAGCAACTCCCGGCGCTGTCCAAAAGCTCATACTGCGCGGGTCTAGCGCGATTTCAGGCAGTACAGGCCCGCTCATACCCTCAGCCAACGTCTGCAACATCGGCGCCGGCTTCACGGGGGTATCTACCGCATATCATCTTGAGCAGACGTGAACACGACTGCGCTCAACGTAGCCGTTCTCGAGGCGCGCGATTCCTGTCAGCGGTGCCGTCTATCCGTGTTGCTCTCGGACATATGTTGAGGGCTGTCATTTTGTGCAGGCTCGGGAGCTACGGTCGCCCGGGAGGCTGCCAAGTTGTTGACGAGCGATCGCGGTGAGTTGGAGGAGAACTTTGAACCACGCGTTGGAACTATTTGTGAATTATTAACGGTCGCGATCACGTGCGATATTTCTTGGCTTCAATATTATGTACATTTCCTGTCGTACGCGCGTGGTATGTTCAGATAAAACTAATGTAATGGTCAAGACCGTAAAACAAGGAGTCGTAGGTGAAAGCAGGACCGCTGTTTACCGGGGTAACTGGATTTCTGCATGTCTCGTATGCCCGCGGCCGGAGTCGTACTACCTTCGGCTGTCTCAATATTTCCCTGTATTCATCGAGAAACCCAAAGTAGAAGCAACGGAGAATGCTTCGATTGGCGTGAGTTTTGCAATGAATATTAGCGGCCATATCCTCGCCTTTTGATGTTGACCGCGTCGAGTGCTCCAAACTCAGCCTTGAACTCTCGCTGAAGGCCATCATTACTTGGGTGCTCCTTGACCAGTCTGCGCGCCACGCTATATCCCAGAACCCAGATGAATGACTCAAGCTCGTGCTCCACGCGGTACTCTATCGGAACGCCCGTCGTGATTGCGTTTAACAAGTCGACGGCCGTGAATGGAAGCGTTCCCTGGGCCGCACCACAGATTAAATGGCGTCATTTGATCACTCGGCCAGTATTGCTCACCGGCATGGGTTGACAACACTCAAGTGGGCCTTCGTTGGATGTTCTCGCTCCTTTCGGAGGAACGGGAGGCCGTGGATCGATCTGCATTTCCGCGAGGCCGACGTTTGGCTCATGTGCAAATTCCACGTCCGTGATGAAGCCCTCCCGTCCCTCGCCAGCCCCAGGGTATCCGAGCAAAACACTGCAAGCACTGATGTTGCGATGTAAAATTCCTTTTTCCGACAAGAATTGATGGCCTGCCGATCATTAGCGGTCTTATGTCGACCGCAGAGCGAGCAGACGCACCTTTAAGCGCGGCGCGAAACCCGACCAGGAGCTCCTTGTCCGATGTGTATTCCCACAGCGGCCGACCGACGCTCTCCAGAACCAGGCGGTGCAGAACAGGACTCAGCTCTTCATTGAACGCATCCTCTTCGACGACGCGAAGCCCGTTTACCGAAAGTATATCCCGTACGGCTTTAAAATCGGCGTTGTGGGGATCCCGACGAATCTGAACATCGGACTCGACAGCAAATACTGCGACACAAGGGATTTCTTCGATGTGCACGGACGGGTGAGCCCCATGGCACGAGGCAGATTTGAGGACACGAAGAGGCCCGACATCTGGTCCATCCATGTGAGGATACAGGACAGGCGGGATTGTTGTGCCAGGGAGGATGAAGCAAGCTCGTCACACGTGTTGCCACGCGGCACGAGCTTTGCACATGCTGCACGACTACACGTGTTCTATTTTGTCCTCCGACAATATCAAGTGACCCTCCGGCACCTACCCCAACGACGGTGGTGGATCGAGGCGCAGTGATGTTGTTCGGTCCAGTCTCTAGTGATTCTACGGGCCTTGACTACGACGTTCAGTCCGCTCTGGTGCTGACGCTGAGAATACGACCGGGCTGGTACTCGAAATGCAGGAGCGGCGAACCATGCGGGCACGCCTCCCCATTGCGCACAGCTCGGGAGCTTGTCTGACGTCCCGCATGCCCGGCACGAGTACGCGTACGCAGCGATGCAGCACATCGGACGACTTGGCTTGGCCGAGCCTCTTGGATGCACGACGCGGCGTGCGGCGCCCTATATCCAGACGAAGTCGCGGGATGCGAGCCGGCGCACGGACACAGCTAGCGCGGCGCGTAGTCCGGAACCGAGTTTCTGATTGGCTTCGTGCTTCGCACTCCACCGTGGCGTCGCGTTGAGAAATTGGGCGCTGCGGGGACGGAGATGGGAAGGTGAAGCGGCGCGTAACGCGAGAGATGGAAGGGCGCGTTGAACGGATGAATGCATGGAAGGACGCATACTCGCGTATACTGTGCGCGGTGGGCGGAGCGCATCCACCGGCAGGGATGACGCACGGGTGCCATTCCAGCAGGCCCCAGAAATCACCCGACGCTAGCGCGTCGAAGCACCGCCGGCGTGCTATAAAGACCACCTCGCAGGCCGCCTGATATTCATCCGCTGGTTTTCTTCGTCACCCGCACACCCACCACCGTCGTTCGATCTCACACCCGCCCACCCACGATGCGCTTCTTCGCCCTCCTCGCTCTCGCCGCCGCCGCCGCCACCGCCTCGCCGGTCAGCCCCGTCTCCAACGTCGTCGTCGCGCCCCCCATCACCGCGCCCGCCGGGGACGCCGTCTGGCCAGTGCTCTCCAAGCAGCTCGTGGAGTGGGACACCAGCTACATCCCGGCCGAAGCCCAGAACTACACAGGCAGTGTGCTGCTCGGGCACCGCATACCCGGCAGCGACTCGGAGAACCTCGACATTTGTGCGTCGCATCGCGTCGTGTCGCGGGTTTTATGTGATGCTGATGATTGTGTTGGTTGGGGGTAGATAACCCACTGGCGACTGGATTTAGATTGACGGACGGCGAGGTGGAGGTCGTCACGCCTGACGTCCCGCCGGACAACTTGTACTTTGTCGTCTGTGCGTGCCATGCCTCCCCACACACGTATTGTGCCCTGGCTGACATGACCGTGCGCAGTGGTCGGTGACTCCGCCGATAGGTCGCCCGACTTTAACATAACCGCTGCGTGATTCTCTGATTAGGCTTAGCCCTCGTAATTAATATAATTGGACCTGGACTTAAGTCGTACCCATTTATGACGCCCTCCCTTCTTTACCCTCCACGCATATGAACGCAGACCTTTGGAGGCCCAGTCGTAGTCTGGCTTGCCAAAGTTCTTGGCGTACATTGCCGGAAGTCCTGAGCCGTCCGCATGCGTCAGATGGGTACCCCTGCAGTGAACAGAATGTGCGCGTACGTGTCGTCGGGTCATCGCCGTGGTGAATCCCCACCTCAATAACGAGGACGGAGACAGACGGGTCCTCTGCCAAGCGAGTCGCGACGGCGGGGCCCGATGTCTGGAAAGATTGAGAGAGCATGAGCAACGACCTCGGGCAGTGCAGGAACGAACGCACGCTTCCACCTATGACCACATAGTCAAAGGACTCGTCGTAGACGTCTGCAATGTCTGTGAGCTGGATCGGGGCCATGGCCAATGGTTCGTAGATGTTGGGGGGTAGCTAGCGCGGGAGATGGGGGTCTGGGAGTGGGGGATGAGAGCATTTTATATCGTGGTCCTACCGGCCAAATGCTGCACTGGTGCATCTGGTTGGGCCATTGGTCCTACGGTCCGGGATCATCGCCATTGCCAGAGGGCGTTGGTGTTGAAACGCTTGTATGGCGAGCTATCGCAGGTTATCACCGTGATTTTCGAGCGCGGTAGTTGATGTTCATGGCAAGTTCAAGTGGCAGTGACGGCCCTCGAGGAGTCGGCCAACCTCGTTCCTCCACTCCGTCAGGATCGTCCGCAACGCAGGTGCCCTCAAGTGCCTCACGACAAATTGACGACCCAGCAGACGCAGTTCGGGCGCGCGTGGTCAATGTTGCTATAGATTGATGCAGACGTACAGGGAGTCAGTCTGGTAATCGATTCTTGACGGAAACCCCTGCATAAAGCGAAAAGGATAATAGGAGACCACATGGATTCGAACGGAAAGCGACCGAGCAAGGATGTATCTCGTCCAAGACGGTGACTCAATGCGGCGTGGGAAACGTTCCCGCCGCCGACGAGGACAGTCCATCTCATCCGAGACGACTTCGTTTCTTACCTCGTCTACTAGCAATTGCTGCGAATGCTTCCACTTGTCACCGGTCACCATGTACATCGCTACACATCGGCGCCGCCCACATCGACCTCGAGGCGCTGCGGAAAGGTGAAGAGCAAGTGAACGGACTTTTACAGCCAGCCCATGCGCTCCGTACACGTGTTTGCAGTTTTAGAGTCTTCCTCCATTATCCCGTCCTTCACTGCGAAGATCTGGCTCATCGAGTGCTTTTCATCTTTGAAGGCCGCCCACGACAAACTTCATGGGGTCACCATATGCCGAATACCGCTCACCCTCTCACCATGGGACCATCTACGAAGCCGGGCCATCGAACTACGCGCGCCCCGACATCACAGGCAGCCCCCACCCCTCCGAGTACCTCTCCCCGTCCAGAGCTTATACGTACGGCTCCCATCTCAGCCGCGACAGCAGCCGCCAGACGTATGCCTCGAATAACCCCACCTACTCATGGAACCCCCCACGCCCCGCACCACCCCCCGTCGAGGCCATCCATGGCCTGCCGACACCCGCCCCGCGCGCGCAGGGCCTGTACGATGCGGACGACATCGACCCGGAGTACATGGATGTGGAGGCGCCTGCCGAGGTGGAGGGGCAGGGCATCATATACGAGGAGCCCTACGAGGAACCCGACCCGTCACAGCGCCCGCGGCGCAGGTTCGTTGGAGGATTTGTCGCGGGACTGAAGCGTCTCCCGAAAGCAATGCGTCGCGGATTCATGCATGACAAACGGGCACGCTCCCCGCGCCCGACGTGTATGGGCACGAATACGTTCCCGAGGACGACCCTGCCGATTTCGAAGGAGACCATGCGCGGGAGAGCGCGCCGCCGTATGACGCGCCCGGAGAACCTCTGCAAGGCGAGGTTCACTATGTCGAAGCGATGGACATGCCGACGGGGCTCGCTGCCCCGCCGACGATACACACGCCGTCGCATAGCATGCACTCGGCGCGCTCTCCGTCCCATCTCACGGCGCATTCGTTGTCGCACCCTTCGATGCGCCAGTCGCAGCATGGGTCGCTACACCCTTCGCAAAACTCGGTGGCATGGACGGTCCGCAACCCCGATCCCGATCCGCCGAGCGCAACCGACGAGACTGCTACAAACTACAAGTACCAACATCCCCTTCATCCCCAGGCACCCCAGTCCAATAGCGGATCTACCGCGCCCACCCATTCACAACCGCAGGCCAGCACCAGCGCCAGCAGCCGACGCGCGCACACCGTGCCATCCCCCGTCTACGCCCCCGAGCCGACGAACAACATCGGCAGCCCCATCTACGTCGAGCCGCTCCCCACGACCGACTATGGCCGCATGGCCTCTCCAGTTCAGCCGCCGCCCGAGCCGACCCTTCCCTCGCAGCTCGCGCGCGTTGGGAATTTCTTCCGCGAGCTCAACGGGCTACCGTGGATCGCGTCTAGCGGGACGATCACGACTGACTACGTCGCCGAAGACTCCGCACGCTCGCGCTACCTCCGCGCGAAGGACGCGGGCTCGTGGTACGCCGCGCGCCACCGCACGATCGACCTGCTCGCGGGCGGCCCCAGCACGCGCGCGCTCGCGCCGGGCGGAGTGCAGGGTTCGAGCGCGACGCTGCACCGCGGCGCGGGCGGCTCGACATCCAGCGGGAGCGGTGGGAGCTCGGGCACGCACGGGCACGCACACGCGCAGATCCCGCCCACGGGGCCGTACGTGCAGGGTCCGTATGCGTACCCCGTCCCCATCGCGGGGCTTCCGCAGCAGCCGGTCTACTTGTACCCCACCGCGGCGTTTCAGCCAGTAGCGGCGTCCGCGCGCGTGAGCCCCGAGCAGCAGGGCGGGGCGATTCCTGGAGGGAGTGCAGACGGGCAGCTTGGACAGCAGGTGCCAATGCAGATGGGTCAGCCAGGCCAGTACCCGATGTATATGCTTGCGCTGCCGCCTGCGTCGTATATGATGCCGGGGCAGATGCCGCAGTATGCAGCGCCGTATCCTGTGGCGCCCTCATGATCGTGAGTCTGCTTCCTTTCGTTTTTATTTCAGTTACAATCTGTTGGTATTTTTGTCGCATATATCTGAGTGCATCTGCTGTCGCATTGACCCTTGCTGTCCTCCATGTTGTCGTATTATTCATATCTTACTTTTGCCATACCCATGCTCGCTCGTGAGACTGAACCACAGCGCACGCAACGGTACATAACATACTTGCATTTCAATCGTGTCGTAGCCGTCCCTGCTTACATACAACTACGGTAGCAACAAGCGACCACCCCACTCGAGCTCGAAGCCCCCGCCCTGTCATATGTTCCTTCGAACAAATGGCTTCCAGGTCTACGAGACGGCAGGGCCGTCAGATGTTGTCAGAATCGTTTGCGAATCGGCGACTGCCTGGTTGTCCGCTTTCAAGACCTCCGCAACATGGAGCAAGACCTCTTGCATCTTGCCCATGTGATCCTCCATATTTCCTATGCGATCTTCTATGTTTGCCATGCGATCCTCCAAGGTCGAAAGACGCTGCTCCACGGACACCTTTTTCTCCGTCGTAATGGATTCTTGGCAACGGACGAGGGCGTGCTCGTCGGTATGCTCTGGCAGATCCTCCAGCTTCGGGACGCCCTTGTCATCGCACGCCTTGCAAATATATAACGTGTCTGAGCGCATGAAGGAGTGAGTTGGTTGGTCTGAACGCAGTGGCACTCGCCGAAGACTTACCGTCGCAATGGAGGCAGTACCAGCAAGGCAGGCTGAGCATCTCCTTGCAAACACCGCAACATGGCACAGCGTTCTCTTCCACCTTCGTAGCCGTAGTCGCAGTTGACAGGCGCTTCGATGTCTGCGACATCCGGCGGGCAGCCGGTGGCGCCAGTGCCTGTCGCGAAGCCGGCGACGCAGGTGCTGCTGCTGTCGCCTCACCTGCTACCTTCCTCGTCGCGAGTAGGACGCACAAGGGCTCGACCGTCTTCAGCCCCTCTCTCGCTTTCCCGTCTAGCTTCCCGAGCTGCCGCCCGAGGATCGTGGTGCGCACTTTGTAGACGTGGTGGGTCGGCAGATGTGGAGTCGGCAGATCTTCTCGCGTCTCTATAGGTACAACGGAGTTGACGCAGCTCTCGGCATCACACAGGTCCAGGGTGTTGAAAGTGTTGTCCTTCTTGGATTCACAGTCGAGACAGACGATCCGCGCGCCTCCGATGCGCCCGTCACAGACGTCGCACCATGCATTCCTAAGTAGTAGATAGGCATTCAGAAACAGAATGACGCTGACAATAATCGGCACGGGCTTACTCATGAATGGCGGTCGTAGCTTTGATCCGTTCGATCCGTGAACCATAGAAGCAGGCGTCCGAAGGAATTATGTGCAGGCCCACATTGCCGAATTGTACCATCTCCTCGTCAGTAAGAGGCGTTCCGCAGTACATCCATCGGATATAAGAAGTCGAGTATAGCTTCCATGCGTCCCGGCGCTCCTTGAAGTACGTCCATGACCAGCGCTCGCGCCGGATATCGTGACGAATGGATTCGATGGCGAAGGTCCACAGAGCACGGGCCTTGTTCTCCTTGAGTGCCCAAGGAGGAGGGTAGAAAGCCAGATGTTCTGGGGTCAGATTCTTCTTGTATACTAGTAGACCCATGCTCGAGCGCGAGGTTGCCCAATTGCCCGTCATAGTATCGCCGTCTCTATGCAATTGTCCCTGAAAGTTATGCTTAAGCCAGTGGGTGCCTCCAAACGTCAGCGTTAATGAGACTTCCGTGGCGCCCTCAGCGTTTGTCGTGCAGGTGCCCTCGATGTCGAAATGGCCTTTGCTACTGTATCCCGTGCCTTTCACAGTGTTCTCATCATCGCCAACGGTCAGCTCGATGGCTTGAAGAGTTTCTCCACTGCGTCCCCTCCGTTCATCTTCCATATAATGGGCTCCATACCATCGGCCCACACTAAAAGACATCAAAGTGGGAAGTCAGGCGAAGACGGGGCGACTCACATGTCTTTCAGCGGGGCCGCGACCGCAGTGTCAGCTTGTGCTTGCTCCTCGGACTCGCCATGTATGTGGTACGCGCGAACGTCTAGGGCCAGCTCGTCGTGGACCGGAAACCGGAGGATCTCAACTGGCTGCAACTCTTCCTTGGACCCGTCATACGGGACGGAATTTGACCCTAAACTCTTCAGGTATTCATGCGTCCAGAGGTCGCTTTCCTTGTAAAAGTACTTGAACTGTTGTTCGGTCAGTAACGCGATAGATTGTCAAAATGACATCACGACTCACCACACCGCATGCAAAGCTTTCAAAGTGCTTGGCAACATCCATCTTCTGCTGCGTAAATATATCTGAGGTCAAAAGTTGAATGATGCTCCCTCGAGTATCAGCGGATATGACACTGACTTTGTAGGTCCCTCGTGCGGCTTCTGAGAGCATTCGCGACAAACATAATACTGTTGCCCGCATCGATGATTTCAAGAGGAGAGAGAACTTTCGTTGTTCCGATTCTCATGATATCGTAGTGGCGCTCGAGCAGCAGGTAAATCAAAGGAAACGCCGTCTGAGAGGGTCGTTAATGCAACTCCGAGATGATATGCATTTACCCACTTTTCGATGCGTCCGATGCCGGTTATGAGGGTAAGGGTGTTGTCATCATCGATGAAATACTCGACTGCTTTCAGATTCTCGCGGAGACGGTTCTCCTCCGCCTCAACGTACTTCGCGAACTTGTCTTGGTGAGGGCCGGTCTTCGCATTCTTGACGGTCGCTGACAGAAGGTGAACGGCCTCCCATACCCACGCGTCATATTGATCCACCGGCTGTCTGTTAGCCGGCAGCAGCTTCGCATGGACTGCTTCCATCTTCAAAAATAACATCTCTATCTTGTCGGCGTAGTTGATGATAGTCGAACGCCAGCCTAAGAGCAGCACGTCAGCTACAGGTTGATCATACGCAGTCCCTGAAAACATACCGGTCGCCCAGTACGCAATCCAGTGAGGTAGACTACGCGAACAAATGAGTCGTCAACAACAAACAGTACGTTCTGAAGCTTACCTCCAGTCGATCGGGCGACCGCTTGTGAAGCGATTCATTTCGCTGACTGTGATGAACCCTGAGGCGTCGTCGTCAAACGCCTCTAGGATGCGCTGCAGGTGTGTGACATCGATGAATTTGATAGCCCATGCGTCCGTATCGGTTCTTTCGTCCTTCATAACGGTGATGCCCTTGATCTTTGGCGCCTCGTCCTGCATCTTCTCCAGGTAGTAGTCTCGAAGGGCCAGTACGAAGTGGCGTGCCTTCACATTGCCGCGCCAACCCTGTCACAGATGTCAGCTTCGAATATATTTTCCGGGAAAGAGTGACTGTAAATCACCATCTCCTTCCAAATGTCGTGAATCGACTGCAGCGCACGTGTCGGACGAATGAACTTCAATCATGGCAGCTTGTACTGACCTTGTCAAGAATTCGATCATGAGCCCCCGTCTTCACCTCTTGGATAATCCGGTCGGTTTCCCGCCGGACGACAAGGGCGATCTCGTCGACGATTTGCCGCTTTTGTATTTCAAACTTGCGCGAAAATACAACCATGTTCTTCGCCACAGCGGATTCTGGGTCGTCCATGAGGTCGTCCCTTAATTCATCCAGAGCTGCAGGTCCAGTGGATCGAATGCCAGAGTCCTGGGTGGCCTTTGCCACCGCATCATCGAGCGTCGCTAGCATCTTGTCATTGTTGCGAACAGCTTTCGCACCACCGTTGGCTGCAACTATATCGGCAACCGTCTTCTGCTCCTTGCTGACGAGAGTTTCAAACATCGTCATCAAGACGTCGATCCTAATGCGCGGTCATCCCTGCGGCCATAACCCCGTACATATAATGAAGACGCACTTTGCATTGACCTGTTTGTCGAGTTGTCGACATTGCTGAGCTTGGCGGTCATCGCCTCCAAAGTCTCTGTGGTGTGGATGGAGAGGGCGAATTCGATCGCGGTGCGCCGCTTCTCGAACACATCGACAAATGAAAGAAGTTTGGTGTCCCAGAGCGGGCCCTGAAAAACTTTGGCAAGCAGTTTCTTCTTGCAATACGTGTCGCAGGCGTTCGAGCATGTTTTGATGTCCTCCGCGGTCTTTTCGACGAGACTCTTCAGGCGATCTTCGATGGTGGTCTTGTCCGGTGCGACAACTTTCTCGTCTCGAATGTCCTGCAATCTGACAGCGAAAGCTTGGTGAGAAGGCACGGGCATCAGGAAGGCACATCCTCTTACTGGAGCAGAACGGCCATCATGTCCTTCATCTCCACGTATAGAGCGATGACTTTCTTTCATTGCCGCGCCGCTTCACCTCGAGCGTATACACAGTCTTGAAAGCCATGACGGCGACTACGGACCAGCCGTACTCGTCAATGCCAGCCACGAAGCATTTTAGGGACACGTACCTGCAATGAACGGATGCACCTCCGCGACAGCATCGAGAGCGTTCATGAAGACTGGCATGCCCTCGAAGAAGTGATCGATCCCATCTTCTATGTGCTGAGCGATACCACTGTCCTCAAAAACGGTCACAGCTGCCGTCACGAGCGGTACATATGTATTTTTGACGTTGAGTGCCGCATCCACATTGTCCTCTGCCAACGGGGTGACTTCCAATTTGCCTGAACGTAGCAAGATAAACTTACCAGCAGCGTTAACCACCCGGCTACTGCCCGGAGCACGTTCGGGGCCATTCTTCACTTGGTCCCAGGCAACGACAAGAGTGGACGTGAACGCGCCAACGGGAGGTGAGCTGGTTTCCGGAACCAAGTCTGGCTCGCCGGCTGCGTCCGTCTCTGGACTGGCGACGTAGCCATCTGCAGACGTTGGCTCATTGTCGGTCGATAGTGGCGACGAGTTACGCAGGGTAGACGACGTGCTCAAGCCGGGATCGCCAGGTGTTGCCAGTGTCAAAGCACGAGGAGCCGGCCGCCGAGGTGCCGAATCAGTCGGAGATTGTGACTTGCCTGGTCGCCCAAGTTCGTCGGCCGAGCGCCCGCGTTTTGGTTTAGGATGGCTGATGATGTGGAAAAAGCGGGAGACAGACATGGTGGCCGTAGGTTACCAGGAGGGAATATGGCGGCGAAGCTCTGCCAGAACATACCTTAGGCTGTAGACGCTTGGTAGACCGCGCTTGTTGTATCCAGTTTCAATGACAAAGTTTCCATCATGCAACACATATCGCGTGTGATTTAGAATTTGGCGAGAACCGCCGATTGCGAATCCCGAGCAGTCGACGTCTACTAGACCGTCTAGGTGACGAGGAGACTACTCTCACTCGGAGCTTGGTGGACTACACTAGGCTCGGAGCATGCCCTTCCTCCGGCTCATGGCAATTCCTACTCGTATACTGTAGGTAGTGGTTTTAGTAGTGCAGTCGTGGCACTGTCTCCTCCGTTCCGTGGAAATTACCGGCGATAGCCTCTTGCCCATCATGCAATGCAGCACGCCGCGGTTCGAGCGCTTCGAGTCACAACTCCGAGCAGCGCAGCAGCTCCTCAACCTTGCCGATGCCTATGCCCGCACCTACACACCATCACCACCCCAAAACCATTTTCAACAGCATCACCGCGCCCGTCAGCGGCGGCATCGAGTCGTCCGCGTGGTATGAAAGCACCCGGTAGGTCTGCTGTCTAGACTCGAGCTCGAAGTCCCCACTGCAACGACGGCAGGTCGTCGGCTGCCCTTCCTTCGGATCCAGGTCTACTATTCAGAGTCGTTGGAAGTTGTCAGTATCGTTTGCGGATCAGCGGCTGCTTTGTTGTTCGCTTTCAGCGCCTCCGCGACCTGGAGCAAGACCTGATTCATGTTGCCCATGTGAGCCTCCATGTTTCCCATGCGATCTTCCATGTTTCCCATGCGATCCTCCAAGGTCGAAAAACGCTCCTCCAAGGTCGAAAGGCGCTCTTCCACGGAAACCTTCTCATTCGTCGGAGTGGGCTCTTGGCAGCGCACGAGGGCGTGCTCGTCGGTATGCTCCGGCAAGTCCTTCAGCTTCGGTACGCCCTTGTCGTCACACGCCTTGCAAATATGTAAGGCCCGGGCGTCTGAGCGCAAGGTATCAGTTGTTGGCCAGTGAACGTAGTGGCAGTCGCCAAAGACTTACCGCCGCAGTCGAGGCAGTACCAGCAAGGTAAGGTGAGCATCTCCTTGCAAACACTGCAGCATGGCACTGGCTTCTCTTCCACCTTCGTAGCTGTAGTTGCAGTCGACATGCGCTTCGACGCCTGTGACATCAGTGGGGTAGTCGGTGGTGCCCGCGCAATCGGTCGCCGAGAAGCCGACGACGCAGGTGCTGCTGCCGTCGCCTCACCTGCCGCCGGCGCGGCCTTCCTCGTCGCGAGGAGGACGCACAAGGGCTCGACTTTCTTCATCCCCTCCCTCGCCTTCCTGTCTAGCTTCCCGAGCTGCCGTGCGAGGAAAGTGGTGCGGACTTTGTAGACGTGGTGAGTTGGCAGATGCGGGGTCGAGAGAAAGTTTCGCTTCTCTACCGTTACAACGGAGTTGACACAAGTCTCAGCATCACACAGGTCCAGGAAATTTTCCTGTTTAACGTCGCAGTCGAGGCAGGCAAGCCGTGCGCCCCCAATGCGCCCATTGCAAACGTCGCACCACGCATTCCTAAGCGTATAGACATGGTCAGGAACCCAAGAGACTTGAATGAATAGGGCTTACTGATGGATGGCGGTCGTGGCTTGGATCCGTTGGATACGCGAACCATAAAAGCAAGCGTCTGAAGGGGCTATTCGCAGGCCCACATTGCCGAACCGGGTCGTGTCTTCCGCAGTAAGAGGTGGTCCGCAGTATCGCCATCGGAGAAAGAAAGCCGAGTAGAGTTTCCATACGTCCCGACGCTCCTTGAAGTAGGTCCATGACCACCACGCGCGCCGGATGTCGTGACGAATAGACTCGATAGCGAACGTCCATAGAGCGCGCGCCTTGTTCTCCTTGAGCGACCACGGAGAAGGGTAAAATGTCATATGTTCTGGCGCCACGTTCCTCTTGTATACCAGTAGACCCGTCAATCCCACTGACGTGCGAGAAAGTGTCCAAGTGCCCGACATGTAGTCGCTGTCTGGCTGGAGCACGCCCTTGAAGAAAAAATTCCTCCACTGGGTGCCTCCAAACGACAGCGTGAATGAGACCTCCGTTGCGCCCGCGGAGGAGGTCGTGCAAGAGCCCTCAATTTTGAAGTGGCCCTTGCTATTATATCCCGTGCCTTGGATAGTGTTTTCGTCGTTGCCGGCCGTCAGCGTGATGGCTTGTATAGTTTCTCCGCCGCAAGGGCTCCGTCCATCCTGCCAAAAGGTGGTGCCGCACCATCGGCCCAAGCTGGAATGCATCAAAGAGAGCAGTCGCGCAGATACGAGGCGACTTACACGTCTTTCAACGGGGCGCTCGTGGGGTCACCATCGATTGAAGCCTGCTCCTCAGACTCGACGGGCATGTAGTATGCGCTGAAATCTAGAGCAAGCTCATCTTCGAATGGATACCGGAGAATCTCCTCGGGTTTCTCCTCTTCCTTGGAAACAGCGTACGGGACCGTGTTCGACCCTAGACTTTTCAGATATCCGGGCTTCCAGAGATCGCTCTGTTTATCATAATACTTGAACTGTAGGTGTTCTATCAATGCGAGATCCTACTGAATGAACTTCAACTCACCACACCGAATGCGAAGCTTTGAAATTGTTTGGTGGGATCCATCTTCTGCTGTGTAAAGATATCTGCAGCCGAGACGGTCATTACACCCTCTAGTGAAACAGGCACAGGACACTGACTTCGTAGTTCTTTTGTGCGGAGCTTCAAAGCTTTCGTCACAAATCCAACACTATTACCTGCATCAATAATTTCACGCTGAGAGAGTATCTTCTTCGTTCCAATCTTCATGATCTCGTAGTGGCGCTCGAACAGCAAGTAAATGAGAGGAAATGCAGTCTGGAGGCAATGTTCGTCAATTCAATTCCAAAGCGCAATGCATTTGGTTGCTACCCACTTTTTCCACGCGCCCAATGCCGGCAATAAGGGTAAGGGTGTTGGCCTCATCGATGAAATAATCGACCGCTTTCAGATTCTCGCGGAGGCGGTTCTCCTCCGCCTCTACGTATGTCACGAACTTGTCCTGGTGAGGACCAAGCTGGTCATTCTTGACGGTGGCTGACAGAAGGTGCACGGCCGGCCATATGTGCGCGTCGTATTCATCAAAAAGTCGTCTAGTCGCCGGCAGCAGCTTTGCGTGAATTGCCTCCATCTTGGAAAAACAGGTCTCTATCTTCCTGGCATAGGTGGTGATAGTCGAATGCCAGCCTAAGAACAACGCATCAGTTACAGACATGGGCATATACGGTCCTTGAAAGCGTACCAATAGCCCAATACGCAATCCAGTGAGGTAGACTAGGCGGCACATGAGTCGCCGACAAGGGATACAATATTCTAAAGCTTTACCTCCAGTCAATCGGGCGGCTACTGGTGAAGCGGTTCATTTCGCTGACCGTGATGAAGCCTGAGGCATCATCGTCAAACGCCTCGAGGATGGGCTGTAGGTGCATCACGTCAATGAACTTGACAGCCCATGCATCCGGATCGGTTTCATCGTTCTTCGTAGCACTGATGCCCTTGATTTTCGGGGTCTCGCTATGACTCTTCTCCATGTAGTAGTCCCGCAGGGCGAGCACAAAGTGGCGTGCCTTCACGTTACCGCGCCAACCCTGTTGCAGCCATCAGCGTTGAATACGGGTACAGTTGTCAGGGAACTATCACCATATCCTTCCAAACCTCGTGAATGGACTGTAGCGCACGTGTCATGTCAGGCAAATGGCAAAGTGGATTTGACGCAGCTCGGAGTCGTACGGACCTTGTCAAGTATTCGGTCGTGAGCCCCCGCCGTCACCTCTTTGATGATCCGGTCGCTCTCTCGCTGGACGACAAGCGCAATCTCGTCGATGATTTGCCGCTTCTGTACTTCGAACTTGCGCGAGAAAACGATCATGTTCTTCTCCACGGCGGAATCTGGATTTTCCACGAAGTCGTCCCTCAGCTCATTGAGCGACGTATGTCCCGTGGATCCAATTCCCGACTCTTCGGACGCCCTTGCCATTACAATATCGAGCAACTGGTCGCTGTTGCGAACAATTTTCGCCCCGCCCTTCGCTTCGACTAGATCGGCGACCGTCTTCTGCTCCTTACTGACGAAACTTTGAAACATCACCATCAAGACGTCGATCCTGGGCATAATTAGCTTCCGGAAAGCTGATCTATACATATAACGGAAACGCACTTCGCATTGACCTGTTTGCTTGAATCATCGACGGAGCTAAGCTTGGCCGTCATGGCCTCCAAAGTTTTCGTGTTGTGGACGGAGAGGGCGAATTCAAAGTCGGTGTGTCGTTTCTCGAAGAGACTGACAAACGACAGAAGTTTGGTGTCCCAGAGCGGACCCTGGATGACCTTGGAGACTAGTTTCTTCTTACAATACGTGTCGCAGGCGTTCGAGCATGCTTTGATATCTTCTGCCGTCTTCTCAACGAGTGCCTTCAGACGATCTTCGATGGTCGTATTGTCCGGCGCAAGGACCTTCTCGTCTCGGATGTCTTGCAATCTGACAGACGAAGCCTGGTCAGCAGGCCATAACATTCGGTGATGGACATCCTCACTGGATAAGTACACCCATCATATCTTTCATCTGTACGTAGAGCGCGATGACCTTCTTTTCGTTGTCGCGTCGCTTCACCTCGAGTGTATACACAGTTTTGAACGCCATGACGGCCACTGCAAACCAGGTTCAATCGTTACAACGAGCCAAGAAGCATAGTTGAAACCACTTACCTGCTATGAACGGGTGCAGCTCCGCGACGGCATCCAGAGCATTCATGAAAACCGGCATGCCCGCAAAAAAGCGGTCGATCCCTTTCTCAATATCCTGGACGATCTCGGTTTCCTCGACGACTGACACGGCGGCCGTCACAAGTGACGCATATGTTTCCTTGACGTCCAATACTGCAGCCACCGTACCTTCTGCAAACGGTGATTCAAATTTACCAGACATAAGTAGCGAGGGCGGACATACCAGCAGCCTTGACCGCCCGGCTACCGCCTTGTGCGCTTTCATTGCCTTTCTTCACTTGGTCCCAGGCAACGACAAGATTCGACGCGCCCACTGGTGCGGTGTCTGGCACCAAGTTCGACGTGCCCGGCATAAACGTCTTGGGAACGGCGACGTAGCCATCGTGAGACGTTGAATCCCCGGTGGTCAACGGCAGCGACGAGCTACGCAGCGTAGAAGAAGCGTCCAACTCGGGGTCGCCAGGCGTTGAACTTGGTCCCGGCCGCCGAGGCGTTTCATGAGATGTCTTTGACTTGCCTGTTTGCCCATGCTCGTCCGCCGAGTGTCCCCGCTTGACATTTGATTGCCTGATGTTGTGGAAAAATCGGGAGAGAGACATGGGGACCGTAGCTCGCCAGGAGAGAAGAGGTAAGGTGGGCAATTATGATAGGATGCAAGGTACTAGGCGACGCTTGTTTATCCGTTTTCTCAACATCATGTGAGATATTGACCGCACATAGAGAAGCACCGATTTGTGACAAAGTCTAGATCAGTGACGAGGGCTGACTTTGGCATGTTGGTGAACGAAGCAAAGGAGAGTCCGAAGTTGACTCGTCCTGGCGGCGCTACATAGTGTTGTGTTGGATTCCTGCGCCTAATGCTGTATCACACTGCTGTGGGTTTTACTTTATGATTTTTGCCGGTTCGCTACTTTCTTCAAGCTGTCGTACACTGTCAGTAAATCTGTCTCTTGGAAAACCATGGTATACACCTCGCAGCCCTCAAACAGGGACAAGAACCTATGTCTATAAGTACAACAATGCAACAGTCCCAAACCCTCCAATATAAAATCAATAAACTGTCGAATCTTGCAGCCGCCACCGCCGGAAGGGACCCCACCACCACATCCCTCTCTGCGTGCTCTCTCGCGCTCTCCTCTCCTGCTCCTTCTTTTCCCGCTCATGGTCTTCCCGCTTCTGCCTCTGCACCTCCTCCCCATCCTCATCACTCTCCACCGCCTCCCCCTCTGTCTGCGACCTCGCAAACCCCTCCATTTCGGCCTGGACCTCGCCGCTCTCTTCCAGCTCCCGCTCCCTCTCTCGCACACCAAAGCTCCCCAGACCCCACGGCTGTGGCGGGGCGGCATCGTCATCTCCAAACACGGCGTTCATGCGCTGCACACGCTCGTGCGCGCGGTGGCGCGCGGCGACCATGTGCGACGTGCGCAGGTAGTGGTAGGCATTTCGGACAAAGGTGAGCGGGGTGTCGGTCATGCGGCCCCAGAGGGTCGCTGGCGGGGCGGCGGGGGCGGTCGACGGCTGCGGAGAATTCGGCATACGCTCGCTCGCGCTCGCGCCCGAGTCCGTTGTGCCGGAGGCGTCGGACTGGCGGCGGCGCAGGCCGGGGCGGCCCATGAGCTTGCCCGTCATGCCCTGCCACAGCACGCGCGCCTTCTCCTTCTGCTCGCGGCGGCGGTCGTCTCGGCGGCGCCGCTTGAGCGAGCGCTTCTCCTCGCGGCGCATCAGCTCCTCAACCTCGCCGACGCCCATGCCCGCGCCGACCCACCACCACCACCCCAGGAACGTCTGCCACAGCATCACCGCGCCCGTGAGCGGCGGCATCCAGTCGTACTGGTCCGAGCGCGGGATGTACGTGAACGTGAGCACACAGGACGCGATGGCGAGAATGAGCGCGCCAGCGCCGAAGGCCGCGGTGCCGCCGTCGGTGCGCCAGGCTTGCTTGCGGTTGACGACGGTGCCCCAGATGATGAGGGCGAGCGTGAAAAGGAGGGAGAGCGCGGCGGCGCAGACGTTGCGAACGGCATCGGCGATGGAGGCGATGCTGTTGTTGGACTGTATGGGGAGGAGTTGCATGACGGCTGCGATGATCGCGAGGGGGCCTGGGGATGTTGAGCGGGCGAGAAGAGTGTGGAGCTACAACACTCACCGAGGAGTATGAATATCAACCGCGCCTCGAGGCGCGAGGGATACATGAGGGTCAGGAATTGGATGTGCGTGACCTAGAGTCCAATCAGCGGCATGTCGACGCGGATACAAGGTATAAAGCGCACCTGGATGAGCGCAGAGTACGTTGCGTTCATGACGAGCCACGCGACGGTCGATGGCGTCGTCCACTGGCCTGTCAGCTTAGTGCTTGGCAAGAGCGGTGGCAGATCAACGGCCAGATAATTGAGCATAAAGGGCCAATCCTGGCTCGAACGCTTCGCATCGCCAAGGACGACGGCGAGCGTCGCTATCATAGATCCGAGAAGCGTGAGCACGGCGGATATCTGGAGGATGAAGTTGGCCTGTGCAAGGCGAACATGGTATTGGGCGGTGAAGATGAGCTGGATAAGCAACACTGCGACGAGGGTAAGGGTGATGCTATTGATGAGAACTTGGGTGGGGAGGGAGCGGGAGAAGGCAGGACGATAGTGGAGGTATGGGTTGGACTCGAAGCCACTGGGGTGATTGGAGAGGAGGTCAGCAGACGCCAGGCCGTCGGCGAAGGGCAACACACGCATCGGAGGAGGAGCTGTTGCTCTCGCTGTCGGCGGCAGCGGGCAAGGCGAGGGCGAGGAGCAGGCCGAGCATCTGCATTTTATTGGCTGCTTACGACCTGCGACAAATCTTGGGCTTGGCAGTACGAATTTGGGGTTCGGCTTGGCTAGTTTTGATGCGCGGCAGGTAAGAACGGGGAGCAAGTCTGAGCAACGGGGGGCTGCTGCATGGACGCTGCAAACGACGGGGATGGGGGCGGGAAGTCGCAGGAGGGCGAGCTATGTGTCGTCAACCTGGCAAGGGCGGGTGAAGAGCGCCTCCGCCTCAGCCACCGGCGCTAGCCGCAAAGGGACCCCGATCAGGGCCTCTGCTGCAAGATCTTTTACTTGCCTTTCCCTCCGACGAAGCAACGCGCTCGCTGCTTTAGTATCAAATCTTCGGCCTGAATTTCTCCGTCGGCCTCCGAGTCCTGGAGTCAACTAGGCACCACTCACCGTGCCAGCAGTCTCAAACGTCGGGCTCACCTATATATGGGAGGGAAGCACGCATGAAGCAGTCCACCAGGAGTTTGACACGTCGGCGCGGCGAAGGCTTCCTCATCATACGAGGCTGTGCGTGGATAGCCGTGCATGAGGCGAGCATCGACTTCTGTGGGAAGATAAACGTGCCAAGGGGCTGCGATGTTGAAGGCCTTCGGCGTTAGAAAGGTCCAGTGCAAGTCTGCGAACGTTTCGAGTTGGCCGCTGTATAGGTGTACGTTATGGTCTGTTGTGAATGACTAGAGGACTCCGTACACACCGAGGAGAAGATCAGAAACACTGACCGACGAGATGCTTCAAGAGCAATCTATGAAGAACCAAGCCGATGGCGAGCAAATAGCACAACCACGAGGTTTACGTTTGCGAAACAAACGATCACCAGTGCCTCGCCAGACTCGTCATGGGCCCTATTTTGATGCAGCAACAGCGCCGGCATACTAGCAACTGGCAAGTCGAGCGCGGAGCGCATATAGCCGGCCAACTGACCAGAAGGTGCCAATCCAGTTGGTCCCATAGGATGTCGGATTTTCACCAAGGCTGCCGAAGAAATTCTGTCACTACTCTGAGCTCACCGTAGAGGCTGAGCCTTTTCACTGGTGTAAAGGGCTCGTGTAAAGGGCTCTTAGTCCGATGCTAGACAGTGGGCGGGGAGTGACCGGGAGGTCTGGAGGGCGAGACGGTTGTGGTAGGGGGTCAAGAGGGGATGAAAACTCATCGCTCCTTGCTCCTTTATATACCCCCGCGGTTTTTTTGGCAAGAGAGAGGATGGCAAAGATGAGCGGCGAGCGCGACGCGTAGTGGTCACGTGAAAAGCGCGTGCGCAGATTGCATCTCCGCCCGGGTAGCTCCGCGACCGACGCCGTGGCGAAATATTGAATTCTGAGGCTTGACTCCTCTCACCGCGCGCGCGTTCATCGACATCTTCACGCTCTGGCCTTGGCTTTTCTTCGTCGCAATGGCGTCGAATAAATCCAACAAGCTGGCATTCTTGTCTATGCCAGCGCCAGCGTCTTATGTCGCTGGTCTAGGTCGCGGGTGAGTCTACTTTTACATCAAGTTGCCCGCATGCTCACATTCCGTGCAGTGCATCAGGTTTCACGACACGTTCAGATATTGGCCCCGCACGAGACGGTCCTTCGGCAGAAGTTGTTGCGTATGTTCTATCTCATTGCAAGGTGGCGTACCGTGCTCAACGCTACGCTGATAGGGAAGCGCAAGCGAAGCGCGGCGAGGAGGCAGAGGTCGACCCAGAGCAGTTCCAGGACCCCGACAACGAGTACGGCCTCTTCGCAGGGACAACATACGAGGCGGACGACGAGGAGGCCGACAAAATCTACGATGTTGTCGACCAGAACATGGACGCAAGGCGGCGCGCGCGCAGGTGCGTCTAGTGCCGGTTAGTCTGTCCTTTCTTCCCTCGCTCACTCGTTTCATCTTTCCTCGCATCCCTTGCTGCGCAGAGAAGCACGTGAAGAAGCCGAACTCGCCAAGCATCGTGCTGAACGCCCCAAGATCCAGCAGCAATTCGCAGACCTCAAGCGCGGGCTGTCGTCTGTCACGGACGCCGAGTGGGAGGGCATCCCAGAGGTCGGGAACCTGACGCGAAAGAAACGGCGGCGAGACGAACGCACGTTTGTGGTGCCAGACAGTGTGCTGGTGGGTGACCGCGCGAAGGGGGAGTACGAGAACGCTCTGGATCCAATGCAGCAGGAGGTGCGTCTGCGCTATTTTGTCGTACGCTATTACTGCTCCTGACTAGGTCCCAAATTCCAAACTCCAGACTGGTGGACTGGAAACACCGGCAGATTCGGGTACGCTCACAAATTTCGTTGAAATTGGCCAAGCACGAGACAAGATTTTGTCGCTCAAGCTCGATCAAGTACGCTCTCCTGTTCCCATTGTCTACCCAACTAATTGCTTTTCCAGATATCTGGCACAGCCACGACTTCCGGCTCTGCCACCTCCGTTGACCCAAAAGGCTACCTCACGTCCCTCGACAGCGTCATCATAAAGTCGGATGCCGAGATCGGTGACATCAAGCGTGCACGCATGCTCTTCGACTCGCTCGTCAAGTCAAACCCAAAGCACGCTCCCGGGTGGATCGCGGCGGCCGCACTTGAGGAGCACGCGGGTCGCATGGTTGCTGCGCGGAAGCTCATCAAGCTGGGTTGCGAGCAATGTCCGAAGAGCGAGGATGTGTGGCTAGAGGCGGCGAGGCTGCATGTAAGTGGTCCTTTACCTTTGTCTGTCTTTGACTGAAGTGAGGCGTAGCAAAACTCGGACGCGAAAGTCATACTGGCGAATGCGGTGCAGCATGTGGGACAGAGCGTGAAGATTTGGCTGGCAGCGTCGGATTTGGAACAGGATGTAAAAGCGAAGAAGCGCGTGCTACGGAAAGGTGCGCATCATATCTGCACTCTACTGGTACATTGCCACTGACAGGCTACGTAGCCCTGGAACACATACCCAACTCCGTCCGATTATGGAAGGAAACCGTGAACCTCGAGTCCTCCGCCGCCGACGCCCGCATCCTCCTCGCCCGCGCCGTCGAAGTCATCCCACTATCTGTCGAACTCTGGCTCGCCCTCGCGCGTCTCGAGACCCCCGACAAGGCTAAAGCCGTGCTGAACAAGGCGCGCAAAGCCGTCCCCACGTCGCACGAGATCTGGATTGCCGCTGGCCGCCTGCTCGAGCAGGAGGCCTACGCGCCGGAGAAATCCGAGGCAGAGCGCGAGAAGGAGCTTAGCGTCGTCGACAGGACAATCGAGGAGGCTGTGAAGCAGCTGCGGCGACACCAGGTGCTGCTCACGCGCGAGCAGTGGCTGAAGGAGGCGGAGCGCTGCGAGAGCGAGGGCTCGCCGCGCACATGCGAGGCCATCGTCAAGGCCACCGTGCACATGGACATCGAGGAGGAGGACCGGCTCGACACGTGGCTGGGCGACGCGGAGAGCGCGGCCTCGCGGGGGCGCGTCGACAGCGCGCGCGCGATCCTCGCGTACGCGCTGCGCGTGTTCCCGGACAAGCGCGAGCTGTGGCGCCGCGCGGCGGACCTGGAGAAGGCGCACGGTACGCGCGCGTCGCTCGACGCAATCCTCGAGCGCGCGGTCCACCACTGCCCGCAGGTCGAAGTGCTCTGGCTCATGTGGGCCAAGGAAAAGTGGCTCGGCGGCGACGTGCCGCGCGCGCGCGAGGTGCTCGAGAAGGCATTCGTCGCGAACCCCGAGAGTGAGCAGATCTGGCTCGCCGCGGTGAAGCTGGAGGCGGAGAACGGGGAGCTGGGCGTCGCGAGGGAGCTGCTGGTGCGCGCGCGGACGGTCGCAGATACTGAGCGGGTATGTGTATTGCTTGCCTTCTGACCGACATCGCTGATCGAGACCTCGTAGATATGGATGAAATCTGCGGTGTTCGAACGACAAAATGGACAAAGTGATCTTGCCCTGGAGACCTTATCGCTGGCGCTGAAGAAGTTCCCGAAGTTCGCAAAGCTGTACATGATCAAGGGCCAGATCCACCAGGCGCGCAAGAACTATTCCGCTGCGCGCGCAGCCTTCGCCGCCGGCCTCAAAGCCGTGCCAAAAGACACCACCCTCTGGGTGCTCGCGAGCCGGCTCGAGGAGGCCGACGGCAAGAGCATCCGTGCCCGAGCGCTCCTCGAGAGAGCGCGCCTCGTGAACCCCAAGACAGACGTGCTCTGGGCAGAGGCGGTCGGCGTCGAGGAGCGCGCCGGTGCCCCCGCGCAGGCCAAGACGATGCTGGCACGGGGGCTGCAGGAGTGCCCCGAATCCGGCCTGCTGTGGTCGCTCGCGATCTGGGCGGAGCCGCGCCCGTCACGCAAGGCGAAGAGCGTCGATGCGCTGAAGCGGTGCCAGGACGACGCGACGGTGATCTGCACCGTCGCGCGCCTGTTCTGGGCGGAGCGCAAGGTCGAGAAGGCGCGCCAGTGGTTCGCGCGCGCGGTCGGCGCGGACGCGGATCTGGGCGACGCGTGGGCGTGGTGGCTCAAGTTCGAGCGCGTGCATGGGACGGCGGAGCATAGGGAGGAGGTCGTGGCGCGGTGTGTGGCGGCGGAGCCGCATCATGGGAGGGTATGGCAGGCAGTGGCGAAGGACGATGCGAACCGGGGGCGGTCGACGAGCGAGATCTTGGAGCTGGTTGCTGCGCTGCTAACACAGTGAGCGGATTGTGCTTCGAGTTTGTATAACCCTTTGCTGTACCACCAGTGCTGTCTTAGCGACTTTCTTTCTTTCGTTCTCATTCTATTTTGAAAGGACATCTGGGACGACAACTGCCTTGATGGCGCTTCAAATGGCTCTCACCGAAGTCTGCACCGTATAGAAAATCCTTTCATCTCACCAACCAACTCGCGAGTAGTCTCCGTTGCCGACCCTGCGCGGAAGACGTACTCGTGAGCGTCTCGCCATCAACGTGTCGCTCTCGCCATCAGCGACTTTGTCAAGACTTGCTCCATCGGATCGGCCACCGAGCCTCATTCCATGGCGCCCATCGCTACCGTAGCTGGTAGTAGTACTTAGTAGTCGTCTAGCTTCGCCCGCCTTTTTACTGCCGCAGTCCCAGAGCAAGGGCTTGCCCTGAGTGTAATGGTAGGTTTCCTCTGCCTCCTCGTGAGTCGTCTCTACAACTTTAATGTCAAGATTTGACAACCGGCGCTTCTCGATGCTAGCCGAAGATTTAGTTGATCAACACACGCGCGCGCGATATGTTGAAACGGAATACACACTGATACACAAGCGTCTATGTATAATCAACTCTTCTACCTGGCAGGGGACTGACAGGGCGTCCCATTTCCCTCCTGGAGAGCTACGGTCGCCATGTCCCTCTCTCGCTTTTTCCACAACATCAGCCATCCCAAACTCAAGAGGGGGCACTCGGCCGACGAACTTGGGCGACCAGGCAAGTCGTCATCAACATCTCCTGATTCGGCACCTCGGCGGCCGGGTCCTCGTGCTTTGACAACCCCTGGCGATCCCGGGTTGCTCGGCTTGAGCACGTCGTCTACGCTGCGCACCTCGTCGCCGCTATTGGCCGGGAATGAGCCTACGTCTGCAGAAGGCTACGTCGCCAGCCCCAGAGCAATTTCGCCGGACACAGCGGCCGAGTCAGCGGACAGTGACACCGCACCACCGGTAGGCGCATTCACATCGACTCTTGCTGTTGCTTGGGAGCAAGTGAGGAAGGGCCCTGAAAGCTCTCCGGGCGGTTCTCGGGTGGTTAATGCTGCCGGTATGTACGTCGTTGCTTCGTCCGCGCGAGTTGTGAGTCACACCGTTTGCAGAGGACAATGTGGCCGCGGCTCTCGACGTCAAAAATACATATGCACCACTCGTGACGGCAGCTGTGACCGTTTTTGAGGACAGTGGTATCGCTCAGCACATAGAAGATGGAATCGATCACTTCTTCGAGGGCATGCCAGTCTTCATGAACGCTCTCGATGCTGTCGCGGAGGTGCATCCGTTCATTGCAGGTACGTGTCCCAAAAATGCTTCTTGGCTGGCATTGACGAGTACCGCTGGTCCGTAGTCGCCGTCATGGCTTTCAAGACTGTGTATACGCTCGAGGTGAAGCGGCGGGGCAATGAGAAGAAAGTCATCGCTCTATACGTGGAGATGAAGGACATGATGGCCGTTCTGCTCCAGTAAGAGGATGTGCCTTCCTGATGCTCGTGCATCCTCACCAAGCTTTCGCTGTCAGACTGCAGGACATTCGAGACGAGAAAATTGTCGCACCGGACAAGACCACCATCGAAGATCGCCTGAAGAGTCTCGTCGAAAAGACCGCGGAGGACATCAAAGCATGCTCGAACGCCTGCGACACGTATTGCAAGAAGAAACTGCTTGCCAAAGTCTTTCAGGGCCCGCTCTGGGACACCAAACTTCTTTCATTTGTCGACGTGTTCGAGAAGCGGCGCACCGCGATCGAATTTGCGCTCTCCATCCACACCACAGAGACTTTGGAGGCGATGACCGCCAAGCTCAGCAATGTCGACAACTCGACAAAACAGGTCAATGCAAAGTGCGTCTTCATTATATGTACGGGGTTATGGCCGCAGGGATGACCGCGCATTAGGATCGACGTCTTGATGACGATGTTTGAAACTCTCGTCAGCAAGGAGCAGAAGACGGTTGCCGAGATAGTTGCAGCCAACGGTGGTGCGAAAGCTGTTCGCAATAATGACAAGATGCTCGCGACGCTCGATGGTGCGGTGGCAAAGGCCACACAGGAGTCGGAGATTCGATCCACTGGACCTGCCGCGCTGGAAGAATTGAGGGACGACCTCATGGACGATCCAGAATCCGCCGTCGCCAAGAACATGGTTGTATTTTCGCGCAAGTTCGAAATCCAGAAACGGCAGATCATCGATGAGATCGCGCTTGTCGTGCGGCGAGAGACCGACCGGATTATTCAAGAGGTGAAGACGGGCGCTCATGATCGAATTCTTGACAAGGTCAGTTCGAGCTGCGCTGATTCAACTCGTGCGCTCCTCTGACGTGTGCACTGTAGTCGATTCACGACATTTGGAAGGAGATGGTGATTTTCAGTCACTCTCTCCGGAAAATGTATTCGAAGCTGACATCTGCGACAGGGTTGGCGCGGCAATGTGAAGGCACGCCACTTCGTACTGGCCCTTCGAGACTACTACCTGGAGAAGATGCAGGACGAGGCGCCGAAGATCAAGGGCATCACCGTTATGAAGGACGACAGAACTGATACGGACGCATGGGCTATCAAATTTATCGATGTCGTGCACCTGCAGCGCATCCTGGAGGCATTTGACGACGACGCCTCAGGGTTCATCACAGTCAGCGAAATGAATCGCTTCACAAGCGGCCGCCCGATAGACTGGAGGTAGGCTTTGGAACGTCCTGTTTGTCATTGACGACTCATCTGCGCGTAGTCTACCTCATTGGATTGCGTACTGGGCAATAGGTATGCTTTGAAGAACTGCGCATTGTCGGGCATGTAACTGACGTGATGTAGGATGGCGTTCGACTATCATCAACTACGCCAACAAAATAGAGATGTTATTCTCGAAGATGGAATCAGTTCATGCGAAGCTGCTCCCAGCCAACAGACAGCCGGTTGATCAATATGACTCGTCGGTATGGGACGCCGTTCACCTTCTGTCAGCAACCGTCAAGAATGCGCAGATCGGTCCTCACCAAGACAAGTTCGCGAAGTACGTCGAGGCGGAAGAGAACCGCCTCCGCGAGAATCTGAAAGCGGTCGATTTTTACATCGATGACGACAACACCCTTACCCTCATAACCGGCATCGGGCGCATCGAGAAAGTAAGTACAACAGCTCAATGCATGGCTCCTCGAAAACGAATTGACAAGCCTGGCTGTCAGACGGCATTTCCTCTGATTTACCTGCTGCTCGAGCGCCACTACGAAATCATGAAGATTGGAACAACGAAGGTACTCTCTCCTCGTGAAATCATCCATGCGGGCAACAGTATCATACATGTCTCGAATGCTCTGAGAATTCGCACGAGGGATCTACAAAGTAAATTTCCTATGCGCTGTGATGCTCGAGGAGCATCCTTTGACTTTTGATCTCAGATATTTTTACGCAGCAGAAGATGGATGTTGCCAAGCACTTCGAAAGCTTTGCATGCGGTGTGGTGAGTCGGATATCATTTCGACCGTCTATCCGTTAGCTGACCAAACTACAGTTCAAGTACTTTTATAAAGAGAGCGACCTCTGGACGCCCGAATACCTGAAGAGTCTAGGGTCAGACTTCGTCCCGTACGACGGGTCCAAGGAAGAGCTGAAGCCGGATGAGATTCTCCGGTTTCCGTTTCAGGACGAGCTCGCCCTCGACGTCCGCGCATATCAGTACCACATACACATGGAACCCAAGGAGCATCTGCACGCTTCGGTCGAAGCTGACGCTACGGTCGCGGCCCCGCTGAAAGACATGTGAGTCGCCCTATCTTCACCTGATTTCCCCATTTCAAGCCTTTTAGCTTGGGCCAATGGTATGGAGCCCACTACTTGGAGGATGAACGCAGGGGACGTAGCGGAGAAAGTCTGGAAGCCATCACGCTGACAGCTGGTGACGGCGAAGGCAACATCAAAGGCACGGGGTATAGCTGCAAGGGCCATTTCGACATCGAGGGCACCTGCATGACCAACGCTGAGGGCGCGACAGAAGTCTCATTCGCGCTGACATTTGGAGGCACCCACTGGACTTAACTTGTCTTCCAGGGTCAACTCCACCGAGACAGCGATACTATGTCGGGCAATTGGGCAGCCTCCCGCACTCCGACGGAAAGCATGGGTCTATTGGTGTACAAGAAGAACGTGGCACTAGAACATCTTGCTTTCTACCCTCCTCCCTGGGCGCTCAAGGAGAACAGGGCCCGCGCTCTGTGGACGTTCGCCATTGAATCTATTCGTCTTGACATCCGGCGCGCGCGCTGGTCATGGACGTACTTCAAGGAGCGCAGGGACACATGGAAGATATACTCGACTTATTTTCTCCGATGGATGTACTGCGGAACGCCTCTGACTGATGAGGAGACAGCCCAACTCGGCAATCTGGGCCTGCGCATAATTCCTTCGGACGCGTGCTTTTATGGTTCGCGGGTCGAACGAATCAAAGCGACGACAGCCATTCATGAGTACGTCTGTGTCCTCATCGAGTTCTCGTCGTCGTCGTTGTCTCTTGCATTGCTGACCATCTGTTTCTTGCTCAGGAATGCATGGTGCGACGTCTGTGACGGGCGTATCGGAGGAGCGCGGATAATTTGCCTCGACTGTGACGTCAAGAAGGACAGCACTTTCAACACCCTGGACCTGTGCGATTCCGAGAGCTGCGTTAATTCCGTTGTAACGGTTGAGACGCGAAGCGATCTGCCGGCCCCACATCTGCCGACTCATCACGTCTTCAAAGTGCGCACCACGATCCTCGGGCGTCAGCTCGGGAAGTTGGACAGGAAAGCAAGGGAGAGTCTGAAGGAGGTCGAGCCCTTGTGTGTCCTGCTCTCCGCGAGAAAGGCGGCAGGCGAGGCAACGGCAACACCTGGGTCGTCGTCGTCGGCTTTACAGCAAGCACAGGCTCCCCGACCAATGTCTCAGGCGTCGAAGCGCTTGTCAACTGCGACGACAGCTACAAACGTGGAAGAGAACCCGGTGCCAAGCTGCGGTGTTTGCAATGGGATGCTCGCCTTACCTTGCTGGTGCTGTTTCCACTGCAACGGCGGTGCGTCTTCGGCCACCACTCCTGCATTTTTGAACACGCAGCTGACTCTAATTCACTGCCGCAGACAAGCTATATATTTGCAAAGCTTGCGACGACAAGGGCGTACCGAAGCTGAAAGACCATCCAGAGCATACCGAGGAGCACGCCCTCGTCCGCTGTCAAGAAGCCATTCCGACGGAGGAGAAGGTGTCCGTAGAGCAGCGTCTTTCGACCTTGGAGAATCGCATGGGAAACATTGAGGATCGCATGGGCAAGATCGAGCAGGTTCTGCTCCACGTTGCGGAGGTGTTAAAAACGGAGAACAAGACGGCCAACATCACTTTACCTGCGTAGTTGTACTACCATATACCTGCATTACAGGCTAGATACCATTTACTTCACATTAGGCTTGCTTGCCGTGTCAAAAACACTCCTTAGCATGTTGCCGATGCCCATATAGAGACCACCAGGAAGGGCAGCAGGCACGCCGCGCGCGTGCTTCTGGCGAAGGTTGCCAGACGAGACGGCCTTCATAAAGCCTAGGTAACCAGTCTAGTAGCCTAGACGTTCGGATCCGGACAAGTCATACATACATAACATAGGCTGTGGATAGTCGAAGCCTATCCAGGACCATCCTACATGAACAACTGCATTCAGATATTGCCTCTGTGACACATGGTACGCAAGTTCGGCAGGGCGGAGACTTCACAGCAGCCAGCATTGACTTGGGCATCTTGTGCACGACCGTGGGCCGGTTCATTGAGGACACTGGGAGTGGTAGAGACTTGAGGTAGAACGGTGCCGCGCCACTTACCATGCTAAAATAAGGTCGTGAGAAACACCTGCCATTTCAAGTGACCTCAAAATTCTCCAGCTTAGATCAATCATCGGATTCGTAGTCGTTCAACGAACTCCCCATAGACATTACAATCCTCCTAAATGTCCGACACTGCGGTCGCAATGCTTCCGGGATCAAACAGCCTCTCCTGGTGGCCTTCGACTCGAGTGGCGCGCGACTCTCCGAGTCAGCGACCGGACGTCTGATTTCAAAGTTTAGTTTGGGGCAGCCTGAGGAAGGGCAGGACTCGTTCTGGCCGGGTTTGGGCTGGGTGGCTAATCCCGTACACACAGCGACTTTTTCTCTCAGCATGCCTTGGCAAGAGCTCGGCAACCGCAGCACTACACTCAAATACCTCAGGCTTCAGGACCATTGCTGTGACGACCGCGCTCAGCTCGCCTTGCCATTCGAGTCAAAACCCGAAACACCTATACTTATAACCGGTGATTTACTGCGGCGCATCCTTGCCAAGCTCGTGTGCATTCCGCTCGTCATACGTTCGGTCAGTGACGGGCGCTCCGCAGCACGCACATATGTCCCAAGACGCGCAGTCGTTGGCGACCTATTGTGAATGGCGTCTATACATGCGTCGGGATGCTTGGCCAAGGGTCTATCTTTGGATCTACACAGCTTGCTTGTGCTCTCGCCTCGGAGAGCTGACAGGTCGGGATTGGCATTTGATCGCAGCGGCACCGCTTGATGCTCAGCACCATTGTCGCACCCGTCGTTTCACTCGGCAGGTGCTCGCGTTACTTGGCGCGCGCAGCAGCAAGCAACGCACGATGACATTGTGCATCCTGCCAGGTATAAATGCTGGAAGGGGGTGTTGTGGACCGTCATCAACAACTATTCCCCTCGACCGCTTTCATAACATGGACGACGAAATCACTGCTATCGTAAGTGCGCCCGCTTTTTTCGTTTTGTCAAGGCTTACAGACTCCTGCAGGTTATCGACAATGGCTCTGGCATGTGTAAGGCCGGTTGTGAGTAATTACTTTCCCTCATGACGACCCAGTTTGGCTGACTGCGTTTGTCTAGTTGCCGGTGAGTGAGCCCAAACGCGATTGTGTATGCCTGAGCTAATATGATTCAAGGCGACGATGCACCTCGCGCCGTGTTCCCGTACGTGCCGATGTGATCGCTCGCTGCACGATACTCAACCGAATGTTCCCCAGCTCCATTGTTGGCCGCCCCCGCCACCAAGGCGTCATGGTGGGCATGAACTACAAGGACTCGTTCGTGGGCGATGAAGCGCAGGCCAAGCGCGGCATCCTCACGCTCAAATACCCCATCGAGCACGGCATCGTGACCAACTGGGACGATATGGAGAAGATCTGGCACCACACGTTCTACAACGAGCTGCGCGTCGCCCCCGAGGAGCACCCCGTGCTGCTCACTGAGGCGCCACTTAACCCCAAGGCGAATCGGGAGAAGATGACGCAGATCATGTTCGAGACGTTCAACGCGCCCGCGTTCTACGTGCAGATTCAGGCCGTACTCTCGCTGTACGCGAGCGGGCGCACGACGGGCATCGTGCTCGACTCGGGCGACGGCGTCTCGCACACCGTCCCGATCTACGAGGGCTTCGCGCTCCCGCATGCGATCCAGCGCCTTGATCTGGCGGGCCGCGACATCACAGGCCTCTTGGTGAAGAATTTGACGGAGCGCGGGTACCAGTTCAGAACCAGCGCGGAACGCGAGGTCGTCCGTGATATCAAGGAGAAGCTGTGCTATGTCGCTTTGGACTTCGAGCAGGAACTGCAAACTGCGGCGACCTCGTCTGCTCTGGAGAAGTCCTACGAACTCCCGGATGGGCAGGTCATCACGATAGGCAATGAGCGGTAAGTGGACCAAGCTTTGGCGTCAGGATGTGCCTCTGATATTCGTCCCAATGCAGCTTCCGTGCCCCCGAGGCCCTCTTCCAGCCCTCTTTCCTTGGGCTCGAGTCTCCCGGCATCCACGAGACCACGTAAGATCCTCCCCTTCTGGCCCTTGGCTTCCACTAAAATTATAATCGTTCCTGAAGGTACAATTCCATCTACAAATGCGATCTCGACATCCGCCGCGACCTCTACGGCAATATCGTGCTCTCCGGTGGGACGACTATGTTCCCAGGCATCGCGGACCGCATGCAGAAGGAACTCACCGCGCTCGCTCCTTCGAGCATGAAGGTCAAGATCGTCGCGCCGCCGGAGCGCAAGTACTCGGTGTGGATCGGCGGGTCCATCCTCGCGTCGCTCAGCACGTTCCAGAACCTGTGGTGCACGAAGCAGGAGTATGATGAGAGCGGCCCCGGAATCGTGCATCGCAGTACGTGTTCGTCGCCTGCGTTCCTGGTCGTATTCTGATCACTAGCTTTGCAGAGTGCTTCTGAGTGATGCGGCACTGAGTTTCTGCTGGGAAGGATCCAGGCGGATTTAGTATGTCTTGACTCGTCACAATTGTTATCCTTTTGCTAGCATCGGGTCTGCTTGATGTAGAGTCGCGAGCGTTCGTTAGCATAGCAGCCACTGGCACCGTCGGTCCTAGAGCCACAGTTGGTTGCCGAGACTCGGAGATGTGCCAAGCTCGATAGAGTGAGCTAGGCAAAACATGAGGGACATCATCAATATTGCTGCAGGAGGTTCCAGGATATACAATTGTGACTGTGCGAACGAACAACTTGGAACAAGCCTGAGGCTGCCTACATGATGAAAAGGCCCAAAGGCGAGCCTGCGACTCGAGGTAGATCGGCTGAAGACCGCGGTCGCGTGAAGCGTGTGACGTCAGCATGGCCGCGACGCGTCGGGAAAGTCCGAAAGGGCGATTGCTCTTGCCCTAGACGTCGCCAGCTGCAAAGTCTCAGTTTCGATCCTCTCACCTCCCAGTATGACTTATTTAACGACTAATAACGCTCAGACTTCGGCTGCTGGCGCGGTTACCAGGCCGTCGGGCTCGCTACGGTTTTGTGCCCGTCCCAGGATCTGGATCGCATACCTCTCAGGCTAATGGCGGCACTATGGGGGCAGTACTGGGCCGACTGGGGCTCAGCCGACAAGCAATACGAGTGGTCCGGGAGTAGTGCCGACGGGTGCTAGTGCGGCAGTCTGGGTCAGCACGTCCAACGCACTTCCACTGTCCAGCGTTGACACAGTACGCGCCGGATATACAGGCGGCTATCGTACGCCACGCTGAGGAGCTCACCAGGATGCATGTCGCACGCATTGCGGCAGATCAGGCAGCGACGAATCAGGCGCATACACCCACCCCATCTGGTCAGCCTGTAGCGGACACGGCGCTTCCCCCTCCCCCTCATCTCGGCTGAGACGGAGGTCGAGCTCGCTTTCTATACGCAGAAGATTGATTTCTCCCCGGATATCGCGAAGCTGGTACACTAGAGTGTGTACCTGTCGGTGCATATATTCTCCAACGACAACCTCCGGCGTATCGTGGACACATCGGTGAAGTTCTACGCGAAGATGCAGCTGAGTGGGGTCGGGGTCAAATCTATCACACTCAATGCGGAGTTGCTGGGGAAGGAGGACGCGCTCTCGTCGCTTCAGTGGGTGGAATTGTGGACGACCTACTTAACTTACATCGAATTTGACGGATATATGCGCGCGCTGGGAAGCACACTTGTTCGAGCTCACAGCTAGGCCGGAGAAGGTCAAGTCGTTCCAGTTGCTGTTGAAATTTGACATGGACATGTGTCATGAGTATTGCCAGCCCTTTTGAAGCACTCGGAAGTGATCTGGCAGTCCAGGCTTACCAACGAGCGGACTTGGCCGTTGTCAATCGAACACGATATGCATTGCGTACGCTTAATTGGACCTTGCGGAGGTTGGAGGGCCGCACCAGCTACCAGTGACGCACAGTTCATTGTAGCCGCGCCAGCGTCGACTCTAGGACACCCGGCATAAGTGATTACTACCTAGTACCCCTCAGACGGTGACCTCCATAGTGTCACAAATGAACAACATAAGCCTCCTTTGCTTCTCGTCCATCGTTCCACCCGCTGGGAGCTGATATTGCTCGAGGATCACGTCTAGCTGAATGTGCGCTAGAGAGAGTAATCAGCTGATGGACACAAGAGACTAGCGCACAGGTAGGGTTTGAAACAAACTCATTGCGACGATAGCATTGCGTGACTCAGGGTAAACGGTCCCAGCCGGCCACTCGGCGGGCTGGTCAGGATGCGGGGGGATTTGAGTAATATGACCGCCCGGTCCCACACGTCTGTTGCGCGCGCGGATATCTGCAGCTTCCACTCTGAAGAAAATGTGACACATGGGTGAGACGACCGGTATAAAGAAGATAAAGCGGTGATGCACCGTACTTCCAGGCAGTGGCCGTTACAGTGTTGCTGAGCTATGCAAAGGCCGTGATCAGTCCTGCGAAAAGACTAAGAGAGAGGGAGCTAACCGCCAGCAGTGAGGCAGTATTGGCGTTGACGTTTTCGGTCAAGGTGGTGAACCCCAGTGGGCTTCGAGAGTGGTGAGTTCGGCTGCGAACTGCTTCATTGCGTCGGGAAGCTGACAGACGTAGGTTCAACATGGTGTCGACTCAGTCAGAGGCATACTCACGCCTTGCAATGCAGTGATGGAAGCCTGCAAGTCAGCGAGGACCTGTCCCTGGACAATCGGGGCGGTGTTGGGCACAGGAGCGACGTTCGTTGACAGTGTGTTCGACGGTTGAGAAACCTCGTCCCAGTTCGACGGCGGCAGAGCCTGAGCCATGTTTGTTGCGGTGAGAGCGATAGAAGGGGAACTCGGAGGGGTAAGGATGCGGCTGGGGAGAAGGACGTCACAACTGCCATTGTCGGCCTTTCGCCACTAGGCTTTTTTCTGGCCTCGGGATCGTGCGCTAGAGCGACCACGTTCAATCCGAATCGATGCATCTCTTTGTCTCCGGAGTCCATCAATTTGCTCACCGACTTGACCTGCAATCCCTCACCGAGATGTGACCAAGTCTTTTCGATGAATGGTTTTAATTTACTCCTAGGACCTATCATAGCGAGACTTGTCGGTCCGCGTTCGGCGATAATGACCTCACGTGCGCGTGCACCGTACTACCGCCGAACGGCGAGCCTACCGGAGATTAGAACTCTTCTCCTATACCGTCGTGACATAACTCTACCGCTTGGCTTGTCTTACTCCCCTTGAGCCGCCGCAATAATCATAATCCGACCTAGGAGTGTTGCGTCGCGACCTCACTGTGCAATGCAGAGCGGTATGGCTCTCTACCAACTCTCTACAGCGCAGGTACAGTATGTTTAGTAAATATACACGATCTAGCTTGCGATGCTCTCACCCCTCTGATGGGCTTTCTAGGCCCGGAGCAATCTTAGTGGCGGAACGATTGTCTTCCGCGCAAAGTCGGATAGGGAGACTGCGGAGCAATGCGTCTTTCCGCAACGAACCTGAGCGGGACATATGTGGGTCGTTTCTCAGCGTTAAAAGCATGGTATCGGCAGGGGAGGGCACGGCAGCCACGCAAGCCCCCATCGGCCGGCATCTCAGAAGCCAGTAAGAGCGTCAAAATGGTCATGGTATGCTGGTAGCTTTGGCCAGCTCAACATACAAGTCTCTGCACAGACCTAGGATACGAAGCCTTCCACAAGTGCGACGTCGTTTTCTCGAGAGCCCGCTGACTTTCGCACCGTAGAGGCATTAAGCGTTACATGAACCGCATGGGCGTCAGGTCAGAGACATCGCTGTGCTTCGTCCGGACGCGAGGTGGTAAGCCCGGGTTAGTTGGCGCCGTGATATAAAATGAGATCTATAGTCGTCAAGTTTCTCAACCTTGTTTCTCAACCTTGTCACCCGCTCTCCAGCATTCAATCAGTATCTTGTCATGTCTATCATTGGTGTCGACGAAACTCTGCCCGTCAAGGCGGTCCACGAGTGAGTTTTCCAGGTTTCCCAGCATTACTGGCGACTGACTCTATCTCAGTATATATCCCTACATCGACCCTAAGGAACACTAGGACGCCCAAACATTCAAGGGCAAGGTCGTCTTAATCACTGGTGCATCTCGCGGCACCGGTCTCGAGTCCGCCTTGCAGTACGCGCGCGCCGGTGCATCACTCGCACTCGCCTCGCGCAAGCAGGCGACCCTGGACGAGTCGAAGAATCTCATCCTCAAGGAGGCTCCGAACGCGCAGGTCATCACCTTCGTCGCGGACGTGAGGGATGGGAAACACGCAGAGGCCGCTGTCAAGGCCACCGTGGCCCACTTCGGCAAGCTCGACATTCTTGTTGCCAACGCGGGGAAGTTTCGCGCGATGGGCAAACGTAGGTCGCGCCTCGTCTTCGTGTGTCGCATGTCTGAATGTGAGTTACGTAGCGTTCGTCGAGATGGACCCCACCGGCTGGTGGGAGACCCAGGAAGTCAACATTCGCGGGGTGTACAACTTTGTCCAGTGAGTTTTGAATCCATAGTCTGTTGCTTAGGAGCTGAGCATGGGCATGGAAAGCTACGCAATTCCGCAGCTTATGAAGTCCAAGAGTTGTATCATCATTGTCACGTCGATGGCGGCGCAACTAAGTACGTGCCCCCGCAAGCGACTACGTGGTATCCAAGTTCGCACTCGGCGGCCTGGCCGAGTTCATCTCACTCGGTGAGTTGGTCCCCACATCTCATCCCTTTAATGGCTACTGACCCTTTCACAACGCCAACAGAGTACCCGGACATCAAGGTGTTTGCGGTGCACCCCGGAATGGTCGAAACCTAATTGAACAGTGATTCACAGGCGCCGGTACCTCCTGTCGACACAGTGCCATCGCTTCCTGCGGCGGTATTCCTTTACCTCTCAGCTGGAAAGGCCGAATATTTCAACTCGAGGTATGTGTCGGCCAACTGGGATCTTGCAGAGGTCGAGAAGGACTGGAAGGAGAAGATCGTTGCGCAGAACGGTCTCGTGAGCAAGCTCTCCATTCCCACGTAGTAGGCCGCCTTACTCCTAGAAGAGTGCGAGAACGACAGCTTCAGCTTATTATACTACATCATCTCATACACTGAAGAGAAGCACTAGTACTTGCAATTGTCATAATCAAACGCGTCCGACGGCGCGTTGCGCCGATGCATTCCTTATGCTCGCGGCGCAGCGCGCCAGTGGCCACAGTGGGGCGCTTTCGAAAATAAATATCTAGCCGAAGATTATCTCAATTTGATCGCACATGAACTTCAGCCGTACTCCTGGCGGCCAAGGCTGCGAATACCAACCTCCTGCTACGCCCACCATCCCATCATGTCTTTCTCCCGCTTTCTCCACCGCCAGAAGCGGGGGCGTTCCGAACTTGAAGCAGACGAACTGCCATCACCGTCAGCGGCCGAGTCGGCATCTCGGCCGGCGCCGCAGCGAGCTGGGACAACGCCATCCACCAGCAGGTCCACTGGCAGCAGTGGATCATCCAGTGCTGCCACCACTGCCAGCAAGTCAACGCTCGGACGGTTGCGCTCGCGATCGCTGCGTCGCTCGTCGCCGCAGTTGACCGGCGATGCGCCGATGTATGCAGACGTCTATGTCACCAATCCAGAGTCCGACTCGGTGGTTCCAGACATACCACCCATACCTCCCTCGACCGCTCTGTCGTCCAGCCTTGTGACTGCCTGGGATCAAGTGAAGAAAGGCCCCGAAAACGCTCCGGCGGGGAGTCGGGCGCTTGAAGGGAGCCGGGTGGTCAGTGCTGCTCGTATGTCCGTCCTTGCAACTTTCCGGCGAATTAGACGTCACCTTCAATGGCAGAGCACACGGCGGGTGCGCTACTGAATGTTAGGAACACATATGCCCCGCTTGCGATGGCAGCTGCCCCGCTTGTGAGGGCAGCCGCAACTGTTATCGAAGAGACTGCAATCGTTCAGGATATCGAAAGTGGGATCAATCGCTTCTTTGAGGGCATGCCGGTCTTCATGAATGCTCTGGACGCTGTCGCGCAGGTGCATCCGTTCATTGCAGGTACGCAGTCCCCTACTTGCTTTTTGGCTGGCTTTGACGGCTCAAGCTGTTTCGTAGTTGCTGTCATGGCGTTCAAGACTGTTTATACCCTCGAGGTGAAGCGGCGGGGCAACGAAAAGAAAGTCATCGCACTATACGTGGAGATGAAGGACATGATGGCCGTTCTGCTCCAGTAAGATGATGTAACTTCCTGATGCTCTTGCCTTCTCACCAGGCTTTTGCTGTCAGATTGCAGGACATTCGAGATGAGAAAGTTGTCGCACCGGACAAGACCACCATCGAAGATCGCCTGAAGAGCCTCGTCGAAAAGACCGCGGAAGACATCAAAGCATGCTCGAACGCCTGCGACACGTATTGCAAGAAGAAACTTCTGGCCAAAGTCTTTCAATCCGCACTTTGGGATAGCAAACTTCTTTCATTTGTCGATGTTTTTGAGAAGCGGCGCACCGCGATTGAATTTGCCCTCTCCATCCACACCGCGGAGACTGTGGAGGCGATGACCGCCAAGCTCAGCTCTGTAGACGACTCGACCAAGCAGGTCAATGCAAAGTGCGTCTTCGTTTTATGTACGTTTGAGGCCGCAGAGCTGACAGTGACTTAGGATCGACGTCTTGATGACGATGTTCGAAGGTCTCGTCAGCAAGGAGCAAAAGGCGATTGCCAACATAGTCGCAGCCAATGGCGGTGCTAAGGTCGTTCGCAACAACGATAAGTTGCTCGCAGCGCTCGACAATGCGGTGGCGAGGGCCGAGGATACGGAGATTCGATCCACTGGACCAGCAGCGCTCGACGAGTTGAGGGACGACCTCATGGACGATCCAGAGACCGCCGTGGCAAAGAACATGGTTATATTTTCGCGCAAGTTTGAAGTGCAAAAGCGGCAAATCGTCGACGAAATCACGCTTGTCGTCCAGCGAGAGACAGACCGCATCATCAAAGAGGTGAGGATGGGAGCTCACGATCGAATAATTGACAAGGTCAGTCCGTGCTGCCCTAATACCGCTCGGCCATCTGTCTGATATGGCAGCGACGGCAATGCAGTCTATCCACGACATTTGGAAAGAAATGGTAATCTATCCACGCTGCTACTAGCGACATTGGGGCTGACGTTTGTATTAGGGTTGGCGCGGCAATGTGAAAGCGCGCCACTTTGTGCTAGCCCTTCGGGACTCCTTCATGGAAAAGCTTCATGATAAAACTCCGAAGATCAAAGGCATCAGCGCTACGAAGAACGATGAAATTGATCCTGACGCATGGGCGATCCAATACATTGACGTGCTGCACCTGCAGCCCATCCTGGAGGCCTTTGACGATGATGCATCTGGCTTCATCACGGTCAGCGAAATGAACCGCTTCACCAGTAGCCGCCCGATTGACTGGAGGTAAAACTTTAGAATCTTGTATCTCTTGTTGGCGACTCATGTGCCGCCTAGTCTACCTCACTGGATTGCGTATTGGGCTATTGGTACGCTTTCAAGGGCCGCGCATGCCCATGTCTGTAACTGATGCATTGCTCTTAGGCTGGCATTCGACTATCATCAGCTATGCCAGGAAGATAGAGACCTTTTTCTCCAAGATGGAGGCAATTCATGCAAAGCTGCTGCCGGCGAACAGACGACTTTTTGATGAATATGACGCACACATATGGTCAGCCGTGCACCTTCTGTCAGCCACCGTCAAGAACGACCAGCTTGGACCTCACCAGGACAAGTTCGTGAAATACGTAGAGGCGGAAGAGAACCGCCTCCGCGAGAATCTGAAAGCGGTCGATTATTTCATCGATGAGGCTAATACCCTTACCCTCATTGCCGGCATTGGGCGCGTGGAAAAAGTGGGTAGCAACTAAATGCATTGTGCTTCGGGATTGAATTGACGAGCATTACCTCCAGACTGCATTTCCTCTCATTTACTTGCTGTTCGAGCGCCACTACGAGATCATGAAGATTGGAACGAAGAAGATACTCTCTCAGCGTGAAATCATTGATGCAGGTAATAGCGTTGGATTTGTGACGAAAGCTTTGAAGCTCCGCACGAAAGAACTACGAAGTCAGTGTCCTATGCCTGTTGTGACTAGAGGGTGTAATGACCGTCTCGGCTGCAGATATCTTTACACAGCAGAAGATGGATCCCACCAAACAATTTCAAAGCTTCGCATTCGGTGTGGTGAGTTGAATTCCATTCAGTAGGATATCGCATTGATAGAACATCTACAGTTCAAGTACTATGATAAAGAGAGCGACCTCTGGAAGCCCGGATACCTGAAAAGTCTAGGGTCGAACACGGTCCCGTACGTTGTTTCCAAGGAAGAGGAGAAACCCGAGGAGATTCTCCGGTATCCTTTCAAAGATGAGCTTGCTCTAGATTTCAGCGCATACTACATGCCCGTCGAGTCTGAGGAGCAGGCTTCAATCGATGGTAACCCCACGAGTGCGACCCCGTTGAAAGACGTGTAAGTCGCCTCATATCTGCGCGACTGCTCTCTTTGATGTATTCTAGCTTGGGCCGATGGTGCGGCACCACTTTTTGGCAGGATGGACGGAGCCCTTGCAGCGGAGAAACTATTCAAGCCATCACGCTGACGGCCGGCAATGACGAAAATACTATCCAAGGCACGGGATATAATAGCAAGGGCCACTTTAAAATTGAGGGCTCTTGCACGACCTCCTCCGCGGGCGCAACGGAAGTCTCATTCACGCTGTTGTTTGGAGGCACCCAGTGGAGGAATTTTTTCTTCAAGGGCGTGCTCCAGCCAGACAGCGACTACATGTCGGGCACTTGGGCACTTTCTCGCACGTCAGCGGGATTGACGGGTCTACTGGTATATAAGAGGAACGTGGCGCCAGAACATATGTCATTCTACCCTTCTCCGTGGTCACTCAAGGAGAACAAGGCGCGCGCTCTGTGGACTTTCGCAATCGAGTCCATTTGTCACGACATCCGGCGCGCGCGTTGGTCATGGACCTACTTCAAGGAGCGCCGGGACGTATGGAAACTCTACTCGACTTTTTTTCTCCGATGGCGGTACTGCGGACCACCTCTTACTGCGGAAGACACGACCCGGTTCGGCAATGTGGGCCTGCGAATAGCCCCTTCAGACGCTTGCTTGTATGGTTCGCGGATCCAACGGATCCAAGCCACGACCGCCATTCATCAGTAAGCCCTCTCCATCCAAGTCTCTTCATTGTGCTTTGGGTTCCTGACCATGTATATACGCTTAGGGATGCGTGGTGCGACGTTTGCAACGGGCTTATTGGGGGTGCACGGCTCGTCTGCCTCGATTGCGACGTTAAACAGGAAAATGCCTTCAATTCCCTGGACTTGTGTGATGCCGAGACTTGCGTCAACTCCATTGTAACGGTAGAGAGGCGAGACGATCTGCCGGCACCACACCTGCCGACGCACCACGTGTACAAAGTGCGCACCACGATCCTGCGGCGTCAGCTTGGGAAGCTAGACAGGAAAGCGAGGTCGGGGCTGAACGAGGTCGAACCCTTGTGCGTCCTACTCGCCGCGAGGAATGCGGCAGGTGAGGCGACGACAGCAGGGCCTGATGCGTCGTCGTCGCAGGCTTCGCAGCAGGCGTTGGCGGCACCGCTGGCTCACCGATCCATGTCGCGGGCGTCGAAGCGTATGTCAAGTGCGACGACAGCTACGGATGTGGAAGAGCACCCGGTGCCATGCTGCGGTGTGTGCAATGAACCGCTCACCCTACCTTGCTGGTACTGCCTCGACTGCCACAATGGTGCGTCTTCGACCACCATGTCTGCGTTCTCTACGCGCGACTAACTTCTTTTCCTTGCGCGCAGACAACCTTTATATCTGCAAATCGTGCGACGACAAGGGTGTCCCAAAACTTAAGAGCCGGCCAGAGCATACCGACGAGCATGCCCTCGTCCGCTGTCAAGAACCCACTCTGACGGAGGAAAAGGTGTCTGTAGACCAACGTCTTTTGACTTTGGAGGATCGCATCGGAAACCTCGATGGTCGAATCGGAAACATAGAGAGTCGCATGGGAAATTTCGAGGACCGCATGGGAAAGATAGAGCAGCTGTTGCTCCACGTCGTGGATGTACTGAAAGCAGAGAGCAGGCCAGCTAATATTACTTCACCTGCGTAGGTTCGTCCCTGTTTAGTGTCTATATATACCTGCCACCTTGATACCATCAACTTCGCATCATCGTTTTGTCCTTGAGTCCTTGCATGTTGCAGATGCTACGCAAAGCTCTGGAGAGAATGTCGATATATACAGCATATTTAAATAATGTTACAAAGACTACTATCCACGGAAGGCTCGTAAGGTAACCCACGATTCACAATTCACGCCGATCCAAGGCACTCTTCACACCTGCGAGAACGCAGTCACACCAAACACTTTCTGGATTCCATCCGCGCCTTCCACCGTCTCGGCCACCTCTGAGTCGTTAGGCTTCTCCGAAAGCACAACGTTCGCTTGGCCCGAGCGCGAGGCCGTGTCGTCAGATGACGATTCGACGGTGCGCGTGAAGTGCGGGAACTGGATGTTTGTGTTGGTCGTGACGTTGGGGGCCGCCTGTAGCTTCTCTTTGATGATAGTGCGCGAATTTAGGCTGTTAAAGAAAGCGGTCAACGCGGGATGAAGGCCATGTAATGGGCAGGAGATACGTACATGGCCATGAAGGCGCATGAGTAAAGACGAACGAGGATGAAGTAGAAAGGCGCGTAGATCATGGTCCGGGGAGTCTTGATGAACTATAGGAGTCGTGGACAGTCAGAAGCTGCGAATCAATGTACACTAAAGAACGCACAGAGACCAGACAGGCTATCGCAAAGGCGCTACAAATGTGTGTGTCAACGACCGACTTCCTTTCCGAATGCAGAGGAGGGCCTTACAGAGTGAGCGCACCCGAGTTCACGACGTACCGAACGAGCGTCATGATCGCCTGGTTCGTGCTTCATATCCAGATCATCAGCATGTTCTCTGCCTGAGGGTGGAAGGCTCACGTCTGTCTTGCCCCTCGACTCCCGAGGAGGTACCGCACCATTGACACTGTGATCAAGAAATCGCATGTCACCTCGGAGGACAGCGCCGAGACAGACCAGGGCTGAATAGTGGCGGGAATAAGTGAGCGTGTAATACAAATAAAGACGGTGTACGATACAGACAATTTCAGATGGCCCTGCTGAGTAGTACTTGACCTTGAAACTACGTCCGAAATGAGATCTTAGAGATGCCACTTGGAGAAGTGGGACGCACCAGATGACCACGTATTCTGAAGGGCAAGTAGAAATATGTCAATTGCGCTGGTGATCGTCAAAGGTGGTACTCACTAATACCAAGACCTAACGATGTGCGGGATTAGATATGACCGTCGAAGCTGAGGCAAGAAAGCTCACCGAGTTCCACAGCAGACAATATCGCCTGATGGCCACGGGACTTCAGTCAATCAACAGTAAACAGGAGCAAAGCGAACGCACAATCACAGCCGGAACATAGGGAGATCCGTTGCTCACTACGACACCGTCAAAGGTTTCGCGACCAAAAAATATGTTGGAATACTCACAGTGATACAAGCGATAGGCGTAGAAACTACGTCGTCCGCGTCAGCTCTGCTTGCGCTTTATGCACCAATAAGAGAATCGTACAGTTGGACAAGTTTACCCATGATTACTATCAGAAAGCATAAGTCTGGAGCTCGTGATATCTCATGCAAAGGAACAGCTTACTTCCTATCAGTATGTTCGACTGTGTATGAGAGCGATCCATTAGGCAACTTCCTCCAAGTTCTGACTGATTCTTTACTTACGATAAGACTCCTGCGTAAATAGTGAGAGGGTGGTGTTTGATTCAAACGTCATGGGCGTACCAAGGCGCAATTAGGTCCGATAAATAGTCTCCAAAATTCGTAACGGCGACATGATAGGTCCCGTGGATGAGGAGAGCGAGATGCAGCGTGTCTAGGGCCCTGTCGTGTCACGTGTGCGTCAGCAATGACGGACGTGCTGCTCTGAAGCGCGCTCAACTCACATCAAGAGGGCCACCTCAACGCGGTATATGGTGCGTCAGTGAATGGGCCATCTGATGATGCTCGTTGACCAGGGACTCACAAAGGACTTCAAGAAGCGATTGTCGCGCACACCATACTCGGTGTAGTACATGTAGATCTGCATCCATGTGATCCCATAGATACTGAGAGGTCATGATTAGCCATTATCGCTCGAGACGATGACATTGGGACGTACACCGCCGACAATACGACGCCAATAAACACTGCGCCTAGATTGTTATCCACGGGGATAAGGGCGGGCATAATGAAAAGAATCGGCAAAGCAGGGGCAAAGAGTGTGGGGAGAGGTTCCGATCCATCTGGGATCGCGTAGCCGAGAAGATATAGGGTGGACGGGCGCGCGACTCCAGGGACACGGGTTCAATGCTTCCAAGAATCTGACAATGGTGCTGATGGTGCTGGCATCCAATTTTGTGACGACTTCCTGCAACACAAGAGAACTGTATATCAGCGTCAAAGTGTGGACATATAGTGCTAAGTTGAGCGCACATAATGAGCATCTCGATGGGAAGATAAGGGGCGCTACCATGGACAGCGTTTTACGCCTGTGATCCTGTCAGAAAAGGCGAGCGCCGGTGCTGTGACGACACACCGTGTTTGACCTTTGCGAGATGGCAAAGACATCGATGCGCCACAGAGAGGTCGACACCAGAAAACGAGAGAGCAGAAAGCAAACCTACCCAATAGATGTTGTTCATGGTTTACAGTACTGACGGCGAACCAACTTTCGCAGCGCCTGGCGTCATGTCGGCAACCCCCGATCCGGGATGTCCTTCATATCTTATACGGGGTCCGGTTGCTGGTATGTTTGCAGACTCTCACCTGGTTTTCCGACGTTGACAGCCTGATCCGCCACCGTGTGATGCAGTTCGATATCGCTATATAGTGCGAGTTTCCCTATATTGATGCGCGTCTGTTGCTGTGAATTTGATATGAAGTCTTTGCCTCACCCATCATTCCCATGAGTCGCGCGAATGACGTTCTCGTCATGCCGTCGCGTTGATCCGTTGCAGCGATGATCGATGTTCAGATAGCTTTCGGCGTCCGCAACCCCCAGTCGGTGTCCGAAGAATCAGGATTGCGCATACCTTGACAAAGGCTACACCTGTACGATTCGAAGAGGCATCCTGTGAGCCCTGAGGCCCAATCATCCGTCCTGGCGGTCAGAAATTCTGGGCGCATCGCGGAGTATGTGCGGATATCGCAGAACATCTGACGGCGCCGGCGCCCGCTCCACTTCCTGGCAACGTACCACTTCTCTACCCATACACTTACATTCGGGGCGTATTCTCTCACCGCCCATTGTCAAGACAGCGCGCCAAGATACTTCGCAAAGCAGGGAGCACCCTATACTCGGGGCTATATCGGCCATCTTTTGGTAGATGATGTTCGCCATGCGTCACGATGGGCGGCGTGTGAGGCGCCGGCCACAAACGTAGTTGCTAACGCCTTCAATAGACGACAGCTCCGAGGACGCTACGTATGTATCCTGCGGGAGAACGATTGTGTTAAATGCCTCCAGGACACATGCATTACGACGAACGGAATATAAGAGTACGGACAAGACGAAATAAATATGCTGAAACGCATGCATTGCAAAGACAGACCTGAAAATGCGGAACCTCCCCTCCTCCAATCTCCCTCGTACTCAAAGCGCCACCCCGAACGCCTGCGGCTCGTCGCCGTCCTCATGCTCATGCTCATCGTGATCGTCATGATCATCCTGCTCGTCATGGTATGGCGTCGCAGTATCGCCATGGTGCGGCTCAGCAGTATCGCCATGGTGCGGCTCAGCAGTATCGTCATGGTGCGGCACCGCAGCATCGTTCCCGACATCGTAACTCGCCTGCCGACGGTCATCCGCGCGGCCGAACGACGTGCTCCGTGGCGTGCTCTCGTCCTCCCGCGGCTTCACCACGGTCTGGGTCTGCAGCATCAGCGGCCTCGGCGTCGACACCTTCGGCGGCTCCACCGAGGGCCGCGCCGGCAGCGCCGGCGGTTGGTGCAGAGAAGTGGACGACGGCGTGGGCGACTGGCTTGGGGTAGCGGGGCGCGACGACGGCGCGTTCTCCACGGGCGGCGATTGCGTGACGGAAAAGCGCGCCGTCTTCGATGCGAAGAACGAGCCGATGCCCGCGCCCCACCCGCTGATGCGCTCCTTCGCGTCCGTAACGGCCTTCGCCGGGGACGCATCCGGCACGGGCGAAGGCTTCGGCGCAGGCGCTGGTGGCGGGGACAGCTGCGGCGACGCTGGGAGCGAGGACACGCTCTCGACGTCGCTCTTCGTAATTTCGACAGCGCCCGTCGCGCTCGAGCTCATGCTGTCCACAGATGTCGACGACGCGGAGCGCGCCATCCACCGCCCGCGCACGCCCTCGACTGCCTTGAGGAAGTTCGTCGAGCCCGCGGTGAATGTGCGCGAGACGGCTTCGCGGGCGGGCGCAAGCTGCTGCTCGAGCTTCAGCTCCTGGATGCCTTCGGAGAGGCGCAGCCCGATGTCTGCGATCGCGCTCGGCTTTTCCCCGCATGGGTGCCTGAGTGGACGGTGAGTTGTTCGGCCCGCCGGCGTGGCTGTGCGTCTGATGTAGCGACGTACCTGGGCTCAATGATGTCGAACAGCATGGGGTCCGTAACGCGTTGCCAGACGGAGTGCGCGGTTGTGCGCTTGAACTCGGCGATCCAGACGGGGTTGAAGTCCTGGAGCGTGTTCGCATCGCCTCCTGCTCAACACGGTAAGCCGTCTGTCAACCAATGAGGAGGCGCCATGCTCACCTGACCCAGGGGTGATGAGGACGCCGCTGCCCTCTCCCTTCGCCAGGAACTCGCTATACTTGACGGAGGATAGCGCCGCAGAGATGTATTCCTCGAACTAAGACAGCCACGTATTTAGTTCGTAGATCTTTCGTGGGCGCGCATCCGACGCCACGCACCTTTACCCGCAAGTAGTCGTCACTGCCCTTAAAACTCCTTGTGTTGGTGAGTCGAAGTGCTTCATATGTCTAGCGGGGGAAACACGTACTGCATGCCAGTGTCCTCCAGGTCCCAACCCTCATTCACGTCCTTCACGATTTCGTCCATCCATTTGCGATCGGCAGCCGTCAGCGCCACCGCCCGTTCCACTTTGGGATCGCGGAATTCGATCGAGCCGGTCTCGACGTCGACGAGCAGTTCGATTTCCTTCTGCTGCGTGACGATCGCATTGGTGCTCCCGCACAGGAACGACTGGGTTTGCGCTTTCACGAGGTCCAGTTGCTGAAGAGGTAGATAAGGTTGGAAGAACGCATCCTGTGGATTGTGTGTGTAAGAACGTGTGTCGTGATGTGGCAAGAATGTCGCACCTTGCCGAAAAGGTCCAGTGGGAGGCCGAGATAGGCGAGCAGACTCTTCCGGTCAGACGTCTTTAACGAGTTAGGGCGAGTCAACGTAGGTGCACGAGACGCCAAAGGCGGAGAGCCGCAATCTTCGAGAGTTTGGAGAAGGCCTTGAAAAGCGCTCTCTTGAGCTTCGCAGACAGTCATGGGTGTGGCAGCACCTACCGGGTATCAGCGAGATCAAAGAGTACTGGTAGGTGCAGAGTCGCTCGACGGGATGCCCAGAGAACATGATCTGTGTGGGCTCAGCCGAAGGGCGTCGAGCATATTGCAGTTTGAACACACCTTCTTCTGCAGGATCAGGGCCTTTACGAGAACAAGCGTACGGTGGCGGAACTCGTGCACAAGATCACGTCTGGGCGGTGATTCAGCGCGACTCTGAACAATAGCACTTAGAGTACGTACAGACTAGTTCCTATATGTAAAGACGATCAGGACAGCACGTAGAAACAGAGAAGCTACTGACCCATGTAGAGCCCGCTCTCAGTTAGCTGGCCCCGTAATGAATGCTCCAGCGACGCGTAGAAGTCGACCAAGACCTGCGTGTCAGTAAAGTCCCTGAGAGATATGAGTGTGGGTCAAATCAGCACATGCGATTGCGCTCACTTTTGGTCGAACAGAGCCAAGGTGATCGCGCCCAAGCGTTCCCTGGGGAGCTGTTAGATGCCAGCAGTAGATATTTGGCTACGGACTTACCGCACAGGTCCGAAGACGGGCTGGGACGCGAGCACCACGACGGCTTTCTGCACAGTAGAGCGCGTCATGTCCGGCTCCTTCACGAGCAGAGCCGAAGTGGCGATCTGTCGGTTGCATGAGATGCCAAAGATGGTGCTCGGGTTTGGGGTCGAGGGCACGAGGTGGAAGTACGAGTAGTCCTCGACGTTCTGTACACCGTGAGTCTACGCGTCAGACGCGTTGGAGAAGCAGACGTACCAAATGTGCGCCATCTGGGAGCGCGAGGAAGGGCAAGATCTTGGCGATCTCCTCGTCCTCGAAGATAGCCCCCTGAGAGAACTCAATGCGTGGCCCGACCTGCACAAGGTCAGACAACCGGTGACAATAGCCGTCGTGAACGACGCACCTGGTGATTGAAGTCAATCAGAGCAATTCCCAGTACCAGGGGGCCCGTTGGAGGCGTCATAAGCATGCTCTCTGGTCGCGCCTTCTTCGAGTATGACGATGAACTCGTGGCGAAGGATGTCACCGACGAGCGGCCGGCACTCTCGGGCTGCGGCGGCGGGTATGTGGTTTTCACGGTCGCAGAGGAGAGTGAGGGCGTGATGTGATCAAAGTCTGGTTTGTGGTCGTCGGACGGGGTGGGCGACATGATCGAGCTTGGGCGGGTGTCGTAAGAGTTGGCATCGTCGTCACGGTCGGTGCTGAAGGTCGAGTTGGTATATGGGTGAGACTCGCGGCGGGAGCCAAAGGTCGGCAGGTGTACAGATTCCCGTGGTGATGCGGCGGGGGACGAAAGGGAGATAGAGCGTTGGGACGCGGTGTCGGCGTCGTCGTCATGGTCGTCGTGGATGTACAGGGCATTGCGAATCTTGTCCACGGCGTGGACGTGCTCTTCGTCCTCCGTGAGATGTGCTAAAGAGTGTTCTGAGGACATGTCGAAGAAGAGAAAGTGAGAAAGAAAGAAAGATGGGGGTGGCGGTAGGAGAACTAGTGCTCGCTGTTGCCGGTCAGCCTGTGATCCGCTTCTCGGGCATCAAGGATTTCACATATTCGTCCTCTGCTCCTCCCATCACATCACGACACATTTTACAGCCTCGACGAGCCTCAGGCAGCCTGGAAACACGCGGGGCAGCTGTGCTAGCAGAGCGCCAGTGGCAGTGGTACGCTACATATTTGAAAGCCTCTTCTATCATCATCGAATTGTCCGTTTGTCGTCTTCTCGTGTATCAACCAGCGCTCGCAACTCTATACTAATATAGCCACGGAGATGTCCTTATTTCCCCTCGCTGGCCCTTGGACCAGTGGGCTATCATCCCTGGTCTGCCGCGGCATTGCTAGTCGACCAACATTGTCCTTTGCCAACATGCCAACACCCAGGCTGTGAGAAGGCTATCCAATGGAAGAAGGCGGCGGTGGCGACCCAGTCTAGGGGAAAGAATTGCAACTATACTTTATGCGGCTGGACGGCGGCCTGCTTCGCAGCCGACACTCTAGCCGTTTACGCATCATCTTGTCTCCGCCTGCTCGCTCGAATGCCTCACCCCCGTGCGTTCGGCATGATCTCTGACCTCGGTGGAAAGGTACCCGGTATACTTTCGCCGCCCTCCAGTGCTTTGGCCAGCCTCGCCAAGACCTGCGCACCGATGTGAAGTGCCTTAATTTTGCGATACTAATTTACGAGGACTCTTTACCGACCGCGCCAGCCCCTACCCATCGTGAAGACTTTAATCCCGGTTGCTCCAGATCTCTCGGCAACCTCACTCTACGCTCTCGCCGCTTACCTCCGCCCATGATGCTGCGACCATTGATGCGCCCTCGCGAACATGGCATCGGAAACTGGTAGCCGACGCCCTCCCTGCCGCCGCTTGGACAGCCGAGGACAGACGGCGCCGGAACGAGGCCAAAGCGTCGCACCTCGTCGCACTTACCCTGCTTTGCAGCCGCCAGCCGTTTGCATAGACTCTTCGTTCGCATCATCTTGCCTCCGATTGCAAGCTCCGTTTGATTGACATCCTCACACCATGGCCTGGGTACTGCCAGCAGAGGACCGCGCGTGCGTTCGGCATGGCGGCAAGGTAATCGGTCAAATTTCGCCGCCCTCCAGTGCTCTGGCCAGCCTCGCCAAGACCTGCGCGCCGATGTAAAGTGCCTTAATTTTGCGACATTAATCTATACGAGGACTCTTACCGACCATGCCAGCCCGTCCCCACCTTGACGACTTTAGGATCCCGGTCGCTCCAGATTTCTCGGCGGCCTCACCCTACGCTCCCGCCGCTTAACTTCCCCCGCCCATGAGGAGCCATGAGGCTGCGACCATTGATGCGCCCTCGCGAACGCGACATCGGAAACCGGTAGCCGACGCCTGCCGCCGCTTGCCGCTTGCGGGCTCAGGCGGGCTCCCAATTTCCTGGACTAATTTCGCCACTATATAAACCCCTGCGGCCAGCTCGACTCAGCCCGTGTTCCTTTCTCCCCATTATTTTTCTCTTCCTTACCCAGTCCACCATAGCCTTCACACTCGTCACCGACAGGTCGTGCTCTTCCCCTACGACCACCCTCATCTCCAATTCATCCACAAGCATGACGCACATCACCGAGCTCTGGCTGACGTACCACCAGGCCTCGCGCACCAACAAGCCCTCGACGGCGCAGCTCGTCGAGCTCACCACCGACGGGCAGTGCATGCACGACCTCGAGGACGTACTCGACCACGTCTTCCAGCACGGCTTCGTCGACGCGAAGTGGCGCTCCGTGGCGTGGTGGGAGCAGTGCGACGGCACGAAGGTCAAGGCGAGCCACGTCGTGCAGGACCTCCTCTCCGTCGGCGCGGGCCGCAGCCCTGAGACCGCCCTGCGCCTCGTCATCGGTGCGTGCTTACCCCCTTCCTTTGCCACTCCTCGCCGCTCACGTGTCGCATATGCGCAGCGGACATCCCGTCGGCCGTGTGGATCAAGTACGTGTACCTCCACACGCCCCGCGCGCACTCCGCGACGCAGCGCGTCCGGCTCGACTTGCCCCACGCCAAGTTCGAGCGCCTCGCGCACGTCACGAACTATGTGTTCGCGCAGGGTTATCTCCCCGCGAACATGCGCTCGCTGGTGTACTGGCAGGGCATCTGCGGCAAGCAGGTCGACGAGAACGCCAAGGTCGAGGAGGTCTTGTCGTGGGGCGAGGGCGTGTCTGAGGACAAGGCGCTGCGCCTGATCATCGGTACGAGCATCTTCTTGCTCGGCCGGGTAAAAAATCACTGACGTTCTCTACGCGTCAAGATCACTAGACACATTCAAGACGGCGAACCGGAGCTCGCATTCACTTTCGCACTCAGTCGGACGTTTCCTTTGGATCCTGTCAGTCGGACTCGCCATATGGATACTGTCGAACATTTTACTATACTTGCGTTGCTTGCCTGTCACGCTACTTACATGCGATAAAAGACATAATAGCTTTGATTCCTGACCTCGAAGCTACCTCGACCTGGCCACCCTGATGAGCCTATCTCGTGTCCAAGAAATGTAACAAAGACTGCGCGAGCACCGGGCCCTGGTGCCCGGGTTCAGATTCCGAGCGGGGACGACTCCAGGCAGTAATCTTATCTACAACAATCGACCCTACAATGCTGATCTTTATCTACTAGCGAATGTCCGGTGCCATGACTGCGAACTCTGGAACCGTGATATCACGTGCTTGCACCTCGGTTCAGACTCCGAGTCTAATAATAATAGAGTCTAAGCTCAAGTTGTTGACATTTTCTCTCTCCCACTCGCACCATGCTGCTCAACACCACAAAGCACCTCATGTTCGGTGAATCTACTGGCGACCTCATCGACAGAGACATCCCCATTTTTGTCGAGCGGTACAAACCAGCAGGCGTGGAGGCTCAAGCCCAAGAGCGTGACACCAGCACAGCGCCGCTCGCTTTGATATTCCTCCACGGCATGACCCTCCGTACGGTGTCTTTCACCGCTCATGAGGACTTCCGTTGACGAACAGACGATGCCCAGATAAGGAGACTTGGGGGCCTACCATCCAGCGATTGTTTGAGGTGCAAGCCACCGCGGGCCGCAGCATGATAGCGGAAGCGTGGACTATGGATTTACCCAACCACGGTGAAGCAAAGCCTATGAATGTGAGCGCAGCTGGGAAGGGACCTGGGGGATTGAGTGAGCTGTCGTCTCTGTGACCTGTTTCACTTCTGACGGAGCACGATAGCGGCACACACTGCAGCCCGTACACTGCGTTCATTTATCGCCTCTGGGTTGATCGCAGAGGGTACGAGGGTTGTCACGGTGGGCCATTCCGCAGGTGGCGTAGTCTCGTGCGTGCATCCTCCGACCTGACGCGGAATCCCTTCACAGATACCGTCCCAGGATCCTCTCAACGCTCGGCACTGAGATGGATGATCTACCGTACAGCTTCATGATACTTGTCGAGCCGGCAACATTCTCGCGCAAGATCAGCCGCACGATACTCTCAAACCCATTACTGGGTCTCAACGCGGCGACAGAGGCGGTGATGAAACGGCGGGACACATGGCCGTCGCGCGCAGTAGCGCGAGAATGGCTCAGAAATCGCCTGCCGTGGAGGCGGTGGGATCCGCGTATCCTTGATCTGTTCATCGTAAGTCTGCGCATCAGTAAGGGCGTACTTGACGTTGAGTTTCTGCAGCAACACGGACTCAAGGACTTGCCAACGGCAGGGTATCCTGAGCGTGTAACGTTAGCCTGTCCTCGCGAGCACGAAAGGCAGGGATACCTGGCGTATGAAGAAATGGTCGAAGGGCAAGAACACCTCGCGGCTCTCTGCGAGGCGATCCCAGTCCACTGCATCTTTGGCACTGTTTTTGATCTCCTGTACGTCCTTGATACCATCGCCGTCCTCCGGCGCGCGAGACTGACGTCTGAAGCAATAGGTCAGAGGAAATGCACCAGAGCACAATCGAGGGTAGGAGAATGGCGTCCGTCGCCAAGGTGGAAGGGGGGCATCTAGTAAGTGCTTGATCATGTCCCTGTCCGATGTCTTCAAACGAGCGCTGCAGTTGGTACAAGAGGCCCCAGACGCTGTGGCGATGTCCATCTGGGATGCCCTCAAGCACGAGACAGTGGGATTGAGGGGCAAGTTGTAGACGATCAGAGGCCTGGCAGAAGCCAGCCGCAAATACCACTCCTGACGGCGCAGAGCTGGCATTGCTATGTGAAAAGCCCGTGAATGAGTGCTCTCAGTGTACGGACGGGACGATATACCAAGGGGATCCCAGGAAATTTACAAGGAGGATGATCTAAGTAGAAACTTGGACGGACAGGCCCCCTCACTGCACCGCCGCTCACGACGCTCGTCGCTCACTACTTCTTCCTGAAGAAAAGCCATGTAAAGAGAACTCAGATACCTGGTTTGACGCTACTACTAGGGCCAGCAAACTGACTGTGTTCCATGTTGTGAGGGTGAGAGTTGAAAGTCAGGCCCGTCGTCGCGCGCGTTACGTTACTGTGGGCACCCTTCAAGTGGACACCAACGACGCCCGGGACGATCAAAGCCATGCCAACCCGCGAACGTAATCCAACAGCCTTCTCTCTACCCTTCTACCTCTGAACGCGACTCCTCTTGAGTCTTCACCCAGACACACATGCGCGTCGCAGTTGTCGGCTCTGGCGTCTCGGGCCTCGCGGCATCATGGGTACGTCGTCTACGCGGTGGCCCAGTTAGGCTGCTGAAGAACGGCTCTAGCTTTTGAATGAGCAAACGGACCATGAGGTGCATCTCTACGAGGCGGATGCGCGACCAGGCGGCCACGCCAACACGGTCTCTGCCACGGTACCTGGCTACAGCGATGTCGATGTTGACACGTACGTCGAGCTTCAACATTCCCTACACAATGAAGCTGAGCCTAGCGTTCTTCATACAGCGGATTCGTACGCCAGTCAGTCTCGTTTATGATCTTCATCTGACGTCCCTCAGATCGTCCTGAACCCCACCACGTACCCAAACTTCCTGCGCTTCCTGCGGAGCAAGCCCGAGTTGACGATCCTCCCCACCGAGATGACGTTCAGCGTCTCACGCGACGGCGGCGCGTTCGAGTGGGCTGGCGACGGGATACGGTCCGTGTTCTGCCAGCCCTGGCGCGTCTTCGAGCCGCGCATGTGGCGCATGTTGTACGACGTCCTCCGGTTCAATGCATGCGCGCGCTCCATCCTCAAGGACGACAAGGCAGACCTTGGAGCGGAGATTTCCATCGGGGAATACATGCAGAAGGAGGGGTACTCGGATGCGTTCAGGGATGATTATCTGCTGGTGCGTGGTGTGAGCATCTTCGGATGGGACGTTGTTGACGCGACGAACACGGATATAGCCTATGACCGCCGCCGTCTGGAGCACCCCGCCGGATGTATGCGCGCTGGACTTCCCTGCGAAGACACTCGTGCGTGTGCGTGCGCTCCCCTTGGCGTATATGCTAATTGGTTCCTTCAGATACGGTTCTTGCACAACCATCATCTCCTGCAAATCACTGGCAAACCATCCTGGTTGACAATCAAGGGCGGCAGGTTTGTCTTATATATGCTTTGTAGGCCAATTGGAAATCCATGCTTACAGTCATCCAGCAAGAAATATGTTGACATCATCGTATCTGCACTTCCTGCCTCGCAGCTCCACGTTTCTACACCGATCAAGTCCGTATCACCCAGCGAACAGGGCCGTGGAGTCACGCTGCAAACCGAATCCGGTACCATCGAAACGTTCGACCACGTCATCTTTGCGTGCCATTCCGACCAGGCCTTGCGCATTATCAACGCCGGAGATCGTGGGGCGACACAGGACGAGCAGAGGATCTTGGGAGGGTTCGAATGGAGCCAGAACGAGGTCGTGCTGCATCACGACGAGGAGGTGAGTGCTGGTCAGTCTTAAATTTATGGGAGTTTGCCTGACGACATGCTTGCACGCAGTTCATGCCGCGCTCGAAGCTTGCCTGGTCGTGCTGGAACTATCTCACAACCTCCGGAGTTGACGCACAGGGCAACCCTCAGCCTAACAATGCTCAAGTCTCCCTGTAAGCAACTCCTTTCCTATAAGTCTGACACTGCAACTCAACCATGTCCTCCATCTAGAACTTGTATGCAAACGCCTATCACATCTCAAATCCCTCGCTGACCCCGCCTACCTATCTTTCTCTTCCCAATATAGACTACATGAACGCCCTCCAGCACCTCGAAGATCGGATCTACGGCGTCCTCCTCGCCACGCTCAACCCGCTCACGCCGCCCAATCCGACGAAAGTGCTCGGCCGCTACTCCTACGCACACCCGGTCCTCACCGCGCGCGCCGTGCGCCTGCAGGCCGAGCTCCCGACGATCCAGAACGTGCGCGGCCTGTCGTTCGCGGGCGCGTGGACGCGGTACGGATTCCACGAGGACGGTTTCGCGTCGGGCCTGCGCGCCGCGCTCGCCGTGGCGCGCGGGTCTGGGCGCGCGCTGAAGTCCGACATCGAGGTGCTGGATGCGGAGCGGGCGCATGCTAGCGACGTCGGACGGCTTGCGGGTGCGTTCGCGGCGTTTGAGGGGTCCGGCGCGAGAGAGCTGGTGGGGAGGCTTCTGGTGCCCGTGCTGCTGGGTCTGCAGCTCGTGGTGTATTGGGTGCTGGCGCGTGCAGGCGGGCTGCAGTCCGTCCAAGGGAAGTCTGCCAAAGGGAAGGAGAAAGCAAAGGCGGATTGAGGCTCGTGAGGACGTCGCAACTCCTGTTTGACTATTGATTTGGCCTACAGTACTCTGTTATTTTGTGTCTGAAGCACGGAGAAACACATCGCCATTGCGCTCCGCAGTCGTTCTGCCACTTCTGCGACTGACATGGTGCGGTCCAGGCCCGCCGAGTCCCTTCGTTGGCAATGCATCCGGCTCAAGCTCGCAGTCGATTCTGCTTTCGAATTCGAAGTGCGCGTGCTGCCTACCGCGGTGATGCCGATGCCAGTTGGTCCCGAGGCTTCGTGCATTCCACTGGTCCCACACACCGAGGCGCACGCCATGAGCTGACCCTCGTGCTCTCGAAGCAAGCTTTGCACGACCAATCACAACATGCACCGGTGTGTTTCTGCTCATGAGCGGAGTCAGACAGGGGGAAACGGGGGAGACTGAGTTCATTCGCGGGCACGTGTAGTACACGACCGGTGGACGCATCGATATCCGCATCGCAGGATATCAGCCCGCTCACCAGGCGGGCACTTTCCCAGTTAGCCAGAAAAGTCACTCTGTCGCATGCTGGTCTTGCTGGTGATGTCCAGGTAAACAATGACCTTGATACGTGGGGAATATTGCGGTCGCACTCCGAGTCGAAGGAGGCAGGCAGTACATATGATCCTGAGCCTGCGAAGGTTTGAATTTGTCTACTCTGCCTCTGGGAGACTAGCAGGCAGCCGAGAAGCCGATATCCATTTCGTCGCCGGACCGTCCGGGCCCAGACTTTTGGGCGGCTATGTGGCCCACTTGGTTGAAAAGCGTGGCTCGCCTACTCTCCATTGAACCGCATCCTTGCCCCTTCAATTCCCATTCTATCCCTCTCACCGCAAAAACATCGCTCAGGCGGGTGCACAAGTTTTGCCGCTGCCGAACTGGGGCGAGGTTTCGCAGTCGTTGAACACACTGTCAACGAATATGGCTCTCGTGCCCAACACCGCTCCCGTCGTCCAGGCGCAAGCCCTCGCCGACCTGCAGGCCTCCGTCACTGCCCTGCAGGCCTCCGTCACTGCCCTGCAGGCCTCCGGCACTGCCCTGCAGGCCTCCGTCGCTGCCCTGCAAGGCGTGAGTATGACTCTGACAACGCCGAAATCATGCTGAACCTACGTCTGTCAGCTTCCCAACATGATGCAGCAGTTCACCGACCAACTCGCTGCTCTCAGAGGGAAAGTCGACGCCCAAAATGTCACTCTCACCGGGAAAGTCGACGCCCAAAATGTCACTTACAACGGGAAAATCGACACTCTCAACGGGAAAGTTGACGACCTCACCGCGAACGTCGCCGCCAACAATGTCTCACTGCAGGAGGTTAGCTTCAACCCTCCTGATTGTTTTGCAGACTGATTTAGTCCTTGCATAGCTCACGAGAACTGTAACAATTCTGGACTGGAAGTACGCTGCCTCAATGCCTTACAACTCCATGTCAGTTGTCTCACTGAGTGATCACATTTTCTCCAGGTCCGAAGCTGCGAACATCTGCGCGCGAAATTCGCGTTTGAGGCTGAACGATGATATCACTGCAATCCCTGTGCATCCTGGTGAACCCGCGTGGCCGGAGAATTTTGTGTACCCTAATTCACGCAGGGAAATCTTGTCGCTATCGAACGACAGCCTCAAGCTCATTCTGAGGAGATATAAACTTCCAACAGATGGGCATGTTCTTGACAAACAATGCAGGCTTGCGACGTTCATTTGTGGCACTCAGGAGTGAAAGGGTGTAGGCAGGGCCTTGTTTGTCCACATAGTCACAATTGTTTATCATGAAGAGCCTGCATGCAACTCTTATCAAATTCTTGTCTCTGAGGCTGAGGCTGATGCGCGCGTACATAAGTCCACTTCTGCAGTCCTGAATCAATTTATAGCCACGGTCTGGCAGTGCCCCAACCCTGTGAAACTGCATTCTCTTATATAAACCGGGGGTTGCTCGCACGCGCGTCAGGCCTAGTACTGAACGCGGCGGCTGATGATAGTCGATCAACCTAACCCCATATTCTTTTCACGAATGGCACCCATGCTCAGAGCGAAGACGTTGCCACCATCCCGCAGCCCGCATAGAATCTGTATGTATAACCTCTATCACACATCATACGTCGCTACGTGAAGACCGGACCGGGACATACGGCGTCGACCTCGCCCGCTCAACCCGCTCACACCGCCCAAGCCCGTGCTCGGTCACTGCTCCTGGGTTCGCGTCCGAGTCGGGTCAGCGCACCGCGCTGGCGACGTGGGACTGCTTGCCCCTGCGTTTAGAGCGTTTGAGCCGCCCGGCGCGAGAGAGATTGGAAGGCTTCCGGTCCTCGTGCTGCTGGGTCGGAAGATCGTGGTGTATTGGCTGCTCGCGTCGGTACGGATTCCACGAGGACGGGTTCGCGTCGGGCCTGCGCGCCGCGCTCGCCGTGGCGCACGGGTCTTCAGACAGATGATCCTGAGCCTGCGAAGGTTGAATCTGTCTACTCTGCCTCAGGGAGACTAGCGGGTCTGGGCGCGCGCTGAAGTCCGACATCGAGGTGCTGGATGCGGAGCGGGCGCCTGCTAGCGACGTCGGACGGCTTGCGGGTGCGTTCGCGGCGTTTGAGGGGTCCGGCGCGAGAGAGCTGGTGGGGAGGCTTCTGGTGCCCGTGCTGCTGGGTCTGCAGATCGTGGTGTATTGGGTGCTGGCGCGGGCGGGCAGGCTGCAGTCCGTCAAAGGGAAGTCTGCCAAAGGCAAGGAGAAAGCAAAGGCGGATTGAGGCTCGTGAGGACGTCGCAACTCCTGTTTGACTATTGATTTGGCCTACAGTACTCTGTTATTTTGTGTGTGAAGCACGGAGAAACACATCGCATTGCGCTCCGCAGTCGTTCTGCCACTTCTGCGACTGACATGGTGCGGTCCAGGCCCGCCAAGTCCCTTCGTTGGCAATGCATCCGGCTCAAGCTCGCAGTCGATTCTGCTTTCGAATTCGAAGTGCGCGTGCTGCCTCCCGCGGTGATGCCGATGCCAGTTGGTCCCGAGGCTTCGTGCATTCCACTGGTCCCACACACCGAGGCGCACGCCATGAGCTGACCCTCGTGCTCTCGAAGCAAGCCTTGCACGACCAATCACAACATGCACGGGTGTGTTTCTGCTCATGAGCGGAGTCAGACAGGGGGGAAACGGCGGAGACTGAGTTCATTCGCGGGGCACGTGTAGTACACGAGGTGGACGCATCGATATCCGCATCGCAGGATATCAGCCCGCTCACCAGGCGGGCACTTTCCCAGTTAGCCAGAAAAGTCACTCTGTCGCATGCTGGTCTTGCTTAGTGGTGGAACGACTGTCTTCCGCGCAAGGTCGGCAACGGAGACTAGTCTTGCTGGTGATGTCCAGGTAAACAATGACCTTGATACGTGGGGAATATTCGCACTCCGAGTCGAAGGAGGCAGGCAGCCGAGAAGCCGATATCCATTCGCCGGACGGTCCGGGCCCAGACTTTTGGGCGGCTATGTGGCCCACTTGGTTGAAAAGTGAGCGTGGCTCCGAGTCGCCTGCTCTCCATTGAACCGCATCCTTGCCCCTTCAATTCCCAATCCATCCCTCCCACCGCAACAATCATGGCTCAGGCGGGTGCACAAGCTCTGCCGCTGCCGAACTGGGGCGAGGTTTCGCAGTCGTTGAACACACTGTCAACGAATATGGCTCTCGTGCCCAACACCGCTCCCGTCGTCCAGGCGCAAGTCCTCGCCGACCTGCAGGCCTCCGTAACCGCCCTGCAGGCCTCCAGCACTGCCCTGCAGGCCTCCGTCGCTGCCCTGCAAGGCGTGAGTATGACTCTGACAATGCCGAAATCATGCTGAACCTACGTCTGTCAGCTTCCCAACATGATCGCTGCTCTCAACGGGAAAGTCGACGCCCAAAATGTCACTTTCAACGGGAAAATCGACACTCTCACCGGGAAAGTCGACGCCCAAAATGTCACTTTCAACGGGAAAGTCGACACTCTCAACGGGAAAGTTGACGACCTCACCGCGAACGTCGCCGCCAACAATGTCTCACTGCAGGAGGTTAGCTTCAACCCTCCTGATTGTTTTGCAGACTGATTTAGTCCTTGCATAGCTCACGAGAACTGTAACAATTCTGGACTGGAAGTACGCTGCCTCAATGCCTTACAACTCCATGTCAGTTGTCTCACTGAGTGATCACATTTTCTCCAGGTCCGAAGCTGCGAACATCTGCGCGCGAAATTCGCGTTTGAGGCTGACTGATGATATCACTGCAATCCCTGTGCATCCTGGTGAACCCGCGTGGCCGGAGAATTTTGTCTACCCTAATTCACGCAGGGAAATCTTGTCGCTATCGAACGACAGCCTCAAGCTCATTCTGAGGAGATATAGACTTTCAACAGATGGGCATGTTCTTGACAAACAATGCAGGCTTGCGGCGTTCATTTGTGGCATCCAGGAGTGAAAGGATGTAGGCAGGGTCTTGTTTGTCCACATAGTCACAATTGTTTATCATGAAGAGCCTGCATGCAACTCTTATCAAATTCTTGTCTCTGAGGCTGAGGCTGATGCGCGCGTACATAAGTCCACTTCTGCAGTCCTGAATCAATTTATAGCCACGGTCTGGCAGTGCCCCAACCCTGTGAAACTGCATTCTCTTATATAAACCGGGGGTTGCTCGCACGCGCGTCAGGCCTAGTACTGAACGCGGCGGCTGATGATAGTCGATCAACCTAACCCCATATTCTTTTCACGAATGGCACCCATGCTCAGAGCGAAGACGTTGACACCATCCCGCAGCCCGCATAGAATCTGTAGTATGTATAACCTCTATCACGCATCATACGCATTTTGTCGCCGGACCGTCCGGGCCCAGACTTTTGGGCGGCTATGTGGCCCACTTGGTTGAAAAGCGTGGCTCGCCTGCTCTCCATTGAACCGCATCCTTGCCCCTTCAATTCCTATTCTATCCCTCTCACCGCAAAAACATCGCTCAGGCGGGTGCACAAGCTCTGCCGCTGCCGAACTGGGGCGAGGTTTCTCAGTCGTTGAACACACTGTCAACGAATATGGCTCTCGTGCCCAACACCGCTCCCGTCGTCCAGGCGCAAGTCCTCGCCGACCTGCAGGCCTCCGTCACTGCCCTGCAGGCCTCCAGCACTGCCCTGCAGGCCTCCGTCGCTGCCCTGCAAGGCGTGAGTATGACTCTGACAACGCCGAAATCATGCTGAACCTACGTCTGTCAGCTTCCCAACATGATGCTGCAGCTCACCGGCCAACTCGCTGATCTCAGAGGGGACGTCACTACCCTCAGAGGGGACGTCACTGCCATCAGAGGGGACGTCACTACCCTCAGAGGGGACGTCACTACCCTCACCGGGGACGTCACTACCCTCAGAGGGGACGTCACTGCCATCAGAGGGGACATCACCGCCCTCACCCAGAATGTTGCCAACCTTACCGTGGACGTCGCCGCCAACGGTGCCACACTGCAGCAGGTCAGCTTGCACCCTCTTGATTGTTTCGCAGACTGATTTTAGCCCTTGCATAGGTAAACGACTCTGTAGAACTGCTCAACTGGAAGTACGAATGCCTTACACTCTAAGTTGATCGTCTCACTGAGTGATCACGTTATCTTCAGAGATGAAGCTGCGGACATCCGCACCCGCAACCGATATTTGAAGCTCGAGGACCCTATTACGCCAATCCGCGTTCGTCCCGGCCAACCCCCGTGGCCGGATAATTTTGTCTACCCTGCTACATGCCAGGATCTCAAGGCCATGAGTTATTCACTTCTACCTAGTGTCATGGGTTCCGGCATCTGAACATGATCTCGCTAGCCCACAATCACCTCAATATTCTCCTCGACGGGTATCAGCTTCCCAGATTGGGGACGGTTGTTCAGAAGACAAGCAGGCTTGCGGTCTTTATTTGTGGCAGTATTCAGTGAAAGGGTATAGGCAAGGTTTTGTCCGCACAGTCACAATTGTATGTCATGAGTACAGTAGCACGTTGCGGCCGAGACGTGAGCGCCCGGCGCCGAGCGCCAAGGCTCAAGCGGTTGAAAAGCCAGTCACGTGGCCGCGACATCTCGCGGCCTCGCACTCTCAATTCAAAGTTCTTCGCTCGGACGTCCGGCCATCTAACCCTCCAACCCCAACCCCTCCTACCGCAACTGACATGACTTGGCGGGGAGCAAGTTGTCTTTCGGTCGCTGAACTGTCTGGCAACGAATATGGCTCACGTTCCGAACGCCGCTCCGGTCGTCCGACGACGTCCAGATGCCCGCACAGGTCCTCGCCGACCTGCAGGCCTCAGCCCCTGAACTTCAATGGACATAATGCTGAAATTACGTCTGTCAACTTTTCAACGCGATACGGCAAATCATGACCCAAGTTACCACCCTCACCGGAGCGTTGGCACCCTCACCGGGAGTGTTGGCACCCTCACCGAGAAGGGTCAACACGATGGACGAAAAGCTCAGCGCGCTCGACACGAAGGTCAATGGATGAATAGCTCACTGCGCTGGACACTACATAAGGTCAGCACGATGGATGGATTCGATGGAAAGCCCGCCGCACTCGACACTGCGGTCAATATTCCAGCTGTGCCGCACTCCAGGAGGTCATTTCTCACCTCCTATATCTTCCGCTGGACTGATCGTGACCTTTGTGCAGCTTCATGCGACTGTAGCGCTTCCGAGTCAACTTCAAGCACGGTGCGAACGAACGAGTCAACGTGCCGGACGGCCCGGACTCGGTTGTGCGCGGCTTATGTGGCCCAAATGTGGCCCACTAGTTGGGTTGAAAACCAAGCGACATCTCACCGGCACCTACACCGCATTCCTACTACCTCCCAAACCCCTTCCATCTCTTTCACCGTAACCGGCATAACCCAGGCGGGGCACAAGCTGTCTCTCGGTCATTTAACTGTTTGTCAACGAATATGGTTCTCCTTCAGAACACTGCTCCGGTTGCCCAGGCGCAGCCTGAGCCTGTCCTGCAGCTGGCCGACCTACAGGCTGCCGTCCCTAAACTGCAGGCCTCCGTCGCTACACTGCAGGCTGCCGTCGCCAAACTGCATGGCGTGAGCCTAACTCTTACTGAGCCGACATCATGTTGATGTCAACTTCCCAACGCAATACAGCATTTTACGCGCCCGGCCCAAGTCACCACCCTCGCCGAGTATGAAGATGCCGCCCTCATCGAAAATTTTGCCACCCTCACCGAGAATGTTGCCACCCTCACCGGGAAGGTTAACACATTCGACGAGAAGGTCAGAGCGCTCGACGAGAAGGTCAACACAACGGATGAAATGCGGTCCGCATTTGTTGCCATCCTGGAGGTTAGCTCTCAGCCTCCTATCTTTTCACAGGACTGATCATGGCCCTTGCACAGCTCGACCGGACATTGACGCTCATTTCCTGGAAGTACGATGCATCGATGCCTTATTTTTTATGCCGGTAGTCTCACCGACTTATCGCATATCTTCAGCATTGGAGCTTTGGAAATTCGCGAGCACAACTTGCGTGTGCATCTCGACGATGCAATCACTCCGATCCCCGTGCATCCTGACGAACCCGGGTGGCCGGATGGTACCATGTACCCTGCTACACGCAGGGCCATCTTCACAATTGACAGTGAGTTATCCAACTCTACGCGACCTAGTCTCTGTCCATCAACAATCTCGCTAGCGCACAATGAGGTCACCGTGCTGCTTAACGGATATCGACTGACAACAACTGGGGGGATTGACGATAAAATTCGGAGGCTTTCGTTGTTCATTTGTGGCACTAGTAATGCGGGGCCGTAGGCAGCCTCAGGCTTGTTCCGAGCTGTTCGTAGTAAATCTTGTTGGCAGTCCCATTTTTTTGTGTATGATCATCTCCCACATGCAATATCATTGATGTTTAACCCACAATCCTCACGTCCTGCGTTGCTTATGCGCTCTATGTAGCCAGGATGTAGTAGCCTGCTCAATATATTATTATCTGACTTGTGAGCTGTCGTCCTCGATTACGGCAACTGCCGTACCCCAACCTGCGGACGTGAAGCAATCGCAACCTCTCGACCACATTCTACCTCATTACCCCCTCAGCGCCACACCTCTTCACTGGACGTGTACCAATGCTGAACTACTGCATGCGAGCCGCAGTCGGCCTCGCGGCAACATGGGTCCTCCACGTTGGCGTTTCGGATAGGCTGCTGAACGACGGTGCGTTCTCCAGCTCTTGGATGAGCAGACCATGAGGTGTAAATCTAAGAGGCGGATGCCCTACCAGGCAGCCACGCCAACGCGGTCTCTACCTGGGTACTTATACCTGAATACGGCAAAATCGATGGCGACACGTACGTTGGCCTTCAATCTTTCCTACACAACGACGCTGAATCTGGCGTTCTTCATACAGCGGATTTGTATGCAATCAGTCTCGTCGTCGGTATTCATCGGATGTCCCCCGGATCATCCTGCATGACCTGAATCCCATCACCTATCCGACCTTCCTGCCTTTCCTGCGGAGCAAGCCTAGGGCGTCCGATTCAACGCGCGCCGTGACCGAGTTGGGTTCATTCAGGGATGATTATCTGCTGGTGCGTGGTGTGAGTATCTATACATACTAGATGGCACGTTGCTTTGACGAACACGCATATATCCCATGACAGTACCTGTCTGGATGACCGCCAGACGTATGCGCGCTAGATGTACGCGCGCTGGACTGGACACCCGTGCGTGTCTATATGCTTTACTGGGGCTATATGCTAATTGGGTGATTCGACAGATACAGTTCTTGCACAACATCATCTCCTGCAAATCGCAGGAAACCCGTCTTGGTTGACAATCAAGGGCAGCAGGTCCGTCTTATCTATGTTCTTGTCACGAATGGCACCCTTGCTCACAGCGTTGCTAGGGTGCAGCAAGAAGTTGACACCATCGGATCCGCTCTTCCTGCCCCGCAGCCACATGGAATTTGTATGCATAACCTCTATCACACATCAAACCCCATCGCTGATCCCACCCACTCTTCCCAACCAAGACTACGTGGACGCGTCGAAGACCGGACATACGGCGTCGACCTCGCCCGCTCAACCCGCTCACACCGCCCAAGCCCGAAGGTGCTCGGTCACTGCTCCTACGCACACCCGGTCCTCACCGCGCGCGCCGTGCGCATGCAGGCCGAGCTGCCGACGATTCAGAACTGGAGCCCGGACGCGGTACGGGTTCCGCGCGGACAGGTTCGCGTCCGAGTCGGGCCAGCGCACCGCGCTGGCGACGTGGGACTGCTTGCGCCTGCATATAGAGTGTTTGAGCCGTCCGGCGCGAGGGCGATTGTGGGAAGGCTTCTGGTCCTCGTGCTGCTGGGTCGGAAGATCGTGGGGTATTGGCTGCTCGCGCAATTGAAGTTCGTGAGTACACCGCATCCTGTCGATTCTCGGCAATTTGACGATGTATATGAATGAAGTACGGCGAATCATCGCTTCACGCTTCCGCAGTGTTCTGAGGTAAAAAGCGAGCTTGATAGATGTATGTAATGCGGGGGGGATTGGAATTGGTTGGCCAGCGCGCACGCTGCAGTCGGTGCGGGGCAGGCAGCTGAGAAGCAAGCTCAGTGTACATGTAGTCCACATTCAACCGAGCGTCCTGAGTCGTCTCCTCGTCTAGACTGGTCGAGATTCGAAAACCGGCGTTTCTCGATGGCTCCGAAATTTAGTTGATCACTGTGTAAATGATACACAAGCGTCTACAGTTAAACTGCCTGGCAGGGGACTCCGAGCGCTGAAGGCGCTGTGTTCCCTCCTGGTCACGACTCCTACGGCTGCATGTCTGTCTCTCGGTTTTTCCACAACATCAGCCATCCCAAACTCAAGCGGGGGCACTCGGCCGACGAACTTGGGCGACCAGGCAAGTCACAATCTCCGACTGATTCGGCACCTCGGCGGCCGGCTCCTCGTGCTTTGACACTGGCAACACCTGGCGATCCCGGCTTGAGCACGTCGTCTACCCTGCGTAACTCGTCGCCACTATCAACCAGCAATAAGCCAACGTCTGCAGATGGCTACGTCGCCAGTCCAGAGACGGACGCAACCGGCGAGCCAGACTTAGTTCCGGAAACCAGCTCACCTCCCGTTGGCGCGTTCACGTCCACTCTTGTCGTTGCCTGGGACCAAGTGAAGAATGGCCCCGAAAGCGCTCCGGACGTTATCCGGGTGGTTAACGATGCCGGTAAGTTCGTCCTTGCTACGTCCAGGCGAAATGGAAGTCACCCGTTGGCAGAGGACAGTGTGGATGCGGCACTAGACGTCAAAAATACATATGCACCGCTCGTGACAGCAGCTGTGACCGTTTTTGAGGACACTGGTATCGCTCAGCACATAGAGGATGGGATCGATCACTTCTTCGAGGGCATGCCGGTCTTCATGAATGCTCTCGATGCTGTTGCGGAGATACATCCATTCATAGCAGGTATGTGGATCTTCAAGTTGACATTCTCCGTGGCTAGATTTGGAGATTTACGCTGGTCCGCAGTCGCCGTCATGGCGTTCAAGACTGTGTATACCCTCGAGGTGAAGCGGCGCGGCAACGAAAAGAAGGTCATCGCTCTATACGTGGAGATGAAGGACCTGATGGCCGTTCTGCTCCAGTAAGGGGATGTACCTTCCTGATGTTCTTGCCTTCTCACCAGGCTTTCGCTGTCAGATTGCAGGACATTCGAGACGAGAAAGTTGTCGCACCTGACAAGACCACCATTGAAGATCGCCTGAAGAGTCTCGTCGAAAAGACCGCGGATGACATCAAAACATGCTCGAACGCCTGCGACACGTATTGCAAGAAGAAACTGCTTGCCAAAGTCTTTCAGGGCCCACTCTGGGACACCAAACTTCTTTCATTTGTCGATGTGTTCGAGAAGCGGCGCACCGCGATCGAATTCGCCCTCTCCATCCACACCACAGAGACTTTGGAGGCAATGACCGCCAAGCTCAGCAATGTCGACAACTCGACGAAACAGGTCAATGCAAAGTGCGTCTCCATCATGTGTACGGAGTTATAGCCGCAGTGATGACCGCGCCTCAGGATCGACGTCTTGATGACGATGTTTGAAACTCTCGTGAGCAAGGAGCAGAAGACGGTTGCCGAGATAGTAGCAGCCAACGGCGGTGCGAAAGCTGTTCGCAATAATGACAAGATGCTTGCGACGCTCGACAGTTCGGTGGCGTTTGCCACCCAGGAGTCGAGGATTCGATCCACTGGAACTGCAGCGCTGGAAGAATTGAGAGACGACCTCATGGAAGATCCAGACTCCGCCGTGGTCAAGAACATGGTTGTATTTTCGCGCAAGTTCGAAATCCAGAAACGACAGATCATCGACGAGATCGCGCTTGTCGTCCGGCGAGAGACTGACCGGATCATCAAAGAGGTGACGACGGGGGCCCATGATCGAATTCTTGACAAGGTCAGTACGAGCTGCGCTTATTTAACTCGTGCATTCGTCTGACGTGTGCGCTGTAGTCGATCCATGACATTTGGAAGGAGATGGTGATTTACAGTCACACTCTCTCCCGGAAATTGTATTCGAAGCTGACATCTGTGACAGGGTTGGCGCGGCAATGTGAAGGCACGCCACTTCGTACTAGCCCTTCGAGACTACTACCTGGAGAAGATGCAGGACGAGACACCGAAGATCAAGGGCATCACCGTTATGAAGGACGACAAAACTGATACGGACGCATGGGCTATCAAATATATCGATGTCGGACGCCTGCAGCGCATCCTGGAGGCATTTGACGACGACGCCTCAGGGTTCATCACCGTCAGCGAAGTGAATCGCTTCACAAGCAGTCGCCCGATTGACTGGAGGTAGGCTTTAGAAAGTCCCGTTTGTCGTTGACGACTCATTTGTGGGTAGCCTACCTCATTGGATTGCGTACTGGGCGACAGGTATGCTTTGAAGGACTGCGCATGATCGGACTTGGAACTGACGTGATGAAGGATGGCGTTCGACTATCATCGACTACGCGAAGAAGATAGAGATGTTATTTTTGAAGATGGAAGCAGTCCATGCGAAGCTGCTGCCGGCTAACAGACACCATATTGATCAATACGATAAGTGGGTATGGGAGGCCGTTCACCTTCTGTCGGCGACCGTCAAGAATGCGAACACTGCCAATGCTCATCAAGACAAGTTCGCGAAGTACGTTGAGGCAGAGGAGAACCGTCTCCGCGAGAACCTGAGAGCAGTAGATTATTTCATCGATGATGACAATACCGTTACGCTCATTTCTGGCATCGGGCGCATCGAAAAAGTGGGTGAATGCATACCGCCCCGGAATTGTGTATTGACAACCTTGTCAGAATGCATTCCCTCTGCTTTATCTGCTGCTCAATCGCCACTACGAAATCATGAAAATTGGAACAACGAAAGTGCTCTCCCCTTATGAAATTTTCGATGCGAGCAACAGTATTATGCATGTCACGAATGCTCTCAGAAGCCGCATGAGGCACCTACAAAGTTAGTTTCTATGCGCTAATTATTGAGGGAGCATCCTTTGACTTGGAACCTCAGACATATTTACGCAGCAGAAGATGGATGTTGCGAAGCAATTCGAAAACTTTGCATGTGGTGTGGTGAGTCGGATATCATTTCGACTGTCTGTCGTGTTGCTGACCGAGTTACAGTTCAAGTACTTTTATAAGGAGAGCGACCTCTTGACGCCCGAATACCTGAGGAGTCTAGGGTCAGACACCGTCCCGTACGATGGGTCCAAGGAAGAGTTGCCGCCGATTGAGATCCTCCGGTTGCCGTTCAAAGACGAGTTGGCCCTAGACGTCCGCACGTACCACATGCATTACCAGTCCGAGAAGCAGGCCAAAACTAACACTACGGTTGCGGCCCCGCTGAAAGACATGTGAGTCGCCCTGTCTTCTCCTGACCTCCCACTTTGATGTCTTTCAGTTTGGGCCGATGGTATGGAGCCCATTATGCGGATGACGAACGGAGCGGACGCGGCGGAGAAACTCTTCAAGCCATCGAATTGACCGTTGGCGAGGGTGAGAACATCGTCAAAGGCACGGGATACGGTAGCAAAGGCCATTTCGACATCGAGGGCATCTGTACGACCAACGCTGAGGGCCCCCCTCACTGCACCGCCGCTCACGACGCTCGTCGCTCACTACTTCTTCCTGAAGAAAAGCCATGCAAAGAGAACACAGATACCTGGTTTGACGCTACTACTAGGACCAGCAAACTGACTGTGTTCCATGTTGTGAGGGTGAGAGTTGAAAGTCAGGCCCGTCGTCGCGCGCGTTACGTTACTGTGGGCACCCTTCAAGTGGACACCAACGACGCCCGGGACGATCAAAGCCATGCCAACCCGCGCACGTAATCCAACAGCCTTCTCTCTACCCTTCTACCTCTGAACGCGACTCCTCTTGAGTCTTCACCCAGACACACATGCGCGTCGCAGTTGTCGGCTCTGGCGTCTCGGGCCTCGCGGCATCATGGGTACGTCGTCTACGCGGTGGCCCAGTTAGGCTGCTGAAGAACGGCTCTAGCTTTTGAATGAGCAAACGGACCATGAGGTGCATCTCTACGAGGCGGATGCGCGACCAGGCGGCCACGCCAACACGGTCTCTGCCACGGTACCTGGCTACAGCGATGTCGATGTTGACACGTACGTCGAGCTTCAACATTCCCTACACAATGAAGCTGAGTCTAGCGTTCTTCATACAGCGGATTCGTACGCCAGTCAGTCTCGTTTATGATCTTCATCTGACGTCCCTCAGATCGTCCTGAACCCCACCACGTACCCAAACTTCCTGCGCTTCCTGCGGAGCAAGCCCGAGTTGACGATCCTCCCCACCGAGATGACGTTCAGCGTCTCACGCGACGGCGGCGCGTTCGAGTGGGCTGGCGACGGGATACGGTCCGTGTTCTGCCAGCCCTGGCGCGTCTTCGAGCCGCGCATGTGGCGCATGTTGTACGACGTCCTCCGGTTCAATGCATGCGCGCGCTCCATCCTCAAGGACGACAAGGCAGACCTTGGAGCGGAGATGTCCATCGGGGAGTATATGCAGAAGGAGGGGTACTCGGATGCGTTCAGGGATGACTATCTGCTGGTGCGTGGTGTGAGCATCTTCGGATGGGACGTTGTTGACGCGACGAACACGGATATAGCCTATGACCGCCGCCGTCTGGAGCACCCCGCCGGATGTATGCGCGCTGGACTTCCCTGCGAAGACACTCGTGCGTGTGCGTGCGCTCCCCTTGGCGTATATGCTGATTGGTTCCTTCAGATACGGTTCTTGCACAACCATCATCTCCTGCAAATCACTGGCAAACCATCCTGGTTGACAATCAAGGGCGGCAGGTTTGTCTTATATATGCTTTGTAGGCCAATTGGAAATCCATGCTTACAGTCATCCAGCAAGAAATATGTTGACATCATCGTATCTGCACTTCCTGCCTCGCAGCTCCACGTTTCTACACCGATCAAGTCCGTATCACCCAGCGAACAGGGCCGTGGAGTCACGCTGCAAACCGAATCCGGTACCATCGAAACGTTCGACCACGTCATCTTTGCGTGCCATTCCGACCAGGCTTTGCGCATTATCAACGCCGGAGATCGCGGGGCGACACAGGACGAGCAGAGGATCTTGGGAGGGTTCGAATGGAGCCAGAACGAGGTCGTGCTGCATCACGACGAGGAGGTGAGTGCTGGTCAGTCTTAAAGTTATGGGAGTTTGCCTGACGACATGCTCGCACGCAGTTCATGCCGCGCTCGAAGCTTGCCTGGTCGTGCTGGAACTATCTCACAACCTCCGGAGTTGACGCACAGGGCAACCCTCAGCCTAACAATGCTCAAGTCTCCCTGTAAGCAACTCCTTTCCTATAAATCTGACACTGCAACTCAACCATGTCCTCCATCCAGAACTTGTATGCAAACGCCTATCACATCTCAAATCCCTCGCTGACCCCGCCTACCTATCTTCCTCTTCCCAATATAGACTACATGAACGCCCTCCAGCACCTCGAAGATCGGACCTACGGCGTCCTCCTCGCCACGCTCAACCCGCTCACGCCGTCCAATCCGACGAAAGTGCTCGGCCGCTACTCCTACGCACACCCGGTCCTCACCGCGCGCGCCGTGCGTCTGCAGGCCGAGCTCCCGACGATCCAGAACGTGCGCGGCCTGTCGTTCGCGGGCGCGTGGACGCGGTACGGATTCCACGAGGACGGGTTCGCGTCGGGCCTGCGCGCCGCGCTCGCCGTGGCGCGCGGGTCTGGGCGCGCGCTGAAGTCCGACATCGAGGTGCTGGATGCGGAGCGGGCGCATGCTAGCGACGTCGGACGGCTTGCGGGTGCGTTCGCGGCGTTTGAGGGGTCCGGCGCGAGAGAGCTGGTGGGGAGGCTTCTGGTGCCCGTGCTGCTGGGTCTGCAGATCGTGGTGTATTGGGTGCTGGCGCGGGCGGGCAGGCTGCAGTCCGTCAAAGGGAAGTCTGCCAAAGGCAAGGAGAAAGCAAAGGCGGATTGAGGCTCGTGAGGACGTCGCAACTCCTGTTTGACTATTGATTTGGCCTACAGTACTCTGTTATTTTGTGTGTGAAGCACGGAGAAACACATCGCATTGCGCTCCGCAGTCGTTCTGCCACTTCTGCGACTGACATGGTGCGGTCCAGGCCCGCCAAGTCCCTTCGTTGGCAATGCATCCGGCTCAAGCTCGCAGTCGATTCTGCTTTCGAATTCGAAGTGCGCGTGCTGCCTCCCGCGGTGATGCCGATGCCAGTTGGTCCCGAGGCTTCGTGCATTCCACTGGTCCCACACACCGAGGCGCACGCCATGAGCTGACCCTCGTGCTCTCGAAGCAAGCCTTGCACGACCAATCACAACATGCACGGGTGTGTTTCTGCTCATGAGCGGAGTCAGACAGGGGGGAAACGGCGGAGACTGAGTTCATTCGCGGGGCACGTGTAGTACACGAGGTGGACGCATCGATATCCGCATCGCAGGATATCAGCCCCCTCACCAGGCGGGCACTTTCCCAGTTAGCCAGAAAAGTCACTCTGTCGCATGCTGGTCTTGCTTAGTGGTGGAACGACTGTCTTCCGCGCAAGGTCGGCAACGGAGACTAGTCTTGCTGGTGATGTCCAGGTAAACAATGACGGGGAATATTCGCACTCCGAGTCGAAGGAGGCAGGCAGCCGAGAAGCCGATATCCATTCGTCGCCGGACGGTCCGGGCCCAGACTTTTGGGCGGCTATGTGGCCCACTTGGTTGAAAAGTGAGCGTGGCTCCAAGTCGCCTGCTCTCCATTGAACCGCATCCTTGCCCCTTCAATTCCCATCCCATCCCTCCCACCGCAACAATCATGGCTCAGGCGGGTGCACAAGCTCTGCCGCTGCCGAACTGGGGCGAGGTTTCGCAGTCGTTGAACACACTGTCAACGAATATGGCTCTCGTGCCCAACACCGCTCCCGTCATCCAGGCGCAAGCCCTCGCCGACCTGCAGGCCTCCGTCGCTGCCCTGCAAGGCGTGAGTATGACTCTGACAACGCCGAAATCATGCTGAACCTACGTCTGTCAGCTTCCCAACATGATGCGGCAGCTCACGGACCAACTCGCTGCTCTCAACGGGAAAGTCGACGCCCAAAATGTCACTTTCAACGGGAAAATCGACACTCTCACCGGGAAAGTCGACGCCCAAAATGTCACTTTCAACGGGAAAGTCGACACTCTCAACGGGAAAGTTGACGACCTCACCGCGAACGTCGCCGCCAACAATGTCTCACTGCAGGAGGTTAGCTTCAACCCTCCTGATTGTTTTGCAGACTGATTTAGTCCTTGCATAGCTCACGAGAACTGTAACAATTCTGGACTGGAAGTACGCTGCCTCAATGCCTTACAACTCCATGTCAGTTGTCTCACTGAGTGATCACATTTTCTCCAGGTCCGAAGCTGCGAACATCTGCGCGCGAAATTCGCGTTTGAGGCTGACTGATGATATCACTGCAATCCCTGTGCATCCTGGTGAACCCGCGTGGCCGGAGAATTTTGTCTACCCTAATTCACGCAGGGAAATCTTGTCGCTATCGAACGACAGCCTCAAGCTCATTCTGAGGAGATATAGACTTTCAACAGATGGGCATGTTCTTGACAAACAATGCAGGCTTGCGGCGTTCATTTGTGGCATCCAGGAGTGAAAGGATGTAGGCAGGGTCTTGTTTGTCCACATAGTCACAATTGTTTATCATGAAGAGCCTGCATGCAACTCTTATCAAATTCTTGTCTCTGAGGCTGAGGCTGATGCGCGCGTACATAAGTCCACTTCTGCAGTCCTGAATCAATTTATAGCCACGGTCTGGCAGTGCCCCAACCCTGTGAAACTGCATTCTCTTATATAAACCGGGGGTTGCTCGCACGCGCGTCAGGCCTAGTACTGAACGCGGCGGCTGATGATAGTCGATCAACCTAACCCCATATTCTTTTCACGAATGGCACCCATGCTCAGAGCGAAGACGTTGACACCATCCCGCAGCCCGCATAGAATCTGTAGTATGTATAACCTCTATCACGCATCATACGCATTTTGTCGCCGGACCGTCCGGGCCCAGACTTTTGGGCGGCTATGTGGCCCACTTGGTTGAAAAGCGTGGCTCGCCTGCTCTCCATTGAACCGCATCCTTGCCCCTTCAATTCCTATTCTATCCCTCTCACCGCAAAAACATCGCTCAGGCGGGTGCACAAGCTCTGCCGCTGCCGAACTGGGGCGAGGTTTCTCAGTCGTTGAACACACTGTCAACGAATATGGCTCTCGTGCCCAACACCGCTCCCGTCGTCCAGGCGCAAGTCCTCGCCGACCTGCAGGCCTCCGTCACTGCCCTGCAGGCCTCCAGCACTGCCCTGCAGGCCTCCGTCGCTGCCCTGCAAGGCGTGAGTATGACTCTGACAACGCCGAAATCATGCTGAACCTACGTCTGTCAGCTTCCCAACATGATGCTGCAGCTCACCGGCCAACTCGCTGATCTCAGAGGGGACGTCACTACCCTCAGAGGGGACGTCACTGCCATCAGAGGGGACGTCACTACCCTCAGAGGGGACGTCACTACCCTCACCGGGGACGTCACTACCCTCAGAGGGGACGTCACTGCCATCAGAGGGGACATCACCGCCCTCACCCAGAATGTTGCCAACCTTACCGTGGACGTCGCCGCCAACGGTGCCACACTGCAGCAGGTCAGCTTGCACCCTCTTGATTGTTTCGCAGACTGATTTTAGCCCTTGCATAGGTAAACGACTCTGTAGAACTGCTCAACTGGAAGTACGAATGCCTTACACTCTAAGTTGATCGTCTCACTGAGTGATCACGTTATCTTCAGAGATGAAGCTGCGGACATCCGCACCCGCAACCGATATTTGAAGCTCGAGGACCCTATTACGCCAATCCGCGTTCGTCCCGGCCAACCCCCGTGGCCGGATAATTTTGTCTACCCTGCTACATGCCAGGATCTCAAGGCCATGAGTTATTCACTTCTACCTAGTGTCATGGGTTCCGGCATCTGAACATGATCTCGCTAGCCCACAATCACCTCAATATTCTCCTCGACGGGTATCAGCTTCCCAGATTGGGGACGGTTGTTCAGAAGACAAGCAGGCTTGCGGTCTTTATTTGTGGCAGTATTCAGTGAAAGGGTATAGGCAAGGTTTTGTCCGCACAGTCACAATTGTATGTCATGAGTACAGTAGCACGTTGCGGCCGAGACGTGAGCGCCCGGCGCCGAGCGCCAAGGCTCAAGCGGTTGAAAAGCCAGTCACGTGGCCGCGACATCTCGCGGCCTCGCACTCTCAATTCAAAGTTCTTCGCTCGGACGTCCGGCCATCTAACCCTCCAACCCCAACCCCTCCTACCGCAACTGACATGACTTGGCGGGGAGCAAGTTGTCTTTCGGTCGCTGAACTGTCTGGCAACGAATATGGCTCACGTTCCGAACGCCGCTCCGGTCGTCCGACGACGTCCAGATGCCCGCACAGGTCCTCGCCGACCTGCAGGCCTCAGCCCCTGAACTTCAATGGACATAATGCTGAAATTACGTCTGTCAACTTTTCAACGCGATACGGCAAATCATGACCCAAGTTACCACCCTCACCGGAGCGTTGGCACCCTCACCGGGAGTGTTGGCACCCTCACCGAGAAGGGTCAACACGATGGACGAAAAGCTCAGCGCGCTCGACACGAAGGTCAATGGATGAATAGCTCACTGCGCTGGACACTACATAAGGTCAGCACGATGGATGGATTCGATGGAAAGCCCGCCGCACTCGACACTGCGGTCAATATTCCAGCTGTGCCGCACTCCAGGAGGTCATTTCTCACCTCCTATATCTTCCGCTGGACTGATCGTGACCTTTGTGCAGCTTCATGCGACTGTAGCGCTTCCGAGTCAACTTCAAGCACGGTGCGAACGAACGAGTCAACGTGCCGGACGGCCCGGACTCGGTTGTGCGCGGCTTATGTGGCCCAAATGTGGCCCACTAGTTGGGTTGAAAACCAAGCGACATCTCACCGGCACCTACACCGCATTCCTACTACCTCCCAAACCCCTTCCATCTCTTTCACCGTAACCGGCATAACCCAGGCGGGGCACAAGCTGTCTCTCGGTCATTTAACTGTTTGTCAACGAATATGGTTCTCCTTCAGAACACTGCTCCGGTTGCCCAGGCGCAGCCTGAGCCTGTCCTGCAGCTGGCCGACCTACAGGCTGCCGTCCCTAAACTGCAGGCCTCCGTCGCTACACTGCAGGCTGCCGTCGCCAAACTGCATGGCGTGAGCCTAACTCTTACTGAGCCGACATCATGTTGATGTCAACTTCCCAACGCAATACAGCATTTTACGCGCCCGGCCCAAGTCACCACCCTCGCCGAGTATGAAGATGCCGCCCTCATCGAAAATTTTGCCACCCTCACCGAGAATGTTGCCACCCTCACCGGGAAGGTTAACACATTCGACGAGAAGGTCAGAGCGCTCGACGAGAAGGTCAACACAACGGATGAAATGCGGTCCGCATTTGTTGCCATCCTGGAGGTTAGCTCTCAGCCTCCTATCTTTTCACAGGACTGATCATGGCCCTTGCACAGCTCGACCGGACATTGACGCTCATTTCCTGGAAGTACGATGCATCGATGCCTTATTTTTTATGCCGGTAGTCTCACCGACTTATCGCATATCTTCAGCATTGGAGCTTTGGAAATTCGCGAGCACAACTTGCGTGTGCATCTCGACGATGCAATCACTCCGATCCCCGTGCATCCTGACGAACCCGGGTGGCCGGATGGTACCATGTACCCTGCTACACGCAGGGCCATCTTCACAATTGACAGTGAGTTATCCAACTCTACGCGACCTAGTCTCTGTCCATCAACAATCTCGCTAGCGCACAATGAGGTCACCGTGCTGCTTAACGGATATCGACTGACAACAACTGGGGGGATTGACGATAAAATTCGGAGGCTTTCGTTGTTCATTTGTGGCACTAGTAATGCGGGGCCGTAGGCAGCCTCAGGCTTGTTCCGAGCTGTTCGTAGTAAATCTTGTTGGCAGTCCCATTTTTTTGTGTATGATCATCTCCCACATGCAATATCATTGATGTTTAACCCACAATCCTCACGTCCTGCGTTGCTTATGCGCTCTATGTAGCCAGGATGTAGTAGCCTGCTCAATATATTATTATCTGACTTGTGAGCTGTCGTCCTCGATTACGGCAACTGCCGTACCCCAACCTGCGGACGTGAAGCAATCGCAACCTCTCGACCACATTCTACCTCATTACCCCCTCAGCGCCACACCTCTTCACTGGACGTGTACCAATGCTGAACTACTGCATGCGAGCCGCAGTCGGCCTCGCGGCAACATGGGTCCTCCACGTTGGCGTTTCGGATAGGCTGCTGAACGACGGTGCGTTCTCCAGCTCTTGGATGAGCAGACCATGAGGTGTAAATCTAAGAGGCGGATGCCCTACCAGGCAGCCACGCCAACGCGGTCTCTACCTGGGTACTTATACCTGAATACGGCAAAATCGATGGCGACACGTACGTTGGCCTTCAATCTTTCCTACACAACGACGCTGAATCTGGCGTTCTTCATACAGCGGATTTGTATGCAATCAGTCTCGTCGTCGGTATTCATCGGATGTCCCCCGGATCATCCTGCATGACCTGAATCCCATCACCTATCCGACCTTCCTGCCTTTCCTGCGGAGCAAGCCTAGGGCGTCCGATTCAACGCGCGCCGTGACCGAGTTGGGTTCATTCAGGGATGATTATCTGCTGGTGCGTGGTGTGAGTATCTATACATACTAGATGGCACGTTGCTTTGACGAACACGCATATATCCCATGACAGTACCTGTCTGGATGACCGCCAGACGTATGCGCGCTAGATGTACGCGCGCTGGACTGGACACCCGTGCGTGTCTATATGCTTTACTGGGGCTATATGCTAATTGGGTGATTCGACAGATACAGTTCTTGCACAACATCATCTCCTGCAAATCGCAGGAAACCCGTCTTGGTTGACAATTAAGGGCAGCAGGTCCGTCTTATCTATGTTCTTGTCACGAATGGCACCCTTGCTCACAGCGTTGCTAGGGTGCAGCAAGAAGTTGACACCATCGGATCCGCTCTTCCTGCCCCGCAGCCACATGGAATTGTATGCATAACCTCTATCACACATCAAACCCCATCGCTGATCCCACCCATTCTTCCCAACCAAGACTACGTGGACGCGTCGAAGACCGGGACATACGGCGTCGACCTCGCCCGCTCAACCCGCTCACACCGCCCAAGCCCGAAGGTGCTCGGTCACTGCTCCTACGCACACCCGGTCCTCACCGCGCGCGCCGTGCGCATGCAGGCCGAGCTGCCGATGATTCAGAACTGGAGCCCGGACGCGGTACGGGTTCCGCGCGGACAGGTTCGCGTTAGAGTCGGGCCAGCGCACCGCGCTGGCGACGTGGGACTGCTTGCGCCTGCGTATAGAGTGTTTGAGCCGTCCGGCGCGAGGGCGATTGTGGGAAGGCTTCTGGTCCTCGTGCTGCTGGGTCGGAAGATCGTGGGTATTGGCTGCTCGCGCAATTGAAGTTCGTGAGTACACCGCATCCTGTCGATTCTCGGCACTTTGACGATGTATATGTGTGAAGTACGGCGAAGCATCGCTTCACGCTCCGCAGTGTTCTGAGGTAAAAAGCGAGCTTGATAGATATATGTAATGCGGGGGGGTGGAATTGGTTGGCCAGCGCGCACGCTGCAGTCGGTGCGGGGCAGGCAACTGAGAAGCAAGCTCAGTGCACATGTAGTCCACATTCAACCGAGCGTCCTGAGTCGTCTCCTCGTCTAGACTGGTCGAGATTCGAAAACCGGCGTTTCTCGATGGCTCCGAAATTTAGTTGATCACTGTGTAAATGATACACAAGCGTCTACAGTTAAACTGCCTGGCAGGGGACTCCGAGCGCTGAAGGCGCTGTGTTCCCTCCTGGTCACGACTCCTACGGCTACCATGTCTGTCTCTCGGTTTTTCCACAACATCAGCCATCCCAAACTCAAGCGGGGGCACTCGGCCGACGAACTTGGGCAATCTCCGACTGATTCGGCACCTCGGCGGCCGGCTCCTCGTGCTTTGACACTGGCAACACCTGGCGATCCCGGCTTGAGCACGTCGTCTACCCTGCGTAACTCGTCGCCACTATCAACCAGCAATAAGCCAACGTCTGCAGATGGCTACGTCGCCAGTCCAGAAGCGGACGCAACCGGCGAGCCAGACTTGGTTCCGGAAACCAGCTCACCTCCCGTTGGCGCGTTCACGTCCACTCTTGTCGTTGCCTGGGACCAAGTGAAGAATGGCCCCGAAAGCGCTCCGGACGGTATCCGGGTGGTTAACGATGCCGGTAAGTTCGTCCTTGCTACGTCCAGGCGAAATGGAAGTCACCCGTTGGCAGAGGACAGTGTGGATGCGGCACTAGACGTCAAAAATACATATGCACCGCTCGTGACAGCAGCTGTGACCGTTTTTGAGGACACTGGTATCGCTCAGCACATAGAGGATGGGATCGATCACTTCTTCGAGGGCATGCCGGTCTTCATGAATGCTCTCGATGCTGTTGCGGAGATACATCCATTCATAGCAGGTATGTGGATCTTCAAGTTGACATTCTCCGTGGCTAGATTTGGAGATTTACGCTGGTCCGCAGTCGCCGTCATGGCGTTCAAGACTGTGTATACCCTCGAGGTGAAGCGGCGCGGCAACGAAAAGAAGGTCATCGCTCTATACGTGGAGATGAAGGACCTGATGGCCGTTCTGCTCCAGTAAGGGGATGTATCTTCCTGATGTTCTTGCCTTCTCACCAGGCTTTCGCTGTCAGATTGCAGGACATTCGAGACGAGAAAGTTGTCGCACCTGACAAGACCACCATTGAAGATCGCCTGAAGAGTCTCGTCGAAAAGACCGCGGAGGACATCAAAACATGCTCGAACGCCTGCGACACGTATTGCAAGAAGAAACTGCTTGCCAAAGTCTTTCAGGGCCCACTCTGGGACACCAAACTTCTTTCATTTGTCGATGTGTTCGAGAAGCGGCGCACCGCGATCGAATTCGCCCTCTCCATCCACACCACAGAGACTTTGGAGGCAATGACCGCCAAGCTCAGCAATGTCGACAACTCGACGAAACAGGTCAATGCAAAGTGCGTCTCCATCATGTGTACGGAGTTATAGCCGCAGTGATGACCGCGCCTCAGGATCGACGTCTTGATGACGATGTTTGAAACTCTCGTCAGCAAGGAGCAGAAGACGGTTGCCGAGATAGTAGCAGCCAACGGCGGTGCGAAAGCTGTTCGCAATAATGACAAGATGCTTGCGACGCTCGACAGTTCGGTGGCGTTTGCCACCCAGGAGTCGAGGATTCGATCCACTGGAACTGCAGCGCTGGAAGAATTGAGAGACGACCTCATGGAAGATCCAGACTCCGCCGTGGTCAAGAACATGGTTGTATTTTCGCGCAAGTTCGAAATCCAGAAACGACAGATCATCGACGAGATCGCGCTTGTCGTCCGGCGAGAGACTGACCGGATCATCAAAGAGGTGACGACGGGGGCCCATGATCGAATTCTTGACAAGGTCAGTACGAGCTGCGCTTATTTAACTCGTGCATTTGTCTGACGTGTGCGCTGTAGTCGATCCATGACATTTGGAAGGAGATGGTGATTTACAGTCACACTCTCTCCCGGAAATTGTATTCGAAGCTGACATCTGTGACAGGGTTGGCGCGGCAATGTGAAGGCACGCCACTTCGTACTAGCCCTTCGAGACTACTACCTGGAGAAGATGCAGGACGAGACACCGAAGATCAAGGGCATCACCGTTATGAAGGACGACAAAACTGATACGGACGCATGGGCTATCAAATATATCGATGTCGGACGCCTGCAGCGCATCCTGGAGGCATTTGACGACGACGCCTCAGGGTTCATCACCGTCAGCGAAGTGAATCGCTTCACAAGCAGTCGCCCGATTGACTGGAGGTAGGCTTTAGAAAGTCCCGTTTGTCGTTGACGACTCATTTGTGGGTAGCCTACCTCATTGGATTGCGTACTGGGCGACAGGTATGCTTTGAAGGACTGCGCATGATCGGACTTGGAACTGACGTGATGAAGGATGGCGTTCGACTATCATCGACTACGCGAAGAAGATAGAGATGTTATTTTTGAAGATGGAAGCAGTCCATGCGAAGCTGCTGCCGGCTAACAGACACCATATTGATCAATACGATAAGTGGGTATGGGAGGCCGTTCACCTTCTGTCGGCGACCGTCAAGAATGCGAACACTGCCAATGCTCATCAAGACAAGTTCGCGAAGTACGTTGAGGCAGAGGAGAACCGTCTCCGCGAGAACCTGAGAGCAGTAGATTATTTCATCGATGATGACAATACCGTTACGCTCATTTCTGGCATCGGGCGCATCGAAAAAGTGGGTGAATGCATACCGCCCCGGAATTGTGTATTGACAACCTTGTCAGAATGCATTCCCTCTGCTTTATCTGCTGCTCAATCGCCACTACGAAATCATGAAAATTGGAACAACGAAAGTGCTCTCCCCTTATGAAATTTTCGATGCGAGCAACAGTATTATGCATGTCACGAATGCTCTCAGAAGCCGCATGAGGCACCTACAAAGTTAGTTTCTATGCGCTAATTATTGAGGGAGCATCCTTTGACTTGGAACCTCAGACATATTTACGCAGCAGAAGATGGATGTTGCGAAGCAATTCGAAAACTTTGCATGTGGTGTGGTGAGTCGGATATCATTTCGACTGTCTGTCGTGTTGCTGACCGAGTTACAGTTCAAGTACTTTTATAAGGAGAGCGACCTCTTGACGCCCGAATACCTGAGGAGTCTAGGGTCAGACACCGTCCCGTACGATGGGTCCAAGGAAGAGTTGCCGCCGATTGAGATCCTCCGGTTGCCGTTCAAAGACGAGTTGGCCCTAGACGTCCGCACGTACCACATGCATTACCAGTCCGAGAAGCAGGCCAAAACTAACACTACGGTTGCGGCCCCGCTGAAAGACATGTGAGTCGCCCTGTCTTCTCCTGACCTCCCACTTTGATGTCTTTCAGTTTGGGCCGATGGTATGGAGCCCATTATGCGGATGACGAACGGAGCGGACGCGGCGGAGAAACTCTTCAAGCCATCGAATTGACCGTTGGCGAGGGTGAGAACATCGTCAAAGGCACGGGATACGGTAGCAAAGGCCATTTCGACATCGAGGGCATCTGTACGACCAACGCTGAGGGCGCCACGGAAGTCTCATTTACGATGACCTTTGGAGGCACCGACTGGCTTAAGCATACCTTCCAGGGACAATTGCACCGAGACGGCGATACTATGTCGGGCAATTGGGCAACCTCGCGCTCCGGCATGGGTCTACTTGTATACAAGAAGAATCTGACCCCAGAACATCTGGCTTTCTACCCCACCCCCTGGGCGCTCAAGGAAAACAAGGCCCGCGCTCTGTGGACCTTCGCCACCGAATCCATTCGTCACGACATCCGGCGCGCGCGCTGGTCATGGACGTACTTCAAGGAACGCGGAGACACATGGAAGCTGTACTTGACTTTTTATATCCGTTGGACGTACTGGGGAACCTCTCTTACTTACGAGGAGTTCGTACGATTTGGCGATGTAGGCCTGCGCATAATTCCTTCGGACGCCTGCTTCTATATGTCGCGGCTCGAACGCATCAAAGCCACGACCGCCATTCATCAGTAAGCCCATGCCGATTATTGTCACTTCTGTTTCTGACTACCAGTCTTCTGCTTAGCGATTTACTTTGCGACGTTTGTGACGGGCGCATCGGAGGCGCGCGGGTCGTCTGCCTCGACTGTGACGTCAAGAAGGACAACGCGTTCAACACCCTGGACCTATGCGATGCCGATAGCTGCCTTGGCTCCATAGTAACGGTAGAGCAGCGGGACGATCTGCCGGCCCCACATCTGCCCACTCACCACGTCTACAAAGTACGCACCACCATCCTCAGGCGGCAGCTTGGGAAGCTAGACGGGAAAGCGCGAGAAGGCCTGAAGACGGCCGAGCCCTTGTGTGTCCTACTCGCGACGAGGAAGGCGGCAAATGAGGTGACGGCAGCACCTGCGTCTTCAGCTTCGCAGCAGGCACTGGCACCGCAGGCTACCCGACAAATGTCGCAGGCGTCGAAGCGCTTGTCAACTGCGACGACGGCTACAAAGGTGGAAGAGAAACCGGTGCCATGCTGCGGTGTTTGCAAGGAGATCCTCAGCCTGCCTTGCTGGTACTGCCTCGACTGCAACGGTAAGCGTTCGGCGACCGCCACTACGTTCAGACCAGCCAACTAATACCTTGGACTTAGACATGTTATACATTTGCAAGGCGTGCGACGACAAGGGCGTCCCGAAGCTGGAAGACCTGCCAGAGCATACCGACGAGCACGCCCTCGTCCGTTGTCAAGAACCCACTCCGACGGAGGAGAAAGTTTCCGTGGAGCAGCGTCTTTCAACCTTGGAGGATCGCATGACACACATGGAGGCTCACATGAGCACGATGAAACAGCTCTTGCTCCAGGTCGTGGAGGTACTGAAAGTGGACAACAAGGCAGCCTCTGATCCGCAAACGATTCTGACAACGTCCGACGACACTGTATAGTAGACATGGAAGCCGTTTGACCGAAGGAATGGCAGCCGACGACCTGCCGTCGTTGCGGGCGGGAGCTTCGAGCTCGAGTCAAGACAGCAGACCTGTCGGGTGGTTTCTGCATACCACGCCGCGGATGGCTACGAGACGCAATTGTGGTTGTGGTATGCACGTGCGAGGGAAGCCTGGGACAGTAAGTACTAGTGTCAATGCGAGCAAATGCTCTCGAATAATCATAATCGCGGACGACTGGATGCCGCCGCTGACGGGGGCGGTGATGGTGTTGCAAACGCTTTTGGGGTGGTTGTGGTGAGTCGGCGGGCATGGGCGATGGCAAGGTTGAGGAGCTGCTGCGGGAGACGCAAATACTCGAAGCTGAAGCAGCGCCGCCGCGAGCAGAAGGAGAACAGTTCAATGGCGCGCGTGCTGTCACGGCAATGACGGGCAAGCTCGCTGGCGGAACGGAACGACCGTCAGTTACCGCGCAATGGAGACTAACTTAAAAATCGTGCCACGACTATACATGAGACCTCAGGTACATATGGCCCGGAGTAAGGTCTAGCAAGGGCTAGCTCCACAGCTTACCCTGGGTCTCTCTTTATTCGCATTACTTAAATAACCTTCTTGAAACTCATTGCTTGCATCTCAGGATGCCAACGCTCTTGCCGTCCTCGAGTAAGTACAACTCAGTGCGAGTAAGGCTGAGTACGTAATCTACCTACAATCATGCTTGACAATGCTCATGAACAACTGTTCTCCACTGCCAGCTCTTGGTTGAGCAAACGAACCATGAGATGCATCTCTACGAGGCGAATGCCCGGCAAGACAAGACCAGGCGTCCACGCCAACACTCTCTCTGCCTGGGTACGTGGCGACGGCAAAGTCGATGTTGACACCATCAACCTTTCCTACCCTAGTACCCAACGACGCTGAACCTGGCGCTCTTCATACAGCGGATTCGTATGGCCCTCAGAGTCTTCATCTGCCGCCCCCAAATCGACCTGAACCCCATCACTTATCCGAACTTCCTGCCCTTCCTGCGGAGGAAGCCTGAGGCGGTCCATTTTCTGCCAGCCTCCGGTTAAACGTGTATTGAGTTGGGTTTATCCAAGGATGGCTATCTGCTAGTGCGTGGTGTGAGTATTTCTGAATGACACGCTGTTGATGACGAACACGCATATAGCCCATGACAGCACCACCGCCGGATGTATGCACTGGACCTCTCGGCGAGGACATTCGTGCGTGTATATGCGGGTTATTTGGGGCTATATGCTGATTGGGTGATTCAGACAGATACACAACCATCATCTCACGCAAATCGCAGTAAACCCGTCCTGGCTGACAATCACGGGCAGCAGGTCTGTCTTGTCTATGTTTTATCGACGAATGGCACCCATGCTCACAGCGTTGCTAGTGTGAGCAATAATTATGTTGACACCACTCTTCCTGCCTCGCAGCTCCACCTCCACCTAGAAATTGTATGCAGAGCCTCTGTCGCATTTCACATCCCTCGCTGTTCCACCCACCCTGTTTCCTCTTCCCCAAACAAGACTACATGAACGCCCTCCAGCAACTCGAAGACGAGACATACGGCGTCCTCCTCGCCACGCTCAGGCCTCTCAAGCCCACGAAAGCGCTCGGTTGCTACTCCTACGCGACCCCGCGCGCCGTGCGCATACTGGCCGAGCTGCCGACGATCCAGAACTGGAGTCTGGACGTGGTACGGGTTCCGCGAGGACGGGTTCGCGTCCAAGTCGGGCCAGCGGACCGCGCTGTTGTGCTTGCGCCGAAAGGCTTCTGGGCCTCGTGCTGCTGAATCGGAAGATCGTCGTGTATTGGCTGCTTGAGCGGACGGGCGAGCTGGAGGCCAAGGCGGATCGAAGCTCGTGAGTACACCGCAGCTCGTGTTTGGTTCTCGGCCCTACTTTGACGATGCATATGTGTGAAGCACGGAGAAGCATAGCTTCACGCTCCGCCGCGTTCTGTCACTTCTGCGACTGACACCGGCGGCGACGTCGAGGCCCGCCGCGTTCCTCCAGAAGGCCTTCCCAGTGTGTCTGGCTCACATTCGCCATCGACAGATCAAAGTGCGAGCGCGGCACGGCGAAAGGACTGCCTTCCGTGGCGAGGCCGACGTCAATGGATTTAGCGCTGGACCATGTGCATTCCGCTCCCAGCGCCAACTCACGTGTGCTCACACCCCATCGCTGCCCGCCCGCCGACCAAGTAAGCTACGCGAGACCAATCACGTCCTGCGACTACGCTTTTCACTCTTCCAGCATCAGTGCATCATCATCCCCGGCGGTCGAGGGCGCAAGAACGGAGGTTCTCTGCACGATCTGGGGAGCCCGTTCAGCGCTCTGTGGGGCGATCACGCGGCCGTCCCGCTCGCCGAGCCCCGCCTCCAGCATCACAGCCGTCCTATTCGCAAGGCGCTCCCTCGAATCCGCCTGCTCTGCGCTGCGTCACATACCTGCGCTTAGGAGTCTGTGTTTCACCTGTGGCTCCTGATCGCCCTTCATCTTTCGGTCATCATTGCTGTACACTCCTATAAGGGATGGGAGGGAATACCCGGCAGGCGTGCTAGCTTCCCTGTCCCCGTGCGTGGCCTGCGGTATGCTCCGGCGCTGTATATAAGACGCGGGTGCGCAGGTTTGCCATCCCCGTCGATCGCCCAAGCTTGCGAATCTCGTAGTATCCCTTCCTACAATCCGCTCATCAGACAAGCCTTACCATCATGAAGTTCGCCTTCGCCTCTGCCCTGCTCTCCCTCCTCGCTGTCGCTTCCGCGCAGTCGATCGCCATCGGCTCACCCGCGGAGGGCGACACGCTCACAGCCGGCAAGAACATCACGGTCCAGGTCCTCCGCCCGGTACGCTCCGCCGCCCCCATTCACCCCCTGCTTGCCGCACACCAGTATTGAGTACTGACCCTCACGGCAGAACACCCTGACGGGCTCTCAAGAGGTCTCCATCGTCATCTCACTCCTCGGCTGCACCGGCCCGTGCCAGGACCCCGCCTCGCGCCTCGGCACCACGCTCTACGCGGGCGGCTTCAACCCGCAGTACCCCACCGTGCGCACGGCGCAGAACCAGCCGGAGCAGAACTTCTCCCTCCCGGTCCCCTCTGGGCTCACCGGCACCGCACAGCTCGCGGTCACGCACCTGTCGCTCGTCGGGGTGAGTGCTTGCTGTCTTAACGAGGGGGAAGGGTGCTAACGTTGACGTGACGTTGCTGTCTGCCAGGCCGGCCCGTACCCGCTGTTTCAGATCAGGAATATCACGGTGAATGTGGTGTGAGGAGCCAGAGGCGCAGCTCCTGCTGGGTAATGAATTGAATGGACTTGATCCGAGAAACACCCTGAATTTCGGACTTCACTTCATGGACTGACTGCTCTCGTCAGGTTACCCTCTTGTATAGTAATTTGTTATTTCCTACTGTATCCATGTATATCCTAATACTCCGTGCACTGTCCACTCCCCGTCATTCTGCCGTCGCATATGCTCAAAAATCACTGCAGTTGTACTCGTTGATGTCCTAAAAACATTCTGCACCAGCTGGATATTGAGGATATGACAGCTTGCTGCAACAGGAAGCCTTTCTTCAAAGTAAATCGACTGCGGCCGCGGGGGCAACGGAACACGCGCATCCTCCTCCAGGACCCAGCGAGCGACGCTGCGTGACCGACGCCACCACCCGCCATATCCCCCCCTCCTTTCCCCCGCACGGCCAAGAAACCAAATAACCAATCAAAGAGTCGACAGGACTTACCACCATCAGCTTCGAATCGCCAGAAGAGAAATTGAAAGGGCCCGCGTTCGAAGATGCCTCAGAAGCACAATTCGTCAATTCGTTCCGCTACTTATTCGTACACATCGTGCTCGTCAACATGTCATGGCGGCATCCCGCCAACTCGTCACATCGGGCGGCGTTCGAGGAGGGTGGTGCAGAGAACGAAGCAAAGATCGTCACGGAGGAGAACCGGAGAGCGGTCGACGATTCGCCGCGCTCAGTTATCTTCATCGAACTCGACGAGGAGCGCGTGTCGCAGGTGTGAGGCTCCCGCGCGCAGAGATGTTCTCGAACAGCGAGACGTGGTTTCCGCACGCCGGTCGGCATGCATACATGTTAGCATGAGGGGGGACGCACTCTGGCCTGATGATGCTTGATGGTTGATGATGAGGACGTATGCCGCGATGACGCCGATAAAGGTGCCCGCACGGTCCCGTCGTCCGCCACTGGCAACGCCGTTCTTCGAGGGCGTTCAGATAGTCTATATTGGGAAAAGTAAGAAGGTAGCTGGGGACAGCGAGGGATGTGAAATGTGATAGGCTTTTGCATACTTACAAGTTCTAGATGGAGGACGTGATTGAGTTACAAGGTCAAAACACAGGGTTCAAAGAATACAGGGAAAGAGTTGCTTACAGGGAGACTTGAGCAGTGTTGGGATGAGGACTACCCTGTGCGTTGACTCCGTAAGTTGTGGGATAGTTCCAGCACGACCAGGTGAGCTCGAGTGCGGCATGAGCTGTGTGCATGTCATCAGGCAAATTCTACTGTCTTCTGTGGTAAGGTCAGCCACGGAGACTAGGCAAATTCCACAAATCTGGGATTGACCGGCACTCACTTCCTCTCGTTCTGGCTCCATCCGAACCCTCCCAAAATCCTCTGCTCGTCTTGTGTCGCCCCAAGTTCTCTGTCAACATAAGGCCTGGTCGGAATGGCACACAAAGAGGACGTGGTCGAACTTTTTTAGACGGCAGCGGATCCAGTTTGCAGCGTGACTCCGCCACCCTGTTCGTTGGGCGACTCGGAATAGACTTGATTGGTGTAGAAAGTGAAAGTGGAGCTGCGAGGCAGGAAGAGCAGATACAACGGTGTGAACATATTTCTTGCTGAAAGACTGCAAGTATGGAGACAAACCTGCCGTCAGCCAGAATGGTTTTCCTATGATTTACATCCGGTGCGGTGTTCCAGACGGGGGCTGTCAGTAAATACATCCGTAAACGCTACAAAGGTCGTTCAGCAGCCAAACTGAACCACCACCGTAGACGTACCCATGTGGCCGCGAGGCCAAAAACTCGGCCCCGCAGGTGTGTTAGTCGCGTTGAGTCCGCCCTTGAGAAGGATAGGAGGTAAGTTAGAAAGGCGGCAAGGCTTTGATGGTCGTTGGTGACCAACTTGAAGGGTGCGCGGCGCAGAGTCACGTATGTATACGGTAACGCGACAATAGCCTCTAGCCATGACTTGTACTTAACTCTCACCGTCACATTCGCAACCCCTTCAGCTTACTTGGTCCTAGCAGTAGCATCAATACAGGTATCTGTGTTTTCTTTACGTGGCTCGTGTCATCTCCAGGAAAAAGTAGTGAGCGACGCCCGTCGTGAGGTGAGCGAGGCCTCCTTGTCACATTTCCTGGGACTTGCCTCCCCTTGGTATCCGTCCCATCCATATACTGCGAGCACTCATGCACGGGCTTCTTACATAGCAATGCCAACTCTACGCCAGTAGAGTTGTAGTCGCGGCTGGCTTCTAGTACCACTGGCAGGCCTCTAATCGCCTACAACTTGCCCCTCAATGCCACTGTCTCGTGCTTGAGGGCATTCCAGATGGACATCGCCACAGCGTCCGGGGCCTCATGCATCAACTGCAAAGCACGTTCGACGACATCGTTCATGGACATGTTCAAGCATGCCCCCTTCCACCTGGGCGATGGCCTACCCCCGATCGTGCTCTCTTGCATTTCCTCTGACCTGTTGCTTCAGACGTCAATACTCGATCTCACTGCGCGCCGAAAGACGGCGACGCTATCAATAAGGCACGGAAGGTCAAAGACAGTGCCGAAAATGCAGTGAGGGGATCGCTGCGCGGGGGGCCGCGAGGTGTTCGTGCCCTTCGACAACCCTTCGAACCCTCTCTATTCATGCACCAGGTATCCCTGCGTCTCGTGCTCACGAGGCCAGGCTAACGTAACAATCTCAGGATACCCTGCCGTGGGCGAGTCTCTGAGTCCGTCGACGGGACACTACTTGATCTGATCCTCGTAAGTCCGCACAACTGTAAGGGCGTACTGGACGCTGAAGCCAGGTTCTGCAGCTGCCTTCATCACCGCCTCTGTCGCCGTGCTGATACCGGGTAGTGGCTTCGAGGGCATCGTGCGGCTGTTCTCGCGCGAGAACGTCGCCGGCACGCCAAGTATCATGAAGCTACGGTGGTATCGGTAGGTCATTCATAATATTCCATCGCTTCGGACCCGAAGCCAAGGCTACGCGAGACAATCATGTCCTGCGACGACGCTCTTCACTCGCGAGCATGAGCTCATCATCATCCCCGGCAGTCGAGTGCGCAAGACGGAGGGTCTCTGCACGGTCTGGGGAGCCCGTTCAGCGCTCCACGGGGCGGTCACGCGGCCCCGTCCCGCTCGCCGAGCCCCGCCTCGAGCATCACAGCTGTCCTGTCCGCAGCGCGCTCCCTCGGCCGGAAATCCGCCTGCGCTGCGCTTCATACCCTGCGCTTAGGAGTCTGTGTTTCACCGTCTGGCTCCTGATCGCCCTTCATCTTCCAGTCATCATTGCTATACTCTCCTGTAAGGGATGGGCTGGGATGCCCGCCAGGTATGCTAGCTTCCCCGAACCCCGTGCGCGGCCTGCGGTATGCTCCGGCGCCGTATATAAGACGCGGATGTGCAGGCTGGCCACCGCCCCCATTGAACCCCAAGCTTGCGAACCTCCTAGAATCCCCTCCTGCAATCCGCTAATTAGCCAAGCCTTAACCATCATGAAGTTCGCCTTCGCCTCTGCCCTGCTCTCCCTCCTCGCTGTCGCTTCCGCGCAGTCGATCGCCATCGGCTCGCCCGCCGAGGGCGACACGCTCACGGCCGGCCAGAACGTCACCGTACAAGTCCTCCGCCCGGTAAGCTCCGGCGCCACCATATATTCCCTGCTTGCCGTACACCAGTCCCGAGTTCTGACCCTCCCGGCAGGACACCCTCACGGGCTCCCAAGAGGTCTCCATCGTCATCTCGCTCCTGGGCTGCACCGGCCCGTGCCCGGACCCCGCCTCGCGCCTCGGCACCACGCTCTACGCGGGCGGCTTCAACCCGCAGTTCCCCACCGTGCGCACGGCGCAGAACCAGCCGGAGCAGAACTTCTCCCTCCCGGTCCCCGCGGGGCTCGCCGGCACCGCACAGCTCGCGGTCACGCACCTGTCGCTCGTCGGGGTGAGTACTTGCTGTCTTGCTTGTCATTAACGAGGGGAAAGGTGGTGTTGACGTTGACGTGACGTTGCTGTTTGCCAGGCCGGCCCGTTCCCGCTGTTCGAGATCAGGAATGTCACGTTGAATGTGGTGTGAGGAGCCAGAGGCGCAGCTGCTGCATGGAAGTGGGTAATGAACTGAATAAACTGCATCGGAACGCCCTGAATTTCGGACTTCACATCATGGTCTGACCGTTGAGCCATTCGATACTTGAAAACTACTGTAGCCATGTATACTAATAAGTACTCCGCCCGTACACTGTCCACTCCCCGTCATTGTGCCGTCGCATGTGCTCAAAGTACACTGCAGTTGTACTCGTTGACGTACTAAAAACATTCTGCACTAGCTGGCTATATGAGGGTATGACAACTTGCTTGAAGAAGCTGCAATAGAATCCTTTCTTCCAAGCATTAAATTTTCTATTATTTAATAGCCGATGCGTGACAGCACGGCGGAACGATTACAATGTCCTTAATGCCGCTCTCCAATCTCGTACAAGTGCGTCCCGCCCACAGCCTACACATTTCAGTGTGTGCCGTACGCTGGCACATAGCATAATCCAGCGCAGCGTCCAAAAAAAGGGGCGGCAGCAACTTAGCGGGCGTCCACCTCGGCACGCGGATAACGTTCCTGGCGCGAGCATTACGGCGAACGTTCTGTCATCCAGACTACCTTCGTCGGACAACTCGTATGCCTTCAGCATATCGTCCGCGGGCCCCTTTGACAGGTTCCACATGTCAGAAGGTGCGGAGGCCGCGCCGTTCGGCGGCCAACTTTGAGAAGGTCGAAGACACGATTTCTGTGCGCGGACGCGCTGAGCTTCATTGCTACGGATTTTGCGATGATAGGAGGTGCAGGTGAGGACAATCATCGAACGTACGTCCACTGTATTCAGTCGTTTATTCGGGTCCGCGCTTGAGACCGCGACGAACGCTCGGTTGTCCTGCGCGCTGGATCTCCTGCACGGTGTCGAGCGAACTGGTGGAAGTCGGCACGAGTGGACAACATCAGCACACCAGAACGCGAGGCGTCAAGAAATTCCACGCACCATGCACCCTCCTCGACTCCCAGCGAGCGACGTCGAGGCACGCGTGACCGACGCCACCACCCGCCATATCCCCTCCCCCTCCCCCTTCCCCCCGCACGGACAAACAACCAAACAAAGAGCCGACAGGACTTACCCACCATCAGCTTCGGATCGCCAGAAGAGAAGGCGAAAGAGCCGGCCTTCGCAGATGCCGCAGAAGCACAATTCGTTAGTTCTTTCCGCTACTTACTTATTCGTACACATCGTGCTCGTCAACAAGTCATGGCGGCATCCCGTCAATTCGTCATCTCCGCGCGGGAGAGCCTCATACCTGCGACGCGCGCTTCTCGTCGAGCTCGACGGAGCGCACCGAGCGCGGCGAGTCCTCGTCCGTTCTCCGCTTCTCGTCCGTGATCTCCGCTTCGTCCTCTGCGCCGCCGTCCTCGAACGCCGCACGCTGGTTCTCGAACCGCGAGCCGTGGTTTCTACACGCCGGTCAGCATGCATGCATGTTCGCCTGAGAGGGGGACGTACTCTGGCCCGATGATCGTGATGACGAGGGTGTATGCCGCGATCACGCCGATGAAGATGCCCTGCACGGTCGCGTAGTCCGCCACCACTGTGGGGACGCCGTTCTTGATGATTGTCGTCTTCAAGTGGTCGCCAGCCGTCGACTCGATCTGGGACGACGCCGACGAGACCATCTGAAGCATCATCGGCAACCCCGTTAGTGCCGCGCCACCAAATCTGCAAAAGCCGGTACGTACGTTACCGAGCTGGTACGCGACGCCTGGGAACGTCGCGCGGAAGCCGGGTGGCGAGAGCTCCGCGAGCTGCACGGGAATCACGCCCCACGCGCCTTGCACGCCGAACTGCAGCCAGAACGCGCCTGCGGACAGCGCGCCGAAGCTGTTGGGCAGGATCCACAGCGGGATGAACGCGCCGATCCAGAGCACGAATATGACGATCGTGAGGCGCCGCCCGATGTACTGCGACACGAAGCCTGCGATGGCGCCGCCCCTGCCGGCACGCGTGAGGTTAGCGCATGTCGTCAGACCAGCAGGGAAGGCACGTACGCGATAGCGCCACAGTTTCCGATGATCGTGGCGACGGTCGAGTGGTACGAGTCGAAGTTCTTGGTCGTCGTAAGATAGGTCGGGTACAGGTCCTGCGAGCCGTGGGACAGGAAGTTGAAGCCTGCGCGCAGCGGGCCGTCAGCCATCCCGCCGTCCATCCATCAGAAGCGCAATGTCCGAAGACAGCGGGCGCGAGGAGGGTAGATACGCACCGGTCATGAGCAGTACCGCGTAGATACACAACATCCAGTGCTTCTTGAGCATCTCCTTTGTCTCGCGGATGAAGCGCTTCGTCTTGCCCGTCGTCGACGTACCGCGGGCACGCTCCGCCTCCTTCGCGCGCAGGAACACTGCGCTCTCCGGCAGCACCGCGCGCACCGCCGCCGCGAAGATCGAAATGCCCGCGGAGGCCCAGAAGAGCGTCCGCCATGTCGTGTGCGTCTCGGGCACCAGCCGCAGGTTCATCACCGCGGCGAAGAGGTAGCCCACCGCGTAGCCCTGCTGCAGCACGCCTGAGGCGAGCCCGCGCACCTCCATGGGAAGGTTCTCGAGGGCTGTGGAGGCGGCGAGCCCCCAGATCCCGCCCATGGCGACACCAAAGAGGGAGCGGACGGCGAGGAACTGGCTGAAGGTCTGGACGAAACCGGCACCAAGCTCGAGGACACCGCAGAGGAGGAGATTCACAACAAGGGGCCATTTGCGTCCATACCGATCTGATAGGATACCGAAGACCACCTATTAGATATCAATCAGTTGAGGATGCTGGAAGAGCGTGGGCTGGGTAGGTCATGCGAAGCGACGCTATTTTGGACGGGGCGCAGGGCACTGCTGCCAGGAATCAGAAGGGGACTGAAACTCACCGCGCCAACGGAACGGAATAGAAGGGTAAGGGTAATTGCGGTCGTCTAGAATTCCATCAGACGACGGGTACAACACGCGCTGAACGAGCACGTACGATGGGATGCGCATCAGCCTTGTGGAACTGCTTCTGAAGCCGGGTGATGCTGAGCGAGACGGAGAAGAAATCGATGGCGTCGCATGTCCACGCCAGCCAGCTACCCCACGACGTCAGCAGTGGGAACGCGATAACGCACGGACAGACGCACCCGGACCAAAAGAGGGCCCACTGGGTCCATGTGAGGGAGCGCAGGACTGTCCAGAGAGGGCGGCCCTGCTGGCGAGCCTCGCGACGCGGGATGAGGTTGCGGATGAAGTAGGGCGCCATCGTGCAGCAGGACGGAGGAGAGAGACGCAGGGGGAGGTGCGTCGGAGGAGGGTGGAGTGAGCCATGGCGCCTTTAAGGGAAGCGCTCCGCTCGGCAAGTCGACTTGATCTCTCTTTGATCTCTTCTCCGCACCTGCCTGATCGGGGCGCTCACATGTCTCCTCGCCAATCTCCCACTTCCCCGCCCTCCCCACAGCAACGCTAACTGCCCGCAGTGCCTGGCCACTCGGCTCACATGCGGGGCTATGCAGGGACCCTCTGGGGTAACGGAGGGTAACGGGTTGTGGGGCGCGTCACAACCCAACTCGCGTGCGAGGCCCCGAGCTTGCGAGCACGCGCGGCGTACTAATGGAGCGGTCGTTTGATGTACTTCAAGTTCGTCATACCTGCCGGTGTCACCAGGCTACGAGCTCCGGTTAGCTTCGTACTTACGGCCTCGCGCAGGAACGCACCTACATTCGAGATCTCGGCGCGGGCTTCCGGATGGTCCGCATTCCCCCCACACAGGACCCATCAGCCGCCAGCCATCACGTCGTCAGAGTGCCGCAGCTGACGCCGTAAATTGCATATTTGCGCACAAACGTTGAACCCGGATATGCGGGAGACACCGCAGCGGCACTCGATAACCCCCCCTTGCAAGGCACCAGAAGCAGCGCAGACTTCATTGCGCGCGTCGCACCCTGGCACGCGCGGTGCTTCTCTCGCCCAGGGCTGCGTGCCCTGTCGCGTAAAGTTCGTCGGATATGAGAATGAGAACCGCGATACTCGCAGGCCGGGCGAAACGTTGCCACTCCTGGCCGTGCTATAGTTGGCCGGTGTTCATGTGGGGAGCCCTTTTCCCTGCGGGGCGTGTTCCGATCGACGAAACCCAGCTAAAACCCAGGCACATCGACCACCTGCCAAAGACATCCAGCGGCGAAGCACTCGTCGAGCATCAAGCAGATTTCCGCGCCGGCATTGAACGCGCGCCTGACTGATAAGAACCTGATGCAACGTGCCGAAAGGACACCGACGTGCCCGCATGGGCGCAAGGTGTATAACGAGAGTTGCAGCGGGTTTGAGATGGTCCTGGCCCGGCAGATATGAGACGCATCACTCCGTGGTGACAGAAACGCCGGAGACGCCGCATCCTGGGCGGGCTGGCTGGCGGGAGGATCTCGACACTGAATATTGAATACCGGGCGCAGGGCAAGTTTAGGCTACGTGCGCGGGGGTTGCTTGTTTGAGGTGGCTCGTGGTCTGGGTGGGAAGCGGAGATGCCTGTGGACTCCTGTGCCGTGGAAGATTGTGGGCAATAGAAGGTATGAGGAAGGCCAATAGTAGACAAGCTCTGATACGCTCTTGAAGCCCGCTTGCCGTTGGCACCGGAAGCCGGACTTCATCTGAGCTCGGATCCTGCTCGCAGCGCGGCCATCAGTATTAGCTGTTCATATAAAAGCCATACACTCACAGAAGCCGACCACGATGAGTTACTTCCTATGCGACGAAATGTGCGCAGCCCTGCTCGTCCATCATTTCCCCCTTTACTAGTCGCTCATCCCTGTCTCGGGTTCCGTGTCCTCTAGTTCGCGTGAACGAGCGCCAGTATGGACTGATGGCGTATATGCGCGACCTGAGCACTGCGGCTTCTGGCTGGCATCTCAGTCAGCTTGAAAGCAACACCATTTGAAGCGCATATACACCATACCATGCCCAACGCCCCGAACCTCGCGAGACGCTCTCCACATCCATGCAGCCGGTGCTTTGCTTCTATAGACTATCCGGTTGGATGACCAGGGTGGCGGCAGGTAACGGAGAGCATGGAGCCGCAAGCGAGATGTAGATATATGCACGGAGCGAGTCAGGATGCCGGAGCCCACTGGCAGAAGAGCGGGCGAGGAGTACTTGGAGTCTAAGTCGACAAACGCACTGTGGGCTGCAATTGCGACGCAAAAAGCAGGAAAATAGGATTAGGGCGCGGTCGTGGATGTGGTGATGGTCAATGTCATAGTACGGTCGACGTCGAGGCGGAGTGTCGAGATGCCAGCGAATTCACCGACCGGCAATACCCGAGCGGCACATCATCGCGCAGTAAATTCCAGCCGAGCGAAGTACGCTAGCTAATTACTGTAAAGTACATACGGGGAAAAATATGTCGCAATGGTTCGATCAGAAGGCCGGAACACGTCATGAGAGGTCGTAAAAAATCAGTCAATCCATAATGAGCGGCGGACTCGAATTTGGGCGAGAGCAGGCAGGGCAAGGAGCGGGCGGTGAACAACGTCGCGACGAAGAAAAGAGACAGGCGTGCAGGTCTAGAGAAATTGAAAACCTTGGAATCTTGGCAGGCCCTGCCTGTATTATTGCGAGCCGACGGCGGAGAGCTGCTCCTCCTCCTGCTCCACGTCGTCCAACTCTTCGGCTTCGACGCTCGCTTCCTGGTACTGAACAGGCAAGTACTCGTCAGTGATCATGGTCGCAAAAAACAATCAGCACGCTAGAGCAGTAGCTTACCTGCTGGTACTCGGCACTGCATCGATGCTGGTGTAAGCTTGGAACACGACAGGAAAGGAACTAACGCACATGAGATCCTGCGTGTTGCTCTCGGCCTCGGAGAACTCCATCGTATCCATGCCCTCGCCGGTGTACCAATGCAGGAACGCACCGCGCTTGTACATGGACATGAACTAGCGCATACATGCTGGGATGAGTAAGGTGTCCTGTCGGGCTGGGGTATGACATACCTGGCTCAAGCTGCGCTTAAATACCTCCTGAATGGCCGTCGTATTTGCGAGGCACGTCGCACTATGCTTCTGCCCCGTCGGCGGGACAGAGCACAGCGTTACCGATACATTGTCCGGGATCCACCTATACGCGCCACCCAGTCCAAGTCAACAGAGCTCTCAATATTGCTCGAAAGCGCGCCACGTACTCGACGAAAAGGTGAGAGTTCTTTTTCTGCAGCTCTTGCACGGTGTACTGTGTGACGTGACCGCGTCAATTTATGTTTATTTCTTTCGACGAAGAGCGATGGACGCACTTCAGCCTATGGGAACGACGAGTGAGCGAACGATGCCGCGTCGAGCGGGTAAGGGGGAACGGACTTCTCTGGAGGATATCTTCCCGCGGAAGATGGTCGCTGCAGTGAGATAGCGTCTGCGTGCACATGCTTGAGGAATGAAGCGAGCGATCAAGAGGAGGGACGAACCCGAAGCGCGGGTCGCAGGCAACAAGGAAGTTGCGCCGATCAAACATGCTGGCGAATAGTGATAAGAATGATTGTAGCTTGTATGGTGGGTTGGGACGTACGCGCTGGTGAGGTCGGGGACCGAAGTCCGGTTGAAGGACTTCGCCTTGGCATCGAAGAACGGCGCATAGCTCGGGCACAGGAAGTGCAGCTGTCTTATCCATCAGCATACATTCCGACGGGGTCATCAGCTCCCCACTCACACGAGGGAACGGAATCAAATTCAGACTGAGCTTCCTCAGGTCTCTGCACAGATGTTCGCAGTCATTAAACGCGGGATACGCGCCTGTGTGCCGAGAACCTTACCCATTGAGCTGTCCAGGGAAACGAAGACTGGTGCTGACGCCACACATGACCTGCGACACGAGCTGGACGAAGACGGTGAGTGGCCATACTCGGAAATGAAAGCCTCACTTACCCCGTTGAGATTGTCGAATGAAGGTGCCTCAACCTTCAGCGTGCGGGTCGTGATGTCATAACTTCAAGTTCAATGTCAGCAGGGCGTCGAAAGTCGTAAGATGAAGGTGAAGCGAACGGACAGGGCCTCGTTATCAATGCAAATAGTCAGGTCACTGTTCTCGACCAGCTGATGCACCGATAGAAGAGCGTTATAGGGCTAAGTCACAGAGTTAGAATGAGACACTTCCAGAAGTCACAGAAAGCGCACGGACCTCTACAACAGTCTCCGAAACCTTCACGTGACAGCGTGAGCTCCATGTCCGCGCCGAACAAGTGAGCACTCCTCACCTTAGGCGACGGAAGGATAGAGAACGTCGCCAACATCCTGTCAGGGTATTCCTACAGCACGCGCAAATCAGATACTGCTGAAGAACTGTAAATCCAACCCACCTCGCGCAGCTTGGATAAGAGCAAGGAACCGAGGCCGGCACCTGTTCCGCCTCCCAGCGAGTGGATGATCTGGAAGCCCTGCAGCGCATCGGCGGGCTCAGCATACTTGCGAATTGTTTCCTGAATGGAATGAAAGCGTGAAAAGGCGAGTCGGGGTAGGTGAGCAGAGTTGAAGTTACCGTGATGGAGTCCACGAGTTCGGCACCTGCACAAGGTCAGTGGCGGTCCTGTATAGAAGAGACGATGCGCTCGCTCTTACCCTCTGTATAGACTAGCCTCGCGAAACACGATAAATTACAGAAATCAGACCGAAAAAGCGAGGTACTGACAGCCCTTTGCCCAATTGTTACCCGCGCCGACGTCACCGGTGATGAACGAATCTGGGCGGAAAAGCCCACCCGTCGGACCAGAGCGAACCTGAAGAAATAGTGAGGAGCAAATCACAAAAAGGGATGGCACGAGCGCACCCTGTTGGTGACCCCAGGCTCCAGGTCGATCTGCACGCTACGCGGCACGTATTTTGTGGCATTGTCAGACTGGATCTCTTGGAAGTACGTCTCGACCTGCCAGGTTATACTGAGCTCAAGGAGGAGAATCCTGCTATGGTTCACTCACACGCTCCAACTGCTGTGGGTCGTTGCCCTCGTAAATCTGCCCATACACATGAGTCAGCCCTCGGCGCGTCGCACAGCTTGTCCACGCACCCCGTCGTGGGTGAGACCATGCTCCGCCAGCAGCATCTTCCAGAAGTTGTCACCGATCTGGTTGCCGGCCTTGCAAACGCGAAGCATTAGATGAGGTGGTGCGGTCATGTTTGACGCTCGGTGCGGCACTGACCTGGCCCACCTGCAGGGAGCTTGTGAGTAAAAGGACATTGCGGTATACTATAAGTATGAAGAGGGAAACTTGCTTGGATGTTGATGATTTCGCGAGGCATTCTGGTGTTCGAGGTGAGGGGGAGAAAACGTGAATGGACAAGCGTCGAGAACTCGAGGCGCCGAAAGCGAAAGTTATCTTGCCCAAACATGGACGTCACGTGCGGTGTAGCCGCTCTCTAGGTTGTTCTGCTCCGCCAAACCAATACTATGGCAATAGGATTGCTTGCGAATGCAAGTAGAATCATGGTGGAGAACATGTCCCTGAGCAGAGGGCTCAGGAACGTGCGGGGCGCCAAGGTGTCGTACGACAGTGGCACACACTGCGATTTGCGAAACGGATGATGTATGCCCTTCAAGCTAGTAACCGGTGCAATATGATACAAAGAAGTCGACGACCACACTGCCATCCTCTTTCTCTGAGTAGAACCGAAATGAAGACCGCGTACATGGGGTATAGTATCGTTTCAATGCTGGGGAAGATGCACAACAACAGTAGGATGGCAGTACAAACTTGCAGGCGACATGATTTAGCCTCGGTCTTGCTCAAGTTTGACTAGCTCTTCAGCTAGACGCGCGAGCATCTCGTCTGCTCGGGGATTAAGAGGGAACTTTTGGCCGTTTCCCGCACTACGTTGTATGCGTTATACTCAGCGAAGAAAATCTTGCGGGAGACACACAACTCACCATGCTCCTCCCCAAAGTACTCGCGCGAGCCACATGCGCCAGTTGTGGGCGGGGGCAAAGACTTGAGCCCAGTTTCTCCGCCAGCCGATGTCGTACATGCGGACCGAACGGTGCGCGGCGCGTACGAGGCGGCGTTGGTCAAACGAGAGCTCGTGTTCGTATGGTGGACTGGATAGCTTCGACGGGGGAAGAGGGGGCAAATGGCGTAATATGTGAAACGAAGATATGTTCTCGATCGTGGTTTGATTTGTTCTTTGAATTCCTCAGAAGATGCAGTCAACAGTATGGAAGGAGAATGACTCACAATATGAGATAGATGTGGTAGCCAAAGAAGGAACCGATGATCATAGTGACGACGATACCCATGAATGCGAGGAAGAGCATATGCACCGGGGTAACCTCGCCCTGCATGAGCGTGTCAGACGGATGGACAGAGAAGAGGAGGGGTGCGTACCATAGAAAGCGGATTAGAGAATGCATACCAGAGCCCTGAAATATTGACGGAGGCGATATACAGAGCAAGCAATGTGACGGAGGCGAGAAGGTGGACGAAAGATGGGTATGTTCGGTGTCCCTGCAGTGCAAGCTCAGTCAGGAAGGCATCCGCTTCAGAGCTCGAAGCGCACTCACAATGCATTTTGCACCCACCCACGGGCAGTGATGATCTAAATTCCGAACACCGTCAAATACAATCCCGCTCTTCTGCCTACTGTCACGCACCCATCTTAAGCACACACCTTCCACACGCTGAACAGTGGTGCGCGCGTTCCGGCTTCGGCGCCCAGCATATCTTGCACCAACGTCCAGGTTGCAGATAGTCATCTGCCGGTGGTGGGGCCATCAGCGCATCCTCCAGAGTCATGTCCTCCCCATCCCCAGACTCGTGCTTCGGATCGGGAACCGGGCCCGGGTCGCGTGCGACGCACACGATGAGCGAGCTGAACGCGGCAAAGGTGAGCGTGTATGTCGTGAGGAGGTGTATTGTGAACTGCAGTGGCGAGTCGAGGACTAGGAGGTGATAGTGGATGAGGACGTGCAAGAGCGATGGGTGCGGGATGAGCAAGCAAAGGATGACCACTGCAGAATAGGTTACATAGTCAATGACAGGTACGCTTGAGTAGAGGTGATACGCACGGCATAGAGGCAGATAATGATACCATCGCTTTGCGCTCGCAGCCTGCCCGTCATCATCTTCGTTGTAGGCGTCGCCCGCACTCCGGAGCGACGCCGACCCAAGCGAACCTGGCGGAAACGTTAGTAGAGGTACGTTGTTGCCCGTCATCGAGAGGAGCGTTCGCAGAACATGAAGGATGGTGAGCGGCGTGAGAGGTAGATGAAATACGGTGGTGGTCGCTGAGCAACGTCGCCTCGACTTCGCCGTCACTGTCACTGAATCGCACAGCCGGTCACCTTCTCCCCTCCCCCTTGAACTCAAAATTAGGGCCACATCCTTCTCTTTGAAGACGCCATGTATTGAACAAAACCGCGGGACAAACACGTCAAATTTTCTTTCTGGAATTTACGGCACTTTGGCATGCCCTCGCTGGCCTTCAAGACCCATTTCGCAGGCCCGTCGCCATCTTCAATAGCTCATCGACAACGTATAGCCCGTCTTCTTGACCCTCTGCGATCAGTACGGCCGCACGTTCCATTCTACCTCCTCGCGGCTCACCGTCGACCGACATTGTGGGTGCTGTATCGAGGTTTACTGAAGTATTCGCCGAACGAGGATGTAAGTCGTCCATTGCATCTCGACGTCGGTCATGTCAAGCAAACCATTTCAAGGTCAGATGGCGAATAGGGAAGGTGTTCAGGCAGTATCGGCACCTCACGAGTCCCGGACAAACGAAGACACAGTTGGAGAAGGGCTACCGAGTGCGTCCTCTAGTTTACCATCTGTTCGTCGCTGATCATTTGAAAGTGGCTGGATGTCTTTACTCGGGCTCGCGATGGCGATGGACACCTGCAAAGCGTTCTCGAGCGGTATGGGAGGCTCATAGCGGCCAAACGCGACAAAGTGGAGTGGACCGGTATCCTTCTCGCGGAGAAGGTGCGCATACAAGTATTTTCAACCTTTTCGCATCACTAACACAGCTCTCTACAGGAATGGGCTAAACGTCTGCGAAACCGCCCTATCTTGACCGGCGCCTTCCTGCGCCCGACCATCTGGAATGGCCCCCTGCCGCGTATGAAGCCCCAGCCCGACCACATCTCCATGATGATACGGCACCGCCGTGCCGCACGCACCAATCGGCTCGAGCGCCAATCCTGGCTCTTTGAACTACGGGACGCCGTCGACACCGAAGCGCGCTTCGAGCACATACTCGCGCGAGAGAGTGACGTGCCCTTCGAGCCCGTCTTCAGCGGTGCGCTGCACCGCGAGTGGAAGGACGGCATCATGGAGCAGCTCAGAGAGATCCAGGAGTCGTACCAGCGCGACACCTACCGCTCGGAGGCAAAGTACCCTCCCAAACTGCTCGCACAGATCAAGGAGGCGCGCCGCGAGAAGGTACGGAACAAGACGCGCGAGCGGGAGCGAGAGCGTAGCGGGGAGGTGATTGGGGTGACGCATCGTCGGCGCCGCCTTGGCTACCCCTCGCATGTGTCATACAAGTGGTCGCCGGAGGAGCTGCGGGATCGCCTGATCGCACGGAGGAGCATCAGTGAGGTGGGCTACGTTGGGATGGTGAAGAGGCGCCTGGGGTATAAAATTCGGGAGGAGGAAGACCAGTATTCGGACGACGACAAGAAGCGGCTTGATGAAGCTGAGGCGGCCGTTCGGAGGGAGAATGAAAGGCGTAGAAGGAACGCTGCTCTGCGAGAGCGTAACGGAGAGCCTTCGTGAATCTTGCTAACTACCCTAGGCCCTTTCACCGTCGCAGATACATATCACTTCCCAAAACATCTTCAGGAGAATCAGACAGCACGCGGTCATCGGACCCAGAATCGTCGAGGCCCTCTGCCGAGTGTGTGTTCTTGAAGGTACATCAGAATGCAATCTCGGTACATATCTGGCGCCGCCTTCGAAATGTTCAAGAAGGGTGCAGGCGACGACCAAGCTTGCATCTTGCCACCGCACCTTTCGCGTTGCATCAATCACTCTGATTCATAGCTCGGGAATTCTCATAGTCCCCGTCGCTGACCTTGCACGGAAGACCGTCGTCGCGCCAGAACTCTCACAGCTTGGCCAGTACTACCCGCTTGTTGTGGTGTTGGCAACGATTCTGTCGACTGGGCGTATGATGAACTGTGCGTACCAAAGACGCCCACAGGCTATAAAGCGCGCCTGTCTCGTTCATGCAACTTCAACTGGCGCTTTGATAGCCCACACCACTTGCTCGCTCTCCAATTTCATTCTAGTGTCTTGATGGCATCTTCTTTCCCTTTCGCGTCCTGGCGGCGCGCAGACAGCATTGATACACGCGAAGATGCCATCGGTAGGCTCAAAATTATGTTATCTTGCCAGCCGGGCTGACTGGACGCTTTCAGTGGCTCGTGAAGAGCTCTTGGAAGAGCGCGAGCCGCGTGGTGTTAAGCGTGCTCCTGCCGCTACTAGTACTGGTTCGCCCTTCCGTCGGCGTCACGTGTTGCCGCGGCAAAACATTGTTGGCCCTATTGGCCCTGAAGATGGGCAGGGGCCGGGCACCACCTTTTCAAATGATGCGCCGGGCACCACCTTTTCAAATGATACGCAGGGCACCACCTTCGGAGGCGACGGCGGCAACGCTAACGTTGTCGGGCAAGGCTCCCCAGATGGAAGCGACGGCGCCAACGCTAACATTGTCGGGCAAGGCTCCCCAGATGGAAGCGACGGCGCCAACGCTAACATTGTCGGGCAATTAGGCTCCCCAGATGGAAGCGACGGCGCCAACGCTAACATTGTCGAGCAAGGCCCCGGAGGTGGAAGCGTCGGCGGCCTTAACATTAGTGGGCGGCAAGGCCCCGGAGATGGAGATGATGGGCAGGACGGTACCACCTTTGGAGGCGACGACGGCGGCCCGAACGTCATTGCAGCCAATCCTCGGCGCCATGCGCTCAAACGACAGGACGCCAACATCGTCGCAAGCGACAACGGCGGCACCACCTCTGGTAGCGACAACGACGGGACCACGTTCAGTCCCGACGACGGCGGCGCGAACATTATTGCGCAGGACCCTGTTCAGTGCAGCGGGGGCGCGAACATCATTGCAGCCAATCGTCGGCGCGTGCTGCAGCGGCAGAACATCGTTGCAAGCGACAACGGCGGCACCACGTCTGGAAGCGACAACGACGGGACCACGTCCAGTCCCGACGATGGCGGCGCGAACATTATTGCGCAGGACCCTGTTCAGTGCAGCGGGGGCGCAAACATCATTGCAGCCAATCGTCGGCGCCGTGTGCTGCAGCGGCAGGACGCCACTGCCTTTGGACACCAGGTTGGCCTCTCGGTCCTTACTCCCGAGTCGATTCCCCAGGTTGCGGGTGCTGGTGGGGCCGCTGCCTTCCCTGCTACCCTTCTTTTCGTGGAGGTGCTCGCGGTGATCGTGCTCGCTTTGGCTGTTTGGACGACCGTCTCCATCCGCCGTCTGCGCAGGAGCCGGACCTACCTCCACCTTTCGGACGACGCAGCCGACGAAAAGTACGACGTATGAGTAGGAGTGCAGGTGGCCGGAGTCGCGTGAAGACATGCTTGTTTGGGGATTGTATTTTTCTTCTTTGCTGAGTACGTGCTGCGAGCGCTGGTCGTCGTCGAGCATGTTTATTTGTCACGCTGCCGTTCAGTACTGTAAAAACAAAGTGTTTTTGCCTTCGCGCCAAAGATGAGATGCCTACTCGAGCCGGTCGAGCAGCTGGCATGGCATGTCCGCCTTCACCGTCGCAATGAACTACTAGTGCTGCGCCAGCAGGCCCGCTCGACGTGGCGCCGATGGTCGCGGGGCCAGCGGTCGGCTCGTAGCCTTAGGAAAACCAAAGCTGGGCTTCATCCCAATCCAGGGTCTCTCGTGCGTGAATTTCCCTGCCAGTGTCACGGTTACAATTGGCATCTACACCCGTTTCCCACGCCCTTTGCCTGCTCGGCGCTTCGGGGCCGGCGATCGCGAATTCCCGCGTCCACCGTGAACATCATGTCAGATCCTCTTTCGTTCTACATTCCCCGCAAACACTTGCGCGCAAGCTGGCACCATATCGCACAACACATTGGTCGCTGGCTCTACTCGCACCATGTCCACGCGGAGACCGACCGGCGACCACGCTGCCGGCGGTGGCACCGGTTGTGCGACTGACAGTGAGAAGGGTTGGACCCCGTGCACAGCATTTTTCACGACTATCGCGGGACGCGCGCGCTCGTCGTCGGGGCGCTCCTCTTCAATGACCTCGTGGGCCTCTCGGAGACGTTCGCGGACCCCTCGGCGGGAGTGTTGGTGGGAGCAACGGGCTCGGCGGCTAGTGACCCATTGAATCCATTCCCCAACTTTGCTTCCTAGCTCATCTGCCGACGTGTTCGTGTTCTTGGAGGAATCAGGATGCCTACCCTGTACTCACCTTCATTAAAAGGTTGTTTGATCGCAATGGCATAAAGTGCAGGTGACGTCGCTTTCTGTCATCAATCACCAGAACAGCCTCTTTGGCCACTGCCAGCTTGCTGTGGTGTTGACTGTCCTACCTGCCTGCCTTTCTATACAAGGAGAGCACAAGTACTTGCCCTTTCATCTCATCAATGTCATCAATAATACAAGGTGATTCCGCAGCGTCCGTTCTTAATAGCTCATCCACGGTCCAACCTCCTCCGTTCTCCCGACGTGTACCTTGGCAGTATTCCTGCGACTCACCTGCGGTGATCAAGTGCCAAGTCGCTGGGAGTGATGTAGTCCATCCTGCAGCCCTCAATCCTCTCACGTCTATTCTCAATCACGTCGCCATGCCCAACGGAGCGGTGTCGTCGGGTTTGGTTTCTGAGAATGAACTGATCGTTCGCAACCTAACAGAATCTCAATCCAGCTTCTTCTCGTTAGCAACCACCAACGATTCTGTCAACCGAGAATATGCTATGGTTCGTGCGCATGCTGCTGTTGAGAGACGCCCGCAGGATTCAAAAAGCCCGTCTCTCGTTCATGCAGCTTCAGGTTGCTTTGATAGCCCCTCGCTTCACTTTCTTCCTCTCCAGCTTCATTCAAAAGTCTTGCCATGGCACCTTCCATCCCTTTCGCGTCCCGGCGACGCGCAGACAGCATTGACACACGTGAAGATGTTGTCAACATGATCGGTAGGCTTCATAATCATGCCATTTCGCCACCCGGGACGCTGACTGTACGCATTTAGAGCGCCTGCGACAGCGCGAGCCGCAAGATGATGGCCCCGTGGCGGTCAATACGCCCTTCATTGACACGGACAACGGCGGTACGGCGGTACGGCGGTCTTCGCCACCCCGACCGCGGTGTTCAATACGCCCTTCATTGACACGGACAACGCTGGGACCGCTGTCTTCGCCACGCCTACCCCGTTCAATCGTGCTGCCGCGACTCGTGAAGAACTCCTGCAACAGCGCGAGCCGCAAGATGATGGCATCGTGGCGGTCAATACGCCCTTTGTTGACACGGACAATGCTGGGACTGCCGTCTTTGCCACACCGACCGCGATGTTCAATACACCCTTCATTGACACGGACAACGCTGGGACCGCTGTCTTCGCCACACCTACTCCGTTCAAGCGTGCCCCACGTGTTGATGCCGCGACTAGTTCGTCCTTCCGTCGGCGCCACGTGTCACCGCGGCAGGACGCCAACACCTTTGGAGACGGCAATATTGATGCGCAAAACATCTCACCAGTCAATATCATGCAGAGTATTGCGCCTCCTACCAACGACACTGCGGTCTCCCCCCCTCCTAACGCCAACTTGTCCACCGCAACGTTGCGCCGCCGTGCAATTGAGCACCAGGTCGGCCTCTCCGTCTTTACTCCCGAGTCGATTGGACAAGTTGCAGGTGCCGGTGGAGTCGCTGCACCCCCTGCTACCCTCCTCATCGTGGAGGTACTAGCAGTCGTCGTGCTCGCTTTGGCCGTTTGGATGACCGTCTCCATCCGCCGTCTGCGCCGGCCCGCCGGGACGCCAGGAACCGGACCTATCTCCACTTTTCGGACGACGCAGTCGACAAAAAGTACGACGCGTGAGGTCGGAGCAGTATCTGTTGGGAGTCGCGTGAAGACATGCTTGCTTGGGGATAACGTTTTGCCGAGTACGTGCTGCGAGCGCTGGTCGTCGTCGAGCGTACATACAGCATATTCATCAGTCACGCTACTGTACAGTTTTTGAGATAAAATACACAGTGTTGTTTGGATTCTTCTATGCTCTTGAGCTCAGATTCCCACCGAGCAGCCACCCCACTAGAACATCATACCATACGGGTCGTCTGGGTCCGTGATTCTGCCGTCCCCATACTCGGGAAGTTTGGTTACATCTGGATCAGGTCTGAACTTGTAGCGGACTGGAACACTGTGTCACAAAAGCAACAACACAGAACGTACGAGCGACTTACACATTCTGGGGTACCCGCAATCCAATGGATGTCCGAACGACGTCTCGAAATGCCACGCATCCTCCGGCCAGCACCGGCGATCCTCCGGGTCGCCTTCCGATTCCTCGCTCTCCGATTCAGAGAAGCTGTCGTCGTCTGAGTCTTGTTCATCGTCCCAATTTTTGTCGTCCAAATCATCGGGCTCTATAACGGGCTCCTTGAGCCTCTCCTCCCTGCGCTTTTTCCTCGCCTCCTCCCGCTTCTTACGTTTCTCATCTCTGGCCTGGTTTTCTTGCTCCTCGGTGCGGAATCGTGCAGGCCGGTAGCCATGGTGGTAGCCGATGCGGTCCATCCAAGGACAGTCTGTGGCCGCGTAAAGCGTCTGCCGCTTGCGATCCCAGGCAAGCGCATTAACGACGTTATTTCCCGTGCTCAGCTCGTACAGAGGCGCCCTCGCGCGTACATCCCATACCTTCACCTGTTGCGATCCAGTGCCACCAATGATGACATCTAGAGGCGACCGTCAGAGCGAGCGGGGGTTAGCGAAGAAGGTGCACGCACATGGCTGGCCGTCAAATAACTCGTACAGAGCCGATTTGACAGACTCTTCGTTGTGAAGGATAGCGAGCAATGGTGCCGGCGCGCGAGAGTCGTAAAGTTTCACACAGCCGTCGTGTGATGTTGTGAGGAACGAGTGCGAATCGTCTGGGCTGGTGATGATACCGGACACCTCCCCCCCATGGCCGACGTAGTGCCTCACAATCTGCTGCGTGACGATGTCAATGCCAGACACCGTCCACCGCTTCCTATGGGTGACAAGTGCTTCATTGGGCTTGCTTGGGTGGTCCCTCCAGTGCTGAATATTCGCCATCACGGTCCTTTTGACTGTCATCGACGGCGGCGAGCCTTTCGAATACTCGAGGTTCTCTTCATTGAAACGGTCCGAAAGCACTGGGTCATCGTACTCGCCATATTTGCCACCGATCGTTGATTTGCCCTTCGGCCCGTGCGTGGGTTGTTCAGCGAGATTCCATACGGCGAGGCCGCCGGTGCCGAGGCGTAGGAGCTTCGATCCGCCTTCACGGAGCACCAGCTGTCCACCGTACCCGATCGAGCTGAGTGTGTGCCTGGGAAGCGATTCTTCTCCAGTCTTCGCCCAGCGATAGGACTTGATACGCCAGGAGTCGGCGACGAACACACGTCGGCGCGACTCGTCAAGCGCAAGGTTGGAGGACCTCCGGGAGATACCAATGGGAACGTTGATGCCCCAAGAAGAGTACCGATCCTCCTTGGGTGGGTCGTCGAGGCGCACGAGCGTCAGGGCGGGATCGGTCTGTTTCATGCCGCCGACGCCAAGGATTGCGAGCGCGTCCTCACCGAGTGCTAAACTCAGCGGTACCCACTGGTCCTGACTTTCCACCTCGCAGCGTGCCTCAGCAAAAGCGCGGTATGTGTGAGAAGCGAAAGACGGCAGAATGGGGCGAGTGGAAAAGCGGGCGAGAAGGGAGGACAAGGGGCTTGGTCTCGGTGTATTCTCAAAGCGCGCGAACTTGTTGAACGCTACGGATGCAGTCGCGGCTATAAAATTTATGAATGCGATGGGCGCATTATAGTAGCACGATGTATGCGTACCTAGGGATCCAGGGGGATGTCGCGGTGGCACGACGGGCCCCATGCCGAGCCATCCGTTGAACATACTGTTGAGTGCGTCCATCATCGCTCCACCTGAAGGTGCGGTGTGTGTCAGTATTGCCCGGATAGCTGAGATATGTTCACGTACCGACCCCATTGCCGACCATGGAGTCGTCGACGACATCATTGCCACACAACGGCGGTACCGCATCTCCGCCTCGGTCGAATAACTTGGCAGTGTATGCGGATTCGATCATGATGTGTTCAAGATCAGTCGCGGACTTCATCAAGCTCTTGAAATCGGCCTCAGGCAGTGCGTCCTCCTCCGCAGCTGCGCGGGCGACGTCGCTGGTTTCGCGTAGACCACTCTCGATACGCCGTTTCAGCTCGTTCATGGCTCGTTCTGAAGTCTTCTTGGCATTGTAGCGTGCGAGAGCTTGCGATACTGATGTCTTGACGGTGTCAAGTCTGGAGGTGAGCGTCACCAGCAGAGGTGACGGTTCTTCCGAGGTCGCCATGTTACCCTGGCGAGATGGTGATTAGAAGACGGACGCAACGTTGGGCGAAGATGCAAGGCGCGAAGAATAGGATATCGTATTATCCACACCAAGTCTCTTGGAACTCACCAGCTAGGACAGCGGACGAGCTCACGCCTAGAAACGGTGGAAGATGAAGGAAAATACGAAATGTCACGGTCGCGCCGAGTTGAGTAGCATGTCACCGTGACATCTCGCGTTAGCGTGACATTGTCAGCGTCGGGCCGTGTTCTAAGACTTTCTAGTCGCCATGCAGGATAGCGGTATATTAGTCCGGCAGCCCGCAGGAATCGCATTCTTGGCAGGAAAATCGCTTATTCAAATTCTTAGGAAATGACTTGGGAACTTTTGGTAGTATATATCACCTGCACTTGCGAAGGTTTACGATGGCGTCCTTCCTGTTGAGGACCACACCGGGTTGTTCGTCGTGACTCCGCCCACCCCGCCTTGCAAAACGGTATCGATGGTCAAGTCCAACGTCGGCGAGATGGCGACCGACTCCATCGCCCACAAAGCCACGGCGACCGTGCTGTTGTCGGGTTAGACGTGTTGTTTCTCAGGAAGCATTGCCCACGTACTTCTCTCCTTGGTAGTTCAAGATACCCTCGTGCACAGGGAACTTGAATTGAGGTCTAGCAAAGCGAACGGTTCATCTCAACCTGCCACGGCGTTCTGAGCGATGCGTACCCAAGATTTGCCACCCTCTTCCCCATCATCCACCCATTGACGAAAAGGAGGGCGCGATACGGCTGTGAGCTATCGTCGAAGGTGAAGGACATGAGGACATCGAATCCTGCGGGAACGTCGAGCTTGAACGTCTTGACGAAGAACCCAACTCCGGCTGTATTGTTGGGAAGTCCTGAAGAAAATTCTCGAGACGTCCAAGAGCTGGTGTCGAAACCGGGCAGGTGCCAGCCGGCGCGCTCGGCGAAGAGACCACCTTCGTTGAGGACGCCGCGCGTCTTGTCTGGGAAGCTGCAAAGACTGTCAGTTGGAGGGAATGGAAAGGCGACGGCATAGCTAACCCCGTGTAACCGCCAATCTTGCCTTGGACCTTCCACGCTCCGAAGGTGCCGTTGTTGAGCTGGAATCCGCGTACACCTCTGGAGGACTTGATCGTGTTCGTGGTGCCTTGAACATGCATAGTCAGCTCCTCCTTTCCTCATATACGCAACGCGGAAGCTTACTTCCGGACTCGTCAAGACCCATGTTGTCTTGCACAATCGTGATGACATTGTCTCCTCCGGACACTAGAGAGCCATCTGGGAATGCAAATTGTTGATCAACTTCGTCGACGGAATTGGCATTGTTCGTCGAACTGTTTAAGCGTAAGCAATGACTTGGATTGAGAGAGCGAGGCAAATGCGTACTTTCCGAAGGACGTTCCAAGGAAGACGTTATTCAACCAAACGCTAGCTGCGAAGGCTGGCAGAGCAATCAATCATCCATAGCAAAGAGTCGACTCGAATATTTTACCTTCCCCCCCGTTAATTGACAGATTGACCAACTTCTCTGTACCAGTGCTGCTGAAATGGCCGCGCCATAAGACAACGTTCTCACAGCTATGCAATATGTATCAGCCCCCGATAGTCGGTGAGAAATTGCGAGACTGAACTCACAAACCGTAATCACAGCCATAGAGAACCCTCCCGTCCCCGTATAGCGGCTTTGCCGGAATATTCGTTGTCGTGTGGTTCGCCACTGTCCATGAGGAGTCATCGAAGCCTGCCTGAATCTCCGGCAAGTTGTCTTTAAATTTCCATCCCGTCAGCGCGGGCGCCGTGATCGTCGCCGCCGTCGGCGACAACGTCAGCTGGCCCACCCACACGCCTCCGACGCGGCTGATCGCCGCCGCCGCCGACGCGTTATTGGCCACCGCGGCACCGTTCCACGTCACGCCCGTCATCGTGAGCGGGCCGATGACCACGAGGCGAGTGCTCGCGTTTAGGTCGCCGCGTAGTTCGAGGACACCGTTCGAGCTGAACGACGCGTTGCGCACAAGGTGCGGGCCGCCGACGAGCACGCTCGAGACGGTCCCGACCTCCCAATAGTTCGGCTGTATGGCGCCGGGGGGTGCTGGGATCACCGGCGAGAAGAATGTGCCAGCGGTGTCAGTGTCGGTATACGTGATCAGGTCCGTCGACGTGTCCAGGAGCTCGAAAGGCCCGCCGTGGATGTTGTTGCCGCCCGGGAAGCCGAAGTCGGGTGACGCGTGCTTGAGCGCGATTTCGCTGCCTTGGTTAGAGTCCCCGTACAGGAAGAGGATGTCGCGCGTGCCGATGCGCCCGGCGAAGAGAATAGGTGTGGTGGACCATGTGATGTAGCCGTTCTGTCCGTAGCTGTAGTCTGTGACGATGACTTTGGACTGGCGCCCGCTCAAAGTGATATTTGGGACAGTCTGTGGGATCTTGAAGGTTCCTTCCTTAGTCGTCACATTCAATGTGAACGACGTGATAGCACTGTTCACGTTCTACGTCAGACAACGTTATCACTTGTTTGACACATAACACGTACTTGGAAGTCGAATCTGTCTGCCGCGCAATCCAGAACGAAGCGCCAGTGTCTGGGTTCTTCAACTGCACTACAAATGCCGCCGAGTTTGACACCTTCACGATACCTGTGCTGCTATTTCCAATCCAATCGGTCTTGTAAAAGTCCGGAGAACTGCGTAGGAACAGGCCCTGGCTCTTCAGCTCCGTAAACTTTGTCGTGATATCACGGTTCTCTTGTATCGCGCTTCCGTAGTCATAGGAAGCTATGCGATCGATAAGTGACCTTCCTTTGATTTCCTCAGGAAATGTGAAGCTTACTATAGACGCCAGGGAACGGGATGCCTCCCCATGACGTGCCGCTATCGAAAAGGCTATCAGCAGGCCGATAGAATGATGCGATAGAATCGTAAACGCACCCGTAAAGCATGTAGAAGCTCATTAACTTCGCATTCGCTGCCCACAGCGTCCGATAGAAAACAGATAAGAAGCTTGGCCCAGTGAGCTCCCGGCAGTTCGCGTAGCCGGGCGCAGTTGGACCCCACGCGTCGAAGGACCCGCCCTGAAACTGCACGCACATACATCATGCAATTAGAGTTTGCGATTGAACGTGTCATAGATAAGCTTACCTCGGGGAAGTAGAAGGGTTGACTGGGGTTCGTAGCTATTTGAAATGGGTCAACCTACGTGCGGTGACGAGCGGAACGGAGCTCGCCTTCGTGATAATCGTGATAATTGGTCACAACCGGGCTCCAAGTCTCTGGATGAGAGCAGTCGAAGCCTTGCGGATAAGAGTCCAGGCTGTGTGATTGCGACGGTCAATTTCTGCCCTTCGCGCTCCGAAGCGGAGGAATTACCCGTAGATGTCAACAGCACCCTAAACGCCATGAGCTCATGGACAGCGCCATAAATTGCAGTACGCACTGTTCCATTCACGAAATTCTTGCCCTCCCCGGGGTCATTGTAGGTGAGAGGGACGACTATCGACGAATTGTGGTAGGCGGCCTCGAGCTCCGCGAAGTACTCGGCGTTTCCGAAGCCGCTCTGGAAATATTCGTTATCTAGGTTTTGTCATTGTAGGTCCACCGCAACATTTTCAGAGGAGTGCGTACCGACTTGTACACCTGTATCGATCCCGTCAATGCTACGTCCCAACGGCATTATCCGAGCTCGCTACGCACCGATGACTGGTCCGTTGACCGAAATCTGATTGGGGGCAGTCTGAGCGATGATACCCTGTATGTAATCTTGCCAGGAAGCCTCGTAGTCTGACGCGTTCGTGCGCAATGTGCCTGCTACTTGACTCGTCACCCAGTGCGCAATTCCGCCCGCAGTCGTTTCCGCGTTGATGTACGGGCCAGGACGGAGCACGACCCAGATCCCAGCGGCGCTTGCTGCGTCGAAGAGAGGTTGTAGAGCCCGGAAAGAATCGAAGTCGACTACACCGGGCGATGGATTGATGAGGCCCCAATGGGTGTACACCGAGACTGCGTTCAGGCCAGCGGCTTTGACTTTCTGTAGGATGTCGAGCCAAAGTGAAGGCACAGGCAAACGGAAAGTATGAAACTCTCCTGAGCTGTTGCCGGATTTGAGAACCGCAGATGTACGTTAGGGATAACGCTCACTAGATGAGGATGCGATGTCCTGCTAGCAGGAGACTGTATTGATCCCATTGCACAAAAGCTGTGCCGCCGTTCGACGAGTAGGCCTCCCTCGGAGTGACAGCGGGTGCTTCCTCCGCAGCTCGTCCTTGAGTTTTACCGACGAAGAGTCGAGAGACAAGCGCAGGATAGGATGAAGGCGCGAAGACGGCGCGTGGTGTTTCCGGTGCAATGAAAGCGACAGTCAAAAGCAAAGATACGAGACCCACGAGACTCCAACTACCCCAGCTCCTCTTCCTCCCCTGCTTTCCCGTCCTGACGTCGTCTGAGAGCAACATTCGAGGCGGCTTGGCGTTGTATGCGGATATGTCTGCGGGATCCCCATCGTCTCTTGGTACGTGCTTTATGTCCGCCTGGCGCCAGTCATGAGGGCTCGTCGCCGCCATGATTGTCGGTGGATCTCTTGGTCACGCCGTCGTCGACGTGCTTCTGCCGGTGCTGAACAGGATGTGATAGGCCGCCGCGAAAGCCAGGCGAGGGGCGAGAATGGGAATGATTACGGCCGGGTGCTCAGCTGCGCATGGGCATGCGAACAAAACGCCTTCCTTTGGCGTAGGAAGTTCGCCTTCGATGTGTAGAGCGGCGAATGATGGCAGGGATGTGGAGGCATGAGTAGGAGTTGGCGGTCCGCTTGAGCTCGTCGGCGCTCAGAACACGGTCACGAGTCGGGACGTCGGCCGCCGAGGGCCGCCTTCGTGGCGAACGAGCAGGTGAGAAGGCTCGAAAGGACATCTTGAACTCGTTAACACCGACAGACGTCGAAGGCCAGCGCACTCTGATCAGTGATGGCGACATCGAACCTCGGAACTGCCAGCATTTTTGTGGGCCATCGCAAGTCCACGGAGGGTTTGCGGATGATCAGGGCTTTTTCTTACAAATGTCGGTAACGCCCGCAAGTGCCCGTGCTGTGAGAGTGCTTCGGGAACGATGCTGGGCGAGCTCGAGCGTGGTTGGCGGGCGACAACTTCAAGGCCAACGTTGAGCGAGGTCTGGCAGCACGCTAATATGTAATATCTTCCACAATGAATTCAAATTTCTCGACTGCAGCCAGCTGCAGCCCTTTCACCCGTACGGTCATCATCACCTTGCGATAAGATCGCTCTGACTCGGATTCAGTGAGCCTTCTCGCCACACTCAGCTACTTATGGTTTGCAGGCTCTCATCGACATCGCAGGACGGAGGTCTCTGAAGCATGCAAACTCGCGAAATCCCTCCAGAAATATGGCAAACTATCTTCGACTGGGCCATCCTTCTCCCCGGCGCCCTTGAGGTTGATCCCCCATATCCTCTTCCAGTCGAGCTCGTCCGCCAGTATCAGGATAATACAGACCCCGATGGCGATATCCGGGCGCAGTCTCGCGTCGTGACGTGTGCTCGCCTTCGCCTGGTGTGTCGGTCGTGGTCGTCAATGATACTGCCCCGTTTATACGAGTACGTGTATGTGGCGACCCCCCGCGCCATCCGTGCGCTCGCGCAAGCGCTACAGTCGTCCGACCCACGAACGCAAGCCCTTAGCCCCGGATCTGGCCTCTCCTTGGGATCCAGGATCAAACATGTCAAAGTTGTCCTTTACCATACGACCGGGGGGACGAGAGGTCAAGATCCTGACCTGGCGTGGAGGGATTTCTCGGCCATCCTCACGCTGGAGTATCAAGACCTGGAAGCGATTTTTGGTCGTGCACACAACTTGGAGGTCCTCGAGCTCTTCGCTTCAGAATCTGGACCGTCCATGCTCACTGCCGACTCAGGGCTCATCACTGCCCTCGGCACTTTATGCAGTCGATCTCTCCGCAGACTCGCCCTCAGGTCCGGTCTAAATGGGTGCCCGTTGGTATCCGACATCGGCAACGTACTAGTGGACGCCCCGCATTTGCGGGCGTTGTGGTTTCCGCCCCCTACGCATTTGGACTGCGGATGGGACGTCCCCAGCCCGCTCACCGAACTGTCCTTTTTGGCTATGAACATCGACTTCTTTCTCGCGTTTGGCAAGCATGACGGCCATACCCACAAACACCAACCTCCATACCCCAACTTACAGCGCCTCCTATGCCATGTATATGACGGATTGCACGTTAGATCGCATATCATCGATGTCTTCGCGGGCTTCATACGGTGGCATGGTCCTCAGCTCACCTCCGTCGACGTTGTGCGGGATTGGGGCCCCGCATCGGATGTTCTCCCGTACATCAGTGTTCTCGCACGCTACTGCCCCAATTTGACGCACCTAGGGCTCTACGTGGAGAACTGGACTGGCCTCTTCCCCCTCCCCGATATCCCGGCATCTGTGACGGCACTTTCCCTGCACTTTAGAGTTCTTCCGAAATCTGGGTCGCCTACATATGGGCTGCTCGATGGTCTTGCGGACATTCACAGTGCCTCTCTGCGGCATGTGCGGATATGTGGCGAATGGCCGGTGTATGGGTGGTTCTGGGGCCAGATCGCGTCAGGAAATCCCGACTTCAAGACGAAACTCGAGTCCTACTCTTTCAGCTTGCAAGACGCTGATGGCGAACCGCTGTTGCGCTCCCCACAAGTTTTAAAACATCGGTGAGCGTCTGTCCAGAGGATTCGCGGTCATCGGATATTCATGTTTGTGTTCCACAGCAGGCTGAAGCGACCACTGCCAGATATCGAATACGATATCTCGCTCTGATCTGTGAGAGCAAGAATTCTAGCTTCTTCAACCAGCCGGCGCCAATATCATATGACGCAAGTGCAAGGATCAAATCCTTCTTCGCATTCCTCTTCATCACACCTCTTCAGCACACTCTTTTAGCTCCACACCCGCCCTACTTCTGCTCCCCCCCTCCTGCACGCACACCTGATACAAATTCCCGAAATCCCCTCGCGCCTCCACCGCATTCAAGACACCCACCTACATACCCAAAGGCAATCCGCAGCTCGGCGTGGAGCTCGTGCACTTATCCAAAGAGAGGCGCAAGCCGCGAATGCGGAGCGAGGCGTTTTGCGAAGAAAAAGTCGCAGATCGCGCTGGCGAAGGGGCGGAGGACGTGAGGCCTGCCTGGAGGCTTGGAGATTGCCGAGAGCATTTTGCAGCGCTGGACAAGTAGTTTGCGTTTCGCCAATTTCAAGCTTGCCTTTCGAGAGCGACTACATGCGAGCTGAGCATGGTCGATGAAAACAGATCCACTGTCATTTACATAGATAAGCTACGAAGACGTATATATACAGGAAGGGAGTCTCATTGTCCGAGGTGTTGAGTACATATCGACACTTCACAATCCCAAGAAAAACAACGAACTGCCGCACTCTCACGTTACCGCCACTCACTTTCTCCCGCCGACATTGCTCTTCATGACGTCCAACCAGTCCCGCGGACTGTCCTTCCCACCGTTCGCCCTGTCCTGCCCGCGAGCTCGCTGCTGGACGGGGCGCGGGTGGAACTGCACCGGCCTGCCGTATGCAAAGCGTTGCTCTTGCGTCGGGCCCGCGCTCCCTCCCGCCGGCGGGGCCATCGTATAACGAACATCACCCTGGGCAGGCGCGCAGCGTGGGTCTTGCGCTCGGGCGACTCCCCAGTTGGCTGGGTGCAGGCTGAATGGCCGAGGTCCACCAGATGCCGTGCCGGTCGAGGAGCGCGCGACGACGGTGTCGTTGCTCGCAATGGGTGCGGGCGTCGACCACGCCTGTGGGAAGCTCGATTAGTTACGGCGCTAATTGGTACCATCTCGGGACAGCGAGCGCCGTGTGATTCACACGCTGATCCTCTCTGTATCGAGTCGTGGACGGCTCGAGTAGATGCCCAATGCTGGCTCTGGAGAGCTACAGAAGCCAGCATTGCCTCCGCAAGCGGGCAGCTCGCTGCAGGAGTGAAGGATACGTACCTGAGTTGGCGTGGAGCCTGGCATGGTACGGTAAACGGCGCCAGGTGTGAACTGCGCGGCAGGAAGGACACAGTCAGCACACTGTCAAAATGCAATCAGCCAAGGATCTAGGGAAATAGCATTTTGAAGGATTCCAGAGGAGGACGGAAGGACAGAAGGGTGATGGACGGACCACACGATGAAGCGAGCACGATGAAGCGAGGCCGTGATCGCACTCGCACCATCGCACTCACAGATGGACATCGTGGATGAGAGTGAATATATGGTCGGTACAGTGTAAGGAATCCGTTACGCGAAGGAAAAGGACTATAAATGACTAGGTTGATGTGCGCACTTGTACTTGAGACGATGCGGAGAGATTTGCTGGGCCATAATTAGGCATATGGGCAGTTCGAGTAGGCTGTGTGCACCACGGTGTAAGTATACGAAGACATTGACGTCAAGGACTGAAAACGAAAGGGTCCACTGGGGGACGAAGACATGAGATGAACGAGGATGATGCGTGCTTACCACGTCCGGCCTGTTGGTGACAACACCGCCGTCATGCGCACTCCCTATGTTCCGCCCAACACCGCCGAGCGACTGGGTTTGGATGCTGAGGCCATCAGGGTGCACGATGTTTGCCGACGACGAGTTGAGGATCGAGTCTCGGACTGGACTAAACGGACGGTGCGATCCTGCGAAAGGCATCTCAGGCTGCGTTTGTTGCCCATGATTATTGCCCGAGGAGTGGTCCGAGGGCTGCTGAGACATCGAATGGGATGCTAGAGGGAGATATGATAGGATTATAGTGACCACCGTCGAAAAATCCGAGACTTGAGCGAACAGGTATGTCCACCAGTTGAACAGGCGCCGGCGGCAAACCCCGGCAGAGCGAGTACACGGTCCAACTCCTCGATCCTCTCTGAGAGACGTGAGTTAAAACAACTCAACTCACCAAGGATGCGAGTCAGCGTTAGGTCGCAATCTTTAGTGTTGATGTTCTGAGCTTCAGCGCAAGTCCCAAGTCACGTGATTGACATCCAGCCAGTCGCCTGAAACCTGTAGCTCAGATCTGACTTCTGCAGCGCGCAACAGGATACCTGGCCGCCAATTTATGGGGTGATAATGCATGCGCTTAGTACAAATGCGGCGAGGCCGATCAACGCAGTGACCCCGAGAGTATGTCGAAAGCGCACCCAGACGGCAAGGCTGCCAGCATCGCAAGAGGGCCACGTGAGTGACAAGCAGCGAAACGCCGAGAGGGGAAGAATGGTTTGTTGACCGAAGGAGTCGCCAAGAGCCGCGTGGAGGCGCTTAGAGCGCGCCGCACCCCAGCCCCTCCTCTCCCCTCCTCCAGCCATGCACGACCTCACAGGGAGTGCCTCACAGCAAACCCCAAGACGCACTCTGCCGCCATGTGACGGGCGTGCCTTCGCCCTGGGAGCACCGAGTATCGCTGCTCGACGACAAAAGAGAGACCTACATTAGTGGCAGCTTGAAAATGCCAAGCGACGACTAACAGATGTTAATTGTTATGATCTGGGTTTGCCTGCACTGATCACAGGGTGCACAAGGGCGCCGGTGATGCGGACGGCCAGCGATAAGTAGCAGGATATGAGAAGTGGGTGATGGACTATGCCGACGATCTGCAACAATTGCAGTCAGAAGACAACGGCCGCACATCGAGGCTTCGAGGACGTACCTGCAGCATCGTTTCGGTCTGATGCGAACCCGCGATGCAAATACTATCTGTTTTGTGCTAGCTTGGTAGAAAGAGATTGCGACGTGATAGGCTTCATATTTATCACTTGCCAGCGATGGGGTATGAAGACGGGCGTGCGTTAGCAACAGAGCTGATGAAGAGGTCTTCGCGTTGTTGTACAATCGTGAGCATCTAGAAGGGTGCAGATCCACGCAAACGGGACAAAAGCCTGCGCTGAGTCGTCGCCAGCCGTAAGTAGTCGTGAGCAGCGGGGCTAGGTGGAGGTGGTGGAGAAGAACCCTGGCCGCAGGCTGTGCCAACGTTCAATAATGTTATGTAAGGACTAGTTTCCGAACCCTGCGAACTGGATGCCATTGGTCGTCGCCGGTCGGTCGCCGCAAATTCAACCCGACGATATGGCAGCTTCAGATGTTGATGTGTAAAGTGACTAGTGACAGTGGCCAGGCTTTTCCTGTGAGCGAGCGGCGCGGCTTGGGCGCGGCAGGTACTGTGACTTGGGACGTCTGGCATTTCCGTTATCAGAACAGAATAAATGATGTACAATTCGCAGGGAGGTAACCTCGGAACTCTTTGCCTACGGTAGCTAGTACGCTTCTGAGCACATACTCAACCTGATTACAGCTCTCTCATGCGGACACATCGCGGAAACAGCGAGGGTAGACGGTGAGCGAGTCGGTCGCGAGGCCAAATGCGGAGTTTGATGAAAGCGGTAAAACATGCCGCAAGACCCCAGGTGTTGGCGCCAGAACGGTCTGGTGCCCAGCCGTCAGGCTGAGACCTACATGTGGTCGTCAGCGGGGCCGGGGATCACCGAGAGAAGAGCGCCCGCGATGAATGCGCCCTGAGAACCAGCTGCGATATTGCATTGCCAGCAGTCACTAGACGAGCCGTCTGTCGAGGGAAATGTCGCCAGACAGACCGATAGAAAATGGTGTTTGCCCCCTCGTCGACGGTCGTCGTCGATACGGACTGCCAGAGTATTCCATTCTCCGGCAGAGTCCGGCATTGACTCGGCGGTTTGGCCGCCCGAATGCCCGAATGATGCCGATTCGGCTACATCGCAGGCCATCCCCAACTTATTTAAATATCTGCATCGCACAGGTTCTCTCGACACTGGTACTCGTTGTCTGTCTACCGTCTACGAGATCACGTACATGATTGGCACCATCAGTTATATATGATTATCTTCAATATTGTGAAGTATACCTTATTGTGACACGGCTGAAACGTAGGAGATATTCAACCTAATCACAACAGGGCTTCACACGGAGGTGAGAGTTGGTCAAATTTATTGAACGTAACGCCCACAGTATTTCTGGTAAAGCAGCCGGCCAATGCTCGTATCCTACACCCCCGCGATCTCCCACTTCGCGCGGCTTAACACGCTATTTCGAGGGACTTCAGTTGAAGAGATACATCCGGGCGGGATCCCGCGACAGATTCATCCGTGGCGGGATATTTCCCGCCGAAATATATCTGTGTAACTGAACATATTGCTATTTCGCATTTGCGCTGAGCTTCTTGAAGTCCTGCAGCCATGCCTGAACGAACGCGACCTCCTGCTGATGGATGGCTTGGATTTCTGGCGGCTCGGCCGTGCTATTCGCTAGTCCATTCTCATCCCAATGATGCACAGCGCCTGGGTGCCCGGTTCAGTCTCAACTCGGATGGGGGGAACGAGCACTCTCACCAGGTATGAGCTTGAAGGGCCGTGTGACCGTGTCGGCCCGCGGCTTCGCATAGTACTGACTGTGGGGAGTGTCTGGGCGCCATGGGTCCTCTGTAGGAGTGAAGACACATAACGCGTTAACACGTTGTTCAAAAATCAGACGGCTCCGACGCACGTTCCCCATCGATGATCGCAAGCCTGTCTGCGGCAATGGCAAAGTTTCCCAGGACGTTCACGGACGTGACGTTGGGCAGCGGCGGGATGCTGAAGAATTGGCCCGGCGGGTACGCCTAGCCAGCGCGTCGGTCAGTACGACTCGGAACGGCTGCGCAAGCTACACACCTGGACGCAGCCTTTGTGGAGGTAGTCAAGATCCAGGAGCCGCGAAATAATGGCAGGCGTGTTCGGACTCGGCGGGCCCGTCTGCCTACGTCGTAAATGACCTGCGTAGGTGTGAAAACAAAACATACGCACGGTGAAATAGCCCCACTGCGTGCACACCTGGAACATCCACAACCGCCAGGTCTGGCTGAGGTCGTACACTTGGTAATGCGAATCGTTGCTCGTCCCGAAGCACTCCTCCAGCGTTACGCTACACCTCGCGATATAGTTCTACGCATTCAAGTGCTCCACATCAAAAGGACGCCATGATGGATTGCGGCTCACGTCTATGATGAACTGCGCATAGTTTGGCAAAGCCGCGTTGACGGTCAACCCGTCCGGCAGATGCACATCCTGTTCAATATCCGCAAGGTCCGTCATGTTTACATTGAGCGCGGCGCAGAAGTCATCGAACGCCGTATCACCGACAGCCGGGTCCCAGTTTTTGTCTTGCCAAGCGCCCAGTGGAGACTGCAGAGAAGAAAAGCAGCTTCGATGAGTGCCGGGTGATGAAAAGGCAGGGAGGCAGGAGGCGCACGCACCTGGAGAATGCTCACAAAATCTTGATCCGACGCGAGTCCCGACAAATTGAAGAGAGCCTTGATTGAGTCATGGAGGTTCGGCGACCGGAGGGCTTCGTCAACAACCTCGATAGAGCGCACGAGGTTGGCGGAGCATATGGGGTCAGCGTATGTACGTATAACGTCCATGTACTCCCAATTGCTCAGAGCTGCGTGCGTTACACCTATATGTGATGCGTCGTCAGCGAACTCGCTATGCGGACAGTTTAGGAATACAGACCGCTGGAGGCGATGGCACCGAATACGATATCGGGATACAGGACCTTCATGTGCGCTGAACGCGCACCAGCATAGGAGCCCTGCGAAACGCGCCAAATATAAGGACGTGGATATTGGATAAGTACATTTCATGGCTCGTACCCCGTAGTAAATCCACGGCGTATTGGGAGCCGTTAGATCTTCGTCGATACCTGAGAACATCACGTTGCGCATGAAATTCGCCGAGTCCTCCAATGCTTGCTCGTTATTAAGCCAGCTGCATCAAGGAAATCCAACAAGGCCCTCAGAATCATGACGAGTCAAAGCACGCACCGGAGATTGTCTGTGGTGAAGTTCTGCACGCCGACAGATTTCCCTGGTAACATGAATGAGTCAGAGTCCGTAGAAACAGACTTCTTTTCTCTGAAATACCATAGTAACGATGCTCGAGCACGACACCAACTCCTCCCGTTGCCTTCGCCAAAATGTCCACAATGCCCGTGTCCATGTACGACAGACGGCCCGTACCGCTAGTCTCGCCCCCGTCCAACACGATGACTGGTGCGCCTGTGCCCGGCGTGTAATGGCGCGTGCTGACCCAGTAGCGCTGCTCGAATGTCGCGTCGGTCGTGTTGTGGAAGTGGTCTAGTGGCTGCGTGAATGTGGACACCGGGAAAGACGCCGCCCGCGCATTCAAGCCGTTGTCATCGTCTGCTTGGGCGGTCTTCGCGCGCAGCTTCCATATATTGATGCTCTGCGCGCTGGGGAACCGTAATGCGCCGAGATCGGCACCTGCACAATCGGAGGCAAGGTACGCAACAGCGAAAAGTAGGAGGCAGAGCATGCTGGAAAGATGCGCCCGCGATGTAACTGAGAGGTCCACGGCGAAAGAGCTCTTCCAGCAGTCGCTCGCAATTGTGGAGGTAGTACTATAAGAGCCTTCAACCTTCCCGCACATGCTGAGGGAGCTCTTCGTGGCTCACCTTCGCGAACACCGACACCAGCCAATCGACTATTGCATTGCGCATGAACGATAACGAGAAGCTAAGTATATGATCCTCGCGCGACTGCCAGCAGATGGACTGTCTTCGGCGCCATGAGGCGACCCACGATAGTAGCATTACCAGTCGGCTCACGTGTCGCCAAAGAACATAAGCACCGCGAGAGCAAAGGCGGTTCGCGAGGCTGCAAGAGGAGGTCCTTGCTATCGTGTGGAACGAGAGGTTGACGCGAGTTCTCGAATCTGATGATGCGGTATGGCGAAGTGACCGCGTGCAGCTGGATGGTTTGATGTGCGGAAATTTGGTTCATCCGAAGCGGCGAAGGCGTATGAAAATCCTTGGGCTGCTGGATGATCTGCACCGCACAGCAGGCATTTCTGGTCCCCAGGAGGCGCGAACGTTCTCAACGCTGTTGACCTGGTCTCCTCGCATATGACGCGGAGTGGGTCGCCGACTGCCTCCTACTCCTACAATGGAAAGCGACGTCTGGTCGGGTTCAGCAAGAAATCTGACGATGCTGCTGTACTCACCGTCAACGATATCCTTCTGCTCTGCTTGCGATGTGGCCCAGATCAGACGAGTCGTAGATTCCATGGTCGCAGCCCAGCCGGTTACCGCTGGCATCGGTATAATTACGCAACGTCTTCAGGACACGCTGGCCAGTAAAGTCCAGTATTATCGGGTGCGGCCTGAGCGAAGTCGACCCGCCGTTCATCGTTAGTGGGCCACGAACATTGAAAACGGGACTGACTGAGCTGAGCGCTGCTACGAGGTCTTCCCAAGCTACCACGCGGCGACGCCAATCCGGCGAGCGACATTCTCAAGGCATACGAAAGCTGTGCGAGAATGACCAGACGCTGGTGAGAAAGAAGGGTTGCATGCGGCCGTTCGGCACCGCGGGGGCGCGCAGGTTGAAGTTGACCGCGGCCGTTCAAGCTCGCTGACACAACCCCTCCATCTCGCCGCCATCTTTTACGTGCGAGCACACCGTCGACAACGGCATCGCGATGTTGGGGCGAATCCTCTTGCCTCTCCTGCTCGCATTGCCAAGCTTCGGCGTCGGCGACGCCGAGCGTTTACGCCTTCACGGCGCGCAGGGTGTCAACTTCTGGATTCTCCGAGAGGCAGCAAACAGAAAACTGGGATCCCCGTCATTTGTCGTACAGGACGACAGCGGCTTTTCCAACACTCCATCGGATCCCGCGGTGTCGAAGAGATTCCCGCCCCACACGTTCCAGCAGCCCCTGGACCACTTCGACAACACCTCCGACGCGACCTTCGAGCAACGTTACTGGATCAACACGCGCCATTACAAGCCTGGCACCGGCGCGCCTGTCATTGTGATCGATGGCGGTGAAACAAGTGGAGAGGACCGCATACCCTTCTTGGATACTGGGATTGCGGATATTCTGGCGAAGGCAACCGGAGGGGTGGGCGTTGTGCTTGAGCATCGATACTATGGTGCGTTCCGCGCCCGTCTTCTGATGGCATACGACTGATGGTTGCCCAGGCAGATCTGTTGGCGTGAAGAACTTCACCACGGATGCCCTCCGGTGAGCTCCAACCGCGTCCAACTGCGTCACCGATGATGAACGGACCCGGCGCCGGCCACATAGATGGCTTAACAATGAGCAGGCGCTGGAGGACTCGGCAAATTTCATGCGCAATGTCAAATTCAAAGGCATTGACGAGGACTTGACGGCGCCCAACACAGCCTGGATCTACTACGGAGTACATCTCTTCGCCAATCGTGCCCTTCCTGTCAGTCTGACTTTCTTTCGTATAGGGCTCTTACGCGGGCGCGCGGGCTGCGCACATGAAGATTCTGTACCCTGATATCGTCTTTGGCGCTATTGCGTCAAGTGGTACGTGTTTGTTGGCATCCCGCGCACCCAGGCGTTGAGATTATGACATCCATGTGTTCAGCGGTGACACATGCCGCGCTCATCAACTGGGAATACATGGATGTTATCCGTCTCGCTGCGGACCCAAAATGCTCGGCGAACCTGGTGCGCTCAATCACTGTTATCGACAGCCTTCTGAAGGTTCCGAGGCTGCGCAACCCCTTGAAAGCTCTTTTCGACCTGTCAGGACTCGAGGACGACCAGGACTTTGTCTCCGTGCTGGAGGTATGTGATCTCCGGATGTCATGTTTCAGGCGCGCGCCGATCACCTCGCCCTGCATTTGTAGTGGCCACTAGGCTCCTGGCAGGGCAGGAATTGGGATCCGGATGTTGGGAGCACCGACTTTGACTATTTCTGCGCCGTGCTCAATGGCAACGCACCAAGTCTGGATGACGTCCATCACGACATAACCCTCCCAGGCGGTCTCACCGTGAACGTCGCGGTCTTGAATTATGCCAAATATATCAAAGAGGTATGTGCGCCTATACATATCGCGCTGTCTCGCATGTTTTTCGGCGTTGTCCACTGACTATTGCTGTACATCACGAAGAACATCGTTTCCCTATGTCCGACTGATAGTGGCGTAACGGTCGAGGAGTGCTTCGGGACGAATGACGACGAGCGGTATCAAGCCACTGATCTTGACCAGACCTGGCGGCTCTGGGTCTTCCAATATTGTACCCAGTGGGGGTACCTCACGGTGCGTCTTCCCAGCATGTGACCGCGCTCCGCGTGCTCAGCGCGTCTACTCGCGCAGACCGCTCCCCCAAACCGCCATCATCCTACTATAATCTCTCGTCTGCTCGATGTGGACTATGCGCACAAAATCTGCACTCAGGTACGGCGATATGCTTCGTGCACCCCTGGACTTAAAGAAGGCTTATGCACGGGACCTTCCGTTTCGCAGGCGTTTCCCCCTGGCAAGTTCTTCACGGTTCCGCAGTTGCCGAATGTCACGGCGGTGAATGCCCTCGGGGACTTCGACATTGCCGCGGACAGGCTTGCATTCATCGATGGCGAAGGTGCGCTCGCGTCTCGTCCCCAACGCACGCATTCCTGACCATGCGCAGTTGATCCATGGCGGCCATATACCCCCAACAGCCAGTATTACGCTAGCCCACGACCGGACACTGTCCTCCGGCCATTCAAACTCATACCCGGTGAGTGCGCTTCTTCTGAGGTCACAGAAGCTGGGAGGCTAATTGAATTTGTCTGGGGATCCTCACGCTATCAGGCGGTGTGCATCACTGGGACGAGAATGGCCTGGCGAAGAGTACTGCAGAGCCCCAAGAGATCCGTGCGATCCACAAGGAGATGGTGTCCTTCGTCCGCGCGTGGCTAAAGGACTTCCGGAAGCCCTCCGCGACAGGAACTTGACTGTGTGCTTTGGGCCGTCGAGGCCAAGTCTAGATAATCGCATGCCCATCCTCTGCTTTTGAAAACGTCAGGAGAACTGAGGTCGGGCGCGGGCGGATCCGCTGCGAGGGGGCTCTGGCGCTGCGTACTTTGACGTCAAACACCAACGAGTTGCTCTTCGACGGCGGCGGCCGGGCCCGATGTCTTGTTGAATGATCATCACTGCCCTGCGAGCAATGCTGGTGCGGGTACCTCGCCCGTGCGCTCGGACAGTGCAGAGTCCCTGGATCACACAAGCTTTCGTCTCCGAAGATGAGCGTCCCTGCACGATGCATTATCTGCACCACAGCCTCCGGGGTGCCTCCTCGTGGTCGTCTTCAGTCTTCGGCTGCCGCCAGCGGGCGCTGTGATCTAGCTTCCCACAGGCATTGGGAACCCAACTCAATGCTCGCCTGCGTCTAAGTCGACGTGGCATGCATGCATAGCCGACGAGTTCGGCTCGTGCCAAGTAAAACAAGTCGATTTCTGAACTCTTGACCGGCCCATCAACATTGCATCTCCCAGCCTTCCGTACATTGCTTTGGTGGGAATTTATCAACAGCATCAGGCACCTTGGGTCATCAGATGAATATCTCAGCATGACATGGGCACGCGTGCGGGCTCGTGGGGAACGAGGGATTTCTGGTGAAGATCTAGCGGGCTCAGCGGGCTGAACGAGCTGCCTCTAACACCGACGTCGACCGTATGCCGAGGGTTTTCCAGGGCCGAAGGAAGGGCTAGGTACATTGCATTTGTCCATTTGTCAAATTTGAGCTCAATCGACATTCCGTCCGGCAGAATATCGCAGGTGGTTGGAAGCATGAGGACGAGCTCATTGTTACGTATCAGACAGAGGCTAGAGCCCGAGAGACTGAGGCATGGGCGCAAACGAAGATTCGGGGTACAACGTCAATGAGAATGGGACATGTGGTGGTCCGACGATTTCGCCGAGACAAGAGTGTTTACAGAACAATATAAAGGCTTACTACATGCTCGATACAGACGTATGGTCAAATTAGAAAAGGGAGCCCAAGGACAAGAACACAGCGAGCGTTGCTCACGCCGGACAAGACCAGAAGTACAGATGTGGGCGGCTCTTCTCACGAGAAGCATGATGATGTCCCGGGTCTGCTGACTCTGCGTCTGTTGCTTCTCTTCCCCTCTGGCACAGACTTGGATGCGCTGGGGCCCGGATCACGTACGTATGCACGCGGCGGTTTACGAGTTTCTAGAGCTTGCAGACAGCGAAGGGAACGGGGCATCGAAACACTGGCAAAGCCCGGTAGGCGCGATCAGTAAACACACCTATCAGCATTTCGACGGAAGCCGTTGACGTTGGACAGGGAAGAGAGATTCTCACAGTGCGCTCAACGTCGGCGGGTCCGGTGCCTGGGGGATAAGCGATAGGTTTCGTCCAATACTGGAGGGGCGCTGGGGGGATGACTTCAGAGCAGTCGACCAGGCGAGCAAGGTCTTGCCCGTTCACAGAGAGCTTGAGCATTGCGTCGCGGAAGGCATCCATCATCTTGTCCTGGCGGTCTAGACACATGATAGAGTTCAGCCCCTATGGATGGGAAGTCGACGAGGTTGCATGTGCAGCCTACTAATGAACGACTGCCAAGCGCACGCAGTCAGAGGGTGTCGCGCGACCTCCGCGTCCGAAATCAAACGGAACTGCGTCTCAAGTGGTGACCGCGCCTCGCCGTAGTGCGACCCATTGCCTGGGAACCGGGTCCCTGCGAGCAGCACCTGCGCCACACATAAGCTCGACACCCAACGGAAGGCCGTGCATCCCCGCTGACAGCGGCAGTGGCGTCGCACTCACATCGAGATAGAACTGCGTGTCGAACGCCTCGGGGGTCGAGTCGAGCGGCAGGCCGCCTGCCGTGGGATCGAGCGTCCGCTGCCGCCCGACCGAGTGCGCGGCAAGGAGCGCTACGAGGTCGTCGGAGGTGAACCCCGCATCGTGCATCCTCAGCAATATATCAGATGCGGGGGCGGCGGGGGAAGGGACGAGGGACGCCGGCGCGGCCGTGAGGGCGTCCCGGCGGCCAGCGAGGAAGCGGAGCCGAGGGGCGCCAGGGCAGTTGCTCGTCCCCACAGCCGCAGCGAACTGTACGCTGTTCATCCGTATCAGAAGTTACGTTGAAGGTAAATAGGGTGCGGAAACTGATGCAGCGAGTGACTGTCACTGGCAGGTACGCACATATCACCGTATCCCACGGCATGGGCCTCTGCGAACGGCTTGAGAGCGTGCACGATGTCGTCCACGGCGTGATTTTCGGCTGCAATGTGCAAGAAATGATCAACCGCCGAGCGCATGCATACGAGCATGCCAGCGGCTACGCACGATAAGCGAGCTCTATGTCGGCGAACTTGAGAATGCTGCCGTCTGCTCTCATGCCCCGGTCAGCGCGGTGTGATGTCTATTCTGAAGACCCAATTACCGGCGCCGCCCCTGTAAGGAAGTCATTGTCGTCAGTTAGCATTGTCTTCCGCTTCCAAAAGGCCCACGCCATTGAGTCGCAGTACAAGGCGCACGCACCAGAAAGTTTGATTCCATTCCATGGCGCGAGAGCGCCCGATGCCGTCGTGAAATGCCAGGCGGATAGCCTCCAGGGCGTCCTCGTCGCAACTGTGCTCAAACCTGGAGCACACACATCACACGACGTTATGGCAATCGGATGATGGTCCACGGTCGCGGGTGCAGTCGTGACATATCAGTAGGAGTGCTGGCAATCCAGATGGCAGCGGGGTGGCACTGACAGATTCGCCTGCAAATCTTCTGCGATCTGCAACAAACGTCCGAGGCGCGTGTGAGCTGTTTTGTCTGGCCGCCTCCCACTCCAATGCAAACGCAAGGCCCCGAGAGACCACGTACATTAAGCCACTTGCAGCACTTGATCGAGATCGAAGTGAAGCAGGCGTCGATCAGCATCGCCAACAGTCGAAGGCACAGCTCTACAACTCACCCGCGCGTCCGCCAGGGCGTCGCAGGCACCCCGTGGGCTCGCTTTCGGCACCGTCGCGCCCAACACTGCGTGGATCGCATCAGTTTGACCAAAGAAGAAGCGATGCACCGTATATCTGACCGTCAGATACACCGAAGAAGGTGAGAACCACGGCCGCAGCGGCCAACGGTTTGACGAGGATCAAATGCGGCGGAATTCTATCGGCAACCAACATAGCCGCCGGCTAACGAGCGAGTGAAAACGAGCGTGGGGCAGGCCGGCAGGCCTTGCGATCAAACGAGCGCGTCGAAACACTGGAGCAACGAGCGGGCGGGCGGGCGGCGGACGATGTTGAGAACAGAGGCGCGGCGGTGGCCACCGACGCGAGGGCAAGTTGACAGCCGCCCAAAAAGGCAAGTAAGAAAGAACTGTTTGACAGCTGCCACTCCCCTCGATCGATAGCGTCGCCGAGGTCCAGCCCCTGCAGCGCTGTAAACGCCGACTGCCCAATTATTGATGCAAAGCGTCTACGTGTACGGGCGCCCAAAAATAGAGCAACGGGGGCGCGGCCTCTCCGCGCGGAGATATCATACATCCCAGACGTACAGTAACATAATGAGCGAAGCCAACTGAAAATGAGATGTGCATATGCTAAGTTACAACTTGTGCCTTGCAAAAAAACAGAACTCGAGAACGCTAGGCGATGGGAGCCCCACGGCGAACAATCACTGCGCACGGCCAACTGTCCCGCGGACGTCACTGCGTCTTGATCCTGGGCTTGCGCGTGTGCCGACGCAGATACCTGCGGGCGCCGGGCACGCCAAACTAGCGTACCGGCGGCTACCGTGAGTGCCGTGCCTCGCCATCAAGCAAAAAAACGCGCACGCACCCGCACGGTCGGATACAGCACGAGCGCCGCCGCGCCGCCCGCCCACGCGAGGCGCACGGCGGCGGGCAGCGGCGCGGGGTACTGCCCGCGGCTCCACTTGACGATGACGAGCAGCTCGGTGCCGATGGTCGCGAGCAGCATCCACGTGTGCTGGCCCATCCGCACGGCCCGCCTGTGTGGCGGCGCGCGTGTGTCAGGAGGGGCGCATATACGGGGCTGCGATGCCGAGAGGTGTGCAGGAATAGGACGCACCTGGGGTCGTTGATGTACTGATACAGCTCGCGCACGGCAGGCAGGCCGCACAAGAAGATGCCGGCGAGACGTGCGATGACGAATGGGTGTAGGTGATCCATCCATAGCAGGTTCTAGGTGGCAATTCGTGACTCCGCTGGATGCCATAACCGGACCACGTACCTTCAGGTAGAACGGGTTCAGCTCGGCCGCTAAGAAGACGGCCAAGAGCATCACGACAGTCACGTAGTGCAGGAAGGACTGCGTTCCATGCCAGTGAAACGCTGTGAAATCGTGGGGCGAGAACTGTGTGATAACGCGCTTCGTCTTTGAGCGGATGCCGCGGCTCTGGCGGAAGCCCCGCCACGTATAATGCTGGGCGCGTCGGGCGCGTCAGCCCGCGCGCGCGGAAGGCCTCGGAAACGATGCGCACCTTCACTTCGAAGTACTCGCACGCCTTCATGCCTGGGCGCCGGTGAGCATGTCGATCGCCACGGGGCACGCGCTTCGCACGCACCTAGGTAAGTCCCCAGCCAGTTGCAGACAAGGACGTCCAGGATCCACTGCAGCACACGACGTATACAGGTCAAAGATCACGCCGGGCGGCGAGCATTAAGGGGACTGACGTGATCCCACCAGCACTAGAAGAGTGCATGTGAGCGAAGATGGAAGCTCGCGGGACATCGGTGTGCTCACCTCAGCGAAATTGGCAAGCTGGTGCTGCAGACTGTACTCCGCAAATTCAAATGCGATGCTTAATATCTGGCAGCCGCACAGTTGAGCCCGCTTCTTCGGGACCACGGAACGCGGAATGACACGTACCCAGCAGAACCAGTAGTCGCGCAGGATCAGAGCCTTACAGAACCACCCCAGCGCGTGCGCAATGCAGAAGCTATCCAACGAAGCCTGCAGGGCACATTAAATAGGCGCGCGGGGTTCGACTTCCCCGCACGCCCGATCCCGCGGGAAATGGACGCACTGCACACGTACCCAGATGTTCGCGGCCGTCAGCGCGCAGTCCTCTGCGTAGCTCTTCTCCGGCAGCGGGACGCCGAGGTTCGAGTCGAGGTAGGTCATCATGAGGCGCGCGGACGGGAGGTCCTGGAAGAGCAGGAAAACGAGCGCGAGCTCGTAGAGGAGGTTGATGCCGAGGATGACGCGCCAGAAGGCGGGGTGCGGGCGCACGAAGGGCCCGTCGCGGAATTGTATCATGGAAAACAGCAGGAATCCTGTCATGGCAGCATACGCGCCCCTACAATTAACTGTGTCAATGTCACGCTTTTTTCATTGGAATTGAATGGCGGGAGAATGAAGGACAGGGGCGAGGAGAGCAGATTGACGCACACTCGACGTTTGTCGCGCCCTTCCTCCAGGACGTCCTGCGTGGTCGCGACGTACCCCAGCGCGGCGAGGCCCAGAGCGAGCGCCGTCAGCGTAATCGGCTTGAAGAAGAACCTGCGCGAAGCCCCGTGGTCAGAACGTTGCCGCGCACAAGATGGAAGTGGGCCCACGCACTCGACGCTGGTGTCCTGCGTCTCCTGGAACGGTTCGATGCGCGTATATGGCTCTGTGCGGTCCGCCTGGTCCCCGCGGGCACAGTAACGCCATATGAGCGTGGCACACAGGGGAGATGAAAACACAAACGTACATCGTACCCTAGAAGCGTCGAGTCAGTCAGGAAAGGCAGGAAGAAGAGGGGGTTGCGCACAGCGCACGGGGTTTCCGGCAACACCTGGCGCGGGCTCGGGCTCGGGCTCAGCCGCGGACAAAGGGTTGTCGGACTCGTCGAGTGGCGACACGGGCGACTCGTTCGCTGCGTCGTCGGGGTCGGACTGCATTGGGCGAGTGGCGGGGGCGTCGTGGACGTCGTCGATGTCGAGAAGATGGGTCGCTGCACCGCCGCGGCGCGCGGTTGCCGACGCGCGTAGCCACGTGCGTGTGCGTCATCGCCCGCCCGCGCGCCACCGTTCGTTCCACCGATTTTCATTTTATTATACTCATAGTCGGACTCGACGATGCTCGCGAGGCGAGGAGGCGAGTGCTAATGGTATCATTTGCATTGCTCCTATCACAAATGAATTGGGCCCCTACAGCGGAACAGACATTCCCAGATAGTCCGTGAATAGCAGCAGCTCATTAGATGCCTGCTGATCTAGAAACCCGCGCTGAGCCTATGACCCTAATATCCCCACGACGTCAAGCGCGGGCCGCCCCACCCGCCACGCCGTCCGCGAACACATTCTGAAACATACCGCGGCATATGACAATCAAATCCGACAAACAGAAGTCGTGATGCCTCCTGCGGAACGCGTCTCTACGTCGTCCAGCTCGAAGCCTGCCTGTCTGTCCGTTGTCGCGACGTGCGGCGCCATCTCAACAGCTGCAGCCTCGCGTGCTTCGCTTCACTGGCGGCTTCCGGCCCTGAGCGCTGGACATGCATGATGCGCCCCGTAATTCGCAATCAACGAATCCCCCAACGCGAAGTCGCCGTCGACACAGCGAACCGGCGGACAATAGAGTTGGCGCGCCGAAGACCGCGAACTGCGCCCGGTGACACGGGCAGAACCGCGGCGCAGCATCACGGATCAGGGTGCGAGGGCCCCCGCGCTGAGAACGCCTGTCAGCGAGATACAGCTCCAGGAGTCGCGAGGGTGACTCAATGAATTGGATCGCCCGCCACAGACACCAAGTCTAACGGCGGGCGCCGTCCCATTGCATCACCGCACCGCTGCACCACATGGTGCGCGGGTCCCTGTGGCCCGTGCGCAGCGACGAGGTCCTCAGGCTGTCTGCGCCACCAACTCCGCGGACCGAGACATGTGCGGCATATCCTCGAGCATTTGCTCAAAGGTGGCGCACCGATAACACCGTCTTCGCGCATGGCAACTGTCCAGCGGACGGCAGACCATGGGACGGGGGCAGATTCAGCCAAGCCATTGAACGTCTGAGGGCGTGTAAACGGTGGCGGCGGCTCTGGACTGATGGCTCGGCGCACGCGATCTTCGGTCTCGCGCAGGATATGGCGATATTTGCATGCGATGGGTGAGAACGTCCCGCGATGGTGGCACCCCGGGTGCGACGTCGTCACGGTCACGTGGGGCGCCTAGCTGCTGCCGATAAGACACATGCAGACTCGAATCAGTTATCGATGCAAAACGAGGGCGCGGAATTTTCTCACCGCGGGCGGGCCCAGGAGGGAAACGCGGACATGTGCGCACCGGTGCGGCCGCCCGCTATTAATTGGCGCGAAGGCTTACGTCGCAGGGAAGCGAAGAGCAGAACGGCCACGGAAGATGGAAGGTTGGGCGTTTGCGAGTGGCTTCGAGGTTCGAAAGTCTAGGGTCGGTCGCACCCGCGAGCCTCGTTCTCTGGCCAAGCCTGCAAAAGCGTTCCACGAATACAATGTCATACAACATCTGAAAAAAAAAACTGTTAACCTCAGCTAGCCGTTCTGCGCCACCAACTTCGACGCCGCGCAGGCTCCCACGCGGTGACACCCTGCGCGCGATTGGCACGCCAGCATGCCAGCGGCCAGAAGACACGGAGACGCAGCCACAGCCCAGACCCTGCAGACTTGACTCACCGCGCGCAATCCTTCCATACATACTTTGCGCACCTCCCACGCGCGTCGGGGCTGTCTCGGAACGCGCGACGGTTATCGCCGCCTGACGCTGGGCAGACGGGCACGCAGGCACGGGTGGTTTGCCCTTTCTCGCCGCTGTCGGTCGGCGTGCGCAGGCGCGACAGGATATATCAGACGGCCCATTAAGGATTAAGCAAGAACCGCGAGGCCGCCGCCGCGTTTACGTGGGGGGCGGGTGCCGTGCCGTACGACGCCACAGATGGGGATGGGCCTGGGTGGATGGGTGGTAAGTCATGTCCTCGGGAGAACTGCGGAGGAGACAGGCCGTGTGCGCGCGGGGAGCCTGTAGCCAGAAAGTGTAAGTTTAGTTGCGGGAGAGAGCCAGTCGGAGAAATGGGGTGTGCATCCCTGGCGGGCGGACGGCCGAGGCCTGGCGTGATGACGGTGGCGGCGCGGGTCGCGGAGCTCCAGCGGGGTCTGAAGCGCGCCACACGTGGGCCGGCCAGATGCGGCAGGTGTGGCTCGGCTTGCCTCTCGCTCTGATGGCCAGCGACAGCGCGAGTGCTCGTCCTGCGCGTCTGATCGTTTCCGTCTTCCAAATCGCTGCCCGCATCGCTGCCCCAGCCTGCCCCATCCAGCGCCCCGCCGTGCGCAGGCACCAGAAGCCGCCCGCCGCCCCTTCCAGACCGCGTCTTACCGCATCCCCGCGCGGCTGCTCGACGTCCTCCCCGGGCCCAGCGTGCGCGCCCCACCAGCGCGACGCGCCGGTGCCCAAGCAAAGCCTTTTCGGCGCCCGCGCGCCTGCATATGGCAGCCAGCCCCCCGCGCTGTCAGTTTAGGCCTTACCTCCGTGGACATCTGCGCGCGCGTCAGAGACCACGGCGCATGACGAGATCACCTCCGCCGGCCGCAGACGCTCGCTGCAGGCAAAGTCCGAGCCCTCCCCGCTGGCCCAGCTGCCCGCTGCCGCGCGCATGCCGATCCGCTTCAACGTCGCCCCCGGCAGCATCTGTTCTGTGCACCCCAGCGGTGGATGCATGTCATGGCACGCTGCGCCCATGCGGATCGCACAGCAATCAAGGTTGGCACCGATTGCGTTCGAGGCAGCGCGGGCCCCTGATCAGTCGATCTGCTGGCTGCCTCGATTGGAGGATGGGGCCCGATCTCGCGTCCCCGGCCCTGGGGGACTGCCTCCGGACTCGGACTCCGCGCGCTCGACGAGGTACGGCGCAGCGCCGTCCGTCCCCGCACTCCCACACCGGCGCGCAGCGGTCAGTGCGTTGGATCTGCTGTCGCTGTCGCGCGCGAGGCACAGCGGGGCGTGGCGTGGCGCAGCGAGCAGGATGCGGGGGCAGGCGCGAGCGCGGGCGCAGCGAGATAGCCTGCGAGATGCGCGGCCCGGCGCACGGGAGAGTTCATGACGCGCTGTCGCACTGTCTCTCTCACCCACCGTCCTGCAGCGCGGCGCAAACCGACGCGCGCGGATGCGTATGAAACGTGCTGTTTGGAAGCAGCGAAGCACTGGAAAAACGCGCGCGTTTGTGGGGGAGGCGCTCGCGATGGGGGACGATGAGCAGCGCGCGGCCACACGGTGACGTCTGCGCTCGCGACTTAGCGACCAGACGACGGCCTCGTGCCCCTGGTAGGCGCATGTTGGAGATCATCGTGTATCGATCAGAGTGCGTAGACTTTGCTCATCCTTGCGCTTATCTGCGCGGCGTGCGATTGCCTCGTCGTTTTCATATCCGGCAGGCTGCGGGACGCGCTTGCCTGCAGGCCTGACGTAGGGTGTGCTGGCACGCAGGGCGGTCCATTGCACGGAAAGTCGCAAATCTCGGGGGCAGTGGCCTTGTTCCCATGTGGGCCCCAATAAATCAGCGACGATGAGGGAAGAAAAAGTGGTATCGAATGATGGAAGGGGATCTAAATTCTAAATGACTGGGACGTCCCCGTTCCGCCTTTCGGGCATCCGGGGCTTTCGTCTAGCTGTTCCTGACAGATCCTCTAGATGGGAATGCCATATGTGTGCGACATACGTGGGCGGACGTAAAGATGGCCTGGGGGGTGTGCTGGCAAGTGCCGGGGGACGGGTACAGCCCCGGTGGAGGACTGTGCTGCTGGGAGTGCCTGTAGGAGATGCATTGGCAGCGAAGGAGATGTGTTTTGGGGCGAGCGTGATGTGGCAGCGTGTGCAGATGGTGATGAAGGACGAGCAGATTTGCAGAGCCGAACCGTCGCACGAACTGTCACCACGGCCAGACCGCCAGGGGCGTGGACAACCTTCCGCCCAAACAGGTGTTCTATGCATCCTTTTCGCTTTTCTGCATCTGCAATAATGGCCCTCCCGACATATATCCAGCCCTCCGAGCCTCAAATACCCCCCGCGCGACTCGCCCAATCCGCTGCTCCCGTCCCCTCGTGCCCCGCCCCCCGTCCCCATTACCACATCCCATCCCACCGCCATGGACCCGCAATTCGAGGCCACTCCGCTCAGCCTCAAGGGCGAGATGCTCGACTTTGACTTTTCCATCGACATGGACCACCGCAAGCGTCGTCGCAACCGGACGACCCAGTCCTGCCTCAACTGCCACACTTCCAAGCGCAAGGTATGTCTGCCCGCCGTCCCGCGCGCCCTCGGACGCCGTCTGACCCGCCGCACACCACAGTGCGACAGGAAGCGGCCATGCCAGCGTTGCATCCAGCTCGGCCTCGTGCGTCCCTTCCCCGCGCGATCAGCATCCCCACGTCTGACCCGCTTCCCCGCAGACCGGGCTGTGTGTCTACGAGATCGACGACCCGTCCATCAGGTGCGCGGCCCCCTGCAGATCGTCGCGCGCATCGCTGACCCCACCCACCGCAGAGACGACCCCAATGTCGACGAGGGCACGCGTCTGCGCAACCGCATCGCCGAGCTCGAGAGCCTCGTGCGCGAGCTGCGCGGTGAGCCCCCTCCCTCTCCCCGCGCGCGCCGTCCACTCACGCATCACCCCCACCAGGCAAGCCGCACCCGCGCTGGGCCGACGCCAACTTCTGCGACGGCGACCCGAACGAGAAGTGGCACTCGCGCGCGTCCAAGCGGCCGCCGCACATGCGCCTGAACCTGCAGCGCCGGCGGGGCTCCGACTACGACGACGCCGCCGCGGGGCCCACGCCCATCAAGGCCGAGCCCGGCGGCGACATGGCGCAGGCGCAGTTCCCGTACCGCTTCTCGACGTCGCCCGACTCGGCCGGCGCGTCGCCGTACCACGCGTACCCGCCCGCCGCCGCGCCGCCGTACCACGAGCACCACCTGCAGTACGGCGCGGGCTCGTCCGGCGAGGGCTCCGGCTCGTCGTCGTACAGCCCGTACACGCAGACGCCCGCCGCCGCCGCGTACGCGTACCGCGCGCACGCGTGCAGCGACGTGCGCGGCGACGCCGCGTTCTGCCCGTGCGGCGCGAACCCCGCCGCGGGCCACTCGATGGCCGCGCTCGTGCAGCAGCTGCGCCACGCGCTCAACGTCCTGCGCGGGCTGCCCGAGCACTCCGGGCACGCGTGCGCGATCATGCAGCGCGTGCAGGAGCTCAACGACCTGCTGCAGTAAGCCCATCTCACGCGCTTCACGTTGCTGCGCAGGTTCTGATGCGCGCGCGCGCGCACCCGCAGGCCCCCGGAGGGGTACTCGTCCGCAAGCGACGGCATGCCCTCGGGCGGCTCGTACGAGTCGCTCTCGACACCGCCCGACAGCGACGTCATGACCCCGCTCTCGTCCGCCGAGGCCGCGCCCATCCGCACCGCGCAGCTGCAGGAGTGGCACGCGCTCTCCCAGACGCAGGGCAGCGCGTACAACCCGTATTTCCCGCCGCTGCCGCCGCCCGAGCGCAGCACGTTCCCGAAGGACATCGACGTGGACTACCACACCCATGGCGTCATCTGAGCGCAGAGTGCCTGCCTCGTGCGTGGCGGACGGGCCGTGCGGTGTGCTTCCCCATCTTCTCCCTTCTGAACCTCTTTTCTGCGAAGGCGCGCGCGACCCAGCCCCCTCCAGAAGGGGCCGCGCGGGTCATCACGGTATTTTTGCATATCACGTACCGTATCTCGCAGTGCCTGCCCCCGGGCTCGGGGGGCGCCTCCACCCATGCAGTCCCCTCCTCGACTCATACCCTTTTTCCCACTCAAAAGTCCCGAGTGCCCCGCGCGTCTGTTCGCGAATTTATCCGTTCGATGCATCATGCTCCTGATTCCTGGGTCCCCGAGCGCCCCGTCGTCGCTTGCTCTGCTCTCATCTTGTTGACGCATGTTTGTTATGTTCTTGGAAGCGTGCTTACGGACTTCATACATACATTACACACCGATACGGCTGCGCCCGTAATGCCACTAATGTAATACCCACGCATTCTCGCTGCAAAGCTATCTCTGCGCTGTCACCGGCACCTCCAGCCCCAGCGCTGGCTGCAACTCCAAATTAAAGCGGTACTCGCGCTGCCGGGACGCGTCGCCCAGGCTGACCGCGCCCGACGCGTCGAGCTGCCACATGTCCCTCTCGATGAACAGCGCACGCCCGTCCCGGCGGATGAGCACGACCGTCGCGAGCCGCGTGCCGTACCAGTGCGCCGCGGCGTCGGGGGGCACGCGCATCGTCAGCGGCGCGACGTGCACGGTGTTCTTCAGCTCGGAGCGATCTCGGGGTGGAGTCGACGACCGCGCGCTGCACAAAAAAAAAGGAGGCACAAGCCCGCCGGTCAGCGGGGGTGACATCGCGGAGGGAAGACGCGCAGAACAAGGGGTGGAGGACACGGCTCCATAGCGAGTTAGCGGGTGCGCGAGCCTCGCTGGCCCGGCCAAAACAGAGTGACGGACACCCACGTCAGGAGGGCGAACAGTTCGGCGGCGAGTTGTTCGTCTGTTGCGTCCGGCGAGATCGCATGCAGTATGCTATTCAAGGCCGTGGTTCCGTGCACAACTTTGGGCCACGCATCCGCGCCCTGCCCATCAATGCCGTTAGACATGCCCCCGCACGCCCGCTCGGGCCCGGTGAGCGACCGCGCCGCGAGCCTCCCGCCGCCGCCAAAGTTCGACACGAACTGCGCGTCGAACGACAGCGCGCCGCCGGCGGGCACCGTGGGCGCGAGCAGCAGCAGGTTGAAGCCCGCGTACGCGGTGTGCGCGTTCTCTGCGAGCAGGTCTGCGACCTCCGTGTCCAGGTCCATGCTGCCTGTCGGCGCGAGCAGCACGGATGACACCAGCGCGCCGCGCGACGACGCGTACGCCGCGCCAGGCTCGGTGATGTTGGTCCTAGAGACTGGGTTCATTCATCGTTCACGGGGGCGGGAGGGCGCGGGCCCCGATGCGACGCTTACAGGAGGGCGAGCCTGCCGGCCCGCGAGAGGCCAAACCATGTGCCCCCCGCCTGGAGGTCGCGGCCCGCGAGCACGCGCCCAGAGTCGTCGTCCGCGCCGAGCACGGTGGGCGCGAACGAGTGGAAGTGCGCCGGCGCGGTGGGGCGCGCGAGGTCCTCGTCCCGGTTGGTGCAGAGGATGCTGCCGCCACGGTCCGCGATCAGCGGAGGAGGGAGACGGACACGAAAGGGACCGCTCACAGCGCGTACGCGGGGTGCGTCAGGGACCAGAAGCCGACACACATCTCTGTGTTCTGTTCGGAAAAGGCAGGGGGGCTTGTGTAGGTGAGAGCGCCGCGACAGATTGGGATCGCCGCGTCCGCGCTGGACAAAGTGTATAGCCTGAAAGCGTGATGGACACGGGAGGTCGGTGGACTGAGGGGAGAACAAAAGGTTAAGTGACTGCATGAGAGCCCGTAAGAAGGTAGACTGATCTCCGCGCGCGGTGCGCCCCCGCTCGCGCACGCAGAGGTGTGTCAGCTCGGTGTTGCAGCTGTCAATCAGGGCTCGAGGGACAATCGCACTCACTCGGCTGATGAGTTCCGGGAAACGGCAAGAAATGGAAGATGAGAAAGACAATGTAGCGGGAATGTTGACGAGCTGAGCACAAGGGCGGCGGCGGGACCCCGGACGATGGGATTCCCAACGGCGACCTGCCAATCCCATGAACATTCACCCTCCCGAGGTAGGGCCTAGTCGCCAGTCTAGGAGACCGTATGAGCCGAGACGTCTTTGTGGACTGAAAACATCCTGTGTTGAAGGTGAGCAGAAGCAGATCGAGTTTCCCGGGCTTACCGGCCGGCGCTGACAAAGCCTCACCTCCATGTAAAGCAAGTCTGGGGCAAAAACTACGCGCCATATGGCCGAAAACTGCCCAGTTATCTTCAGGATTCTTGCAGGCGGGATAATTGGCTGTTCAGGGTCCTCCTGCCGTCGTCGCTTCGGATGGCTTGTCTGCCGTGGTGAGCGTACGTGTCACTCTGCTCTCTTCTCCCATCTGATGCACCAGTTAATGGCAGTCTACAGTCTTTCTCGTACGCCTTGTCATCGCAGATCCGCTTCCGCTCTTGCATCTCATCATTGGGACCTTTGCAACGCTGCACAATCGAGGCGAATTGACTTTTTCGACAGGATAGGCAGAGGCACCGCCCAGTCACTACCTCACTCTGCTGAGGCGCCTTCCTGATTGTGCTCGTACTGAGTTGTCGCTGCGCAGGTTCTCTTTCATCTCCGAGGTCGCGCTGGCTGTGCCGCTGCCGCTTGGTGGGCGGAATTCGGCTCGACTCCGTTGTACAAATCGTCTAGCTGGCGTCGCTTTTCTTCGGGGAACGACTATATCTGGGCATGCCAGCAGCGCGATCCACAGTCTCATCCGCCGTTTGCTTACTCTAGTATGGCACCTGTCAAGGGGCTGCATTTACCATTCTGTTAACCTTGCGAGCCCCGACTTCCGGACTTAATCCATAGAGCCCTGGTGCAACGACCGTGAGTGCGTGCGCCAATTCAATTTTGGCACGACAGCTCAAGTGAACACCGCCGTCGCGGAGCCGCCATTTGATTCGTCCCAGCGTTCCTTCGGCCGACACCCCTGGGACTGACAGGCGGCGGAGGAAGCGCGCCTGCACATCCGTCAGCTCGGACACTTATAACCGAGGTAGCCCCCCGCCCGGCGCGCTGCAACAGGAATTCCCAGAATGGCCTTGCTGGCAGCACTATCTCTGCTTGTCATGGTAAGCACCTCAGCGCAACGGCTCTGTGCTCTCCTGACAACGGACGAACTGGAGCAGTTCTCTCCGCACGCGCTCGGCGGACACGCCCTCCTCGAGCACCGGCAGGCACCTCCACAGACATGGACGTTTGAAGGCTGCTACACGTCCGCATGAAGCCCCTTCCTTGCTGCCTTCCCAGCTCACACGCCCGTCGGATCAGGGACACTGCGTCCGCGCGAACGCTCGCGGACGCCACATTCTCCAGCAGTACGTCCATGAGCGTCGAAGCGTGCTCTGCGTTCTGCGAGGCGGACGCGCATGTGTATGCCGGCGTGGAGTTCGGTCGGCAATGCTGTAAGGCTTCGAGAAAACTTGCATGCAAGTGGCTGATGGTGGTGGTGGTGGTGGTGGGAATCTCCAGTCTGCGACTATGCGCTCCAGAACCCGGGGACTCCGACAAGTCTGGAAGAGTGCAACCTCCCATGCAGCGGAAATGGTTCCGAGACGTGCGGTGCCGCGAACAGGATCAATTTGTACTGGAACGGACAGTCTGGACCCTCCATACTGCCACCGCTGCAACTCGGGGACGATCATTGGGAATACGCAGGCTGCTATACGTGTGTCTATGCAGCATTTCTCCCTCGACCATCGATCTGAAATATCATACAGTGATGATACCAATGCACGCACTCTCCCCCATTTGGCGCCAACTACAAGAGACCAAATATCAAACGCTGAAGAGGTGAACTGCGTAATCGCGTGCGATGCCCTCGGTTACTACTTCGCCGGGGTCGAATTCGGCACAGAGTGCTGTGCGTGCTTTGTGATCCTGCTGCGTTCCATAGCTGATCTAGTTCCTAGGGTGTGGCAACGAAATCGGCTCCGGCGGTGTCCTCGCACCGGACAGCGATTGTCACTACGTCTGCGCGGGGGACCCAACGCACAGCGAGTTCTGTGGGGGGCGCGAGCGACTGACCGTCTTCCACAAGGATATCTGCGTCGACTCATCCGTCGCGCACTTCTGGCTCATCGCCTTTTTCAACCCGGAGCCGCCGACGAGCCCCATCGGTCGCTACCTCATTCTCAGCCCGTCGGAGGACGGGTACTCTGTGCTGACTGTACGCGACTCATCAGCAGTGGCGGGCTATCGACTGACGAACTTTACCTCCAGGCCAACCTTTGTGATGAATGCTGCGGTGTCGGCATTGAGCTCGACATCACGGACAGGACACTAACGGCGGAGGGCAGCCCCGTGCTAGGGGCCCTGCCGCTGCGCGATGGCGAGTCGCCCGTGTTCTCCGCCGGCCAGCCCGCTCTACAGAATTACTGCTCCACGGTGAGCCGTGCTTCTGTGCGCTGTTGTTTGTAAACCACTCATGATGATGGGCTGCAGCAACTGGACCCGCAATCGGTGCCGCTGCTCGCTGGGAACGGGCGTTCAGACGAGTGGGCGCTTTGCCCGAACACCACGGCCGGAGGGAGGCTGGACGTCGTATTTGCGCCTATCGCGAATCACCCGCACTATGCGGCGGCTGACTGCACGAATGTATTCATGCAAACTGTGTCTTCGCCGAACGACTGCTAGCCTCTCACCTTCATTGAATCCTCTTTGGTTCCAAGCTGGTTTAATCTCGGCATGTCGTGTCTTTTTGAAGGCCCTCCCGCGTCCGAGGGGATTTATTATTACCAGCATGTGGTGCTGTGTTTGCTCTATGATATGTCTGACAACCGTCGAGATCTCTACCAACTCGGCGCACGCGGCGCCATACGGGACATTACTGTACGTGGGCCCCCCGCCCCGCGCTCGCCCGGGATAAGACGAGGTTGGAACGAAGGCGCCGTGACTGATGGGGAGGGAAAACAGACACCGGATGGACAAAGCATGGAGGGGGTGACGCTGTGTGAGGGAGGCGTGAAGGTGGTGTGATGGAGGGAACGGCGAGTGGAGGCGTTGGGGTGATGCGAGGGGGAGAGATGAGTGGCGGGGATATGTATAGTACCAGGACCTTCTATACCCTTCCTTCCTTCCCATCCTATATCGACATCCCATAGAGCCCGGCGGTCGTCAACCGGGGCAGTAAAAAACCCCGGTGGGGAAAAAGCCTCCGATCTCGCGCTATTCCTTCCCCTACCCGTCCTACAAACATGCGGATGCGCTTGCGTGCGTATCTTGACAACACCGAGATAGGCGTATACGCGCGCGATGAGCGCGCAAAGCGTCGAGTGTGCGTGAGGGTGCCGGTGGGCGCACGAAGGGTACTAAATGAGGACGATGCGGCCGAGCGTCGAGCTCAATTATCAGGACGCAGGTTGAGCTCACCGTAGTTCGTGAAACGACCTGTAGCTTGTACGTATCGAAGCACGGCGATAAGTGCCTTGGGCGACGAGAGGAGGAAACTGAGGTCCTGCGCCTTGCGGCGCCATTGATGCTGCATGATCCGTCGTTCATGTCGATGAGCGCGACAGTCAAGGAGGTAATGTCGGACGTCCTCGGAGGCGTGACGACACGACGGACATCGAGGCGAAGTAATCTTTCCAATGCGGTGGAGGTGTTTGTTGAGCGGGATATGGCCGGTGCGAAGCTGGAAAAGTAAGCTGCTATGTGCGCGCGTGAGTTGCGGGTTGTCGATGAGCTTGAGGAACCGATTGGAAGGCATGGAGGGGTCGATGCGCGCATAACGGGCAAAGCGGGGTGAGGCCTTCCAGGCTTCCGCCCAACGCCGGTTGAGGGTTGCGTGATGTTCTTGTCGGATAGCGGATGCGCTGCGCGGTAGCCCGTCACGCAGAATCTCCGGGAGCCGGCGCCGCGCACTGGAGGCGCCAGCAGCTGCGGCTTTCGCTTCAACGTCAGCTAGTTCGTTACCCTCCAGGTCCTCGTGTCCGGGCACCCAACGCAAAGTGAGTGTGAAGCCGCGACGGCGAGTCTTCTTGAGCGAAATGGCTGAGGAGACGAAGGCGGTGGCGAGGTACTGCCCAGGCCTCGAGGTGCGTGTGCGCAGCGCGCGGAGCGTGGCTTGATTGTCGACGCTGATGGCCGTAGACCGGTTGGCGTTGTCTTCCGTGCGGAGGAGCTCAACTGCAAGAAGGAGACCAACATATTCAGCCTCGTAGACCGTGTGATCGGAGACTTTACCCAGGTGATACCGCAGAATCCGCGGGCGGCAGCCGTCGCGCAGCAGCACGGCTGCGGCACCGACCTTTCCGTCGCACGCCGAGCCGTCCGAATAAACCCTGATGTATTCCCGTGCGTTGTGGTCTGTTTCGATGGCGGCCTCTCGGGAGGGGTCGATGTGGATGGTGAAGGGCAAGGAGGTACCGGGCCGGCCGCGGACCGCCGGAATCGTCTCGACGACGTCGGGGTGGAGACGATAGATGTGGAAAAGGTGATGAATGGGCGAGCGATGGGACCGGACGTAGCGGTTGGCACATCGTTTAACGAGCGGATTGAGTGGGTGTTCCTGGGGGAGTGTGCAGAGTCGCACAGCCGCGCGATGACACGCCTTGTCGACCGCGAGTTCCATGGGCAAGATGTGGGCGTGAGCATCGAGGGCGTCCGTCGGAGACGAGCGCAGGCCTCCCGTAATTGCTATGGTGCCGATGCGCTGAACGCGTGCGAGCGAGCGAATAGCCGTGACGGATCCCATCTTGCGTGCTCCGGTGCCGTGGATCGGGGTGCACCACGTGTCCACCGCATACAGCATCTTGGGTAGGGCGACGGCTATGTAGAGGCGACGGGCGTAAGCCGGTGTCAGCCCATGAGCAGAGGTTGCGAGACGACGTAGCTGGTTAGTCCACTGCGTGCCCTTACGCACGGCATACTGAGTCTGGGCTGCCCAGTTGAGGTGTTGGTCAAGGATAACGCCGAGGTATTTCGTAGTGGTCGAAGGAGGGATAGTACATATGGGCAGGACAAGCGGTGCGCGCTGCTTGGTGCTTTGCGGGACTGCGAAGTCGATGAGCGCGAGTTTGCTGAACTCGAAGCGTGAGTTGTGAGCGAGGGACCAGTCAACTGCACCGTCGGTGCGCGTCATCATGTCCCGCAGAATCCGGTGTGTCGCCGTAAAGTCGTCCCCTGTCGCAAAAATGATGGCGTCGTCAACAAAAGCCATGGCCGCCTCGTCCCTGCCACGAGGGATATCAAGTATACCAGCGTTGTAGTACAGATACAACGCCATCGATAGCGGGTCACCTTGACCAATACCATTGTCGATGTTGATTATGCCTGACATGTAATCGTCGAATCGCAGCGACGTGCGCCTGTGCGTTAGCATCCGGTGGACGAAGTCGATTAGCACCCCGGGCACGCGACGCGCGCGCATGTTATGCAGCAGCCGGTCAGTGACAGCGTTGGGGAAAGCCCCTTCGATATCCAAAAAGAGAGCGGATACCACCTTACCCTGGCGCCATGCGTTCTTGATCTTCTGTATGAGTAGGTGTACAGCGTCGGTAGTGGTGCGGCCGGGACGTCCGCCAAAGTGCGTGGGCGGCAACAGAGCGTGACGTTCACCTATGGAGGTCAGCTGCTCTGCGACGATGGAGGTCAGTAACTTGCACGTGGTGTTGAGCAGAGCGATGGGCCTATAGGCCTTCGGGACGTCGTAGCGTGGCTTCCCAGGCTTGCGAAGGACAACTGTTGTGAATTCGCGCCAGGGGTCGTAGTATGTCCTGAGGTTAAACACAGCCCTGAAGATGTAGTAAAGATACTCGACCAACTCCTCAATGCATTTGGTGAGGACAATATTAGGTATCCCGTCAGGGCCGGGAGCCTTGTAGGGGCTGAGTCGAGCGGCGTGTTGCAGGATCTGTTCACGCGTGATGGCCGGCAGCGTACAGGCCTCATCGGGGTAGTCGAAGTCCTCGGGCACACCAGACGCCGCGGGCGCGCGGGGGAAGAAGCCACGAGCGAGCGCTGCGCTCTTATCGCTATTGTTAGCCACCGCGATGGAATTACCTGCGCCGTCGACTATGTTCAAGGTGGGGATGCGCGTGCGCCCACCATCGCCCGCAGGGCGCGAGATGTACCTGTTCGCAGTCCATAAGTCCGGGTCAGTCGCCTTCTCGAGCCAGTCCTGAAAATGAAGGCGTTTGGCGCGCTCGATGGCAATACCATAGTCGCGCTTCTCGAGTAGATACGCTGCATGGGACGGGTGGTCCGGGAGGTCGCGGAATTTGTATGACTCCCGGCGTGCCTTACGTTCGAACCGCCGCATCATCGTGAGTTCTTTTGACCACCAACGTCTGGAGAAACAAGATAACTGAGTGCGGGGGACAAGCTGTTCAATGACGCGTTGCATCGCGGACGTCACCTGTAAGCACACGTTGTTGAATTCTGCTTCGCTGCTGATGACGTGCGGGGCTCCAATTGCTGCGAGTTCCGTGCGAAGGGCCTTCTTGAATTCATCCCAGTTGACTTCGCGGAAGTTGGGAGGCGGCGGTGCGTCGCGTCGAGACATGTGGAGGTCGAGCTTGGTGGAGACGGGAACATGGTCGGTGCCCGGGCCCTGTAAAGCCGGTAGCGTGTCGCAGACGAGAAGATGGTCATACGTGTGCTCGGTGATAAACACCTGGTCCAATCGCGACCACTTCTTCGTGACATTATGTTGGTGCGTCGGCAGACCGGCTGGAAGCGCTAGGTCCATGTCGAGGTCGGCCAGGACGTCGATGAGTCGCTCCGCGGCGTCCAGAGCTTGCGTCGTGAAAAGGCGGTCGTCCTCCGGGCGGTCCCAGCTGGGATGATGACGATTGAAATCGCCGAGCCAGAGAACATGAAATCGAGACGAGCCGTCGCCATAGATCGTATTGTGGTGCCGTCGGCAGAACTCCGATAGTGCCCCAATGGTGTCGTCATGGTCGCCAGGGTTGTAGACGTTGAAGATTGTCAGCTGACCCCATTCACCTGTGATCTGTATGATGCAGACGTCGCCCGAGGGGAAGTCGATTTGTTGCCAGGAATTTGTGTCGAGGTTGTCGTGGACAAGGTAGAGAGCGCGAGTGGCGGATGGGTCGGAGAAATGAGTGGACGGGTATACGACGCGCCAGGGGGCTCCTGCGTACGTGTGCGAATCACGCTTGACGTACGGCTCCTGTATTGCGATGAGATCGTATTCCCTTAACTTACCTAAGTTGACGAGATGGTGTTGTGCGACGTGAGACTTGTTGAGATTTTGTTGCCATATGCCGAGCTGTTGAGTGACCTCGTGTGCGTCATCAGTCATGAGGGAGCGGGGGGAGATTGGACTCGCGTTCGACTTCGTCGTTCCAGTCCCGACCTGTTGAGCAGCTCTCCTGAGGATCGCGGCGCCCGGCGGCGGGGAGTCAGAGACCTGACGTGGTGGGAGAGGCGTGTCGCGCGGCGGCTGGGAACCCATGTAGTCGTGAAGCGTGCGCTGGCCGGTGGCGGCGGGGTTGAGGGGCTGTCGCTGAGCGTGGAGTCGTTGGCGTGGAGGGGGGGACTGCCGAGGGGGTGAGCGTCGAGATTGCGCGAGGTGTTCTGGGTAGCGTTCTTCGCGTGAGAGCCGCGGCGGTCGGGAGTAGTGAGTCCAGCTCTCCGCGGTGGGGAAATACTGCAGCGCATTCTCGGGATACCGTTCGTCGAATTGTCGACAGCGCTTAAGGAACTCCGGGCAGGACCTGTCCCAACTAGCGTGGTCAGCGGATCTGCACGATACACACTTGTATGTCTGGTAAGATGAGCACTCGCTGGTGCGGTGATCGTGGCCGCACGTCCCGCACGTGTCCCCGGGCGACCTACAGACGCTAGCCTTGTGTCCGAATCGTTGACATTTCAGGCATCTGAGCGGCTCGCGAGGCAAGCGCTCCGCGTAGACCTTCTTCTCCCGGATCACCATGCCATCTCGAATGACGTTGTTGGCGACTTCCACGTCGCTGAACGTGAGGTGTGCGTGTCCGCATGTCTGATTCTCGTCTCGGCGCTGCGGTGGCTTGGCCCACTGGGCCTTGAGGATCGAGTTAGCGGGCATCTGGTTGGTCTCTTCTACGTCTTGCAAGCTGTACGGGGCCTCGGTGTCGAAGGTGAGGGGGATGAAGCGAACGAATATTGTGTATCCTTGCGGGCGAACGTCGGCATCGGGGTGAACGGTCTCGGCGATCGCCCGGCGAGCGCCCGGGCTGCTGCGCACCCAATCGGCCATCTCTTTGCTGCTGAACTGGAGGATGAGAGCCCCAGATTGGACACGATACATGTCCTTGATCGTGAGCGGAGAAGGTGGCGCTGGGGCAAGGGTTTGGAGAACGTCGACAAGGTGGGCACGGATGGCAGTGATGCTACGGGTCGGGGTGGGTGCACTCTCTCGCGGCGCCGCAATGAGTACCTGACAGTCGCGAATGAGTGTCTGCTGCGCGATGCGCGGATCGAGGGTGGGCGTGCCAGCCGGGCCGGTCTTCGCAGCGTTCACCAGGGCGTCACGGTAAGTGCTGGTCGTGGTTTCGAGGCGCTCGGAGGTGTCGGTGACTTTGTGGACGGTGGATTGGATGTCCGTGAGGACAGATTTTTGAGAGTCTCGGACAGTCTCTAGGTCCGAGACCAAGGACTGCAGCGTCTTCGTGTCGGCAGCTTGAATCTCCAGGTTGACGGCAGCTGTGGAAAGGGAGGCGGTGATCGTGTCCAGGCGCTCTTCGATCTTCTGCGTGACTAGACCTGCAAGCTCATCGCTACGACGAACGGCTCCAACGTGCGAGAGAGTAGACGCGACGGCGCGAATGGCGGACACTACAGGTTTGGGTACTTTGGCAAGGCTCGAGATGTGAAACAGTGTGGTGACGATAGAGTCGAGAGTGATCGGGATGTCCGGAGAGTGAAGTGATTTGTCGATGAGGAATGCGTGTGCGTCCTTGTAATCCGCGAATGATAACTCGGAGGGGACGTCTTGCGAGAGGGGGGTGGAGCCGCGCGACGCGCTCACGTGGCGCGTTGTTGTGGCCCCAGCGCGACCACCAGGCGTCGCCATGACTTCGTTCCTTTTCTAGGCCCTCGATATAAGCCCGCGCTATGTCTTTGAAAGGTTCTACTAAGGGTATAAGAGCCAGAGTCCAGCGGAGGGTGGTTGCGATGTTGCCTGAGGTGTCGGGGTCCCAGGGGTGCCACCAGTCCGTGATGGTTCGCCTCGGGGTGTTGATCAGCTCGTCCGCTGGACGTCGTATTTGCGCCTATCGCGAATCACCCGCACTATGCGGCGGCTGACTGCACGAATGTATTCATGCAAACTGTGTCTTCGCCGAACGACTGCTAGCCTCTCACCTTCATTGAATCCTCTTTGGTTCCAAGCTGGTTTAATCTCGGCATGTCGTGTCTTTTTGAAGGCCCTCCCGCGTCCGAGGGGATTTATTATTACCAGCATGTGGTGCTGTGTTTGCTCTATGATATGTCTGACAACCGTCGAGATCTCTACCAAATGACTCTCACGGGAGCTCGCCTCCTCTGGTTAGCAGCAGTAGACGACACCAGCGCCGTCGGATGCGAATCCAGCACACACCGCTGCTGTGCGCGCCAGGCATCATCATCCCCACTCTCACGACCGTCAATATCTCTGCTGACAGCGAGCGCTCGCTCGCCGATGAATTCAATGACCGGCGCGGGGTACTCGCACAGCACCGGGTCGCTTGCGTTCATGGCAGACAGATTTCGCGACCCCGTTCCGCCGCTCTCCAGCGGGCTTTCGCCGGACTCGTGGCGCCCGACGGTTATGCTGACGCTGGATATTAAGGCGCGGCTCCCCCGACCATACTATTGGGCCATATGCGGCGTGTAGATTGGTTGACGACCCGCAGGGGCGGCATGACGTGTACGTCGAACTGTGGCCGGCGTCATCTTCAGGGAGGGCTGGATCGATCGCATGGAGGAAGTGCACGACGAAGTTCGCGCGTCAGTGATGGAGCACGGCGGAGGCACGGGCAGGATGCGCGCAAAGTGGTGTGAGGCGGGCATGGGGGGCTGGCGGGAGGAGGTCCATTGAGCGGATGAGGGTGAGTCGGTCGTCGGAATCAGAACGCCCGAGATGTCCATGAGCTGGAATGGAACATTCACTTTGCCCTGTCATGTCACAGGCGTGGATTTCGTCTGTTGAGCAAATAAATGACTCACGTTCTGAAGAAGCTCTGTGGCGGATAGATTAGAGACTCGACCACCAGATCGAATTCTTCGTATATAGACTTCGAGCGGCCCTAAGGAGCTCGTGCGTAGAAAATGGGCGGTGAGGTGAATGGGGTCAGGATGTGGTGATGTTGCCCGGCGGTCGACGCAAGCATTCAAACCAACTGCTGGCAGATATCCTGCCGGGCATGGTCAGAAAGCACATGCTTCGACTTGGATAAAAAATCTGACCTCCTTAAATGCACACACATGAGCTAATCAGCTATGCGCAGCGCGTTCTTCATACCGTACACCTTTATTTGACTCTGAGCAGGCCCGGAGGATGGCACGCAGCAAATTCCAAGTTTTATGATGCCCGATGGCCATCGTCTCGCAAGTATACCGAGAAAACGTGTTATTTTCATGAATGAAGTCACGATTTGATAGTACAGATACATCCAGGTGGAATGCGGCACATTCAACCAGTCCAGACAGCCTGAAAGGCGCAATGAGCATAGTTCTGATGAACGGCATCGATAACTTACAGGACCAGGCTGAGTATAGCTCGTGGCCTGAAAATCGACAAGTCAGCCTCATTCATCGATAAATTTACAACGAGCACCATGGACTCACAGTAGAGTAGATGTCTGCATTACGAAGTGGCACATGAGCTGTGGAACGAATGAGGCTAATAGACGAAACGAACCTATCAGGATGCCAGGCTCGTTGCCGGTGTAGACGCCTGGGATGGCAACCAGCGGGCTAGGCGTACCCGAGCCCCCTGTGGAGACGTTGATCTGGCCGCAGGAGAGATAGAATTGCGCGCCACCGAATGTTTGAGCGACCTGAGCGTAATCAGTCAAAGCGCTGGCGGACTGGGGAAAAGGCTGGGTACATGGAGAGCGATCTGCTCGACGCGGAGGAGGTACTGGCCAGCGGGAAGCGCTGTCGGCAGGGAAAATGTGATTTGCCCAAGGTCTGCGGTGCACATGTGAGCGACGCGGATCTGTCTCCGGACCCAGAAATGCACTGACTGTTGTCGGGCCACGTGTACTGGCCGTTTGATACTGTCGCAGAGATCTGATAGACCTTGAACCAGACACTGCCTGAGCCATCGAAAGCAGAGGCGTTGCCGGGCGCCTTCGCGAGGTACACTGGCAAGCGAAGCAATTTCAACGTCAAGCCGACGAGTCGGCGACAGTATGAAATTTACCGTTGACGACACCAGGATGGTAGATTGGCTGGTCGAGAGCTAGACCAACCTAGGATACGACAGGCTCAGTCAAAAATGAGAGTATGAAAGCCCTGCATGGGATGCCTCACAGTTTCACCCGACGACACGGTATAGGTGGACGTGTTGGCGGCAGAGGCCAAGCCGCCGACGTTGCAGCGCAGGTCGGTGGATGTGACATCCGTAACCTGATCAAACCGTCAATGAACAACGCCTTCGAGGACGAGAAGACAAGAAGCCCAGTACCGGTGTGTTATAGTTGGTGTTCTGGCGCACGTATACGTATGGGTCAGTAACAGTGCTGCCGGCCACGAGAGACGTGAAACGGTCTGCAAGGGAATAGTCAGGATGTGCACCTGCTGAGGACGAAGACAACTCACAGTGAGCCAGAGCGGACGGCACGAACGCTAAGGCGACACTAACGAGCGCGAGGGATGCCTTCATGTCGGAGACGGATACAATGAGATGAACGATTGTAAGGGCGCCTTTTATAAACCGGTCACTCCAGATATCGGCAACCCGGGACTGCAGGATCCAGGACATTTTTCCGCAAGGGAGGGCACGAAGTTGCAGTTGTTGCAGGGAGTTGGAGCTCCCTGTGCTGAGAAGCATGGTCCGGAGAGTCCTCGCAAGATGATATCATACGTCAAATGGTTCTCGGATGAGACATATCGGCTCGTGTTGAAGCGCATCCGGTTACTATGGGGAGCGCTCGGATGTATTCCGGAATCTTAGAGTGGTAGAATAGGCAAACACTAGAGTTTCGTCTGCATCATGTTGACGCGTAGTTGAGCAAATCTCCGTAAGAGACAGATCAATGGGCTAGTAGGTCAAGACTGGGGGCAACTGCGGCCCACACGTGTTGAGCATGTAGGAGCAAGCGCTGCGTGAGCGCACGGTGAGGCATATCCATCTTGATAAGCGGCTGAGCAAAACAGCGAAGTTACCTGCCAGCCGAAAGAACGCAGCAATTACTTCGGGAAGAAGCAGGGTGAACGCAAGAAGTGACGGTGATGAGGAGCAGCAGGCAGCCAGTCAACAGAGTCGGCAAGCGAAAGGAGCGGAAAATCGTGCTCCACAACGGCGCCAGGATCGCGGGAAGAAAAGTCGGATGACAATTCCCAATGGTCAAAGATGCTGCGTTTAGAGGAGCTGTCAGACTATAAGCAGAGATGTCGGAGAGTGTGCGTGATGTGAGTCGACAAGTTGAATTCCACCGTGCGATCAGTAAACTTGACTCGGAAGCACCATGTAGTACTGCGGTAGGTTGCGACCCCATGAGTATCAAGTCAGGATCCTGTCTGCTCGTCCCTCCGGTCATATCGTGAACGACAACAAGAACTTTGACGTGTTTGATCTTCATCCCAGAGCCTTACGCCGACCCCATATGCTCCGCCAACCTTGTGCGCTCTATCGTCGGAGGCTCGGTGGGGCACGCATTTCGGGACATAGTCACCGGCGAACTGCTGGAATGCGCTGAAACCGAGATTACGAGCTGCCATGAGAAGCATGTACGCGACGATAGTGATCTAGTATTCAGGTCCACAACCAGCATTTGCGGATGATGCGCTCAAGTATACCCGACGGAGATGGCGGGAGGCGCCGACTTGCAGGGAGTGCGCTGCGAGCAGTCTCACTAATGTTGGGCCCCTGCCTCTGCCTCTGCGCTCGAGCCTGCCATGGAGAGCATGGCTCATAAGTCCCGGGCCCAAGTTGCGGGTTTGCAGGGAAGGTGGAAGAGGCAACCTGCGCCAACTCGGAGTCCACCATCGATATTGCCCACTGTTGCTTATCTCGATATCTTCGTAAAACTTTAAGGGAACGGCAGTCGCAGGCCAATTGATGGAGTTCGTCAGAAAATTGGCCGACTGTACGAGCTCTGGTACTACATGAGCTCGACGATGTCGACCGCCGTCACAGTTGCCTTGTTCTTTTTACCAAGAAATGACGCGAGAACTCGCGCCGCTGTTGCTGTTCAACAGCAATCGGAAGCGACGGGTCTTGTGCGAGCTGTCTAGACGTGTCAAGCTCGTTTAGTAAAGCTTGTGGTGTCTGTATAGAAGGGACCTAGCTTGACGCGTCTTGCGAGCTTGGGGCTCTGTCAAGACGCGCCAAGCTCGCTCCCGTTTTCCTGATGTTGGCATGTTCCTCGGAGAGGTCGCGCAGGAACGTAGCCAGAAGTCCAGCCTGAGTACTTAGCTGCGCTCCTTGGACCTTCAGAGCTTGTATCTCGTCAGTCGGTTGTGCGCGTAGACTGTGAGCTTGTAGGGCGGTGAGGTCCGTATCGTCGACAATTGTCATAGGCTCGAATGAAGTGGAGTACTAGCCTGAGTGCCAATATTCTGTCATTACATAATGCGAGAACGACAGGCCTGGGCACTAGCACTGCCACACTGACGGTGCATTGAAACTCCGCGTCCGAGAAGTGAGCGGACTTTGAATCCCTCTACCACACCAGTGCGACATCCACACCGCCACCCTCGCCACCCGACTACAACAACGCCACCCACAGGTGCCGTCCTGTCGCCCCTCGGCCCTGCCCCCGCCCCTTGCACGGCTTCCCTGTGACGACTGCAAGCGCCGCAACGACCTCTTCACCAGCTCCGTTGGCTATCGCGCCTCGTCGTCAAAACCGATCTCTGGGATGTGCGAGTAATTTGCGACCAAAACGATGCTGCGGGTACGTGCTCGAAGCCTTGACGTTGGACCCTACCCATCTTTTGACTCCGCAATCATCGCAGGTCGCCATCATCCATTACTCCCTCTTGTATTCATTCTGCGACTACTCTTCGCTGGCTCACCCGTCACCCCTCGTGCACTATCTGATCATCGCAGGCCATCCCTGGTGGATTAACACTTTCGCTGAGTTGGGCTTGGCGGAGCTAGGTTTCTCCCGTGTCCAGCAATGCCATTCAGTGCTCCCAGTCAATAATGGCGCTCTCAGGTAGGCCCGCGTTCGACTGTCATTCGGTCAACAAGCCCACCTTCCTGCGGATATCACGCCTTTTGTCACTTTGGCTCTCGATAGTGAACACTGCACAGTGCTGGCAACGTCACTCTGCGCTTTCGACACTCACCTCCACGCGTGGGGAAAAGGTAAACACTCGCAAATAGGCGTATACAGTTTTGGTCCATGGCGATTCTAGGCGACAATCACGTGATCTTCACCTCAGGAGATGCTCACAACGTCAAGACTAGATATTGTCATCGAATCCTGACTCGCATCCTATGTGAATCGATTTGTTTCAACTAAGCCTATTTTGAGAAGATCGCAAGAAGGCGCACTCGTCGACCTTGCAATGTACAGCCTTCTCGGCGTATGCCGTCGGCGCCCATCCAAGTGGGAGTCGTGCCCGCCCGCTCAAGTCCCAGATTTTTCGACGGTGGTCGTCATATCCTATCGTATCTCCTTCAGCATTCCATTCGATGTCTCAGCATCCCTCGGACCGCTCCTCGCGCCACCATCATAGGCAACAAACGCATCCTGAGGTGCCTTTCGCCGGATCGCGCCGTCCGTTCAGTCCAGTACGAGACTCGATCCTCAATTCGTCTTCGGCAAACATCATGCGTAACGTTGGGAACAACACTCAAATGCAGTCGCTGGGCGGTGCAGGGAGGAACGTAGGGAGGGCGCCTGACGGCAGTGTTGTCACCGACAGGCCAGACGTGGTAAGCAGTCATCATCGTCGTTCATCTCTTGTCTTCCATCCCCCCCTCCCCCATTGGACCCTTTCTTGATGTCCATGCATACGTATACTTACGCTGTGGTGCACACAGTCTACTCAAATTGCCCATATGCCTGGCAATGTCTCAGCAAATATCTCCGCCTCATCTCGAGTACAGGTGTGTACATCATCCTAGTGATATATATCTATCGTCCTTTTCCTTCGGGCGACCGATTCCTTACGCTGTTCCGACCATACCATCACTCTCCTCGACGATGTGCATCTGTGAGTGCGATGGTGCGAGTGCGATCATGTCGGCTCGCTTCTTCGCATGGTCCGTTCATCATCTCCTGTCCTTGCAATCCTCTTTCAAATCCTACTCTCCTAGAGCTCATTGCCTGATTGCATATTGACAGCGTGCTGGCCACGTCTTTCCTGCCACGCAGTCTACACCTGCCGATGTTTACTGCACCATGCCAGGCTCCCCGCCAACACAGGTATGTATCCTTCACTCCTGAAGCAAGCTCCTCGCTTGCGGAGGCAATGCTGGTCTGCAGATCTACAGCGCCAGCATTGGGCATGGGGCGTTCGCCAGCATCGTCCTTGAATTCGAGAAGCCGTCCTCGACTCGATACAAAGAGGATCGGCGTGCGAACAATTTACGCGTTCGCCTTCCCGAAATAGTACCAAGCGCCTAACTAATCACACCTCCCGCAGGTGTGGTCAACGCCGTCGTCAGCACCCATTGATAACAGGAGGAGCAACGACAGCATCGTCCCGCACTCGTCGACGGCCACGACCTCTGGTGGCCCTCGGCCGTACGCAGCCAACTGGGGATTCGCGCAAGACCCGCGCTGCACACCTGTCCAGGGCGATGTTCGTTCCACGATGGCCCCGCTGGCGAGAGGGAGCGCGGGCCCGCTGCAAAAGCAACCATCGCATCGCTTTGCATACGGCAGGCCGGTGCAGTTCCAGCCGCGCCCCGTGCAGCAGCGGGCTCGCGGGCGGGACAGGGCGAACGGTGGGAAGGACAGTCCGCGCGACTGGATGGACGTCATGAAGAGCAATGGCGGCGGTAGAAAGTGAGTGGCCGTGCGGAGTGCGACTCGGTTGTTTTACTTGAAATATAAACCGTAGCAGGTGTCGATTTGTACTTATCATGTCGGACATTGCGACTCCATTCTTGTACATATTCGTTTTCGTAGCTTATATATTGAATAACAGGAGTCTCGCATCATCGGCCACGGCTCAACTCATCCTCAGCCTCATACACCCTGATAAGTGGCTGAGCAAAGCAGCGGGCAAGGGAATGCAGCGATGACCTTCGGAGAAAAGCAGTGTCAAGAAGTGACTACTGATGGGGCGCTTCTACATGCGGCCAGGCAAACACCGCACAAGCGCACGCCGGAGCGGAAAGAAGTTGTCCGTTAGAACAAGGTATTCACTTTACGAGCCTTAACAACAGCCACCGGCCCTCCAGCCCGTTGCCGGCGCCGTCTGGTCATGCCGTGGGCGCCCGAATTTCCTGATGTCGGATGTCTTTGATACTCTAGTGTCAAAAAAATGCGCTGAGTTTAGAGGAGCTGTCGAACTTCAAGCAGAGACGTCGGAGAGCGTGCGGGATATGGGTCGCCATTGAATAAGTTGAGTTCTACTGGCAGTAAATGGTAGTACTGTACTGCCGCCTGCGGCAGGTTGCCACCCCAGATTCACATCCCCAAGAGCCAGGCCACATAGCCTCGTGGTATTTTGAGACCCCAGGTTTGTCGGATTGTCCGGGAGATTATTCGAAGAAGTTTGAAGAGTGTCGGCAGACTAGTCCGTGACACACGTCGTAGTCACACTCGGAGTCACTGTGACAGACTGCTGGGCCGTCACCTCATCTCCGTCAAGGGCAGTTCCTTCAAGGCCTCTACTTTCAGTCCGCAACACCTACAATGAGCCTATCTTCATTTCTACTACCTGCTTCCAAAGCCAAGAAAGTGTCTGTAGCTGTCGATGGGGATTTAGACGCGTTATTCCGGGCATCCGTGCGTGCTTCTTCATTTTCCTCTGTGCCCGGCCTCACTGATCTATCCAGGCTGTCGCTCAACCACTAGCTTCAACCTCTGCTGCCCCACAGAGAACCGAGAAGAAGCGTAAGAGGGCTGTGGAGGCAGAGGTTCCCAAAGCAGACGCGAAAAAGGCTAAGGCCGTGAAGCCCGCGGCCGCAGATGCTCTCGATGGCACTGTCGTCGCCGCTGCCCCGAAGTCATCGCCAAAAAGCAAGAAGGAAAAGTCAAAGAAGGAGAAGAAGACTGTGAGCCAACATAAGCCCGAAGAGAGCGATGATTCGGACGACGACGCGGGCTTGGAGGATGCATACCACCGGAAAGCGGGCCAGAAGGCAGGTGCCCCGAAGGATGCGCAGGGCGATCAGGAGGAGGACTCTCAGGGCGATACGGACAGTGAGGGTGACGTATCGAAGCTTGTACACGAGTCTGTCGCAAAGCCGGGGAAGAGTGCCAAGACGCGGACGAAGGCCGTGAAGTTCACACCTGAGGGTGAGACCTCCGAGCAACGGGACGCACGCACGATATTTGTGGGCAACGTGCCCACAGGTGTCGCGAAGACCAAGGTGCGCATCATGCTGTTCGTACTTTTGCAGAGATTTATTGTTACGACAAATGTAGTCATCTCTCAAGCAATTCAAGCGACATATCCTCGCCCTCGTACCCTCCTCCAAAATCGAGTCCACCCGCTTCCGTTCCGTGGCGTTCCAGAATCCCACTTCCAAACTCACCGGCGACTCAAAAGAACAGCCGAAGGCAGCAGACGACGGCCGCGCACACGATCGCGAGCGCGCTGCCACCTGGCGTGCGTCGAACCCGGCTGACGATGATGACAAGGACAAAGAGCGCAAGCGAATGACTACACAAGAAAAGAAGCGCATCGCATTTATCAAGCACGAGCTTCACGAGGAGGCGGACTCGGTACACGCCTACGTCGTCTTCGCGCACCCGGCTCCGCGCGCCGCGAACCTGCCCGCGCTGCAGGTGCTGGACCCGTACGAGGCCGCGCGCCTCGCGGTCGAGAAGTGCGACGGTACGGTGTTCTTGGAGCGCACGCTGCGCGTCGATGCGGTGCGGAAGGCGGAGAAGGACAGCGATGTGGTGGCCGGCGACCCGAAGCGGACGGTGTTTGTGGGGAATCTGGACTTCGCGAGCAAGGAGGAGGATCTGAGGGTGTTCTTTGAAGGTGTGGTTAGCGCGGAGCGGGGGCCAAAGGGCGAGGATGATAGCGAGGAGGAGGACGAAGGTGATGAAGAAGCAGAGAAGGGTGGGGAGGCGAAGCCGAAGACGTGGGTGTCGAGGGTGCGCATCATACGCGACAAGGACACGCAGCTCGGCAAGGGTTTCGCGTATGTCCAGTTTGCTGTGAGTTGTCATAGACATGTTTATGCGTCTCATACTGATTTACCGATGTCAGGATCGACAATGCGTCGACGAGGTGGTCGCTCTCGAAGAAGGCAAACTCAAATTCGCGAAACGCAAGCTCCGTGTCCAGCGCTGCAAAACGCTCCCCGGCGGAGCGAAGATCTCCAAACCGTCTGCCAAATCTTCCAACACCCAATCCAAATTCCCCAAATCCCCTCGCACGTCCACTGCGTTCAAAGCGCCGCCCACACCCATTTCGATACCCAAAGGCAACCCGCAGCTCGGGGAGAAGCTTGCGCACCTGCCCAAAGAGGGGCGCAAGGCCGCGAAGGCCGCGGACGCAGAACGCGTGGCGCGGCGGCTTGCGAAGAAGAAGTCGCGGATTGCCTTGGCCAAGGCGGGTGTGCATGAGGTGAAGAAGGACCGGGAACGTGTACGAAAGAATGGTGCGGAGAAAGTGAGGAAGGTCGGCGCGCCGAGGGAGCAGAAGAAGGGCAGAGTGAGGAGTGAGAAGAGTGTGATGAAGAGGAACGTGAAGAAATAGAGTTCTTGCGAATTGGATCCATGCGCTCGCGTCAAAATTCGTGCTGCACTGTTACAGATTCGTGGGAGAACGTCATTCGGATAACAAGACTGCGACATCGTAATCGATCTCTGCTAGCGAGTGCTTCTGCTTGCTGCGAATCACAAGCATGAATATATGGTGTCCATTTAGTCCGGAGACACTCACCGATGCTTCAGTACTTGTGGGGATCGCAACAGAGGCTCACCATGAGCGTCTTGCAAGCTGAAAGTGTAAGACTCGAATTTCTTCTTGAAGTCGGGATTTCCTGACGCGATCTGGCCCCGGAACCACCCATACACCTGCCATTCGCCACATATCCGCACATGACGCAGAGAGGCACTGTGTATGTCCGCGAGGCCATCGAGCAGGCCATAGGTAGGCGACACGGATTTCGGAAGGACTCTGAAGTGCAGGGAAAGAGCTGTCACAGATGCCGGGATATCGGTGAGGGGGAAGAGGCCGGTCCAATTCTCCACGTAGAGCCCTAGGTGCATCAAATTGGGGCAGTAGCGTGCGAGAACGCTGATGTACGGGAGAATATTCGATGCGGGGCCCCATTCCAGCACAATATCGACGGAGGTGAGCTGAGGACCATGCCACCGTATGAAACCCGCGAAGACATCGATGATGTGCGCTCTGTCATATACATGGCATAGGAGGCGCTGTAAGTGGGGGTATGGAGGTTGGTGTTTGTGGGTATCGCCGTCATGCTTGCCAAACGCGCGCGCGAGAGACATGTCGATGTCTATAGCCAAAAAGGACAGTTCGGTGAGCGGGCTGGGGACGTCCCATCCGCGGTCTAAATGCCGAGGGGGCGGAAACCACAACGCCCGCAAATGCGGGGTGTCCACTAGTACCTCGCCGATGTGCCATACCAACGGGCTCCCATTTTCACAGAGGGCGAGTCTGCGGAGAGATCGACTGCATAAAGTGCCGAGGGCAGTGGTGAGCCCTGAGGTGGCATGGATAACGGACGCGCCCGGTTGGTACCATATTGAAGCGAAGAGTTCGAGGACCTCCAAGTTGTGTGCACGACCAAAAATCGCTTCCAGGTCTTGACACTCCCGGGTGAGGTTGGCAATGAAATCCCTCCACGCCACGTCGGTCACCGTCGTATGGAGAAGGACAACTTTGACATGTTTGATCCTGGATCCCAAAGAGGGGCCAGATCCGGAGCCGAGGGCTTGCGTTCGCGCGTCGGACGACTGTAGCGCTTGCGCGAGCGCACGAATGGCGTGGGGGGTCGCCACATACACGTACTCGTATAAACGGGGCAGCATCATCGACGACCACGACCGACACACAAGGCGAAGGCGGGCACCCGTCACGACGCGAGACTGCGCCCGGATATCGTCCTCGGCTTCGGTAATAGCCCGATAATGGCGGACGAGGTCGACTGGAAGAGGATATGGAGGATCAACCTCAAGGGCGCCGGGGAGAACGATGGCCCAGTCAAAGATAGTTTGCCATATTTCTGGAGGGATTTCGCGAGTTTGCATCCTTGTAACCTCCTTGATCTACTGGCCTGTGCCATTATGCGTTAGCTGCGTTCGAGGAGACACAGAGTGTGGCGGGTAAAGTGGAACTCACCGCCGGATCAGAACGAACAGATCGATGCAGCCAGTGATGATAATATGGGAAGAATGGAGAGGGAAGGAGTACATAGGGCGATGAAAGGAACGCGTACTGTAGAGCCGCCGCGTGTTGCTGCGGCAGTGGCAGTGCCTACATACCACCAGGAGTCAACGAAAGCCAGCGGAGTTTACAGCTACTTTTCCCTCCTGCTAAACCGGACGAATCTTCATTTAGACGTCGCTATCATCTAGCAGAAGCGCTACATGTATAGCGTCGTGAATCCATTCCGCTGCGTTGACGGTCATCATAGGGCAGTGTTCGGTGTCAACGTGCTCAGCAACCGCATTCGCCGCCGCTCCGGATCATCTGACGACTAACTCTAAACACAGTTCCCCACAGGTTCCCCAGGTCAAAACAGTTAGCGTTGTGTGCCAGGTAATTCAATCGTATCCAAGATTCGCGAACTGAGATCTGAGAGCAGACAGCAAAGTCCCGCAACGTTGCGTGGAAACAAGGCGTCAACTCCTTAAAGCTCTTTATCCGTGCATCCTCGCGCCCAACCTCTCCAACCCTGCACCGCTCGCAGCGCGGCCTGAGTGCTCCGACAGTCGTGTGCTATTATATTTGATCCGGGTCGCAAAATATTATACACGGGTGTTCGCGACGGTAAAGAGCGGTAAATTCACGAAAGACTCCCCTGTGTGCGAGATCCCCTGAAGCTCCCCTACATAATAGATGCATTGCCGAATATACCTGCGCGACCGCTTGAACAGCTTCTCCACTGTTGGACTTCTGAATTTCGCTCAATCTTCTTCAGCATGCTCCGCCTCCCTCTTCTCGCTGTTGCGTCCCTCGCCTCCTATTGTGCAGGTGCTGATCTCGGTCCATTGCGGTTCCCCAACGCGCAGAGCATCAATATATGGAAGTTGCGCGCGAAACGCCTTCAAGCGGACGCTGTCTTGAGTGCACGGGACACGTCTTTCCCTGTGTCCACATTCACGCAACCACTGGACCATTTCCATGGCACGACCAACGCGACATTCGGGCAGCGCTACTGGGTCAGCACACGTCATTACAAACCGGGCACAGGCGCACCAGTCATCGTGTTGGACGGCGGCGAAACTGGCGGAGCGAATCGTCTGCCGTTCATGGACACGGGGATTGTGGACATTTTGACGAAGGCGACGGGAGGACTTGGCGTCGTGCTCGAGCATCGTTACTACGGTATGTGAGAAAGATGTCTTATTTTAAATACCGTTACTCATGTGTATCAGGCAAATCTGTCGGCGTGCAGAACTTCACCACAGACAATCTTCGGTGTGTGCAGTAAATTTTCATGATTCTGAGCGCCTTGCTGAATTTATTCATGCAGCTGGCTAAATAACGAGCAAGCGTTGGAGGACTCGGCGAATTTCATGCGCAACGTGAAATTCTCAGGCATCGACGAAGATCTAACCGCCCCCAATACGCCGTGGATTTATTACGGCGTACGAGCCTTTCAACATACCTGTGCGACATCCACGTACTGATATTAAGCGCGTATTGCAGGGCTCCTACGCTGGTGCGCGTTCGGCGCACATGAAAGTCCTGTATCCCGATATCGTGTTTGGTGCCATTGCCTCCAGTGGTCTGTATTTCCAATGCTTTTTCCGCATAGTCAACGAGGTCGCCTTACGACGCACTTCATATAGGGGTTACGCACGCTGTCGTGAGCAATTGGGAGTACGCGGACGTTATACGGACATACGCCGATCCGACATGCTCCGCCAACCTCGTGCGTTCCATCGAGGTTGTTGACCAAGCTCTCAGGTCGCCACACCTCCACGATCCAATCAAGGCTCTTTTCAACCTTTCGGGACTCACATCGGATCAGGATTTCGTGAGCCTTCTCCAGGTACCTGTCTCGATCACTTCCCCATTCCTGCCTTTGGTATCACTCACATATCGTGGCTGTTGCATAGAACCCATTGGATTATTGGCAAAACAAGAACTGGGACCCGGACAGCGATGATACAACGTTCGATGATTTCTGCACCGCGCTCAATGGAAACATGACGAAGCCTTCGGACGTTCAGCGCAATGTGCACCTGCCGGGCGGGCTGATCGTAAATGCGGCCTTACCAAATTATGCGCAGTACATCATTGACGTGAGCAGCAATACTCGCCTTCTCGTCTATGGGATGGAAGTATCTCATTGTGGAGCATCGAATCCGCAGAACTACATCGCGTGGTGTGACGGGACACTCGATGAGTGCTTCGGAACGAGCGACGACTCGCACTATCAAGTGTATGACCTCAGCGAGACCTGGAGGCTGTGGATGTTCCAGACGTGCACGCAGTGGGGCTACTACACCGTACGTGTTTTTCCCTGGTACATATACGCAGATCCTCAACCATGTGGTCAGACAAGCCCCCCGAGTCCTAAAATACCAACCATCGTCTCGAGGCTCTTGGATGTCGACTACCTTCACAAAGGCTGTTTCCAGGTGTGTTGCTCTGCATCTTGTGCAACATCGAACTGACCGAAACGCTTGTCTCAGGCGTACCCGCCGGGGCAGTTCTTCAGCGTCCCACCGCTACCTAACGTCACTTCCGTGAACGTCCTGGGAGATTTTGCCATCGCCGCAAACAGGCTTGCAATCATCGACGGTGAAAGTGAGCCGGCGCCAGTTTTCTCAGCAACGTGTGACTCACGTAGAACCCCTTCATTATTTTCTTACAGAGGATCCATGGCGCCCGGACACCCCCCACAGCCAGTACTCTGCGAAGCGGCGCCCTGACACTGTCACGCGGCCCTTCAAGCTCATACCTGGTGAGCGAACCAGAAATATCTTGTACCGGCCTCGAATGAACGCGGGCACTCATAGGCGGGGTGCATCATTGGGACGAATCTGGGTTGGCGAATAGCTCGGCTGAACCGCCAGAAATCCAAGCCATCCATCAACAGGAGGTCGCGTTCGTTCAGGCATGGCTGAAGGACTTCAAGAAGCCTGGAGCCAATGCTATCTGATTAAACTTGGCCAGCCACGACAGCCCAGCACGTGGAGGTCGAGAGCTCGCAGAGGTGGGAGACCAGGGAGAGACACTTGAGGGCGCCGCCTTCTATGCGACCGCGATCTAAATATGTGGTATCTCAAAATCACTACAGCTTACGCTCTGCGCACTTTCAGAATCGAGCCACGGTGAACGTTTAATAGCGGCTGAGCTCTGACCAACTATTCTAGCTTCAAGCGACGACTTCTCCGTCTGCTCGTGGCAGCTCGTCGACCTTCATCAATCACTTTTGTGATTCTCTACAAGCGAGATTTGCCGTCGCGTTTCAACGCCATCGGTATAACAAGCGCAGTTTGGTGCGACACCGCAAGACACCTCTGCTTCTGCCTCCAATTGTCCTCGTTGTCCTCGCCCTCCGGCGCTGTCCAAAGCTCCCCATACACATCATGTCTACCCTGCGGGTCGTTCAAGAAGCGGGACACCGCATACGCGCCGACCTTCCGCGCGCTGCGCGGGATCGGCGCCTTGAACTCGAGCGTGAGTACGACCGTCGGGCACGAGCTCGCGGGGAGCTTTCCCCCGGCGACCACAGGCGGAAGGAGGTTCGGGAAGAGATCCGAGAAGAACGCGAGCGAGGGGAGCGTGAGCATGTCGGCGGGGTGGGAAAAAGTAAACCATTGGCCGACGTCAACGCCCCCAGACGGGTTCGGGAGAGTTCCTAGCGTGCCGTCGACCGTGGCGGTGACTCCGGGACAGGGAAACGCTAGCGGACAGTTTGCAGACTCGGAGGGGTGTGTACTGAACGGCGTGACGCGCGCATGCGGGGATGGCGGTTCCAGAGTGAGGGGAAAGCCGGGTGGCGGGAGCGTTGCTGCGTTTAGGATGCCGAAGACCAAGTGTGTGGTCATCACCACAGCACCCTAAATGAAGCCATGTTAGCGTAATGATCGCATGCAATTAAGATGTCTCATTGGACGGGACCTTACCGTTTGGATTAAATCTGCCGTGAGATTTGAGAGCGTCCTGCCTGTCCTAATAGCGCGTATGTGGACTTCAAGTGGCCCCAAAGAGGCCCTGCGCAAATAGTGGGCAGTCACATGGATTGGGTCTGGAGTATGCGAGCGGACTTGATGCTTTATACATGCTCTTATGATCAGCGCGAGCAGATAACCTGTGATTGGTGGTCAAGTAATGCGATCCACAGAAACTATGACCAGCTCTCACCTCCCTGTGGAACCCTATTGAACAGCGGGTTGAGTTCAGATCATATCTGCTTGTGTGAAGCTTCGTGAAGCCTTACGCATGTACTGCCCAGTCTGGGTCCGCGTTCCCGTGATACACGTACACTCCGTCCTTCGTTCCAGACGGAACAGGACCAGGGTGTATTTCGCTCGCGACAAAGAATGGCGCCATGGAATGTGGGCCGTGGCGAACAGGGCAGGGATCGACACCACTTATATATTTCTCGAAGTAGCCGAGTCGGAAGTTGCGGATAGGCACGAAGTGGATCAGAGACATATGTACAACATATGTATACAAAGATCATTTTTGTCGACTGAAGTCGAGAACTAGTCGAGAAGAGCAGTTTTCGTCTCACCACGCTGCAGGAGGAAGTCCAGCTAGTATATTCGCCATCCCAAGTCAAGCAAAGTCACTGAGCAATAGCCTGGACGCAAGTACACCCGGGCTTCTGAAATACGTGGAGATCCCAAGGACTCAAGCGTCCGTGACTGTCTTCCGCGCGTGGTCGGCAACGGAGACTAGTGTCTAGTAAGCACTGAGTACTGAGCGCTGAGTAATCTGAGACAGAAGGAAGTTTAGAAAAAATCGGCAAGCTTTCTCTTCGATTTTGTCTATCATCTGCATTGATGTCATAGACGTGTTAGTATAGTGACCGACATGCTCGTTGGTTCAATCAGGAATATCATGTCTCCCGAGGGAATTCGCAGCTCCAGGACTTGTAGTTTGTGGCGCGTGAACTTGGGAAGTAGCTTCTTGTTTGGACTGGGAGGTGTTGAGAGTACCCCATTGTGACATTGGGACAAAGTCCATGAACCGCCATCATAAAATTGCCTGGAATCAAATGAGCAAATGGTGAGGTATGGCTGGCTCTGTAATTGCCCGACTACAAGCGGGACTTGCCCTTGCCCTTCTTCTCGTTCATCGCCATCGACATGACGAGCGCAGTCTGATGGGAGACCAGCAAGCAGCGTTGTTTCTCTCTCCAATTTCCTCCGTCATCCTCTCCCTGCGGCGCCGTCCACAGCTCGCAGTATACGTCGTGCCTGCCTTGCGGGTCCGCGATGAACCGGGACGACACATACGCGCCTACTGAATTTGTTCCACGCGGAATCGGCGCTTTAAACTCGAGCGAGAGCACGACCGTCGGGAACCAGCTCGGCCCGAGTTCGGCGACGACCGACGGAAGGAGCGCCGGGAAGATGTCAGAGAAAAATGCAAGCGATGGGAGGGTGACCTGCTTGTCGGCAGGATCCCGCATGGCAAGCCATTCACCGATGGCTATTCCCCCTGAGGGATTCGGGAGAACTCCGAGGGCTTCGTCGACGTAGTTGTCCAGGTAGCCTGAGAAGTGCTGGAAGAAGAGGAACTGCCGCGGCGGACAGGCGGATGGATGGGTCGTGAGGGGAGTGATGCGGGCATGCGGGGCCGGCGGGTGCAGGTTGAATGGCATTTCAGGCGGTGGCAAGGTCGATGCGTCGAGAACGCCGAAGACCAGGTGAGTTGTGATGTTTACAGCGCCCTGATGAAAGCTGCCTTGGTCACCAGCAAACACATCCTTGGCAAGCGCACTCACGTCTTGGATTAACTCCGCTGAGAAATTGGACAGAGCCTTGCCCGTCCTGACAGTACGTATGTGCACCTCAAGGGGGCCCACAACGGTGGCGCGAAGAAAATGAGCTGTTACATGGATGGGATCTGGGTTGTGCGACGCTGCTTGATGTTGCATGCACGCGTTTAAGATCAGGGCGAGCAGATACCCTGTATATCGTTGTAAGAGAGGCCAATGCACTTTTGCGGACCTACACACCTCCATGCGGAACTCTGATGTGTAGAAGAGACGTCAGTTGTCTATGCTGTCCGAGTGTAACTTGAGGCGACATACAAATGAATTGTCCACTCAGAGTCCGCATTTCCGCGATACACCTGCACGTCGTCCGCGGGGGACGACGCTAGGTTCATCTCAGTTGCGACGGCGAAGGGTGCCATGCTGACGTCCAAACAGTACCGTTCTTCGTGGGTGAGGAACGTATAGCAGCCATCATGGCGAATGAGCGCTCAGTGACTATGAGCGCTGTGAGCGCTCACTGTGTCGCCTGAAAGTGAAACCGCGCCGCCTGCGCTGGGCTCTGTGACAGGATGTGACACCGCGCAATTTCCTCATCGGGTTGTGGTACGGATCGCATGCATGCCAAGTCGCTCTTCTCGAGCGAGGCGTGCCGCTTTCCTTACCTTTTCAAAGATCATATGCGCGTCGGATGCCATCGACGCCTGGCGCGCGTACGTGTATGTCATTTGGGGACGGTCCTCCCTCATCGTGATTGTCCCAGTCGCCGCCGGCCAAGTTGATAAATGCTCGGGTATTTTCTGTGATTCTAATTGTCTACAAGCGAGACTTGCCATCGCGTTTCAACGATATCGGTATGACAAGCGCGGTTTGGTGCGACACCGCCAGACACCTCTGCTCTTGCCTCCAATTCTCCCCGTTGTCCTCGCCCTCCGGCGCTGTCCAAAGCTCCCCATACACATCATGTCTTCCCTGCGGGTCGTTCATGAAGCGGGACACCGCATACGCGCCTACCGTCCGCGCGGCGCGCGGGATCGGCGCCTTGAACTCAAGCGTGAGCACGACCGTCGGAAACAGGCTTGTGGGTAGCTTGTCTGCGGCGACTAGAGGCGGGAGGAGGTTTGGGGATATATCGGAGAAGAATGCGAGCGAGGGTAGTGTGAGGGTGTCGGTGGGGTGGCAGAGGGTGAACCATTGGCCGATGTCAACGCCACCGGACGAATTCGGGAGCGCACCAAGCGTTTTGTCGATGGCGGCCGTGACGTAGGGGGAGGGGGACGCGAGCGGGCAGCTGGCACATCTGGACGGGTGCGTGTTAAACGGCGTGCTGCGCGCATGCGGAGATGGCGATTCTAGGGTGAGGGGAATACGGGGCGGCGGAAGCGTCGCTGCGTCTAGGATACCGAAGACAAAGTGTGTGGTGATGACCACACTACCCTGATTTGAAATCCAAGTTAGCGCAAGGATCGCATAAGAAGCTGTGAAATATCTCCCAATGGACGAGACCTTACCTTTTGGACTAAATCTGCAGTCAGGTTGGAGAGCGCCTTGCCCGTTCTAATGCTGCGTATGTGGACTTCAACTGGGCCTACAAGGGCTCGGCGCAGGTAGTGGGCAGTAACATGGATGGGATCTGGATTGTGCGAAGAGGACTGATGTTTCATACATGCGCCTATGATCAGCGCGAGCAAACAGCCTGCGATATGTCGTCAAATAATGCGGTCGAAAAATCTGACCAGGTCACTACCTCCGTGTGGAACCCTGTCGAATCCCGTGGTGAGCCTCGATTTTTGCTTCCGTAAAGCTTCGTGACTTACGCATGTACTGTCCACTGTGGGTCTGCGTTCCCAAGATAAACGTACGGTCCGTCCTTCGTACCAGAAGAAAGCGGGTGTGTTTCGCTTGCGATAAGGAATGGCGCCATAGAGTAGTAAGGTGAGCAGGTGCACGAATAGACATTAAATACTTCTCTAGGCATACGCAGCTTCGGTCCCTATGCGATTTGCAGATAAAAACGAAGACTTTCCCTGCATTGAATGAGGGAGACAGGTACATACGAAGATGAGAAAGTCGAGCGGAGTGCTACTTTGATTTGATCGCGTTACGTTTCATGAGTTGGCGTACTCGGATACAGATCCTTTGAATCTGAACAATTCAAGCTGAAGTAAGTTGAGACTCGACGAAAGGACGCTCACAACTACTGTACCCGATAGTACTTAAGATAAACACGTACTGTATATTCCATGCGACTAGATGCGACTCTGTGTCTATAAGCGGCACCTAAGAAAGACTCGTGAATAGAATCGCTTATTATGTAATAAGCTGGATCAGAGGCAAGCACGATGTTTTCAAATCACAGCGTTATGTGAAGTCTTGCCGGGCAACGAAATGCACCCGGGCAACGAAATGCACCCGGTCATCGAAATGCACCCGGTCATCGAAAATTTGTTTGCCTTCGAAGATCGCAAGATGAACGAGGATGAACGTGGACACCGTCACTGCGCACCTCTTCCAAGCTCCGCCCGGGGCCCAGCAGGTTCTCATCGAAGATGGTGTACCTGGCATCTGACCGCGACGCCCGATAGTTCAATTAAAAGATACCGCAATGGGCAGGACTTCTAGATGTCTGGGGGATAAGGACTTGAGAAGTCTGAACCGGGGATTCTACAAATCCTCGCCGCTAACTGTGGGACAAAGTCCATACGCGCCATCATAAAATTTCCTGAAACCAAAAGAGCGGATAGTGAGGTGTGGTTGGCTCTGCAACGGCCCAACTATAAGCGGGACTTGCCCTTGCCCTTTTTCTCGTTCACTGCCGCCGACATGACGAGCGCAGTCTGATGGGAAACCAGCAAGCAGCGCTGTTTCTCTCTCCAATTTCCTCCGTCATTCTCGCCCTGCGGCGCCGTCCACAGCTCGCAGTATACGTCGTGCCTGCCTTGCGGGTCCGCGATGAACCGGGACGTCACATACGCGCCCACTGAGGTCGCGCCGCGCGGAATCGGCGCTTTGAACTCGAGCGAGAGCACGACCGTCGGGAACCAGCACTGTCCAAGTTTGGCGACTACAGGCGGAAGGAGGCCCGCGAAGAGGTCTGAGATAAATGCAAGCGAAGGGAGGGTGATCTGCTTGTCGGCAGGATCCCGTAAGGTATGCCATTCACCGATGGCTATTCCCCCGGATGGATTCGGGAGAACTCCAAGGGCTTCGTCGACATAAGCGTCCACGTAGGGTAAGAAATTGTGCGCGTTGGGAATGAACTTCCGCGGCCGACAGGCGGATGGATGGGTCGTGAGGGGCGTAATGCGCGCATGTGGGGCTGGCGGGTGTAGGTCGAATGGAATTTTAGGCGGGGGCAAGGTCGAGGCGTCGAGAATGCCGAAGACCAAGTGTGTTGTGATTTTTACAGCGCCCTAGAAGCTGAGTTAGCCACCAGCAAACACATCATTGGAAAGCGCGCTCACGTCTTGGATTAACTCCGCTGAGAGATTGGACAAAGCCTTGCCCGTCCGGATGGTGCGTATGTGCACCTCAAGGGGGCCCACGACGGTGGCGCGAAGAAAATGAGCTGTTACATGGATGGGATCTGGGTTGTGAGACGTTGCTTGATGTTGCATGCACGCGTTTATGATCAGGGCGAGTAGATACCCTGTATATCGTTGTAGAAAGGCCAGTGCATCTTTACGGACCTACACACCTCCGTGAGGAACTCTGGTAAGAAAAGATGTCGTCAGTTGTGTGCTGTCCAGATGTAACTTGGGCGACATACACATAGATTGTCCACTCAGAGTCCGCATTTCCGCGATACACCTGCACGTCGTCTGTAGGGGAAGACGCTAGGGTCATCTCAGTTGCGACAGCGAAGGGTGCCATTTCGAAGTCCAGAGAACACAGCGTCGCTCCCCGTCGGTGTTGAATTTATACCAGCCATCGCCGTGAGCGCTCCGTAGGTCAAGCGACTGCGAGAGTCTGGGTTGAAAACCATCAAACATGTTCGAATTGAAGTCTGAAATCACGAGATAGTCACTTTGTGACGATTTGAGCGTGGGAACCTGCGGCATAGGCTGCACGGCGATAACAACAGACGACGACGGCGACGACAGCGACAACGACCCAAGTCTGCGATCTGTCACATTTCCTGCGTCCTCTGGCTTACCATGTCGGACTCGCCTCCAGCGAAAGCAAAACCAGGCTCTCTGCGCGACCGCATCGCCGCATTCGAGCAACAGAAGTCGGCATCCTCTGCCCCCGCCCCCGCCCCCCGCCCTAAACCGGGCGGTCTGTCGCAATGGAAGCCCCGCCAGCAATCCCCGCCGTCCTCGCCTGGCGCCCCGGCGCGTCAGGAGGCTGCAGGACTGTCCGCCAGCGATGCGAAAGAGAGTATCAAGGCGGGCGGCTCGCTCAAGGACAGGATGGCCGCGCTGCAGGGCCTCGGGGCCTTTGGCGGCGGCCCCAGCCCCGGTGCATCACCCCCGCCGAAGCCCGCAGAGAAGCCCAAGTGGAAGCCCCCGCCGCAAGTGACGCTGTCGCCGCCCATCGGCGGTGACGACGAGGATGACCAGGGCGCTACCGCGGCTGCTGCGCCGGCAGAGCCCCCCAAGATCATCTCGCCGCTGCCTACGCCCGGCGACGAGGCGGGCCCGGTGCTCGCCAAGTCGCCGTCTCCTGCTGCTGACGGCGAGGAAAGCGCTGCAGAGGAGGGCGAGAAGGAGGCCGATCCGGAGGAGGAGGAACGCCAGCGTCGCGCAGCGATCGCGGCGAGGATGGCAAAGCTCGGTGGTGCGAGGGTCGGCATGGGCCCGCCGGTCTTTGGACGCAAGCCAGATGTGAAGAAGCCGTCTGTTCCTACTCCGAAGGCAGAGGACGAGGTCAGCGCGCCCTCTGCCGAAGGCGAGGAGAAGCCGGATCCGGCGTCGCGCAATGCTTCCCTCGATGGTGAGCTAAACGGTGCGAACTCGCCTCCCATCGACTGACCAAGTTCGCCCCTCGATAGTACCTGTCGTGCAGTCTCCTCCGTCAGCGGAAGCTTCCGACAAGGCAACGTCTCCCGAGCCCCCCGTCTCCACGGGTGCGTCGTCGAATAATCCTATCTCCCGGTCTGCTTTTAACACGAACTCGACAGATTACTTCCCCGCCCAGCCCACTCCTTCGCCCGGCGCCTCCCCCAACATCCCCGCTCGCATGCCCGTCCCCGCTGGCCCTAGACGCGCCGCACCGCCGCGTAAGAAGCCCACACCCAAGTCGCCCTCACCTCAGCCTGCGCCCGCCCCAGCGGGGGTCGAAGAAACTTCTGCTTCTTCCGAGGCGGACCCGGCGCCTGTGCTTGACGTCGGCGAGAAACTGCACACGAGCCCGCATCCCGTTGATTCAGGCGCTCCGTCGGCAGAGCCAGTATTGCTTGGCGACCGTCAGCCCGAAATCGGCGAGGTCAATGCCAGTGTTGAGGATGGTGGCCACGGTCTTGACAAGCTGGAGGATGTCGCCCCTGTGCCCAAGAGTTTCGAGGAACCCGCCGCTGCGCTCGCCGATCGCGAGGTGTCGCCCTCTTCCGAGCCGAGACCTGAGTCGCCCGACGAGCCTGAGGTCGACTTGCACGCACCTGCCGTGACGTCGCCGCAGACTGAAGAACCACCGGCGGCAGTTGAGGAAGCTTCTGCAGACGACGCGCCTTCCGCCGACGACGCAGAGCCAGCTGAGGTAGAGGAGGACGAAGAGACGCGTCGGAAGCGCATCGCAGATCGTATCGCGAAGGCAGGCGGCTTCAATCCTCTCGGAGCACCCCCTGCCGCAATTACTTCTCCATCGGCTGAAGACCCGGAAAAATCAGTTCCAGCTCGCGATACAGAGTCTCCGGCCCCTGAAGATCACGCACGCGTCATCCAAGATGTGAACGAGGACGTCGGCAAGGCGACGCATCCGCCGCCCGAAAGCAAGGAACCGTCTGCGAGCGTTGGAGGCGACCACGCAGAGACAGCACAACCTCGCGTGCCTTACGGTGTTGTTCAACTTGGGGTTCCTGAGCCCGCAGAAGAGGAAGAGGAAGAAGAGGGTGCTGGTAAATATTAAATTGCTCATTGGTTCTTTTCTTCTCCCGATCCGCCCACACACTAAACATTGAAAGTTGCTGCCACATTTTATTCTGTCCTTGTATGATACGAAGTGTTGATGAAATGTTTGAATTCGTAGGTCGTGATCTACCGACCGCGCCTCAGACACAAGAGCTCGAGCAAGATGAAGCTGGACCAGATGCTGACGCAGAAGGCGAAACGCCGTCGGAAGACGAAGCGAGAACACGTGACGCCGATGAGGCGGATGCGCAGCCCGTCGCCCATGCACCGCCCCCACTGGCACCAGGTGAAGACGATGACGAGGGCAGGCCGAGCCTCGAGGCGCACGCAGTAGGCGCCGCGGCGGTCGGAGCACCTGGGCCTCGCGGCATCCCGGAGCCTGAACCTCATGACGAAGAGGACGCGCCCACGACCGCGCACCTTGCATACGACGACGACGAAGAAGAGGACGACGAGATGGCACCACCACGCATCACGCGCCCCCTGCCCACAGCTCCTGCTCGGGCGGTCGAACAACCCCTGTCACCCCCCGCAGCGCGCCCTCCTGTGCCTATCGCAACAAAGAGGGCCTCCCTACCTCCTCCTGCACGATCTGTGCCCATCCCCATCCCCGGCGCCACACCGACAATCCAGGAAGCGTCGCCTCCCCGCCAGGATGTAGCATCAGTATTGAGAAGATCTTCTACGAAGCGCATGTCAATCCCGCCCCCATCGCGTGCAGCTCCATCTCCGACGCGCGTGCCGACCAATCCATCTGTCCACGATGTCCCAATGACCAACGAGCCCGAAGAGATCGCGGAATCGCGGTACTCATCTGAGCGCGACGCCAGCCCGGCATCTAGCGCACGCAGGCCCTCGGTTCCGCCCCCGGTGTCCTCCGTCGCGCGGCGCGCTAGCAGCAGCGATTCGCGGCGTAGCTACGACGGGCGGCGCGGGTCGGCGCAGCTGTCGGGGTCACCACCTTCTGTAGGTCTCCCGGCCGTTCCAGCGTCCCCCCGCGCCATCGGGGAGTTTTACGAATCGCAGCCTGGGCTTGCGAAGAAGGTGCCACCCGCTTTGGATGTGCCAGAGCCTGATGGTGAAGTTCTGGACGAGGAGCATGGAGGTGAGTGGTCTGTTGTGTCCTTCAAGGACAGGATGACTGACTGCCCTGGCAGACCCGATCGACCCCAGGTTCTACAGCCCGCCAACCTCGAGTACAAGCATCGTGATGCCCCGCGCGCCGCCCCCGTCTGCAACGTCCGCAGCCGAGTCGGTCACATTTCCGTCGGCATTCCCACCGCACATGCCCCCAGTGGACGAGACGCCAGAACAAGACCCGGAGCAAGCTCGTCGGCGCACCATTGCTGAGCGCATGGCCAAACTGGGCGGCATCAAGTTCGGCGCGGCCCCGCCCATGCCGATGCAACGCGCGCAGCCATCGTCCACGCGGCGCGCGTCGGAGGACGCGGGGATACCAGGTGAGGAAGAGACACCAGAAGGAGGGGCGGAACCCGCAGCCGAGCAGACGGAAGCACCTGCGCCAGCAGCAGTAGACGAAGAAGAAGACGAACAGGCGAGAAGACAGAGGATCACGGCTAAGCTCGCCGGTATGGGCGGTATGCGCTTCGGGATGCTGCCCCAGCCCGGCGGATTCACTCAACAGCGCACTACTCCGAGACGCGAAGAGTCTTCGCGCTCTCCAACGCGCTCTGCACCCCTTGCGCGCGCACCTGCTGTGCCACCTTATGGCCAACCACCCAAGGCCCCGCCGACGCAGCCTGCTGAGTTTGATCACGAGGTGGAGCAGGGCAGCACAACCTCAGACGATGGTGTGCAGGTTGAGGCGGAGGAGAGCGAGCTTGAGGAGGTTCATCATGCCGACGCCGAAGACGAGTTCGAGGCCACGGAGGAGGAGGAGGATGCGCCGCCACCGCCGCCCCCACGCGGGGGCCGGCCTCCCGTCCCGCTTGGCCGCCCACCGCCCGCCCAGCGCAGGACATCCGTCGACGTCCAGCAGACAGCCTACCCGCCGCGCCGCGACTCCCATGATACCGGCGCTCCCAGTGTCCTATCGACGCCAAAGCCGGCACCGCAACACTCCGACTTTGTCATGGTCGGGCAGTCCGACGACGAGGCCGCACCGCCGCCGCCGCCCGCCGGCCATCACGCGCGGCCACCGCCGCCGCGCAGTGCGCCCCCGCCCCCGCAGCCCGAGCCCATCGAGCCCTCCGCTGTCGGGCAGTGGGAGCTCCCATCGATCCCGACGGGTTGCGCTTGACTTTGGTGACAGCGGGGCGACGAGCGACCTGTCCGCGTCCGCGTGGTCTGAGGACTCGACCGCATACCCGTCCACCGCACCCACGTCCGTTGCGCCGCCGTCCGTTGACCACACCCGGCGGCCCCTCCGCGCAGCCCTCAGTTGCGCCCGGTTCGACGCATCTCACGCCGGACGAGCTCAAGGCGTGTGGGGCCGCGTTGGCGTGCAGGTGCACGAGGCCGCGCTCTCGCTGCTCGAGCGCTCGAAGCGCGCGCTCGTGGGCAACGGCTCGTACGCGGGCTTCGTCGGCGCGGTGCTTGAGCAGGTGCCGAACGCGCTGCCCCCGCAGAGCGCGAGCGAGTACGGGTACCTCGTGTATGCGCAGACGGGCGGCGCGGTGCGCACGCGCGCGAGCGAGATTCTGCCGGGCGACGTGATTGTGCTGGAGGAGGCGAAGCTGAAGGGGCATAAGGGCCTGCACAATTATAGTGTGATTGCGGGCGAGGGGATGCCGTGTGTTGGCGTGGTGAGCGAGTATGAAGCAAGAAGTTGAAGTCAAGGCGCTGCAGGCGAATCAGCATGTCGGGCAGGCGGTGAGTGCTGTTTGGCCGTTCGTGGGAGGTAGCATACTAACATGATTGTCCGCAGACTGTGGAGTCAGTTAGCTATAGGTTGGAGGATCTGAAGAGCGGGTCAATCAAAGTACGCATACATCCACCTCTCATTGTTACATAGCTAACCCTCGTCCTGTCATCTAGGTATACCGGGTTCTGGAATCGTGATTGATGCAGGCAGTTTGTTGAATTATCGAGCGGAAGACTTTCATCGTGTATTACTTACTGTGCACCTAGAGTGCCCTATGCCACCATCCTACGTCTCCATTCACACACATTTCACAGATGATTGTTGTTCAGTATTCGCATTGTACAAGACAGCTCACGCGCTTCAAGGCGCGGTATAAGTACAAGAGGGTGGCAGCATGGTAGCCGCGAGGAGACATTGAACCAGAGACTGTAGACTGTCAGCGAAGATGGTCCGATGGGCATGGATGCACTACTCACAAGAAGACACAAACCTTAACGTGGGACTACTTCACGAGTGGCCGCACACCCATTCCGTCCTCCTTGAGGATACGGCCACCATTGTAGCTCTTCAGTTCTTTCTCATATTGACCTGTGTGGCAATGCGTAGGTTAGAAACACGTGGTTCATGACGTAGTTGGTAGGCGCACTCATGGGGGCGTCGGCCCTTGCTTTCTTGGACGGGGGGTCGTCTGCACTAGTCTTAGAGCTCGGATCATCAGGGGAGGAGCGCTTGCCCCTGTTTTTCTGGATGAAAAAAGGGTATGGGGTAAGTGAGAGGTCGGACGCGCAGACAGTGACGACGTACAAATCTGTGGTCAAACGTTCGCTTTCTGTAGCCGACGACGGCAACGAGGCGCAAATAAGACATAGTCAGCATATATGCAGAGATCGGCGAGCTGAGGCACCCACTTTTCGAGTAACTCTTCCTGCTTCTTCCTCTCCTCCTCATCCTGCTCGCGTCAACCACGACCAGCAGGACAAAGCGCACCGACGTACCTTCTGCAGTCGCTGAAGCGCTCCAGGAACGAGCCGTCATTCGAGAACACGTTCGTCGGCTTGGGCTTGTGCGCGGAGGAGGTCTTGGACATGTGGGCGGTCGGCGCGGGCGTGGACGACGAGGAGCGCGCAGGCGACGCGTAGCCGCTGCCGCTGGCGGGCTGTGGGGTCGAGGAGTGCGACATTGCCGGCGTTGGCGGTGCGCTGAGGTGCTGGGCTGGCGGGAGATGGGCGACGGTGTGGGCGACGAGGAAGAGTGGTGTCAGGAGTCCCAGTTTGGTCCCCTAGTACTGTATGGAATGTTGTCGAATTGCTATCGAACGCGCCTAGTTCTGGGATATAATCATCTGGATGATTGAAGTACTGGCCACTCGAGTAGAGTACGTGTACGCTATAGTACTGGTGCTATCATAAATGGCCGCGCCTAGTCACCATCGAGGGTGGCAACATCATCCGCCTTATCTCGATGTTGCACAGCTTGCATACCAAGCCTTCTAATCTAGTACTGCTAAAAAGCAAAAGATACAGAGAATAAATTGCATGTCGTTCAAGCGCGCTTGAATGGACCTTTGTGACGAGCGAGACAAAAGAATGCCGGACTAAGAGGGATAATTGCTCGAGGATCTGGCGAGCCCCGAAGCGTATTCACGTCCGCCGGAACTCGAAGGCAAACGAATGTCGGATCGCAAGCCCCCCGCACCACGCGTAGCGAGGTAAGGCACTTGTGCAGATACCACAAAGGAGACAGGGAGATGCGCGGATTGAGCTTGAGCGTCAGCCGCGCTATTCTGTTCAGAAAACATGGCAAACAATCGTGCTCACATCATGGTATGCTAGCGCTCATTATGCTCGAATTTGTGCATGCGAGGGTAATGCGGCGCACAGTGACTGCGCGCCGCGTGGTGCGCTCAGCCATGAGAACAGATCTAAGGACAGACATCACGTCAAGAGCCCGACGGAAGAGTTGAGTCGAACCATTCTTCTAACGCCGTACGCGACTGCGGACAGTGGAAATTTGAAAAGGCTCATAGCGCTGAGACTGTGGGTACGAGCATGCAGGTCTGTAATATGACAGGTTTTCGAGACTGGGTGTAGTACGAGGACATTGAATTTGACAAGGAACGGGATCATTGGTTGACGTCCTCGGTGTGAGCGCCATGTGTTGAATTGATTATTGATGAGGAGTGTCAAACGGGTGGTATGAAAAATGTTTAGGCGATTTGAAGCAGTACTGTACTAAGTACCACAGCTGAGGGAGCTGGGTAGAGTTGAAGAGCGCGAAGCCTGACCAGCCGGCGGCCCGGCCGCAGAGCCGGTCAGTCCCCGTCGTGACAGGTCGTGACCGTGAAGTGCCCCTGCTCTTTTCTCCCAACTGATGCTCATGCCAGCAGCTTGCAATCCATGGCCGTCACCTCGACCTTGTCGTCGCATATCTCTTCTACTTCTACTGTCTGCGGGTTGTGCCTACTTTAACCCGCGAGCAGCCCTATGCTAGACCCGACCTATGATACATTGATATATGCGCCTCCGTCTAGTCCAACGTTGCAGGGTGGCACTGCAGTCTCAAGTCAGCTTGAATTCATCGGTACTTTTTGTCTGCCACATAATCTGTTCTGGCGCTGACTCTATCCTCTGTGGTCTGTGCCTGGTCCGCGCCATCGGGACAAATTTCCTTGGGCTTGACCTGCACACCATGCTACTCCGACCTGCTAAGGATTGACCTGGACAGGGCCTACTGGTGTCGCAGCAGCTATCAAGACTTTCTGGTGACCTCACAATTGTCCATTGGCAGCATCACCGCCCGCTTGACTCGACCGCCGTCATGTGAGTGCCGCCGCAGCGCCAATCCATATGTTCTTGCCACGAACTGCATCTATCATGAATTCGACAGGCTGACGCGGCTGCCAGTGATTCTCTGATGTTCTGATGTGTCTTCCATTGACCACTGCGGAGAAAAGGCTGCCCAAGACGCGTTAATTGACGCATCTTTCGTATTTATACCCGGCGATGGTGAATCAAGTCCGCGGATTACGACTACATAGCAGGTCATGGATCTGCTATTGACGCTGTCCTTGATTTCCCAGGTGAGCCAGCACCTGATGGCATGTCAGCCGGGCATCTGTTGAGCACCACACAGGCTTTCGGCGCCCTTGCATCCCTCAATTTCCGGCAAACAACTCCTCCTGGGCAGGCGTGGTCATCTGATGGCTGCTACACGTCCGTATCGCGTGTCGTCTTTACTTCCGTGGCGAGCCTGTTACCTGACGAATTGGCCTTTTGAATCAGGGATACCGCATCATCGCGAACGCTTGCAGGCGCCACGTTCTCCAACGAGACAGGCATGACCGTCGAGGCATGCTTCGCATTCTGTGAGGTGGACAGTTACGTCTTTGCCGGTGTAGAATTCGGAAAGCAGTGTTGTACGTGGTGCCAGGACATATTGCGCGCGAAATTTACTGAGCCTTCATACGCCGGGCAGTCTGCGACTATGCGATTCAGAGCACGGGCACCGCAACAAGCGCAGACGAGTGCACCATGCCGTGTACCGGAGATAGCTCCGAAATCTGCGGTGGTGCCAACAGAATGAATCTTTACTCGAACCAGCTGCCTGGGCCCACCATCGTCGGGAGTTTCATGGTGAGTACTCAGACCGCTTGTGGAAGTACTTTGGATGCTTCACGTACGTCAAGTTTCCTGCCTTGTGTAGCGCAGGCGCTGAGTGGTAGACCCTAGCGACAGTACAAGCGCGCGTGCTCTTCCTTTCGCGCGCCAAGTATGGACGGGTTCATGACGACTGCAGAAGAGATAGGTTGCGTCAACTCCTGCGACGATTTTGGCTTTTACTACGCAGGATTGGAATTCGGCTCGGAATGCTGTACGTGGATACCATGCATCTGCTCATGCCAGGCTCATGGCATCATATCAAGGGTGTGGCAATGAAATCGGCCCCAGCGGAGTAGTGGCGTCCGTGACGGGTGTCATACGGCATGCGCGGGCTCTCACACCGAGTTATGCGGCGGACGCGACAGGTTAACGGTATTCCGAAAGGACATCTGCGACGGCACTGACGTGTCGAACTTCTTCCTCGTCGCGTTCGTCGGCCCGACAACCTTCGAAAGGAAGCGTTCCAGCGGCCTGCTCAGCTACAATCTCGTCCTGGAAACGGACGACGACATCAACTACACCTTACGGTACGCATATTCTTGCCCACACTTTTCTGTTGATAGTCCATACATGATTCTCAGACGGCCGCGTGCGGCAGCGCCGCGGGCGTCGAGCTGAACATGGCGAACTCGGTGCTGACGACCGAAAGTCAACCCTCGTCGCTCGGTTCATTCACCGTGCTGCTCGGCGAATCCCCCGCCTTTGCGCCGGACCAGCCCCGGCCTTCATCTATTGCGAATCGGTGAGCAATTCCCTTTCGTTTTCCTCATGCAAAATGGTCATACTCATGTGGCAACGTATCCTACAGTTCCCCTTCTCTACTGGGGAGCCGCTACTCGCGGTCAACGGGCACGCAGACCAGTGGGCGGTGTGCCCGAACAGCACGGCAGACGGGAGGCTCGACGTGATGTTCGCACCTATTGCGAATCACCCACACTATACTCTGAGCGAGTGCGCGGACATTTACATTCAGATTGTGAATTCGCCTGAAGATTGTTAGACGCACGCGCGTGCATGATCTCCTTTGTTGTATTTACATACTCGGCACAAGCGCCACATTATCACTGTTCACGGTGTTTTAGAGCGCACATCGGCGACTCAACGACAAAATGGTACGCACCAATCTTCGAGTTGCCCGGAAACCGACGCTGCTCACGAACGGTCAGATGTCTTGCGGTTATGTCCCGCGAGCAACACGCACCGCCGGTGACAATGCGCCGGTGACGAGGACTTTTAAATTTGCGGGTGCAGAGACGGGTGGTGCTTAGTACGGGTGTCTCGGTTACAGCGAATGAATTGTCACGCGCTGCGCACGCGGGCCTACCCGGGGCCCGTGGCAGCGATGGGCCGCCTTGATATCTGTCTCCCATTTCCCGTTCAATATGTAGTTCGCCACAGATTCTGCTTCTATGCTAATCATGCGCTTGCTTCTATCGCCCGTCCTCGTCATGGTCGGGATAAAACATCGTCAATGTCCCACTTCAGGGCTATCGGAGGCGCATACTTAATCTTTCTGCTCCTCCGAGTTGTTGGTATCTGAGGCTGAAGAGATGTCGGAATCGTCTTGACGCAGAAGGTAGCCAGGGTGGCAAATATTGAGGGTGTACATAGCCAGAGTAACCATGGCGCCGTCAAACACATCTTGAAAGTCTATGAGCAAGGATTGCGGTGATAGTGCTCTACAACTTACTGAAAGTACTTGCGTTGAAATGACCTTGCCATTCCATCCGTCGGCAAGCTCGATTGTACGGTAAACCGATCTTAATAGGACATCTCAGTGCGCTGCATAGACGGTCGGATGAGTGCAACTGACCGGATGAGGAGGAAGAGCGTCATGAGCGACATGCCGCCGAGCATGATCTTCATGTGCTTGTTGGTGCGTCCCGAGGCTGGTTGGGAGCAGCACTGCGCCTCTCAAAGGGTTTATCCTTGACATATCGTAGCAGGAACTCTGCCGCGAGTGCGGTGTAGCAGATGATCGCGACTATGTTTTCAGTCGGTGAGCAACTCAGACAGATGCCTGACACGGATATTACTCACCTAGCTGGAAGACGATACCGCCGAGCATGATGTTGCCACCGACTCTTGCGTCTGAATCGGTTTCGCTCGAAGCAATACCACCGCCACCGCCTTGCACTACGAGGGCTACGAAATCCTGTGGTATGGGTAATGAGCCGCGGAGCAGCCTGTAGCATGGGAGAAAGAACGTACACATGTCAAGAAAATCGTCGTGTCTGCGAATCACCTGTCAGTGCATTGACGAGAAGTCGTGCAAAGGCAGCGTACACAATTTGGGACCAAGGCGGCTGTAACTAGGTCCTAGGCGGCGGATGATACGCCCAAGCAGGATGAAGTTGGCCGCAACCAGTGGTGTGGGAGCGATGATGGTGGTTACAATCCTGCACAATAGCTCAGTGGCTACATGCTTACAGATGGAAAAGCCTTACTGCATCGTGAAAGCTGACTGTGAGTCGACGTTGAAGCTGGACCATAGTCGCCCGCTCCAGCCCGCTATCTCGAGGAGGCCGCACAGCACGGCCGTGGGGAGGAGCCACCAAATACGCCAACGAATCAGCTGGCCTAGGTGAAGTACTAGAGAATGTGCCGTCGTCAGCAACAATGTACAGTGTATACACATCAAACTTACTTGTGGAGATGCTGAAGAGAACGATGAAGACGATGGTGACCCATTCGGTCGGGACATAGTGATACTGGGCGTTGGGGTCAAGGTCAAGGTCTTGGCGAGCTACAGAACGTTACGACAGAGTGAGCCATCGTATGCTTTGAAAGGGCGGCGTGCCTACCCATGAATAACTGGAAATGCTGAAGGAAGGTACGAACTTGAAGCCAGAGGCTGAGCAGCCTGAGTCGCAGACAAAACCCACACGGCGTCTCCGGCGAGGAAAAGCGGTGTGATCAACCGCATGGGAATAGAAGGGAATCCAGGCGTGATTTGTGCTGCGGAATGTCAGGATAGTGCTTGTGTGCGACTGCCACGCGCCATTTAGGCGTCTGTAGGGGCTATCACAACGTGAAATTGCCGCACCGCATCGCAACCTATCGCGATGGCATCCGGCTGGGGGAGCTGGGGCCAGTAGTGGAAGTCTGAAGAGGTGACCCTGGCTGGTAGCTTCGTACCGCGCGCGGAGAGCGTTGAGGGATATTTGTAGACCTAGTCACCTACGGCAGGCTACGACGCGGCGCTACTATACTCCGAGCTCGGATGCGCTCGGATCACATTAGGGGAGCTCAGAGTAGACCGTTTTCGTTTCCGTTTCGTTTTCAAACGCCTTTCGTTTTCGATTCGGCGCCCCGGCGTGATATTACATAATGTCACTCAATCTACGCCGCTGCGCGACACCGCCGCCATTGCTTTCGAGCTCTTCCACCAGCCATGGCCCGTGCTACCTACCACGATGAGATTATCGACGCATACATCACATATATGGCTATCCAGATGGCACTCATGCCTCCATCTTCAGCCACAGCTATGATGGAGCAGCTCCAACGCGATAGCTCAATCCTTCACACCATCCTATCCTCCCGCTACATCAACCCCGTCCTCCCGTCGTTAAAGCCGGCAATCTCCAGCTTGCATGGGAGTATGCACAGGATCCTGCCCATCACCACCGCTTTATCAACATGCTCCGTGTCTCTCCCCACGTCTTCGACACTATCCTTGGCCTCATCGAGGGTCATCCCGTATTCCAGAACAACTCGAACACCCCGCAGGAGGATATCCGAACGCAATTAGCGGTGACCCTGTACCGTATGGGTCGCTATGGCAATGGCGCATCTCTCGAGGATATCAGCCGTGCAGCGGGCTGTTCAGAGGGCGCTGTGGAGCTATACACGGAGAGATGTCAGGAGGCGCTGATGTCCTTGCATGGGATGTTTGTACGGCCGCTAACAGAGGAGGAGAAAGAGGTCGAGAAAAGGTGGATTGATGAGCAGCTTGGTTTCACGGGATCCACCTGGAGGGAGGGATGGGTGATGTACGACGGGACAATTGTTGTCCTGTACAGTCGCCCCGGCCTCGACGGTGACGCGTACTACACAAGGAAGTGCAACTATGGGTTCAACGTCCAGGTATGCTGGATATCTTCTAATAGCTCCTGACTGACATATCTGTACACAGATTGGCAATACACCGTCGAATCTACGAATCGTTGACTATTCGCTTGGCATGACCGGTTCTGCTCATGATGCATCTGCATTTGAGCATACTGCAGCTGTCAAGCATACCGACTGGTTCTTCAGAGGTGACGAGTTTGCATGGGGTGACTCTGCGTACCCTGTCAGCTCGCGGACCATCCCAGTTCACAAGAAACCAGCGTCGTTAGACCGCTCAAATGCCTTATTCGACAAACACGTAGCTCGCCTACGCGTTCGCTCTGAACACACCATGGGTGCACTCAAGGGCCGATGGCAATCCCTTCGTGGCTTACGGCTCAATATCCGTTACAATCGGGACCATATACGAGCGTGTCGGTGGATTTCATGTTGCATCATCTGCACAACGCAGTGCTCGACATCGAAGGATGGGCGAGTGGGACAAGCTTTGCGACTTGGCACTCACGTGCTCAGGAAGAGGACGATAGGGGGGAGCCAGATGATCCTATAGATGATGATATCACAGAGGATGATGATTGCGAGGCTAGGAGACGTGGCCTTGTGGCAGAAATAGTAGCCGCTCAACGAGCAGGACTTGTATAAATGAACAAGATTAAATCTGAGATTGTAAAGAGTAAGAGAGATATAATCAGAAAGAAGAAAGGACTGTGTAGCATTAAATGAGAGGCTGCAGTTAGAAAGGACAAAAGCAAAATGATCAGACTAAGCCTCGCTCCAACTCGTCTGGAACCACAGATGATCCTCGTCCAAGATCTCTGTCCAACTGGCTCTCATCCCAGGGAGGACTATTTTCTCTCTGGCTTGTCATCTCGCTCTCGGGCTCATCATCCGGAGGTGTCGATGCGCGCGGCAGAGATGAAGGCGTCGATGCAGCGGTTGACATAGAGCCCGTGCGTGAGATGGAACGAGCGGGCGTAGCGGCGGCGACAACCAGAGGAGGATTCTGAAGGCGCGATATATTTTCACGGAGATCTTGAAGCTGCAGCTGAAGGTCATCGTCAAGTGCTTCCGACTTGCGGCGATACTCATCGTTCGTCCACAAGCCAATCTGCAGCTCACGAAAGAGGCGGTCGTGGCGATCGCGAGCGTCTTGGCGAAGACTATTCATGTCATCGCGCAGCCTGTCGACAGCTTTGCGGATGTTCTCTTCCTTTGACACCGCAAAGCTACGCCTGCCACATGAATTAGTCCACGTGCATTACCAACAACTAGTATTACTTACTCGATGGACTCCTTCAGTATGTCTTGAATGCCGGTGCGTGACGTGGGCTTGAAGCGACCCTTCAAGCTCTCCAGCTTCTCTTCCGACAGGTGTGCGGGAGTCTTCTTCGCACTTGCTTGCGACGAGGGCGGCACGCGGTTCTCTTTGGGAGTGTGTGGCGTCTGCGGTGGCGATCCCGGCCGGGTGCGGTCGCAGAAGAGTCTTGCGCGAGAGGCGCCGGGCCATCGTGAACGCGTAGGACGGGGTCTATGTCCTCTTCGCGCGGTTGCCGCACAGGTGGCGCGTCGTCGGGAGGCTGATAGTGCACTGTGCGGTGACCGTCCGGACCAACCCCAGTCGTGATGATGATCGGGTTTTCATTTGGGCGGGTGGCAAGGATCGCGTGAATTCGGGGGAAGACAGCGAACTCGGCCTCGATCTCCTCTGCACAGGATGTGTTAGCCTCCAGCGTGCTCATCGGAGATCACAAAATGAACTTACGCCAGATATTCTTGTGGCGTGCATCGGTATCCTCGGATGGGCCATCTGGCCCTATGTAGCAGACCAAATACTCATCTGGACCATCGTCGGCATCACCTGTGTCGACGATGGCCTCATTCCCAGTGAGGACACCTCCACCCGTGCACTTAATGCGCCGAACCTTGGAGTGATAGGTGATGCGTAGCCTACACAAGCCTGTGAGCACGTATGAGGCATCCAATAAGGGTATGGACATACTGATTTATTTTCCCGAGCACCTTTGCTCCCAGACTGACGAAATCCGAGTCCGGAGCATCCTTCCAGAGGATGCGAGCAAGCCGCTGACCCGCTGCGACCTTACTTTCTCCGCTTTTCTTCTGGAAAGATGTCAGTAACAAAGCCCAGATGATGCGTGGGCCACCTGCATACCTCACCACGCTTGTTACCAAACATAACCTTGCGATTTTGCGGCTGTTCGAGCTCCGTGATGAGCTGCAGGAGCAGCTCATTTGGCTTCTTATTTGTGCCCCAGCTGATGTTCTCCTCACGGGATTTCTTGCCCGGAGCTGTCTCAGGCTGGTCGGAGTCCGAGCGGCCGCGTTTCCGGGGCATTAAGAGAGTAGGAGAGTGTAGATTAAGGAGGTATCGCGAGGGAATGAGTGTGTGAGACACGAAGACGCCGCACAACGCGAGCGTCACCTAAAGTCACACGATTGTCACACATCGGGTCACTTATGCCGCGGGCCGAATCGAAAACGAAAGGCGTTTGAAAACGAAACGGAAACGAAAACGGTCTACTCTGAGCTCCCCTATTATCACATCATATACGTCTTCGTAACCTTGCTCTGATGCGGGATAGGATAGGATAGGATAGCAACCCGCCAGGGGGTCCCGATGAGGAACAGGGCGGGGGTCCGCGCTACGTAGACGGCGCTGTACATACAAATACATACAAAATCTACGCCACGGATGACAACAACCCCAAAACTGCTTCGTAAATGCCGCGCACAGGAAACTGGATACAACCCACCAGTTGGGACAACCTGTTCGAAGCAAAAACCCACAGAACAGAGAAGAGTCACGACAAAGACTGGCCCTAAAGGAGAGAAAGTAGTACAACAGCAACCAATCTTAGTCCACCACATGAGGACCTAACACGTCGCGTTGTCAATCAGGGCAGTAAAAACCCCGGTGGGGAAAAGCCTCCGATCTCGCGGGCGAGCATGGACTCGGCGAAGGACGTCACCACCAACCGGGCGGCGTCGTCGCCCGAAAGCCACTCAAAGGTGACTTCGGATGTGCGGGCGGGCGATGCCGCAGGCCACATGAACAATATCCGAGTCATAGGCAGATCTGCAGCCGCGAGCCCGAGCGAATCACGACACACATGGTTAACACATGGTGAACCAAGTGTCCCAAGAGTTGTTGCAGCACATACAAAAAGTATCGCAGCAGGAGTTCTGCATAGCAATAGGGAAAGGGCGAAACGAACAGGAAGGAGAGTACCCCAGCAAGTGACCTTAGGCCATCGGACACTGCTGAGGGTGCCGCGCGCCATACGGCCACCTCTCCGAAATAAATGGTGGACACATCCGAGTCTCTGAGGCTGCGGCCCACCATACGGCCACCTGTGTGCTCTCAACACACCTGACCGCGCTCTGCATAGCTCTCCTGGCTGTCAAGGTGCAGTGGGCGACGACGCAGCCATCAGAAACCAAGACAATTTGGACGGTGCGGCACATCGCCGGGTGGGCAAGGTGGACTCGGGCGATCTTCGATGGAGGGCGGTCGGACACCGCAAACTGCATCAACGCGCACATTCAGTGCTCGCATCATCCTGCTCATTGAAGGGCAGGGGTAGCACTGCGAGCCAACTGCTTATATGCGGAGAGGACTGCAGAGACAATGTGGGAACGAGGGCTCCTGAAGGCGTCGCCTGTTGAACAGACACCTCTCTCTACACATGGCCAAGCTCTGCATACATCTCCAGGCCATCGAGGCACAGTGGTAGCGATGCTAGCCAGCTGACGCCGTCGGAAACCAAGGGAGGAAAATGCACGGCCGTAGGCAGGTTGAGCCCCTGAGGGCGTCGCTCGACCGCAGTCGACCGCCTCTCCAACCACATGACGCTCTGCACACATCTCCAGGCCATCGAGGTGCAGTGGTAGCGATGCTAGCCATCTGGACACCGTCGGAAACCAAGGGAGGAAGTGAATGCGCGGCCAATTAAGTGAGGCTGCGAAGTTCTCAAAGTCAGAATTGAAAGTGGCTGGAGAGGCGCAAACAGATTATGTAGGTACGCAAACAAAAGCATATACATTATATGTGCCTACAGTGCTCGACACCTCGCTTCTCTCTCTCTCTTACTTTTCCCGTGCTCAGTCTCTCCCTGTATTCTCTCGCTCTCGTATCTCTGCAATCCACGCTCGGTTCTTTTCTGTTGCCGCCCGCCTTCCATCTGCTGAGTGTTACTGCCTCACGGCGGCCTCTAACATTGCGGTGGTGGTAAAGCTTCGTTACACAGGTAAACATTACATGGACCGACGGACCAGCGTATATTCAGCGTGCTAAAAATCATACGAGTGATCAAGCCAGTCTACATATCGAGGACGCTGTCATCGCGATAGCTAGTCAGAGGACACAGACACCAAATGACATGGGTGCACGCACGGGAAAGTCCTCGGAATCTGGATAGACAACGAACTCCACGCCCATGCGTCGGCAAGCATCATCCAGGTACATCAATGCCCCCTCTGACGATCGACGCGTCGCCGTCACGACACGCAGCTCCTCCAGTGCTTCGCAGGCACGCACAAAATGCCCGAGGTACTCGAGCTCCTCGAAAAAGTCGTGCCAGTGGTACCCGGCGTGCCACACCGTCGGAGGGAACCTAAACGGTACGGTGGGGAGGCGTATCAGGATGCACTCCTGGAGCCCGGTGAACATGGTCTCGAGTCCTCCGTGCGGGATAGGTCCGGTGTAAGACGTGATCGACAGCGCCCCTAGCCTTTTCACGGCTTCATCCATGGGCCCAGGGTGCAAAGGCGTACGCGTCACACGCGTCTCGTATTGACGAAGGCCTCGACCGTCGGGGCTGCGCCCGAGCACGCTCGGATCAAGTAGCCAGTTGGCAAGTTGGTCAGGGAGCAGCTGCATCATGGAAATCCCCTCAAGACGCGGGGGAGTGGGAATGTTGGACGGGGCGTCACATTGAACATAGTCGAGGGAGAGGAATCGTGTGCTCGGCCAGATGTCCAGCAGTTGGTATACGGGTATATGCCCGCCGCTGCAGTGCAACGCAGTGGGCGAGAGCCCCAGCGCTCGGAGTTGCGCCGCCTCGGTTGCGCTGAACATTTGTGTGGGACCGAAGGTGAGTTTTCGGATGTGGGGGAGGTAGGGTAATATGGCGAGGAGCTCGGTATTGGTGAAGGAGGAGGTGAACAGAGCTCGAACGTAGGTCCCGAGGTGCGGGAGCGCTTCGATGCTCTTCGTGAACTGTTCGCGCCTAAGCGCAGTGGGAACGAGGGGTATCCGACGGTAGAGAAGACGCTGTGCGATCAGTGTCCATGACTTGCAGACGAGGGCACACGATGCCAGCGTTCTGTAGTCCACCACATGGCTCTGCGAGAAGCGATAGATCCATTCCAGGATGGCGACGTCGATTTCCCATGGCAGAACTGGAGACATGGGCTGCTGGGCATGGCGCCCAATGTCTGAGCGCATGGATCCATGTGTAAAGCTTTGCTACACTCACCTACTTAGAGGCGAGGCTGGCGGACGAGGAAATTAACACAGCGAATAATAATTCCGAATATCCGATGGCCGCGTTCAGTCGAGATTCACACGATCACGCACCTTGCTCTCGACTCTTCCCACTGCCAGGAAAGTTGGAAACTGTTACTCAAATCAACAGAATCACTGACCTGCGCGAGGGTTATCCCGTTTGCCCGTCGTCCAGGACGATCCGGAGTGGCGCTGTAGGCACTGGGTATACGCTGCTATTACGGTAAGTAGATCTCTCCCTCCGTGTTGTCAGTGCCCAAGATCACAACTATATTGCCTTGGTTCAGCGTCTCGCTGAGATCGGCATGCTCCAACGTCTGCCATATAGTGCGGAGACGCTTTATGAAGCTGTGGCCCGATTCGCCAACGAGTATAATCACGATTTTGACGCACCGGTGCCGACTTGCACGATGGCGGGCGAGAAGACCAAGTCCGGACTTCAGTACGTCGGAGGGGCACTTGTGGCTACGTCGATTCTGACGGCTTCTTGCAGTGCGCTTCGGTGGGGCCCGACGCGAAAGAAGAGAGCCTCATACATTGCTCCAACCACAAATCACGACAAGGTCACAACCTGAAGCTCAAAGCCGACCCTCAGCGTGTCGAATGGGTGCCGCCGTGCACCTCTCCACCAGCGCCCGTTTGCTCCTTTCCGCCGTGCCCCATCAGTCGTGGCGCCCAGCGCCCACTGCGTGTGGCCCAGCAAGACGACGGGAGACCGGCAGCGCGTCCTCCTCATTCTCGATTTCAGCCTCGTCCACCATGACACGCGGAAAGATAGGCACAGATCGCTTCAGACCTGTTGCACCAGGACCGAGGTCGTAGCCCGCACCAGTTGGTTTCTGCAGAATGGCTTTAGCTTTGACGCGCATTTTGACGCGGTCGATGACGGCGGTCCGAGATTACAGGAAGATGGAGAAGCAAAGGGCTAGAGCACAGTCGCGTTCGATGTCATCTGCTCGCCAGAATCATCTTCACCACCGTACCGCCGTCTTTCTTCCAAATGCTACTGCATATCGTACAGACCGGACCAGAACCGAGTATGAAGCAATTAGAATAACAATTACCAATTCTCTGCTTAAAGACTCTCATCACATGAATTCGGTCACCTAAATCGTACCTTCCGCCAAAGCGATCGCGTCCAGAAGAATTTGCCTCTCCTTCGTCCAAACACGAAGCTGCTTGACGAGCTCCTTCATCGTATATGCGGGTGCCTGATCCATGCCCCGCAGAACCAATGACATGTGGTTCATCCGCGAACGCAAGCTGAGTGTTGCCTTGTCCGAGGACTCCGTCACCTTGCGGATCTTGCGACCGGCAGCTATACAGAAGTTGTCAGTACGATGAGCTGCATGGCAGGGAAATTGCGCGCGGCACCTGAAGAGACCGCAGCAAATGCATGGCGGGCACTGTCGAGAGCGGTGGTCGTCGCCGACTGCACGTCAAAGCCCCGCACCAGCGCATAAAGGTCCTCTGAGGCCTGCATGCGCGCGTACCGCACCTGCGACGTGCAGAAAGTATAGCACGACTCGACCCGCTCTCCGTATCTGATGAACTGCTCGAACATTCCGAGGCACTTGTTCCAGTTACTATGCAGATATACCCCTGATTTGATGAGAAACATTTCCTGAGGCTTGGTCAGGAATCGATGCGACGGAGACGATCGCAGCTTGATCAAGCCGTTTTCTGCAGGTCCGAAGGCAGAGCACATTTTGGCGACAATGCCGCCAAGACCACTCTTCATCGATTGTCAGGATTCGGGGCCCGCAAAGAGAAGCAGGGAAATACGCAACAGGTGGTGTATCTCGCAGTCGAGGCTCTGAAGGTCCTCCCTACAGGTTTAGGTAAGGATCAGGTATCTTCCGGAGGATATCGTTCCAGAACTCACCTCGTCATTTCCAAGGCTGCGCTTGAGCTGCCACTGAAACTCCTCCCATCGGTCGGCGTCTTCTTGATCCACCTTGCAGTTCTTCAAAGCCTTTGTGACCCGCCCGACCTCTTGAATCCAGAACTTGTCCAGTTCACGATAGCAGGCCCGAATCTCGCGAAGGAGAGAGTCGACAGTTTCAAACAACTCCGTGTCGTCCGGCAGAGGCACTGCACCAGCTGCGACAGCGATCTCAGGACAGGAAGCGCAGCAACTTCTACGGCTGCCACGCACCAGCTCGTTTGACCTTCTGGAACCCTTCGAAACTGCCATCCTCGAATGCCTTCTGCAGCTCCACCGCTTCGGTCCGAAGCTGCTTGGCCATGCTCAGGCGCGCTTCAAGCATGTCAAGGAGGCTGCGCTGCGACTGGACCTCGTCGGCAATGTCGCGCAAGTATCGGTCCGCGTACTCCTGCGTGAGCTGCAAGAACGCACTGAAACGCTCTTGCTCCCGCTTGTGCGCCGCGCGTAGTGCTGCGACCTCTTCGAGGAGGCGGGACCTTGACTCACTGGGCGCGTTGCGCGCGATGACTTGAAGATGATCGACGAGCTGCAGGAGCCGTTCCATGTTTCCCACCCATATCGAGGCAACGGCTTCGTTGCGACCAGGCTCGTGGAAGGACACAGGAGAGTCGACTGCAATGTCTCTGATAAATTGAAAGAACCACATGTTCTCAGACTGACAAGGAAATGCAAACAAGGCTATACTGACTTTCGTAGTTTGGTCCCGTGTCGCCAGAGTCCTGAAAATTCTTGTAGGGCAGCCTCACTCGCAGTCTGATCCACTGTCAGGTTAGATGCTGAAGAAATTTCCCGAGAAGAGGTGCCGGTTGCCAGCGAACCTGCACATACGTCAGTCTCGCGTTCCTCGCAAAGGTGTCCAAATGACGCACCATTGGAACATATAGCCGCACACCCTATCTTCGTGCACGTTTCGCAAGGCACCTAGCTCGCGTTCAGTAACCGCGACATATGACACGTCAGAACACGACGCACTTGGCGGTCGCAGCGGATCTTCAGCCTGCGGGGAAGCAACGGGGTCAGGATGCACTGCAGCTACAGACAGACGACGGAACGAACCGACGGCACTCTGTACAGGAGACGTGCACGCGGCGGCGCCGCTTGGGGGGTTCTGCGGTATTGCTAGCTCCTGCGGAGGAGGCCATGTCGGAAGGCGCGGTGGGCGGTGGCAGCGGGCGCTCGGCGCCGTTGGAAGCGAATATTACTGCACCGTTTGAGAGAGAGCTGCTGCCAGTGGACATCGTGGACACGAGCGGAGATGCTACTTCGCAAGCTTAACAGGAATCGAACCCTTCCTACTCCAGTCAGTCGTGGCCTGAGGGTGCGGGTGTGGATTCAGAGGGAGGGGGTTTATGATGGCGTGAGGCGGTGCGCGCAGGAGGGACTTTATCAGATTCAATATACACATGTTGGACTCGGAGTGGCTGTGATACGCACACAATACACGCACCTATGGCTATGCCGCAATGACTTTTCGCCATCCTCTGGGCTGTGAGCACCACTGCAAGGCGACGATGGATTGGAATGTCAGTCCAAGCAGGTGTAGCTTCCGATCTACGCAGCTCCCGAGCCCGTCGTCGAGACATTGAGACGAGGGCAACTTGGTCGGTGCACGACGTCGTTCGAGAAGACAGTCCCGTTCCTAGACGTTCTCGGGACACCTCCTGTAAGTGCAAATAAAGAGATAATACTTATGTTCAACCGCTCAAGAGTCGCTTGAGGGTCATGCAGTGCCACTGGCAGCTGGCGATCGTGACCGGAGGTAGTCCGTCCGATTTTCCGGGCCGCTCACCCGGGCCCTGTAAAGATGCAAAGACCAATGAATATGTGCAATTTTTGGTAAGTAACAAGGACTAGTACTGGTGACGGTATTAGCTGCCATTAGAGATATTATACGGTATGATGAGTGCGGAAGAAATCCAACAAGAGTCCCAACTTTGATGCAAGAACCTGACCCCTCAGATTCAGCACCCGGCGCAGTCGCACAATTACTTGTGCAAACCCGCGCCCAAACCAGCAGCCAGCCCAGCCATCGCCGGGCTCGCGACGCCCATCCCCTCCGTCGGGACGAAAATCGCCTTGTTGCCGAACGCGCTCACACGCCTCACCTCCATGCGGCGCATCTCCATCTCCCGGGCAAACTGGTCGACCACGGCGGCGTCGGCGTTGGCCTTGATGCGGATGGCCTCTGACTCCGCCTCTGCGGCGAGCTTGGTGGCCTGCGCCTGCGCCTCTGCGGCGATGCGGACGCGCTCGGCCTCAGCCTTCGCCTCGGCGATGACGGAGTACGCTTTGGAGTCGGCCTCGGTCTGCGAGCGTTGTGATCAGTCGGCGTGTGAGGGAGAAGGGACAGGTAGGACGTACGTTGCGCGCTTTAGCCTTGATGCGGGCGACAGCGAGCGTACCTTCCTCCTGCTTCACCTTGTTGCTATTTTCCCGGTCAACGTTCTACGCAAATGTTAGAGATCGTGATAACGGGAGGCGCGATTAATGATGACGTACAGCGGCCTCAACCTGCGCCTGCAGCGCACGCTTGGTCAAGTGATCCATGGTGCTCGCAATCTCGCCCTTGAATTGGCGGTCGATGACAGCTGCGTATATGAAGTCAGCGTCCGCAACCAGCAATGTATGCATAAAAGCACTGACCGAGATCCTTCAACACAATACCATACTCCAGCGCTGCGACATGCAGGTCGTCCATTGCACGTGTCCGGAGGGCATCCAGGAACTGCGACGACCCGTCGGCGCCTTCTTCCATGTTATCCGGGCCGATCGAGCGCGCCTTGACCATGGAGCTGTAATCCACTTTCGCCAGATACGAATTAGCATAAGGTCAAGAGGATGCAAGAAACAATGCTCACAGTGCGCGACGATTTGGGTGAGGATAGACTGAGTCTTGTCCCTGTAAGATGGTCAGAATACCGTCATGGGCGAGGTAGCCAGGGTTAGCGCACCTCAGAGCGTCGTAGGGGGTCTGGTACCCATGTGTGGCCAGCTACGGCAGAGAGTTAGGCGAGTCTAACTGTCTTCGTCAAGCAGACGTACCTTCAGCGGTTCCGTCAACTGCCACTTGAGGTAAAGCGTCAAGCTCACAGGCACTTGGTCCCGTGTGAAGCTAAGATGCGATGAGGTTAGCTGGTGGCATGCTGACGAAATCGGAGAAGCTTACATGTCCTTAGTGGGCATCTCGAATTGATTCTCACCGAGAGTGTAGAGCCCACGAAGCGTCACGTTCGGGTTCGTGATGCAGTGCTGTCCCGCGGGCAATAGCTCGAGATCATCGCCCTTCTGCAGGATTGCGCAGTTGTTCGCGGGGATGTTCAGGCTATAGCGCGTGAAATGAACATCAGGTATGGGATATGGAAAGAGCAGCGGCTAGAACTAACAACGTCGCCACGACATATGTTTGCTTGTTGTTACTATTGCTGGCTGGCATCGTCACTTCCTGCGAGTAGCCGAGCACAGCACTAGTGACATGGTCCTTAATTACTCGCGCCAGATGTGTCTGGTCAACAATACCCAGGACGTCGTAGCTTCCGGCAATACCGAATGCGACGAAGCCGGAGTTCTTGACGATGAAGATGTGGTTCTGTGAATAGCAATTAGTATTTAAGACGAGGAAACGCGCGAGTGCTCGCAAGTAGCCTTACCTGAGGGTCAGACACCACGGCCGCCTGAAAAGGGTGTCAATTAAGGACAAGGCGAAAGTATGGACGACATACCTGGTTCTGCGACACTTGCACGACCGTCAAGCCCTTGAAGGTAATGACCGAATCCGACACTGGAGGCCAAAGTTCATGAGCACCCGATACATCAGCTGGGAGAGTGAATGAAGACATACTGCTGACGGTGCCCACATACTTACGCGCCCACCAGTTTCGAAACGGAGAACCAGGATAGCGTCCAGGCCGGGTGAGGAGCTTCGGCAGACCACCGTGGTTGATGAGGCCGAGATATCCAGGGTTCACTTCCGAGCCAATCCAATCCGTCGGGTGCTGCGAAACAGATCCATGAGTCCCAAAGCTCGGCGGCGCGCTGGCACACATGACTCACCTTCTTCGACATAATCTTGTCGTGGCCGCTCTGCATCAATAGGGGAGCTCAGAGTAGACCGTTTTCGTTTCCGTTTCGTTTTCAAACGCCTTTCGTTTTCGATTCGGCCCGCGGCATAAGTGACCCGATGTGTGACAATCGTGTGACTTTAGGTGACGCTCGCGTTGTGCGGCGTCTTCGTGTCTCACACACTCATTCCCTCGCGATACCTCCTTAATCTACACTCTCCTACTCTCTTAATGCCCCGGAAACGCGGCCGCTCGGACTCCGACCAGCCTGAGACAGCTCCGGGCAAGAAATCCCGTGAGGAGAACATCAGCTGGGGCACAAATAAGAAGCCAAATGAGCTGCTCCTGCAGCTCATCACGGAGCTCGAACAGCCGCAAAATCGCAAGGTTATGTTTGGTAACAAGCGTGGTGAGGTATGCAGGTGGCCCACGCATCATCTGGGCTTTGTTACTGACATCTTTCCAGAAGAAAAGCGGAGAAAGTAAGGTCGCAGCGGGTCAGCGGCTTGCTCGCATCCTCTGGAAGGATGCTCCGGACTCGGATTTCGTCAGTCTGGGAGCAAAGGTGCTCGGGAAAATAAATCAGTATGTCCATACCCTTATTGGATGCCTCATACGTGCTCACAGGCTTGTGTAGGCTACGCATCACCTATCACTCCAAGGTTCGGCGCATTAAGTGCACGGGTGGAGGTGTCCTCACTGGGAATGAGGCCATCGTCGACACAGGTGATGCCGACGATGGTCCAGATGAGTATTTGGTCTGCTACATAGGGCCAGATGGCCCATCCGAGGATACCGATGCACGCCACAAGAATATCTGGCGTAAGTTCATTTTGTGATCTCCGATGAGCACGCTGGAGGCTAACACATCCTGTGCAGAGGAGATCGAGGCCGAGTTCGCTGTCTTCCCCCGAATTCACGCGATCCTTGCCACCCGCCCAAATGAAAACCCGATCATCATCACGACTGGGGTTGGTCCGGACGGTCACCGCACAGTGCACTATCAGCCTCCCGACGACGCGCCACCTGTGCGGCAACCGCGCGAAGAGGACATAGACCCCGTCCTACGCGTTCACGATGGCCCGGCGCCTCTCGCGCAAGACTCTTCTGCGACCGCACCCGGCCCGGGATCGCCACCGCAGACGCCACACACTCCCAAAGAGAACCGCGTGCCGCCCTCGTCGCAAGCAAGTGCGAAGAAGACTCCCGCACACCTGTCGGAAGAGAAGCTGGAGAGCTTGAAGGGTCGCTTCAAGCCCACGTCACGCACCGGCATTCAAGACATACTGAAGGAGTCCATCGAGTAAGTAATACTAGTTGTTGGTAATGCACGTGGACTAATTCATGTGGCAGGCGTAGCTTTGCGGTGTCAAAGGAAGAGAACATCCGCAAAGCTGTCGACAGGCTGCGCGATGACATGAATAGTCTTCGCCAAGACGCTCGCGATCGCCACGACCGCCTCTTTCGTGAGCTGCAGATTGGCTTGTGGACGAACGATGAGTATCGCCGCAAGTCGGAAGCACTTGACGATGACCTTCAGCTGCAGCTTCAAGATCTCCGTGAAAATATATCGCGCCTTCAGAATCCTCCTCTGGTTGTCGCCGCCGCTACGCCCGCTCGTTCCATCTCACGCACGGGCTCTATGTCAACCGCTGCATCGACGCCTTCATCTCTGCCGCGCGCATCGACACCTCCGGATGATGAGCCCGAGAGCGAGATGACAAGCCAGAGAGAAAATAGTCCTCCCTGGGATGAGAGCCAGTTGGACAGAGATCTTGGACGAGGATCATCTGTGGTTCCAGACGAGTTGGAGCGAGGCTTAGTCTGATCATTTTGCTTTTGTCCTTTCTAACTGCAGCCTCTCATTTAATGCTACACAGTCCTTTCTTCTTTCTGATTATATCTCTCTTACTCTTTACAATCTCAGATTTAATCTTGTTCATTTATACAAGTCCTGCTCGTTGAGCGGCTACTATTTCTGCCACAAGGCCACGTCTCCTAGCCTCGCAATCATCATCCTCTGTGATATCATCATCTATAGGATCATCTGGCTCCCCCCTATCGTCCTCTTCCTGAGCACGTGAGTGCCAAGTCGCAAAGCTTGTCCCACTCGCCCATCCTTCGATGTCGAGCACTGCGTTGTGCAAGATGATGCAACATGAAATCCACCGACACGCTCGTATATGGTCCCGATTGTAACGGATATTGAGCCGTAAGCCACGAAGGGATTGCCATCGGCCCTTGAGTGCACCCATGGTGTGTTCAGAGCGAACGCGTAGGCGAGCTACGTGTTTGTCGAATAAGGCATTTGAGCGGTCTAACGACGCTGGTTTCTTGTGAACTGGGATGGTCCGCGAGCTGACAGGGTACGCAGAGTCACCCCATGCAAACTCGTCACCTCTGAAGAACCAGTCGGTATGCTTGACAGCTGCAGTATGCTCAAATGCAGATGCATCATGAGCAGAACCGGTCATGCCAAGCGAATAGTCAACGATTCGTAGATTCGACGGTGTATTGCCAATCTGTGTACAGATATGTCAGTCAGGAGCTATTAGAAGATATCCAGCATACCTGGACGTTGAACCCATAGTTGCACTTCCTTGTGTAGTACGCGTCACCGTCGAGGCCGGGGCGACTGTACAGGACAACAATTGTCCCGTCGTACATCACCCATCCCTCCCTCCAGGTGGATCCCGTGAAACCAAGCTGCTCATCAATCCACCTTTTCTCGACCTCTTTCTCCTCCTCTGTTAGCGGCCGTACAAACATCCCATGCAAGGACATCAGCGCCTCCTGACATCTCTCCGTGTATAGCTCCACAGCGCCCTCTGAACAGCCCGCTGCACGGCTGATATCCTCGAGAGATGCGCCATTGCCATAGCGACCCATACGGTACAGGGTCACCGCTAATTGCGTTCGGATATCCTCCTGCGGGGTGTTCGAGTTGTTCTGGAATACGGGATGACCCTCGATGAGGCCAAGGATAGTGTCGAAGACGTGGGGAGAGACACGGAGCATGTTGATAAAGCGGTGGTGATGGGCAGGATCCTGTGCATACTCCCATGCAAGCTGGAGATTGCCGGCTTTAACGACGGGAGGACGGGGGTTGATGTAGCGGGAGGATAGGATGGTGTGAAGGATTGAGCTATCGCGTTGGAGCTGCTCCATCATAGCTGTGGCTGAAGATGGAGGCATGAGTGCCATCTGGATAGCCATATATGTGATGTATGCGTCGATAATCTCATCGTGGTAGGTAGCACGGGCCATGGCTGGTGGAAGAGCTCGAAAGCAATGGCGGCGGTGTCGCGCAGCGGCGTAGATTGAGTGACATTATGTAATATCACGCCGGGGCGCCGAATCGAAAACGAAAGGCGTTTGAAAACGAAACGGAAACGAAAACGGTCTACTCTGAGCTCCCCTAATCATGAGCGCTTCGCAAAAGCAGTAGCAAGTTCCGATGCCTACATTGCGAAGCTCCAAATCGAGCTCCTGAAGTGCAGCGAGCAGCCCGTCCTTCCCGACCTTGACGACGAACGGGTGCTGCTCAGCGAAGTAGTCCTCGATCTTCGTGAGCACGCCCGCCTCGATGTGCGGCACCTCGAACGACGCCGACACAATCTTGTGGTGGTCGTCGCTGCCCTTCTCGTACGTGGGGTGCTTCGGGTGCGCGGAGCTCCGACCACCCACGACCGTTGACGCGTCGCCGAAGTCAGATACTGGGCCGGTCATGCTGGGGATTTGAGTGCGGATGAAGGTGTGGGGGTGATGTGAAAGTGATTGTTAGGACTGAGGAGGGGCTTTAAATAGACGGCAGGATCACAGCCCGTCGCGAGCAAGCGGCCGAAACTCTACTACCCCGTGGGCTTTGACCTCACATGTTGTCGTGCGGCCTTGCAGTTTCCCCAGGCGCGTCCGCAGTTCCGCTAAACACGTTGCGGGCTGTGCTGGAGGGGTCAGGGTCATTTGCGAACCGCATGACTAGCATTGGCCAGGTCGCAGAGGCTCGTGCGTCAACGGATCATGAACGCGGGATTTCTTGTAGTTGGGAAATGACAGAGCAGTGCACAAAGGAGATTCGTACCTCACAGCAGCCCCTCTGTAGGCGGTGCAAAGATACGCCTAACTCAGTGCGATGACATGTGGCCCGCACGTAAGTCCTTGGCTGCACGAACGCACGTCAGTCCTGATGGTCGCGATATGTCATACTTCAGACGGTCACGCACTGTCGAGTTGCCAGCGATTTTGACATTAACAGCCTGGGGACGAGCGTCGTAAAGTAAAGAGCTGAAAGTGAAAACTCGGAAAGGTCTGCTGTCGGCGGCGGCCGATGGCCCGATGATCGATCTAGATCCTGGCAGTGGCTATCTCGCAGCATGCAGTCCAATACATCCAACCAGCATTGAAAGCTGTAGCTTCGATTCGCATATCACGCAATATTCAATGCTGCGGTCGCCTCAAGGACTCCTCGAGGCTTTGATACAGGTATAGTACAACAATATAAATAACACGCCGACACCGCACAAAGCGCTAGCGTACAAGGGGGTCGTAAGCTGTCATGATGCTGTACCGTCGTTGTCACCGACAAACCGATGCTATCGAGGCATTGTCCTTGTCCAATATATACTCCCGCGTGCACCCTACAGCGCCCCTCGCAGTCTGGCCCAAAATCCGCCCGGCTGATTCTTGGTATTCGAACTGGAACTTTCGCGGCCAGATCGGAAGAAGAGGCATCCCAGTCTCCTCCCCTGATACTTCGGGGGCGGCGGTACGTCCTCCACGACGACATGCACGACCTCGTACCGGCGCACGTCCTGCATCACCGTCTGCCACGACATCTTCGGGATGCGCACGATCTGGTCCACGCCCGTGACGTGGAATGAGATCCGATCGTTCGGGACGAGCTTCAGGTCAGGGAAGACGTCCTGCGCACAGCCGAGCGCGTCCTGGACGCAGCGAAGTATCGATTAGTGCACTGTTAGCTATTGCGTTGGTAGGCACAACGCACCTCGTACGTCTGCCCGGCCGGAGCATACGCCATTTGATTCTTGTAGCAGTACGTCAGGATGTCGACCATAGGTCTTGGAGGGATGAAAGGCAGGCTTGGTTGGCATATGAAAGGGCTCCTGTAAGGACTCGCACTGCGACTGCGGGGGCTAGGGCACCGAATGATGGTCGGGCGCCCAAAATATTGCATGGGAGAGTGTGACCGCGAGCGGCCCCGCTCCTCGACCTCCTGTGTTCCATTGACCTGCGGAGGGGGGAAATGGGGAGCTTGGACGATGATGGGCGGGTACCGCATGGGAGACCGTGACCGCGAGCGGCCCTCTCCTCGACCTCCTGCGTTCCATTGACCTGCGGAGGCGGCATATCCGAGGGAGCTTGAATGATGATGCGCGTGTACCGCATGGGAGATCGTGACCGCGAGTGGCCCCGCTCCTCGGCCCTCTGTGTGTCTGGGAACACCACGATGGGATGACTATCGCGGCTCGGGGAGCGCGAGGGAACGACGACAGTGACAGGCGTCGGCGTCTCGGTAGGAGGGCAGTGGTACAGCGCCATGATAGCTGTGGATAGCTCAACAGGGGTATTTGGAAGGATAGACGAAGCAGCGTCTGGAAGAGAAAGGATACGAGAGAGCGATGCCCGGGTACTTATACTCGTAATCAGGGCGAATCAAACGCATCCGAAGATAGACGGCGCCTGCACATCCAGCGTCTAGACCAAGTCTCATGAGTACATGTGGCAACAGAGCGCTGATGAGCGAATAGGTTGCACCAAAGGATAATCGCAAAGAACACCACCTGGGAGCTGTCGGTGCTGTTCGACGGCATCTCATATAACCATACCAGACACGAATCCAAGGTGTGTTTGGCGGGTCGGACACATAAATCACATACTTGAAACAAAAGATCGTAAGTACAGCAAGTACACAGAGCGCCTGATAACATAACAAAATGGAAGTTCTCGAGACTCGTATTCGCGCAGCGTTGAATGCTCATACCGTCACGGTGTCCTCGGAACATCGGCGGCTAGATCATCCCGCGGCCAGAGTGACGCTGAACTGTCAAGGACAGCTGTCCTAGGGTGCGCGAAGCTATTGATTCGTACCTTGTCACCATGCCGCCGGGACCAAGTTCCCTTAAACTGACGACTAATTTGTGGACGCCGTGGCAGAGATATCAGCTGTTGTCGTCCATAAGCGCAGGCTAGGAGAGACCAGGCGTACTTCTAGGATTCCGGCTGTCCATTTTCGAGCAATCAGAGGCACAGGCCGGAACATATCGACGTCGAAGAGGAACTCGTGGGCAAAATTGCTGCTCCAGAAAGAGCCGGAACTGCGCCGCGTCCAAATGCCTATGTGGAATAGAGATCAATGCTGCATGGTCGAGAGCACGAGGGCTACACCAGTGCCGCCACAATCCATGGACACCTCCAGCTCGTAGCCCACATCTACGCAGACAGCCGACCTCTCGCGGTATTGGGATTGACCCTGCATTATACTGTAATGAGCCGAGGATACAATCACTAAAAGGCCTGACAGCGATACTTGGTGGCACGCAAAAGCGCATGGTTGCGTACAAGAGCGCGCAGGCATGGACGCACGTTCGTTGAAGGCTTGTCAATTGCACGGTTGACGGCGCTATTCGTAACTGCGCAAGCGGGCTGTTCGGAGCCAAGACGAGGATATCAGTCGGCGATGTATAGGCAATAGGCGACATGGGTACTGTCTGTCCATGGCAACTTTCAACCCCAAATACTGATGTGGGTCAGTCGTGAGAGCGATAAAGCACTGACCAGTCTTCGACCGATTTCAGGTTTTGTCGCTCTGGCAGCTACTAGTCTCCGACTCTCCGCTTGTGGTTGGCCGCCTATGTGAAGGTCTTGCATGTTGATACCAGCTTGCATCTGAGGTGTGCGAGTGGTAGTTGAGGATGCGACATCGAGACGAAGGTAACAGTTGGACTCATGAAGCAGATCAGAGTCACTGCGAGCGACAAAGTGAGACACGCCTCGTTCGGCTACTTGCGCGCACACTCGGAACCCCCTATGTATCTCCTTGCTCTTCATCTACCACAACCATGTTCCGCAAAGCCAACGAAAAGGAAGTGCTCATACATCGTGGGCCGTATATCGTCTCGACGACAGACACTATACGGCACTTGGGCCTCCAAGGACGCCCACTTCCGAATCTGGACACAAGCCGCTATGTTTTGATGCCATGCATCTGCCTTCGTTGTCAGTGGTATGATGGTGGGCTCGACGGTGTCCCCAGCGACGAGCGAGAGGAGGCTGGCATGCGTGATTTGCTCAAGCAAGTGAAGGACGATGTGATACCGCTACGCGCGCTGCCGCCTGGCGCGAAGGTCGTCTCGTTGAAGGAGCTGCAAGCGTCCATGAATCCGGAAGCTGAGCCCCCCACGGAGCCGGTGCCAGTTTCAACCAAGCGCTGTGCGCAGTGTGGGGTTACAGATCAGGAAAGGAAGCTCAGTAATTGTTCTGTGTGCCGGGAGGTACGTCTGCAGCATTGGTCTCCTGTGTGACACCCCCGCTGACAGTGCAATAGGTCAAGTACTGTGGCCGAGAATGCCAGCTCAAACACTGGAAGAAACATAAGCCTGACTGCCGTGAGTGCTTTGGTTCTATCTCTCGTATTCGCTACACGAATATTGTAGGCAAGAAAGAGCCCAACGTTGTTACCGCGCGATCGGTCGCACTACCGGCGGAAGAACTCGACACCTGTGCAAATTGCGCCTCACACAAACCCAAAGGACGCAAATACTGCAAGTGTGGAGAGGCCATGTATTGTTCTGACGAGTGCGCGAAAGGGTATTGGAAGTCGCACAAGGCTACCTGCAGTGCGTCCTCTTCTTATCTCAACCAGCACCCGAACTGAGAGCATGTTGTCTCCGCAGAGCCCGTCACACGACTCGACATCCACTCTTTCTACCCGCTCTTAGCATGCCTGGTTGAGAACTCGCATAAGCTGAAGCCGCCGCACAAAGCCTTCCAGAAAAGTATTCTGGGCACACCTGTGCCCGGCTTCCCTCCTGGGCCCACGGAGTTCTATGACGGTTGGAAGTCCCTCCCTGTTATCCTCCAGAAGAAGCCCTCTCGCCCTCTCTCCCGTCCTTTCCGCCCTGACGCGAATTGGTGGCCCGAGGGCGTTATGCCGGACTCGCGTACGAACCTTTACGACCGAATTCGGCGTGAGGGGTACGTCCTCCCTGTCCTCACCGCTGTATGTCTCGCGTTGCTTGCAGAGATGTACACCGAGCCTGCACCGGCGCCACGCCTGCGCTTAGGTTATCTCACTGCGCCAGTCGCGGACTTCGGCATCTGCGCGGGCTCTGTGAGGGTCACGTCAGAGGACAAGCTGGGATACCATGATCTAGACGACGATACGTCGCAGCACGGCCAAGACCCCGAAGACCACTACTGGATATACTTCCGCACGGTGCGCGGCGAGGATCTGATCCTGGAGTGCAGCATGTACACGTTCAACATGAACGTGTTAGTCCAAACGGGGCCGTACGTCCCGAAGGCGTACGGCGCAGGGATCGACAAGGTGGTGCCCGCCTTTTTCCAAGAGCGTGAAGTACGCCATAACGCCCCTGCGTTGCACTCTGAACGCAGAAGACGCAGCGTGTTGCGCGACGCTGGCTTACAGGAAGCCGTGCTTCGGAATCAATCTGAGTATGCATTCACCGATGCAGACGAGGACGTGCTCGCGAGCTTCATGCAAGCGATCGCGGGCCGCGACATGAACGCTACCGAGCGCCAGCTGGTTGTCGCGCTCACGAAGGAGCACATGTCGACGCTGCGCGGCGTGTTCGAGAACAAGGAGTGGGAGCGCTATCCCGACAGGCCAGATACGGCACTGCAAGGCCCGGCGAACTTTATAAACTTCGACGAGCGCGCTGATGCGCTGATGAAGAAGGTAGAGAAGCAGAAGAAGAAGGAGAGGAAGAAAACAGGGAAGGGTCGACCGAAGCACTCGTGAGGTTGAAGTCTTGTATTTTCTTGTGTGTTTGTGTGTTTCTTGCTTGTTGCTTGTATATCACATGTATGCATCACCGTTCCGCATCACATCAGTGAAGCACATGGTGCGCAGAGTCTGCCAATGCAAAGCAGAGCCAGTGAGGCTGGTGCATCAGCCGCCGCAGACCATTGCGAGCGAGCACAACAGATTTCAGAGAAAAACTGCCAGCGACTACGAGAGCGAAGTACAAGTGCATACGAAGTGGTAGTGGACCGTGCTGTGGAAACCGAAAAGACGTACGGGATGGAAAATTGAGCATGCGGCAGGATAGTATAAAGACTCAGCAGTGAGCGAAGTTGACAGATATTGTGAAGTACTGGCGGATGGCAATCGTTGCCGGTGCGATCCGGTCATCCAGGTTGATACCCCCTGAAAAGAGTGCGTGCAAGCGCGAAAGGCGGCCGGTGGCTACAATGAAACTTGAATACTCGAGCGCGCTGCGCGGGAAGGTTGCTGAGTTGTTGCTGAGCTGGCTACGAGTCGCCTGGACTTATCCGGAGCTATTGAGTCTGCGAGGCACATAGGCTATAGCACTGACCTTGGCTCAGCACTTCCCTAGAGGTGTGTTATTTGTACAAGTGGTCGTCTGTTCTTCAGTGTACGCCCGGGCCGTCTATAGTACGTACTTACGCGGCTCGACTGGGAGTATTCGTAAGCTCTCCATCTGGTCAAGATACTGCTACAGCGGGCCAAGGCGCTAGTATTTGGCAGATCGCCGTCGAGAAGCGCAGAGTCGCAGACGTCTTTTATCTCCCTCTCCCAACTACCCATATCGTTCGATGAAGTCCAAGAGCACCCCCCAGCGACCGGACGAAGCGTCTTATCGCGACCAGTGTCAGGACAGCTTTCGGGCTCTTGAGAAGATGCGGGGAGAAGCAGCTCTCCTTCGCGCCGAAAAGCGGCGGTTGATAGAGAAGGATCTGCAAGAGGCTCGCGATGCTCGCAACGCTAGCGACAAACGCGTGGACGAGTTGACGGCAGACGTCGACTGGCTGCGTGATCAGCTCAGGACACGCCCCCCGCACGGCGATGCAAACGAGAAGCCTGATGGAAAGGGCAAAAATAATCGTCAACAAGACAATAAAACTGCTCACATCAGGGCACAGAAAGTGAGTGTTAGTCCTTGACTGCCTCGTAGGTTCTTTGGTAACATAGGCGGCCGCCGTCTGTTTACAACAAGGCCGTGAATCAGAGATACAACCAGCGTGGGCAAGCGCGTCGACCCAATGGAAAGCACAACGAGGCGGAGCCTGACGCCCAAGTCAAGAAATCAAAGAAGAACAAGAAAAAGGCGGCCAAGGGTCAGTGACGCGGTCACGGTGACGGACGAACTTGGTTGGCATTGGAGTCATACTGGGTATGACATTTAGTGGAAGCGCTATAGCATGTAAGCTTGGCCTTGAAGCTCGACGACCGTCTCCCGCTGATATCGACGTCTGTGACTGTCTTTCAAGGATACCATTGTCCCCGTATTCCGAGTCACGTATGTCGACCAAGCTGTACATGGTCAATGCAAGGAAAGCGACGAGTCTAAATTGCATTACCTGAGCTTTTGCTGCAGCCAGCAGCTGTGATGACCCTTATTATCGCCACTTTCCAGTGTAGTTATACCCAAGGCACGGCCAGCGATCCACCATGAACTCGGCAGGATAGGACTTCCGTGGCCTGGATGGAAGGTATGAACAGCAACAAGGTGAAGCAGGATGAAGGTACACTCGCTGTCGCTCGCATCAAGGCCGCGCAACGCATGTGCTACCTTCCCCTCCTACTTCACATGCCAACTGATCACAACGCTCGCAGATGAGACCGAGACCGACTCCGAAGGGTACTTTGTCATCGAGGCGAAAGCTGACCGAGCGCATTCACCTCGCCGCGATGGCTCAGGCGCACGAAGCTCGAGAGTCCGTCGAAATCGATGAGAATGCAGCGTCGCTGGAGATGGGCGCGCTCGCGAGTCGCAGACGGTGATTTTTATTCAGGCGGGGCCGCGGCACCGGGCCGGGCAATGCGGCCCGGCCGGCCCGAAGACGGGACGGCCTGCTCTGGGCCAAACTTCCCATCCTGTTCGCAACATCTCATCTAACGCCGACACATCAATGCCCACCGCAGATATCTACTCAATAGTGATGGGATTCACGCCTTGGTATAGTTTTCCGTTCTCGCCTTATGACTCTCCAGCCTTAATGAGCCGCCAGAGCACTGATGTTCCCGCCGACCCCTTCCGCCAACCCTCTCGGCAGCCAGTGACACGGCTTTAAATGCCCCCACGGCACCCGCCATTAACTCTCCCGCTCCCGCCCCCTTCTCCACCTCCGCCTCTCCCACCACCCCTCTCAATGTACTCAATGACCTTGCCAGCGGCTACAGCGGGTCCCCCAAGTTCGTCAAATTTTTCACCGTCGTCCTCGCTCACGTAATGTCGACGTGTGCATCCATGCTGGAGCTGGAACGGGTCTATCATCTCCTCGCAGGCGTTCATGGCACTTTTGGCTGCAACGGGGTCCACAAGGAAGGCGATGGTGCGAGCTGGCTGCTGGCACCCCGAGCACCGTCGGCGTGGATGTCATGTTCAATCATTATGTCCTTGCGTTCATTGCATGTCTGTTGACCCCGGATTTCTACAATGAGTCAGCCAGGTTCCTATATTGTCATGCTTCACTGTTTAACAATACTGCCTGAGGTGTCACTTTCATAGCATTCGTGGCCCATGCCATCGCCACTCACGTTCAATTGCCCCGATTCGTAAATCATTTTTCACATGCAGTTACACTAAGTATTTGCTCTAGAAGGCGCCATGCAGGCCGATCACCCGCAGTGGTATCGCGCTAACCTTGCACCCTGAAGTCCCTCAGTTGCACCATAGTACTAACGTTAACCAAGCCTGCCAGTGGTTCTGTCACCCCATCGCCGCAACATCTCCGGCCAGCCTGCTTGCGCATCGGTCCCCTTTGCGCTGGATCACAGTCACTGTCCTCAATCCACGCCGGCGCGCAGCTCTCGCGGAGAACAACGAAGTCGGCCTCTGGTGCCAACGCTACCTTGTCCTCTGGGAGGACGAGCGGCTTCTCCAGCACCAGCGTCGTCAGCGAGTCAGCGCCGGGAACTGATATCAGTGCGCCAGTATCGCGCACCCATGGCTCCGCGGAGGGTAGCGGCTCGTGCAGCGCGGCACACGTCCCGACGACGGCGCGGCCCGAGACCGTCAGCGTGCGCAGCGCGGGCGCCGGTTACGCTGCACCATTTTTTGGCGGTCCACATCCCCTGGCTGTCGTCCACGCGCAGCTCCTCAAGGGCCGGCGACGCCAGCGCTTGCCATGCGCCTGAAATCAACGCGTCGATGCGCACCGCTTCCGTTGCTTTCAAGGTGCGCGGTGGCGCTGACAATATCGGGGGGGGGGGATCTGGCTTGGACTGGGTCGCACATCTAGCTTGATCTTGATGTCTGCTGGGAGGACGAGGGGCGCGAGGAAGAGGGAAAGCAGCGTGAGGTAGGCAAAGCTGACAGACAACCGAACGAGACGCGGGAGCGCGCGGTATGTACATCCACTGTTGGGGGCCACGTGAAGGGGAGGACGCCGGAGAGGGCCCGCGACGTAGCAAACTTACAATCATCGCATACGAGAGGGAAGACTAGTGGTTAACATAAATGTGGCTTGGAATACAGAATACATGAGACCGAGAGGCTTGCGAACTGATATCCCTCTGATGGCGACGCATTTGACGATACGGTCGAGCGCTGCAAATACAAGAAAGTTGTCTCAAACAGTTATCGCGGTACAAGTCTTACACCTCCGACGGAATGCGCCCATCTCTGGAGCCAAATGGAGGCCGCGTGACAACAGTGCCTATGCGATGGGTGAGTGTGCAATATGAGGTGGCGAGTCTGGTTTACTTACCGTGGCGAGACTGGATTACTTACCCAAGACGTTGTCGACCAGCCGACCGGAAGCTGCACTCATCGCAGGAGAGTTGGCAGTCGCGGGTGCTTGGCGCGACGTGCCACGCTTTGCACAGAGACATTTGACCTTCCGGACGGAGGCCGCGTCGATTCAGCACCTATACGATGAGTGAGCGATGCCGTGCGGCGATACTGTAATGATTAAGGTTACTTACCAAGGCGTTTGTTGCAAAAATGACCAGCCAACCCGAAGCTGCATCCATTGCATGGAAATTGGCAGATATCGGATAGTTGACGCGACGTGCCACGCGTTGCACAAAGACGTTTGAGGAAATCATCAACGCGTAGGACACGAAGGAGGACGGCAGGAAGCAGGTGCGGCCAAAGTCGATGGCCCAGAGTGTTCCCTCGCGATCGATAATGAAATTGGAATCGCTGAGGTCGGATGGACAAAGGACCAGACCGTCCGCAGTCTCGGCTTGGAAATCAACGCAAAGACCATTGCCTATACGGCGCAGCACCTTGTGTTCCACCAGTGTCAATGCAAGGTACCAAACGCGAGCGGAAAGCGTACCTCGTTCAACTGTGCCTCGAGATGCCCGACCGTGGGGTACTCGAGCGATGACATGCCCTCGAGAAAGAGACCGTGGCCGATGACGCCGCCGCCGACAGGGCCAGGGGCGGTCCCCGCGGGCATTTTGATCTCGATGAGCTGCCGAACGGCGGCTGCAACGGCTTCAACGTCGTCCTTGCTGTGGCGTCCTTTAGGCGACTTGCGTTGGGAAAAGGTCGTCCCTTGTACGAAGTCCATGACGAGATAGCTGCATTGCCTGCGCGAGAAGCCAAGGTAAACCTCGGGGACGCGGACGACGCTCGCAGGGTTGGTGTTCACGAGCTTTGCAACGTGAGCCTGCGTACGGCCTTCATCTCGGAGGGAGCTATACCCGTATTTGACCCAATATCGAGGCTTGCCTGCGACACGGATGCAGACGCTGTTTCCAGCTTCAGCGCACAAAAGGGCGATGCTGTCGCGGGTCGGGAAGTCTGCTGGGACGTTCGCGGAGTACCAGACCGTGTCTGCCATAGCTAGAATGCATGTAAGTCGAGGCACAGGAGTGATGGGACTGGAAGGTGGCCTCACTTCAAAGTGCAGACAGAGTAGGACACGAATGTGCGGAACAAGAAATGATGCCTGGCCCCTAGGGCGCGTTTCGAGTTCCGAGTTCCTTCATATATCAATCCCAAGCTCGTACCGTTTGTCAGCGTTCGACGCGCCTTGCTACCGTCAACCACTTTCGCGGCTAGGGTGCGCACACCGGACGGTTTGTATCATGCTGATCTTCCAAGCAAAATGCCTATGTTTCTGTTGTAAGCTCCTTTGGGCGGGCTTGCGTGTCTTCCCCTGTTCGGAGTCCATGACGATATTGCTTGCACAGGTAAACCTCGGGGACACGGACGACGCTCGCAGGGTTGACGTTTACGATCCTTGCTACGTGAGCCTGCGTACACCCGTCGCCTCGGAGGGGGATAACCCATTATTTGACCCAGTATCGCTGAGGCTTGCCTGCGACATGGATGCAGACGCCGTTTCGGTTGAAACCAGCTTCAGCGCAGGCTAGAACTATGGTCGCAAGAGAGTTGCCCGTGACGCGAGTCGTACACTGGCATACTAGGCTCCCTTGATGCTGGCAACTCCCCGATCCCACCTCTACAGCCTTGCTCAGCCACTACTGCTGTTGGTTTCCATGCGCTGCGTATACGGGCCCAATGCGACATGAATTGCCAGAACTTTGCCCTGGCCTGGATATCGTAGCCTAGATGGAAGGTCATGACGGTATGTGTGAATCCGAGTCACCTGGGCGGCCGCTTCCTCACCAAGGCCCTTGTCTAGCATGTCTTCTGTGCCAATGCAATACCAGCGGCGAAGAAGTCGGATTGGAGTGTCTTGACATTTAAGTACACAGACCTGAGACACATCTTTCTGCGAAACGTTCCACGTCTGCGGATTGGTACCGATGATCTCCCTCGCGGCCACGAGCGCCCACGCCACGGCTTCATCTCATGGCAGTCATCCTAAACATTCGGGCTTCATGGCCACCTCCCTAGAAAGTCCTACAGAAGGTTGGGTACACTATCTACCCAACGCGCTCTATCGCAACCTTCTCTTGCGAGTCCTCAGCGTTTGGCCTCGTGCGTCCCCAGCGCCATTCATCTTGATTCTCCGCAGAACTTGCCTCATAATCTCCCGCCTCGTTGCGTGCTTCTCGCCTTCTGCGCAAAACCTAGCAATCATCACCTCCTGCCCCTCGGGACACGCTTGCCTTTCGGAGCACCCAGCTATATCTTTTCGACCCCGCACGACAGCCCAGGCGCCAGATGTCGTTACGCTGTGCTTTTGCTTCTCGTTCTCTTGCGCTTGGGTGCTCAGCCACAGGTACGCCTAGCACCAGCACACGCATGGCCCCGTGCCCTCGCTGGGCCTCGCGCGCGCGCTCGCAACCCCCTCGCGTCCGATACGCGGTGCGTGGCCGAGATACGAATCGCGCAGGAGAGTCTGGAAAGTTCGGCGAGCCCTCCCATGGATCTGACATTCCCATAAGCTGCCCCTGTGCGCTCGATCCCCCGCCGCGAATGAAGGAAGCGTTGGAGCCCGATGCGAGAGTTGCGGATTGCCTTTGCGCCGGGACGTTGCGCGATGGGATCGGCGACGGCCGCGAGGCGCCTGCTCCGCGAGCGTGGCGAAGCGAGCTGAACGACGGCGACTCGTGCTGCTGTCTCATCTCAGAGGCGTGCTCTACTCGCGCTGCAGCACAAAGGCAGAGGTCAGGGCTATCCCGCCTGTAAACACGCCATCCGGAAGAACGTCCCAATCACTCTTCACCTTCGTCCTCGCCACCGGCCACCGGCAGCTGCCTCATGCACGAATCATGTATCACCAAGCGCAAAAATAACCCGGTGGCGGACCGTCGTCTGATGTTGAACGCACCACGCACCATCGATTTGTTCTCGTGGTCGCCGGATCCCTACGGAGCATACCTTCAAGAAAGTGGGTGCAATGCGCGTTGATGGCTCTGCGATTGTGATCTTCGTGGGTTACGCCTGCGTGCTCCACGGGGCCCGGCAGGAGCCTGCCTCATGTCCTCTTGTACGCGCGCCAGGCTAGTTTCTTGTGGCCGTAAGCCCAAGGGTCCAGTCGCGTGTTCACTCGGAGCCTGTAATTCTGGCACGGGTATCCGTTCCCGCGCGCCCATCGCCGAGATGAGCACACACCATCCAGGTGAAGGGGGAATAGCGAATTACTTGATCCTTGGACTATAGGTTTAGAACAACATACATGATGACCTGGGCGTAGGAGACGGATTCCTACGTCCAGCTAGGCTACAATTGCGGGACCGGCGCGCGATGAAGAAAAGGAAGAGCACAGCGATGAAAGCGACAGCGAGGAAGGGGAGGGGCAAGGGTGCAATGTAAAAGTACAACGTCTCCGCAAACGTTGCAAGTGAAGAGACGGCGCGATGATCCCGCAACAGGCCGGTGCGACCGGCGACGAATACAGTACGTAGGTAAGTGGGCACAGCGAGCAGTGAGGTGTGGAAGCGATGTAGTGATGTGATGTGTGGGTATTGATAATGCGTGAGTTATAAGGGATAGTGGTCATGGCAGGCATCAGAAAGAGCGTTGCAGGGCATAAGGGTGAGGGGGAGGGACATAGCGCGTAAAGAGACGGCGACGACAGGCCAGCGCTACCAGGAGGGTCAACGCCACCATCGGTTATAGAAAGCGCAGATCGCGCTCACCGTACGCCGCTCGTCATCTAGCGGCGGCCGGCACCTCAGAAATACGCATGCGCGAGCTTCAGTGCCCAATACCCGTCCGGGTGCTTCTCGTCCGGCGGCACCCAGTCGAGCCCGACAAACACCGTCTTCGTCTGGAGCAGGTCGACGCGGCGCAGGCCCTTCGGGCACGGCTCGTACCCGGGCGTGCGCCGTACGCGGGCGTTGAGCGCCTCCTCGCACTCGCGCAGGCGCGCGCGGTGCGTTTCACGGTCGTTGCGTGTCAGGACGACGTCGAACGTCTCCTGGATCCTCTGGAACACGTCGACGCAGCGCACGCCGCCCGGGCACTCGATGTGCACGGGCCAGAGCGGGAGGTCCGCGCAGTGGATCACCATACGCGTCAGCTGTGGGACCGACGCGGGCTTGTTGCGCTCGAGCGTTGAGAGCGGCCGCGGGCCGGCGGTGGCGCGCGCGTTCGCGGGGCCAAGGCGGATGTCCTCGACGTTCTGTGTGAGGTCGAAGTGGAGCCGGCCCTTGGAGAAGCGCGCGTTGTATGGCAGCAGCTTCCAGTGTAGCGTGGCTGGCGGGGTGATCGAACCTGTACGTGTCGTGAGCAGAGAGGCGCCTCATTAATTCGGCGATCGTACCAGTTGTATGTGCGCGGGGTCTCGGCGCGTCGCCGTTGAATGAGGAGAACCTCGCCGGCTTCTGGATCTCTGGAGAGGACGCATATCCGTCCTGGGGGATGAGGGTCGTCCTCACTATCACCGGAGTAGTTGCTGCGGGGTGATAAATTGCGTCAGTACAGAGGGGATGCGCTTGCAGCCGCAGCACTCACAGGGCTTGAGGATGCCTTTCGTCGGTACGGCATTTGACGAGGTGCGTGTTCGCCGCCGCACCGTAGGCACTTCAGGGGACGTGGAGTAGCCCGAGTCTTGGCTCGAAGAGGGAGTCCGGCTGTGCGGGACCTTTACGGGTTTGGGAGTCGTCATCGTCGTGGGCGCGGCCCTTGGGGACATTAATCCGATAGCAGGTGTCGGTGGCGGGGCGGGGCTGCCTATCTCCGGCAAGGGTCGGGTATTCAAGCGCGGGGCTGTGGGTGTCGACGTGAACGATTCCCGCATTCTCTTGAACATGACGCGGTCGTAATGGCGGGCGATAAGCGATCGGCGCGGAGGGGGGAGAACCTTGCGGGGCAGGTGCAAAACTTGAGCGAGGAGCGCGGTGTATATGTGAGGCTGGCGTACCTGAGAGCCCGGCTTAGAAGACAGATGAAGGGATGTCTTCAGATGGGCGGGGCCCCTGCATGAACGCAGGACCAGCTATAAGGGATCGCGGACGATGGCCAGGAGCAAGGGGCGTGGGGGGCCAAAGAGCGAGGACGTGCCGCAACATATAGCCACCTCGAGCTCTCCACGAGGCGCCGGCCAGGGCGCAAACCGCTTTCCCATACAGTTTCCGGGCCGCCAATCTCATCCTCTTCTTCCCCGACTGTCACTTGATTATTCCGCCGCCTGCGACTGCGCCATCGCTGCGCGCCACGGGCACTGCTGGCCAGTGATCATAGGATCGCACCGAGGCATCAGGAAATCTGCCCAACAGAGTCCTGCCGTAGCGCCGCAGCATGTCGCCCTCGATCGTTGAGAGTGGTCGGGCACGAGGCAAATCGGAATCTTCCAACTGAGCTGTCGCCGCACTCTGTGGGCGCCTCGTCCCCTCCGTATGTATTGCAATCTAGACCATGGGAGCAAACGACACACAGCCGCGGCTCAGGCGCCTCGTCGATGCTGATTTCATGACTGCTGTGCGCTCTTGCGGGGTGCTGTGAGTTGTGGGGTATCCGCTGCGGGCGCGGCTATCGGCGTGTCAGTCAGTCAGTCAATCAGTTTGCCACGCATATCTGTAAGACACAATCAGAAAACTGGATGACGTGGCCGCAGGCGGAACCTCATGGAACAGCAGTTAAGCAGCGGCCCAGCGGACGCACAGCCTGCGGGAGAAGACGATGAATTACGAAAGGCTGATGTGGTTCAACGGTGGCCCATGCCCTAGGACACGGCCCCTCCGAGTCGGTATGCGCGCACACACAGAGGATTTTGTTCCTTGATTGGGGGCTATTCTGGGCCCGCCGAGTAGAGCAGCTGGTAGGGCGGCACCGGTGTGGGCTAGCCTCGTCGTCGGGGGAACCCAAATGTTGCCGCTGCGGGCGTGGAACGTGGGGTTGATATATTCTCACGCCTGTACACAGGCGTAGTGGCCGAAAAGGGATATGTCTGCCTTATGTAACGAACGAAGCCTTCGGCAACTGCCGACCCGAAAGTTTCGTGAAGGGGCGGGCTGCTCGTTGTCGTCTGCAACGGCGAGCGCGCTGCCCACCATGGCGACCCACATTCTCTTCGAATCCGCCTCTGGATATGCCATCTTCGAGGTCAAGCTCAAGGAGGAGGTCGCTGCGATGACGCCAGCGGTGCAGGCGTCCATCCAGGACCTCGCGAAGTTTGGGAAAATGGTGAACTTGATCAGCTTCAAGCCGTTCAAGAGCGCGGCGGAAGCCTTGGAGAATGCCAACGATGTATCGGAAGGTGTGCACCGTCTGTTCTAGCTTTTCATTCGAATACAAAGCATGGACGTGCAGGAACCATTAGCGAGGACCTCAAGTCGCTCCTCGAGCTTAACCTCTCCAAGGCGTCGAAAGCCTCCAGCATTGTGCTCGGCGTGTCAGAGCCCATCCTCGGCAGCTCCATCAGGTCCACCGTCGGCATCAAATGCGACACCTCAGCCTCGACCGCGGACCTCATACGCGGCATCCGCACGCACGCGACCAAGCTGCTCACAGGGCTGCAGTCCGACGACCTCACCAAGGCGCAGCTCGGCCTCGGCCACTCGTACTCGCGCTCCAAGCTCAAGTTCAACGTGAACCGCGTCGACAACATGATCATCCAGGCGATTGCCCTGCTCGACCAGCTCGACAAGGACGTGAACCTCTTCGCCATGCGCATCCGCGAGTGGTACGGGTACCACTTCCCGGAGCTCGTGCGCATCGTGCCGGACAACTACCAGTACGCCCGCGCCGCGCAGCTCATCGGGCCCAAGGAGACGCTCGCGGAGGACAAGCTGCCCGCGCTCGCCGCGCTGCTCGACGACGACACGACCCGCGCGCAGAACGTCCTCGACGCCGCCGGCGGGTCCATGGGCGCGGAGCTCTCCGACATCGACATGCTCAACATCTCCGCGTTCGCCGCCCGCGTCGTGTCCATCGCCGAGTACCGCAAGTCGCTCGCCGCGTACCTCACCGAGAAGATGAACCTCGTCGCGCCCAGCCTCACCGCGCTGCTCGGCGAGCGCATCGGCGCGCGCCTCATCAGCCACGCGGGCAGCCTGACGAATCTCAGCAAGTACCCCGCGAGCACGGTGCAGATCCTCGGCGCAGAAAAGGCCCTCTTCCGCGCGCTCAAGACAAAGGGCAACACGCCCAAGGTGCGTGGGCTGTATTTCCGCTGCGCGTGTTCGCTTTGCTGATTGGAATCAAATCATATGCTTTCACCGTGTGCAGTACGGCTTGATCTACCACTCGTCGTTCATTTCCCGCGCAGGACCGAAACACAAGGGCCGCATCTCCCGCTTCCTCGCGAACAAATGCTCGATTGCCTCGCGGATAGACTGCTTCTCAGGTATCACTTTCCCCTCTCCCCTGCCCGCACGACGCCGTGTATCTAACGCCGTATCTCCCCTCTACGCAGACGTGCCGACGCCCAAGTTCGGCGAGGCTCTCCGCCAGCAGGTCGAGGAGCGCCTCGATTTCTTCGAGACAGGCACCGCGCCGAAGAAGAACGCCGATGCGATCCGCAAGGTGCTCGATGAGCTCGCGCTCGACCTCGAAGCCGACGACGACGACGCGGACGTGGCCGACGCGGACGGCGAGCCTGCGCTCCCGCTCATCGAGGCCGAGCCGGTGAAGTCGAAGAAAGACAAAAAGGAGAAAAAGGACAAGAAGCGGAAGCGGGACGACGATGAGATGGATGTCTACGAGGACGAGGAGCCGGTGAAGAAGGTGAAGCTCTCGAAGGAGGAGAAGAAGGCGCTCAAGAAGGAGAAAAAGAAGGAGCACAAGGAGAAGGAGAAGGAGGCAGCTGCCAATGTGAGTCTGCGCGTTGCTATACCCTTCGTGCGTTCTCACTCTATTCCTCTAGGGCGACTCGCCGAAAAAGGAGAAGAAGGACAAAAAAGAGAATAAAGAAAAGAAGGAGAAGAAGAGTAAGGCATGAGGCGCTCTTTTACCTCTTTCATGTCACATCTCCCCGCCGCCCCATCGCCCCGCACCTCCTCTCCACCATCCCCGCACGCCTATATCATTATATTGCCCATGTAATCTCCCCGCTCTCATGTGCTATGCTGTCGATCTATCGTCCCTTTCTTGCTGTCCCTTCGCGTGTACTTGACGAGTCATCCGACTGCGTGCGTGTGCCCAAAGGTGTTATTACAGATCGACGCGCGCATACATGCTGCTTAAATTATACAAGCGCGAGGCGCGGGTTGGGCTAAGGGTAGGTTTACAGGGTATGTGGACATGCTGAATGCTGCTAACGGGGTTATACGGTATGTGCAAAAGGAATCACGAAAAACATTGAACGCAAAACAGGATGACGTGGTGAGAAGAAAAGGTCGTAACTGTAGCCGTCGTGGTGCAGGGTCATAACAAACAACAAAAGAACACACGAAAAACTCATGGCCTACAAGGCGACAGCCCTCAGCCTTCAATCCATCGCAACATGCGCGGCCTGCATCACGACGAGACCCGCGTTCACGCCCGACAGGATGAACGCAGTCGCGACGTCCCCGACGGTCTTCTTGACCTCCGAGCCGACGCCGCCGTGCTCGTCGGTGAGCTCCTTCAGCTCTTGGTGGTGGCTCTCCACCGCGAGGCGGCGCGAGCGCCCCATCACGACCAGCACGCGGCTGCGCTCCGCCGCTACACCGCGCGCCTGCTGCACGGCGGCGTGCAGTGGCACGGGCGTCGCGAGCTCCTGGAAGTCGATGCGCGCGAGCGCAGGGGCGAGTGCGGGGTCGCTGCTTGCGTCGCTTGTGGGCGAGGCGTATTTCGCCCAGAGGATGCTGTCGGCGGTTTCAGACTGCAGGCGCGTCTGGGTGCTCGCGTGGCCGTAAACAGTGTCCGGGAACCCAGTGACCTGTACAAACCGTACGCGTAAGCCCTTGCCAGCTCCCGTAGGATGTGGCGTGGAAGACGTACCGACGCGATGGTCATCGCGTTCGCCTGCGCGTTCTCATCAGCTTGACGCTCGTCCACCTGCACACCATCCTTCTTCTCGGCCGCGTCGCGCTTCACAATGCGCACGACCGTCGCCCTAATGCGCGGGTTCGCGCACAGCTGCACGACGAAGTCCAGCGCGAGGCGGTCGTCCGGGCCGCCGAAGAACGGGAGGTACAAGTGCTGGCGCGCCCCGGGCACTGCGCGCGCGGCCTGCCCGCGGTCGACGAACAGCGCGACGTCCGTGCCCGCCTGCCCGAACACGCCGCGGATGAAGTGCGAGTGTATTGCGGAGGCAGAGCGCTCGGCGGGCCCGCTGCGGAAGAGAGAGTCGAACGGGCCCCATTGGCCGCCCGTCGGGGGCTGCACAGGGTCGCTCACGGGTGCGGTGGATACCGGGGCGTGCGGCGGCAGCCAGGGTACGAAGACGAGGTGCGAACCGGAGACGCGTGCGTGCTCGCCGACGCTGGAAGCGAGCTGGTCGTAGGGCACAATGGAGAGCGAGGACGTCATTGGCAGATTGTTGAGCTCGCCGAACATGCGGAAGATACCGAGCAGGGGGTCTGTGTGGATGAGGGAGTCCGAGACGGAGGACTTCATCACGTCCGACGGCCGGTCCGCGAGCTCGATCAAGCGAAGCGCCCCGACATGCACGTCACCCCCGCCAAGATGGCGGGCAGGAGCCTCACCACGCGGGGTACCCTTTCCATTCTCGGAGTCATCGAGCGGCGTCTGGATGAGCTGCGTGAGCGCCATCATGCTCGGAAGGTGTTCTATCTTGTCCAGTACGACCGTGAAGCGGCGCCTCCACACGCCTGACTCGCTCTGCAGACTCTTCCGGGAGCCACTGCCTGACCTTTCGGTGTCAGGGTCTTCGCCCTTGACGTTGCTAAAAGGCGAGCCTGAAGCGGATACACGGATGCGACGCTCAGGGGGGTAGAGGTAGCTGACAGTCGGGGTCGTCATGAACGTCAGAAGCAGCGCTTCCAATACGAACATGGAGAAGACGCGCTATGAGATGGTGAACACGATTGCCACGGAATATAGTCATGTATGCGCACCGGTGTCAGAATTCCTGCGGACAAACCCACATTCAGCACGATCAACTCGATGAGTCTAAGAAACAGGTCAGTAGGCTCATGGGGGGATGGTGGAGGCGGCCCACCCCTTGCAACTCATCAAAGAGCCGATGGTACTGGCCTCTCGCCAGCTGAAGCCAGCAAAGCGCGCAGCAAGGGTGCACCCGCCGAACTTCCCGGTGAAGGCCAACGTGCATATAGCCACCGTATAACCCCAAATAAGACCTGGAGTCGATGTCAGACAACCGTGAGGGTGCGAGCGGGGTGTACCAACCTGTATCCAACAGCCCGAGATTCGTGGAAAGTCCAGAAATTGTGAAATACTAGATAGGTTTGAGCGAGACGACGAGAACGCGGGATATATGCGCTTACAAGAGGCAGGAAGATGATGGACACCATGTCCTCTAGTTTCTCTGTGAGCGCAATGGCGAGACCGCCCTCGCGCGGCACCACCAGCCCAGCAAGAAATGCGCCTGTATACAGAATCAGTGTCGATCCACTATTCACACCCAATAACATACACTCACCGAAGATCGCGTGCACGCCGATAACGTCGGTGAAGAAGGCCGAGCCGAAAAGAACCAGAATGGTCATGGTCATGAAGAAGATCGTTGGCCCATTTTCTATTGAACCTGTCTGATGCGCAAGCCAACGGAAGGCGATACGAATGGGGAACAGCAAGAACAGTGTCCAGCCGATGCAGACCAGCAGGATGTAAACCGCAGTGACACCACTCCCGGCGTTTACGAGCGCAACAGACAGCGCCAGGAGGACCCAGCCAATGATATCGTTACCGACTCCCGCGGAGAGCACTACGATGCCCACTGTCGTATCCAGAAGCTTCAGCTCAGTCAAGATACGGCATAGTACCGGGAACGCCGTGATGGAGTACGCGACGCCAGTGAAGAGCATGAAGTGCGCATACTTGACGGCACTCGCGTCGATGAACTGGTTGTACAGCGGGACGGCCAGAGCGGCCCCGAGTCCGAAGGGAATTGCAATACCTGCGCAGGCGACGGTCGCAGACAGCCGGGCATTACGCTTGATGACTTCGGTGTCGATCTCGAGGCCCACAAGGAAGAGAAAAAGACACAGGCCGATATTAGCGACGAGGGAGAGGTATGGTTTCGATGGTTCTGGGAATATGTGCTCCGAGAAACCGGGTATGCGGCCGAATGCAGTAGGCCCTGGGTAAGGGTTGGCTCAGCGGACACAGACTGACGATAAAGGGTGGTGCATACCGAGTAAGATGCCGCCGAGCACTTCAGCGATAACTCTAGGCTGTCGAATCTTGCGCAGGCCGAGACTAAGAATCTGTGTCGTGATTATGATGATGCCTGTCAAAAGGTCAGAGTCACGCGATGGAAAGTAATTCGAGGCGTATCCGAGTCATCGCTGGCCGCTCTCTCATCTTCAACATCAGCGACGCGGCCCTGGCATCAGCGACCGCGCTAGTGAAGTGCGATAGCCTGCAAGGCCACCTGGGAGACGAAACACGAGGCAAACGCCACGGACGCCCCCAGCTTCTGCCATTCAAACTCTCTATGGTTCGATTCCCTCGCCGCCTATCGCAAGACCTGGACACTCACCAACTTGGATAATCCACAACCGCAACGGATCCGCGGGATTGAACTGCGTGGGATCCTTCCCAGTCAACAAACCACCCTGCAAAGGAGATCGTTGGCACTTGAGAACAGCTAGTCAGATTTGGAGACGCACCTGATCCGGCGCGGCGCGCGACTGGAGGATTGAACGAGAGAGGCTGACAACTTGAGTGGCGAACTCCGGCATGACTGGTGGCCACGGAGAGAGACGACGATGGCCCGAGGAGGAGGTGGGGAGGGTGGAGGGCAGAGAAAGGGCAGAGCGCTAACCCGGCGAGATATTACGTATCTCGGGTATCGTTTGTGGGGAAATAGAGTTCACTACGGATATATCGGGCCCGGAAAAGCGCAGTTTGCGCCGAGTTCTACACACAAACTCATATCTACAGTTGTCTACAGAAGAGGCCATAATCTATCAGGCTTGATGCAATAGCAGTAAGTAACGGTGGTAAAAAGATCGCTTCTGAAAAAATCCGAGCGAGGAGCCCGTCTCAATCGGCGTCACCGTTTCGCAAGGCCACATATGTTGGGACTTTCATGCACAGCCTGAGAGGACATATCTACAGAACGACTGTCCTCTGTGGGTATGGTTAGCCACGGAGACTAGGGCATATCCCCGCAACTAGGACATATCCCGCATACGACCGTAGGGGTCTGGCCAAGACCCATTGGACGGGGGACTCTGAGCATTGCATTCTAGTACCCAACGGCGGCCAACTCCAAGTCGATATATCCGCGGGCTCTTAAGCGCCAAGGCGTGCGCAAGAGCTGGAAACTCTCACCTTAGACCCGCAATGACGTTCCAAAAGCGAGATTGATGGACAGTCTGGACGCTAGGCTCGTGCATTCTGTCTGCATTTCTCGCTCCCAAGAACAACAAATCGGCCCGCAACCGCAACCGCAACCATCACCGAACCTCGCCAACCACTGCAGGAGCAGGCTTGACACACAGTCTTTTGTGCTCCTCCCAGTCCTTCCTCTGGTGCTCCGCCGAGCAATACTTCACGATCTTGCACTTGCTACATACCTGCCCGCGCACCACCGGGCGGATCGCCGAGTCTGAGCTCGAGCGTGAGCTCTCGCTGCCGTCACCCGCCTCGTCCGCGAAGGCAATATCGCAGTCAATCCAGTTGCACATCTCGCGCGCTCGCACGCGGCGGAAGACTGCGCGGCGGCGCGCGCCGCGCTTGAGCGGGAGTACCGCGGCGCTCTCGAGCCCGCGGCGCGGGAAGCGCACCATTTCGCAGTCGTCCGTGCAGCACGGGTTGGGGCAGCCCGAGGGGAAGTCAAAGAAGATGTCCGCAGCGGGCACGAAGAGTGGGTGTGTGAAGAAGATCTGCGAGTAGGATGTGGTCTGGTGCGAGAAGAGGATGATGAAGGGTGGGCGGTGCTCGTGCAGGATGGCGCGGAAGGCGAGGTCGATCTGCGGGAAGCACGGCGTGCGCCGCTGGTGCTCAAGCGTGTGTTTGAGCCGCATGTCTGTGGTCGCGTGAGCTGAGGCGCCGAAGAAGACGAGGTAGGGGTGCGTACGCTGATAGTGAATTTCGCGCTCGGCGCTGTATTTGAGCGTCGAGCCGAACGTATGCTCGCAGACGAGCTTAAAGTACTCTGTCGCCGCATCCATCTCGGCGCGTTTCATGTCGGTGACAATGATGAAAACGTCGTCGCAACCGTGATCATGCATGCCTCGCAGCAACATTAACTCCGGAAGCTACAGTGCGCGATGAGTACGCGATCAGACATGCGACGCGGGCCACGCACCATAGTAAATACTACAGGCATCATGGAGAGCTTCCTGTCTTGCATCGAGCGGTGGTGGTATACATGTGTGGTCCATGTGCGATCGAGGGGAATGAGGCGCGCGGTGTCGACGGTGCGCACGAAGATGTTTTCTGGGACAAAGTCGCCCTTGCTCCATGCGAGTAGTTGCTCGCCGCGGTGAAGTTGGGACTGCATCGCTGTATGTCGACGCTCGCGGACGCGCATGAACCAGTCCCAGTACGCGTCGTTGCGGTGCTCGAGCCATTTGTCGATCAGCACGTCGGTTGCGTCGTGGTCGAGCGTCTTGCAGACGAGCTCGCACATGTCAAGGCTCGGAGGCAGTGTCGGGGAGTAAACGCGCGATTTACGTGTAGACATTAGGGCGCGAGGAGGACGTACGGAGGGAGGCGGGACTAGGCGGGTCACGCCCACATGCAGTAAAATGAGCAATTAGACTCGTGAGATAAGATTAGATAAGATGCCCTACAAAGAGTTGCAGACTCGGCGACATAGGCTGGAACCAAACCTCTTCGACACCCCGACGTGTACACACTAAGCAAACAAAACCTCAACGCGCTTGTGCATACGATCTGTTTCCAAAGATTTTGTCGGCACTGGTCGAGGGCAAAGAGCGCGCGGTCGATGTCGCTGCAGAACGAGGATACAGGGTCGATGGCCAGCAGGTGCGCTTTCAGACCCGAATGCATGTCGTCACCGTTATATATCCTTCTTTTCAGAGCAGATAATGACACTAGGACGGCCCTACACTGCGAGATCGACGCGACACGTCGCCACCTCAGCAAACTTTGCTCCCAACTGAACGCCCTCTCCCCAGTCGGCACCCTTCCGACAGAAGTCTTGGCCCGTATATTCGAGTACCATCGCGCTCAGCAACCCTTCGCGCCTGTGCAGAGTCCCAGTAACAAGAAAGTCAAGACGGTCATCGGCCCAGGGCGCGCGTTGAGATTCCTGGGCTGGATTGCAGCGACGCACGTGTCACGACGTTGGCGCGAGGTCGCACTGGGTCATCATCACTTGTGGTCGTTGGTGCGGCTCGACAAAGGGCCGTTCTGGATGGACTTGATGCTCGAGCGCGCACACTCGGCCCCATTGGAAATCGCGAAGGGGCTGGACACTCCTATGCACCACCTGACCAAGTTGTCATCTATCTTCACGCATCATCTGCACCATATACGCACTCTTGACCTGCAAGGCCTTCAAACCGAGCGAAACCAGTTGAAAATGGAGGCCGCGCTGTCTTCCCCGTTGTTCACGAAGTGCGCTGCTCCGTGTCTGGAAACGTTTTCCCTTCGCGCGGACAATGCTGATATGGTAACATGTCTACCCCCCACTATATTTGCGAACACAATGCCGAACCTCAAGACCGTTGTTCTTGTTAACTTTCATTTGCCTTGGACGTCACTACCCCGTGGCCAATTGACCAAGCTTCATATCGAAGTCTCCGAGTACTCTTCGTACTCAAACATGGCCATTCACGGTCCCACAATGGAACAAATCATCGATGTGTTGGAGCATTCCCCGGCTCTACAACATCTTCATCTCGAGAGATGCCTCTCTGAACCGCTCGACAAGCAACGCGACCTTCTCACACACTTGCACTACCTGGAGTCTCTGACCATTGTGGAGGAAATCTGGTCTATCATCGATTTCATGGATCGCATCGTCGCCCCTTCCTCGGCGAAGCTGAACATTAGATGCGTACTAGCTGACAAGCCCACAAGGATGCAAGACTTGACCGACCTCATAACCCTCATCGCTTCCCACTTCGATCGTGATTCGGATGCTATCCTTCAGAGCGTCGCGCTACAGTACAGGATAGAAAATCTGCCCTTTAAAGTATGCGCATGGAGAAGCCTGAGCGCTATTCCCATGCCAGAGAAGGGAAGCGAGGGGCCGGATCTCTTACTGGCGATAGAGCCTGCGGAAGAAATAATTCCGGCGATGGCAACGAATATAATCCTCCACGGTCTTCCCCTGTCTGGCATGCAGCGGCTTGAACTGTGCGTGTGCGACGGAATCTCCAAGACAGAGGACTGGCTGGACCTGCTCGGAAGATACGAAGCGCTGCGCTATCTCCGCCTGCGGCACATGGACGTCGTATCCCGGAATTTCGCCCCGGCACTGACCCCGCCGCAGTTCCGACCGAAACCCAGGAGGCGACGCGGAAAGGACATCCTGCGGCAGGACCCAGTTTCGCAAGACGTACTCTTGTTTCCCCGTCTTGAACATCTGTCCTTGTATGGCGTCAACCTAGGTCGACACTACCTGATCGACAGTTTCCGGTTACGACAAAGAGATGGCGGAGAGCGGCTGACGCTAGTGGACATTACAACGCGACTAGTGGTGAATCATCAGCAAAAGAGGACGAACCGGCTAATCCCAGGTGGTCCATCCATCATGTGGTCAGCCTGGTGCGCGTATGGACGGCTATCCAGGGGATTGTGAGCTGTATGGATAGCCATGGAAGGGCTGATACCAGGCTTGCGAGCCATTGGGAAGCTGACAGCGGCAAGCAGAGCCCGCCCAAGGGGTTGAAAGCACGTCAAGGATGTCTAATGTAGTCCAATCTTGTATCCACCAATGTACTCACCTGGCATTCGCATGCCAACGACACAGACGGTCTCCGGCGCACTAGTAAGTTGCACAAGAGCCATGGACATCGTAATAAGGCCTCATGAGGCCAGACCATGTTGTGCAAAACTGTGAAAACTTCGAGATTATGCGGATGGGCACAATGCCCCGCTATGCCGCTGCGCGTACAACTACTACAGCTCGTCGTAACCTTCTGCTTCGACATCTTCGGCATCCCCCTCGCCGTCCTCGGGCCCTAAGTCATCCGCGTCGTCCTGCTCGCTGCCGGCTTCTGACTCGCTATCGTCTGAGCCCTCTGCATTCGTGTCGGCCGGCGCTTCGAGACTTCCAGCGGGCTCCTCGGAATCGACACCTTCGGCATCGAGCTGACGTTCATCTGGAGTATCAGAAGGCGGGCGGTAGCTGTGACCAACGCCGAGTCCCTGATACCGCATGAACATGTCACGATCGACAAAACTGGGGCGTACTCGTCAGCATCTGAAGCCAACAGAAGGCCATGAGCACTCACAAATTCACGTAGTAGGCCTTCCAATCATCTTCAACGAGCCCATGGGCGAACGCCGGAATAATGTGTGCACCACGGATGACGTCGTCCGGGTCTAGAAACCCAAAAGCGTGTGGGTCTTCATCCGGGAGGAAGTGGACGCGATGCAGGCGACGCTTGTGAAACCCCGATGCCCAGCGCACATCGTGGCGAAGCCAACGTACCCAGAGGAACTCCATCGATTTCGGGACTGCGGGATATCCAGGGATCTTGTGCAGAAAGTCCGCGTGGAAGACACCGAGAATGCGCGCGTACGAGAACGGGTGCGGATAGCGAGTGGAGTCAGAGTCATCGTCTCGCAGGAGTGTCATGACATCTGCGTGGGTTCGAGAGTTCATGGAATCTTGTCCGCGTCGGACATCGTACGTAGTGTAGTTGACTCGAAGAACCTTGTGACGAAAGATACGATTGTTTTGTAAGATGACCTGGGCGCGATCTTCATCAGAATAAACGCGCCCTTCGGACGCCATGTCGGGATGACGCAGTCGCTCGAGGATATGATCCTGGAGCTTTGGAAGAAAATTCTGTGCCAATGATATCAGTTTACTTGGCTGGAAACACGGACAGCCTTCTTCAAAAACTCACTGTGAAAGCAGAATCTTCTCCAGCTTCAAAGAGCCAATTGCTGACAAGCAAGGGGAACTTCCGAGAGTGCGACATGTGGTGATGGCATTCGGGAGAAGTGAAGGGCAGCGGCTCCGAATCCTCAAAGCCAACTGTTGCAGCTTTGCGCGAGGATGAACTGGGCTTCACGGTGTCGCGCCGCAACATGGTTTGAAGATATTCTCTTCAAAACCAAGCGAGATCTCATCGAGATCGTATTTGACGATTGCCGACTGAATGATACAACTTTGCCATGAAGTCGAGCGCCCACTCCTTTCAACTCTTTCCCCCACACTCCTTCGCTTCCAACAAATCCTTGTTCTTTCACTTTCATTCTCTATCCAGTCCCCATCATGCATTTCTCCCTTATGCCGAGTATCTGGCATGCCGTCGATCGACTCCGGGCCGCAACAACTCGCCTGGCCCAATCTACGACTGCCACCAGTATGTGCGCTTATGCGCAGATTCCCTAACGACACTGACCGTACCATCACCACGCATCTCTCAGACTATGTGGCATTGCCTGACGAAGAGTTGTTCCGTCCGAGCCAGGATATTGAGAAGGAAGAGCAGACGAATCGGCTGTATTCGCTGGCGGAATTCGTCTCTCTGGAATCATCACCGTCTCGCCCTGCCCACCTCGTCGCACCTATCTGGAACAACGCACTTCTAGGTCGGCTCAGTCCTTTGCCGGAGTTCAAGGCTACTGGCACATTCACGTTCGCATCCCATCCGTTCCCCACTTCCTCCAGCACCTGCGTTGAGTCCCGTTCGGAGATGTTCCTTCGCCCCGAGCTCGATATTGCGCCGCCTCGCCGACGTCTATGGTGCGGAGAAGTTAGCGGTCAGGAGCAGCTCGATGAAGAACACCTTCATGTGCGGTTCTCCTACGACGGATACACGGAGTTTGGGCGCATCATGCATTACTTCGGTCGAGATGAGCAACATGCCGTATTCGCCGCATTACTGGTACGCGCACCTCATCGTTCCCAGTACTCTCGCCCGCGCTTTGTCTTCCTCGAGGTTCCCCTGGAGCATTGCGCACCCTCGACTCTGCCCACCGATATTGTCTTCGCCCCCATCATCGAGCTCTCCGAAACCGACACCATCGAGTCCCGTCATATCATCATCGAACGTCCAGAACTCCCTGACTCGTCTAGCCCCGGTTCACTATCCAAGCCAACGCCACTCGTTGTTGACGCTCTCGTGGATCTTTTCCGCGGCCTGGAAGATCCTTACGGCGAGTTCGACAGTCCAGTCGCACGCAATGCTGCGGCGTTTGGCCTCTCGAACATGCCGGGCGGTCTCAACCTGGACAGCGAGCTGAAGGACCACCGCATCGAGAGGACGCAGACGGAGATCGACGAGAACGGGTATGTGCTGAGTTACGACCATCAATGGCTGAAGGTGGAGAGAGGAAAGAGGGTTGAACGACGACTCTGATCAGATGGATGGTGGGTCACATGACTTGCTTCTCACTTACCCTTTTCATCCATGCTTCACAGTTTCTTACCAGCCAAGGTCACTTGCTGGTCTGTATTACTCATGCATTCCTTTTAACATGTGCTTTCTAGAGGCTGTACACCAAGTTCCTGGTGCCTGGTCATATGTGACTCCTTTTGACTCTTTGGACTTCTCTTATTCTGGCTCATTCTATTCCCCTTATTTCATGACTCCCTTATGACTCCTTCATATACTAGTACCCTAGTTAGGTAGAATATTCCCACAAGAGAAAAGGTATAAATACCTGGCCTCTGGAGAAATTCTAGTGTCTCTTTTCCCCCCTACAAAGCTTCTTATTCTATAAGTTGCTTTTTCCTTGACTTGATTGTTGAAGGAGTGCTGCTTGCCTCCTTGACTATATCAGTCACTTGCAGACCCTTGTTGTTCCCTCCGTTCAACTCGTATTCTTGTGTTCCAATCGACGCTATTCTCACCAACGCTAGTTCTCATCGACGTCACTGTTACGGAATTGGTCGTTGACTGCTCTGCTTTACGTGTCCCCTCGTGCTTATCTGTGTTATTGTCGTCACTGTTACGGAATTGGTTGTTGACTGCTCTGCTTTACGTGTCCCCTCGTGCTTATCTGTGTTATTGTCGTATCCGTCCGTTGCGTGTGTTGACCCCGTACTCTGCGTGTGTCGAATCTGTGTTGGGAGTTCCACCGAAGTCTACTTGAAGTCCGCGTACGTTCGCATCTGTTATCCACTCCGCATATCCCCCCATCCCTGCTCGACTTCACCGTCTAGTGTTTTCCCCCATCGGTTCATTCTCGTTCTTCGGTCGTACTCCGTTGAACGTCCCCGTCTAGAGTATCGTCACCCGTACTCTGTATTCTTGCATCTCCGGACAATATCAATCTACGTGCACATCCGTACACACCCTCCGCACGTCCCCGTGCATTTCGTCTTTTGGATCTCTTCACCAGATTCCAGAACTCGACTCTTCGATCCTTCCCAGGTACTTCTTACGACATAAGTGCGGACCACCGAAGAACCATCGCACAACGAACAACTAGGTAACTCCGGGAGTTTAGAGAACCCGAGGAGCCTAGGGCAGAAGTCTTCATCGTCACTCGTGCTGCGTTCCGCACCGCGATACTTCGAACCTCTTCCCGCCGCGACAACACTGGAGCCCACCGCGAGGGGTTCTTCTTTCTTGGCCAGTCGTGTACCTCTGGACCTTCCACAGAATCGTCCCGACAGATCGTATCCTACGAACGAATTCTACAATCCAGGCTACACTCCCATGGCCAATTTCTCAGAACAAGAGGAAGGGTCATCATCTCAGGGACCCGGAACGTACGGTTATGCCAACCCACACCCGGACGTTCCACCTCACATACCAGATCCCGCGTACCCTGCCTACAATGCTACGGGTGGAGGCGCTCCGCCACCACCACCGCCACCGCCGCCGGGCAACGCATATGTTCCGCCTGTACAGCCACCGCCACCAGGACCCCCACCAGTTCCCAGGCAAGCGGCGGGCACTTACAGACTATCAGTATTATCCCTACCCCTCCCAGGAACGAAGCACGCACCGCCGAAATTCCGCGGAGACTATTCCGAAGTCGCTCGCTTTATCTGGCTCTACGAACGTCTGTGTGTTGAACACAACGTAGTCCTGGACGAGGAGCGATGCCGGGGTATCATCCAGTACTGTTCCCGCAGCGTACGGGAATTTATCGAGGCTCTCCGCAGCTACACCACACCCAGCTGGCTATTGCTCAGGCGCGATCTCGAAAACTACTATGATGCGGCACGATACGACGAACGTTACCAGAAGAAGGACTTGGTAGCGCTCGTCAAGAAGACTCGTGGCAAACGCATGGGCGATTTACGTGCATGGAAGCGCTACGCACGCGAGTTTATCAAGATTGCCGGCTGGTTGCGTCATGAGGGACGTCTCACCGAGCGCGAGCTCAACATTCACTTCTGGACCGGAATCGGGCGACGATTACGCAGACGCGTAGAGGATCGCCTGGTTGCTTCAGATCCACTCTATGATCGACGAGAGCCATTTACCATGGAAAACGTCAACGTAATGGCAGAAGGAATTCTCCAGCGCGGAAAGTTCGACGAGGAGATGGAGGATTCAGAGGATTCGTACGACTCCGACTGGTCCGGCCAGTCAGACTCCGAGTCTGAGTCAAGCTCGGACGAGGATGAACGACACTCTCGCAAGTCCAGTACCAAGAAGAAGTCCAAGCCAAAAGCCAAAGGCAAGACCGTTCGTTTCGAAGTCGACGAGAGCAAGACAACGCGCAAGACGCGCGCGGGCTCGAAAGCGGCCAAAACGGACGGCGAAGCAGTTACCGGTATGATCCAACAGATGCGTTCGATGAGTCTACGGGACGACCGCTACCCACTGTTGTATTTCCAGGCCCTCAAGCTCGACAGTGACATTGCATCTATCGTCGCAGCCCCAGATTTGTCGCACCCACCTGCACAAGTCTTTGTTAGCCCACCTACGAATTCATACAGTCAGCCAGCCCGCTACACCTCATCCCCAGTTCAATATCCCCAGCAGTATAGTCCACCGCCCGTTCAATATCAGCAGTCATATAGTCCGCCACCGATGCAATATAGTTCGCCAGCACAACAACAGCAGCCGTATGCGCCAATACAGACCTATGCAGCTCAAGGACCGGTGACTGGGACGAACGCCGTTCCCATTGGTCAGCGTGACGCGCCACCACACATGCAGTCGCCAGGATCACAGCAACCGAACGCACCACCATATACGTCACAGAATCGAGGATGCTTTGGCTGCGGTGGTACTGGACATTCGGTCGGCAATTGCGGCATTCTTCGCGGAATGGTGGATAGCGGTGTTATTCGTCGTGGCTACAAAGGCCAGTACATGCGTATGGACGGGTCCTACCTCGAGCGACTAGGAAACGAAACGATCGTTCAGGCTATTGAGCGTGAACGCATGTTTCAGACTGCCTCGAAGCCTCCTCCTGTTCCTGCTGCACGGTCGAATCTGGTCACTTTCCAAGAGTCAGATAGCGAATCGGACGAAGACAGTGAGTACGACTCACCTGTCGACTGGGTCAACTGGATGCAAGGCGAGGAGCCGGACTCGGACGATGAGAGTGACAGCGAGGACGAGCTTGACGTATATCCCGTCACTCGCAGCTCGAATGGCAACCGTTCTACGCGCAAAGAGGTGTTTGACGGCGTACACATGCCACCCAGAACGCCGACAAAGTCGGCAGGATCGCACCGGCCAACCGAGAAGAAGGGGTCAACGCACCTGCGACCCAGTCAGCGAGACAACGTAGAGCGCGCGTCTACAGCACCAAGAATCCCGGGTGAACAATCTGTGCATCCACGCAAAAAGGGAGGGAACACCGCGCGGCAGACATCAGCTGTGAAAGAGGCACTTGAATATGCTGAGCGCGTACCTGCACAGCCCACGCGTGTCGTACTGCCCGAATCCGCGCCCGTCACCACACCGCAGGAACCCGTGGAACGTGAGGACGAACCTTCCCCACTTCCGCAGGAACCAGATGAGTCGTTTGAACCGTTGGAAACCCACGAGAAGACCGAGCGGACACGTATCGTACCAATGGATACGCAGCCGACGTTTTTGCCTCAGCATGAAAACGAGTTCCTAGAAGATAACGAGCCTGCGAGTCAGCCCAGCACGCGGACAACGGACAATCAGAAGCGAAAAGAACGTACCACAGCAGGTGCCGCGCCAAACGCAAGCCCACCCGTGGAATCTTCGACGCGCAAGGCAGCGGTCACAAAAGCAACGCCGCGTACCTCCGTGATTTCGCGCATCGTAGATCCTAAAACCGTCTTGGGCCAGGTCTTGAGCACGCCAGTGCAACTAGCGTTTGGGGATATCTTGGGAGTTTCACGCGACCTGTCGAATCTATTAGCTGATAGCATCAAAATGAAGAACACGAAGACTGGACTCACTGTAGCACGCGCTGCACTCCCTGGTACTCCACGATCCGTCGCTCGCGCGCCCGAATCGCGCCCTGTATGCGCCAGGTCATCTTTAATCGAGATCCGCGTACAGATCGAGGGCCAAGATGTTGACGCTATTGTGGATACCGGCTCGCAGCTTAATATTGTCCGGCGCGATGTGTGGGAGGATCTGGTCAAGAAGCCCGTGGATATTCGTCGTGCTACTCGAATGAATGACGTTAACGGTGGCGATGGAGCGCTTCTGGGGCTTGTTACGGACGTACACTTACGGTTTGGCGCTGTCATTGCGCCCGCCGACATGTATGTGGCCGAGCACGTCCCATTCATGCTGCTCCTGGGCCGGCCATGGCAGCTACAGAACTACGTGAGCATAGACGAACGCACGCGCGGGACATACCTCGTTTTCAAGGATCCGAACGATACCCGGCGGGTGCGGTACGAGGTGCGTGTAGCCAAGCGCAATGACGACGATCTAGCGGAAGGAATAGCGTCAGCCTGGATCAGCAGGAGCGGGAAGCACGACGCACCTGTGCTGAACTCTGTTTACACAACAGGGACTTTGTCTTCCGCCCCAATCGACCCAGCGCGTGGAGCAGCCAACTTGACGACGATACAAGATCTCGATCTCGATGAGATAGTGCTGCCGAGCGCCTGGTTGCACGCGGGTCATGCGGAACACTCGGGCAAACGAGCACGGAACATGCACCTGGCAATCATGAACATGAAAGCCTCGGCAAGTAGCCCCCGCTATGCACGGCAGACACGGCGTATAATCCAGGACAATATCACTGGGTCAGTGGAGTCGACAACATCAGTCCGAGACGATAGGCAATATCAATACGACGCACCGGTTCTGGAGGCTGCCCTGGAAGGAGGAATAAAGTCCATTTTTCGGGACAGATACGCACACTTGATATCAAACACTTCAATTTGGTGGAATTTTCCGGAAGAATCGACCAGCGACAGTGATTGGGAGGATCAAATGGACTACCGGGAGGCTATCAGCGATTACGAAGATCAGTACCGGCTCTGGGGAAAAGCTGGATACACGCTAGAGCGCCGTCCGGACCTGGTCAAATTAGCGGAGTCCATTTCTTTAGACCTAGCCAAAGGCCGACGAACTAACGACATACCTTTACTGGACGCCGTTCAGAATGCGACGATATCCGCTGACTCGCGGACTGAAATCTCGCAATCAGAAGCCGACTTGTCAATAAAGCCACGATGGGATCCAGACAATGACGTACCGTTGAATCTTCACAAAGTGCCCGCCGAGGTCGTCCGCAAAATAGGACCGTACCCCAGTCTCGAAGACGCGATGTTAATGGGTCCCTATCCATGCCTGGATCATCTGGAGATGTCAGATAAACGAACGCACAACACGCACCTAGCGGTTATGAATCTCAAGGAGGCCTTGTACAACCCCGAATGGGTGCCCCACGAATTACGTCTAGCTGAGTACAAGAACAATCCATCAGCAAACGCAATAACATCAGCACCAATCAATATGTACAACAAGCACGACGTACCGTTCCTCGAACTCGCCCTGACCGTGGCCGGGACGAATACCACCGTCCTGAACCACTGCACAAGCCTTCAATCCGAACTCGCGTTGGCGCGGATTTTGAACATGAAACCGCCGATGAAACGAATAACGACCGAAGAGGAATGGGAGGCCGAGATGTTTGCTCTCGAGGAGCTGGATGGAATCAAAGACGAAGACTTGTACCTGGATTGGGGACTGGGTTATGACCATACAGACCCGATCACACTAGCGGAGGAGATTGAATCAGAACTGGCCAGAATCCACCGAGCAGAACACGCACCTGCGCTGAACTCTGTCCTGAAGGCAGGAACGATAGCGACTACCTCAATGGGCTCAACACTTCGGCGGCCGGTTACTACCACCGCGCGGCGACCCGATCTCGACAATTTGGGGTCGTCAAGATCTCAGGAAGGCACGGCGCAGCAGGGAGGGACAAGTGTGTACACGCGGGACACGAAGCTGGACATCACGAACCTAAACGGCACTGAGAATAAATCAAGACGCGAGCCCGCCGAACTGCGCAGAGCCGAGTGCGATAACGACGAAATGACGGAGACGATGACATCAGTACGGTTCAGTGGACTCGAAATGTATGACTCACCCGTCCTGAAGGCTGCCCTGAGCAACTCACTCGTCCCCAACAATTCCGTACACTCGCTCTTGGACGAGGCCGATCGGGGCCGCAATTTGGATAACTTGATGATGCACAGGTCGTGCGAGAAGACGGAGCGCTGGGGGGAAGATACGAGAAGCATGGAAACGACCCTTGAAGACACAGAGGGCATCGGCCATGGTGATTTGGTCGTAGGTAACCGCAGCGGTACGAATCCGCGCGCGCACGATGAACTAGCGGAGACCGACGTCTCAGCACTGGCCAGTATGCAACCAACACCTGACGCACCTGAGCTAGACGACGCTCTGCCCCCAGGAACATTGCTCGCAAACCCATACGGCATTTCAAACTCGCTAACCGACTTTTCGATGCCACGCCGCTATCTTGACGACTTTGTCCTGTCAGGGCCTTGCGAGCTGGTGGAACGACTGGAGGGAGTAATTGCTGAGTGGAACAAGCTGGAAGTCGCTGGAACAAAGCAGGGGAAGGTACAAAAGGACGAGGAGAAGGTGGGAGACGAGCACGACTCAACTATGCCTGACTTAGCGCAGGCAGATAACGTGCGGTCCGACCGGCCCGTTTTCGCGCCTCCGAGCTGGCCAACGCCGGACCTCATACTCGCTACTTCCTTCGACGACGACGCTCGTTACCATCTCACTCACGCAATCAACGCCTCCGTCGATCATGTCATCCACCACCAACCCTCTTTCCGTCGCGTCAAGATCGAAGGACCCGTGGTGGAACTAGGGTACTCAGAAGATGCTGAAGGTCGCGTGGTGCGCGACATAGTAGTTGCGGGTGCGTACGACAGTGCCTACCCTCAAAACGACGACGCTGAACATCGCGGTCCCCGCGAGGATGGTCTCGTGGCGGACGTCTTCGCCAGAATTGTATACCGGACTCCTCTCGAAGATTGGAATACCGGCGCTGTATCACCCACCGCGTCCGAAGATGGACAATCTAGCTACTACACGCCCCCACCGGCCCTTCTCCCGCTTCCCAATGGAAACTCGGGTGGCAGCCATTCCCCTACGCCGCCCATTTCGAACGGACGCAACTCTTCTGCGCAATATGTCGAACGTGGCATGGGTACGCTTACGCCTCGAGCATCGGGCGAGGGCACTTCATCCCCGGATCCCATCGTATCTGCGCTTCCTTCTTCCCCCCAGCTCGCCGCCGATCCACTTCTCCCTGACGCACCCATCATATCCCAGTCGTTGCTGGTACTTCCCATTCTCAACGAGCCGCAGTACACCGCCGTTGTCGCCCGCGTTGCCGAACGCCTGGAACAGCTGAACGAGGTCTACGACGAGAACGCCCGGTTCGCTAGCATTTCGGTGGGCTGCGCAGACGTCAAGGCGATTCTAGCTGCCGCCAAAACCGTCCAAGACGAGGCCGATCGACTCATTCGGTGCGCCAAGTCTATGCACAATTTTCTGTGCCTGGCACTCGACCGTGAATTTCGTCACACAAAGAAACGACTCGACGACGAACGCGTCGCCGCCGTGGCACTAATGACTGACCGGTACGTGAACGAGCAAGCAGCCGTTGTTTCGGACGAGGCTATGGACAAATCATTGGCGGTCGAGATCGCCGGGCTGCCCGATACCATCTATCCACGCCAACACCATCCCTCTGTTGTCCACGCTATTGCGCAGCAGCTCCTACCCCATCGACCATCGCTCCGTGCAATCCAAGGTTATCTACAGAGTATTCTAGAGCCGCAAACGTCGCCCGCACCGAGCGACGAGGCGGCCGCACACGAACTCGAGGCCTATTATGCGTATCTCGACTATTTGATGCAACGCCGTCGACTTCTCTCAGCACCAGACGCGCCAGCGGCCATCGCGCAGCTCGACAAGCACGCAGCCGCTCAGGGCATCGACACCTCTCGCTACTCACCCGTCCCGGACCCCGAAGACGTGCCTGTCGGGATAGGCGGAGTACGTGGCGCTAGCAACCAGTTATTATTGGACAAGACTGATCCATTCATTCAGACATCCGCCAATCGAGAGCCGTCTCCAAGCGTGCTCGACAAGCCGGCCCCAGCGCCCATCTTCGTGGGAATCAGTCACGCACCCTCTCCAACAACCTTCGACCTCCCCGTCTCCAGTACTGGTACCGATACCAGCCCGTCAAAGGACGACACGGGGGTCGTGAAGTTCGTTGCGACCACTCCGTCAAGCCCGCTCTTGTCTCCAGCCATGAAGCAGCTTGGCGACGCGGTCGAGAGCGACGGCTGGGCGCGGACTGACACCGAACTCGTGTACCCCGCGTCTTTGTCTCCTGGTACCCGGGCGTTCGTCGACAGCCCTCCGGAGCTTTTCCTTCCCAGTCCCCTCGCTCGGGTTGCGCAAAATATCGAGTACCTTGACGAAGAACATCATCTCGACAGCGGACCCTACAGCGAACGGTCTTACTCTGATTACAGCGGCCTGAACGGGTACCCGCCTGATACGGACTCAGATTTGGCTGCGCTCTCGGCTGCGTGGAGGCCGAATCCGGCGCAAGAGGCTGCAGGACTCAATGATACCCAACTTGACGTGCGTATCCTCGCACGAAATCAAGCAGACGGACGACTCAAATTTATTCAGCGACACATTGAGTGTGAGAACCCAGACTGCGATGCTCTAGACGCGTCACGTCCTGCCTCACCGCCGCCTCCCCCTCGTCCCACGTCACCGCCTCCTGTTTCGGTATGGAGCCAGTACGAGTACATCCGGCGTCACGACCATGGTATTGATTTCACACCCACGAGCCAGTATGGACGCCCAGTTGAGACCCCACTAGTCCCTGACCGTCTCGCGCGCGCACGACACATCTCTCCCATCGCTGACTCTGCCGACCTGTCGGTCAAGCCTGAGACAGACGACGGACCACCCCCACTGGAAACAGACGACGAAGACAGCGGCGAGGACGAAGAGCAGGAGGACGAGGCGGATGCAAACGAGACGGATGATGAAGACGACATGGACTTGGACCAGGAGGAGGCCGATGAAGACGGTAGCGGGGAGGATGACCCAGAGCACCAGGAGGACGACGAGGACGACGGCCCAAACGAAGATGGCGGACTCGACGGCGACACCGCTATGAGCGACGACGACGAGTCTGCCGACAACCAGGATCCCGCTACGGTCGTCGCCGACCAAGATTTGATCGACAACGCGCGCAAAGCCCGTGAGCAAATCACCGGTCGCAGTTCCAAGCGCATTCGTTCACGTTCGACATCCCGCTCTCGCTCGCCACCCGCTTTCGTAGGATTCGCCGGCTCCAAGCGCTATATCATCGAACCCAGCGCACCAGTTGTGTCCCGTACGCTTGCACCCCTCCTTAACGGCGATCACCATCACGAACCACGACCCCGTCGGTCATACGCAACTCGCACTGGGGGCAAACCTAACAAACGCTCCTCTCGACAAGCTCGTCAGTTGCAGTCACGCCAGTCGCCGCCGTCTGCGGGAAACAGCTTGCCACGAAAGTCACGTCGTCCAACCGTAAAGGATGAGTCCGAATCCGAGAGTGAGAAGACAGGTCCATCGTCAACTAGACATCCGTCGGCGCCACTAGAGCCTGAGGTCCACCGCTCGCACTACACACCGACGCCCTTCGGTCTTGAGCGACCACGCGTGCATACCACGGTTTTTCAATCTATGAATGCTGATGGACCTAGCCAGTCGGGCAACCAGCCTGCGCGGCCAGCGCAAATGCCGGCGATGTCCACCCTCAACCCCTTGGCGACTCGTTTTGTCTCTGGAGGTACGCTTCACGTATCGGCAACAGACTTCGCGGCTTACATGGAGGCAAACTATCCGCTAGAACGTACCCCGCTCGATCCAATTCCCCCACCGACTCTTCCTGCGATGTTTGGTTCCATGGGTATTCAGCTTCCTCAGCGCACCGACGCCACGATGCTTGTCCAAGTCATCAGCTGCGTGTACGAGCATTTTCGGGGCCAAGTCCGAATGCTGGTGCTGCATGTGCGACAGGCAATCTATGAGATCTATTACATACGACGCGCCAAGAATCTCCCCGAGAGCCGTTATGCCATGGAACGTCTTGATGGGATCCTCTCGCGCATCGAGGCAGTTCTTCGCGGCCTTACCAGCGTCCCGGTTCAAGCTGCGCCCATGCCCGTTCCATTCATTGCTCACATGTATCGAAATGCATTGTGTCGTCCATCCGAAGCAGCTCTCATTGAGACAGCGATCACTCTATTCCGAGCCCGCGACGATCTCGAGGTCTCCACCCTCCTCCATCAGTTTCTTCGTATGCGATACGGAGATGACGTCCTCATCTCGACGATTGTCGGGTACGGTTGCCTCGATGGACCGTCGTTCGCTTATACCGTCCGCGACTACGACAACGGAGTGCACGACTCGGACGAGCTCGCTCGTCGCCTCAACTACGATATTTGGCAAGAGCGTCCCACCGGGGCTACGGCTTGAAGTCTCGGCTCATATCTATCTATTCACCGCTAACTCTTCTCATTGTCAGTTCATTTCTGCTGCGTATCTTTCTCTCCATGCTCGTGCTCTGCCTGTTTTCCCTATGCACGCTCACTCGTTATCCAAGTTCCCCGCGTCTGGCTCGTCATCCAAGTTCCCCGCGGATGGCCAAGTAATCGTGTGCGTATCTCGCGCTTGTGCAATCACTCCAGTTCTAATCCAATCCTGGCTCGCAGATGATCTACTGGCTGTTCCTCATCCATCTCTTCCCCTCTCGACTCATTCTCTCGACGTTCCGCTGAGCCGTCGCTCGTCTCTGTACACATGCATTCCACACTTACTATCGTCATCTCTTCTCGCGTTATGTGATATGGTACCCTCGCCGCGTTCGCTCTGGCACGATGTCGTAGATCTCGCCGTTTGTTTACCATCCACTTGGGCTGCCAGCCAAGAACAGTCTTCGGTTATGCGTTCTGCTTGTAACTCTCGCATTCACGTTTCGAATAACGATGTTTCGATTCATGCTCCATCCCGCTGTGACCGTCTCGCTCGCAACACTCTCAATGCAGCTGGTCGACTTCCAGTCTGCCTATTCATGACCCGCACTCCATCCTCATCTTCCCAGCCCGCTCTCACCGCTGCTCCGATTTTGTTACCCAACGAAGATACAAGCATGGATGCAAATTGGTCAGACCCTGGAATCACTGAAGTATATTTTGCGTTGCCTTCGGGTGACGTATGCACGGCATACAAACGAGTCGATCAGAAGGTGCGACCAATACCGGGCGTGTTTCCGCAGGACGCGCGCGTGGAACGTCGTATACCCGAGGACCCACTCTTCTCGCTGCCACCACTGTCGCCGCATCCCCCAGAATTCGCACCAACCGAACGTATTTCAGAAGACGGCATGGCACGGCTACAGATAAACTCTGAAGGATTCTTGCTACCGGAGGAAGTGAAGCTATTCAAACACATCATGGTGTTGAATGAGCAGGCGCTAGCCTTCGCCGATGATCAACGCGGGACCATCAAAGACTCCTACATGACTCCATACATCATTCCTACCGTTCCGCACGAGCCATGGGTGCATCGCAATATTCCTATCCCGCCTGGGATTAAAATGAAGGTCCTCGACTTGCTACGCGAAAAGATGCACGCGGGCGTATACGAACCAAGCCAGTCTAGTTATCGTTCTCGCTGGTTTTGCGTCGTCAAGAAGAACGGGAAACTGCGCATCGTCCATGATTTACAGCCATTGAACAAGGTTACCATCAAAGACGCTGGGTTGCCACCTGTGCTCGATGATTTCGTGGAACCTTTTGGTGGACGCCAATGCAGTACCGTATTTGATCTATTCTGGGGCTTTGACGCTAGGAAGATACATCCCAAATCCCGTGATCTCACTGCATTTCAGACACCCCTAGGACAGCTGCGAATCACATCGATTCCAATGGGATTCACCAACTCTCCTGCAGAGTTCCAGAACTGCATGGCGTTTATTCTCCAAGATGAGATCCCAGAATCGGCAAATATCTTCATTGACGACGTTGCTATCCGGGGTCCCGCATCACAATATCTAGACGCCACAGGGCAGCCGGAGATCCTAGTGGAGAATCCAGGGATCAGGAGATTCATCTGGGAACACGCGCTAGACGTTCATAGAATCATGCACCGCATCAAATGCGCCGGAGGAACTTTCAACCCGTCCAAGGCTCAGGTCTGTGCACCCAAGGTGTCTATTCTAGGTCAGACGTGCTCAGCCGAGGGACGGACTCCGGACGATAAGAAGGTGGACAAGATTCTCACGTGGCCAGACCTCACGAACCCAACGGAAGTACGCGGATTCCTTGGTCTGTGTGGCACTGTGCGAATCTGGATCCCCAACTATTCAATGGAAGCGCGACCCCTAACGGAGTTGACCCGCAAGGACGAGGAGTTTGTATGGGACGCGCGGCGCAAAGAAGCTTTCGAGCGCTTGAAAAAGCTTATCACGTCATCACCCGCCCTGCGAGCCATCGATTACACATCTCCCAATCCTGTCATCCTCTCGGTTGATACCAGTTATATTGCTACGGGTTTCATCTTGTCTCAGCTAGACGAAGAAGGTCGTCGGCGTCCTGCACGATATGGGTCGTTACCCATGGGCGACGTCGAGAGCCGATATTCGCAGCCGAAACTAGAACTCTATGGTCTCTACCGAGCGTTGCGCCACTACGCCTTACACATCATCGGTGTTACCAGTTTCTATGTGGAAGTCGACGCCCAGTACATCAAAGGAATGCTCAAGGCGCCCGATCTGCAGCCTAGCGCGTCCATTAATCGGTGGATCCAGGGCATTCTCATGTATGACTTTACCTTGGTGCATGTGCCAGGCGTTCGTTTCAAGGGGCCCGACGGACTCTCCCGCAAGGCACTTGCTCCGAACGAAGCGGTAGTTCCCGACGATGATTCCTGGTTGGACGATATTGCCTTATACGCAATAGACGGTGACCGTAACTTCCCACCGCGCTCGTCGAACTTGGTTCATGTGTTTCCTGCTATCGCCAGCAACACTATTGCGGTCTCGTCACAGGACACGGCTCTGCTCGAGATTGGCACTTTCCTAGCCAAATCGAAGTTCCCTTCACACGTAGAGACGCCCAAAGATATCCAACGGTTTCTCGCACAAGCAGCACAGTACATGCTCAGAGACGATGCTCTCTTCCGTCGGAATGGAGAATTGATTCCCCTGAAGGTTATCTTTGACGTCGGGCAGCGTCGCGCCATCTTGATCAACGCTCACGAAGATCTAGGCCACCGAGGCGAGCGCGCAGTATTCGAAATGGTTAGACTGCGCTTCTTCTGGCCACACATGGGCGCCGATGTCCGTCACCACGTGGCGTCTTGTCATGAATGCCAACTTCGCAAAACACTGAAGGGACGCATACCCATCACGGTATCCACTCCGGCAACACTCTGGACCAAGATTTATGTTGATGTCATGTACATGCCCAAGGTTCGCGGGTACCGCTACATCGTGGCGGCACGCGACGATTTGTCCCGTGTTTCAGAAGGACGGGCGTTGCGCCATGCCGATGCCAAGTCACTGGCTAGCTTCTTCTGGGAACAGATATATTGCCGCTACGGCGTTGTCGGCCGAGTCGTCACGGACAATGGGCCTGAGGTTCAAGGAGCTTTCACTTTGCTTCTAGAAAGGATGGGTATTCCACATGTTCGTGTCTCGCCATACAATGCCCAGGCCAACGGAGTGGTGGAAAGAGGTCACTTCATCATCCGGGAAGCAATCGTCAAAGCATGCCAGGGCAAGATTGGTTTATGGCCGAGCAAGGTCCCCGTCGCGTTCTTTGCCGACAAAATTACGATCAGCCGCTCAACGGGCTTCTCCCCATACTATCTTCTCCACGGCGTTCATCCTGTCCTTCCATTCGATTTAACCGAGGCCACTTTTATGGTTGACGGTTTCCGTGCAAATCTCTCGTCGGACGATCTGCTAGCCTTGCGGATTCGACAACTCGAGAAGCGCCCGGAGGATGTAGCCCGTGCGGCCAGAATGCTTGCCAAGTATCGCTTCACGTCCAAGGACAAATTTGAACGACGCTTTCACTCCAGGATTCGTACCGAAGCGTTTGCTCCAGGAGATTTGGTGCTCTTGCGGAATTCGGAGATAGAGAAGTCGCTTAACAAAAAGGCAAAACCGCGCTATCTAGGTCCATACATGGTGCATCGTCGGACGCAGGCAGGCACGTATATTCTCCAGGAACTGGATGGCGCATTCTCTCGCATCAAGGCAGGAGCTGCTCGTGTAATCCCTTACATTGCCCGAGACGTCAAAAGACTTCGACGCATGGTTGAAGCCACTCTGGAGGATTCATCTAGTTCTTCATCTAGTGATTCTAGTGACTAGATGCTTGGGCACCAGCGTACCCATCAAACGGGGACGTTTGCATTCAAGTTCCCCGCGGATGTCGCGCCGCAACATGGTTTGAAGATATTCTCTTCAAAACCAAGCGAGATCTCATCGAGATCGTATTTGACGATTGCCGACTGAATGATACAACTTTGCCATGAAGTCGAGCGCCCACTCCTTTCAACTCTTTCCCCCACACTCCTTCGCTTCCAACAAATCCTTGTTCTTTCACTTTCATTCTCTATCCAGTCCCCATCATGCATTTCTCCCTTATGCCGAGTATCTGGCATGCCGTCGATCGACTCCGGGCCGCAACAACTCGCCTGGCCCAATCTACGACTGCCACCAGTATGTGCGCTTATGCGCAGATTCCCTAACGACACTGACCGTACCATCACCACGCATCTCTCAGACTATGTGGCATTGCCTGACGAAGAGTTGTTCCGTCCGAGCCAGGATATTGAGAAGGAAGAGCAGACGAATCGGCTGTATTCGCTGGCGGAATTCGTCTCTCTGGAATCATCACCGTCTCGCCCTGCCCACCTCGTCGCACCTATCTGGAACAACGCACTTCTAGGTCGGCTCAGTCCTTTGCCGGAGTTCAAGGCTACTGGCACATTCACGTTCGCATCCCATCCGTTCCCCACTTCCTCCAGCACCTGCGTTGAGTCCCGTTCGGAGATGTTCCTTCGCCCCGAGCTCGATATTGCGCCGCCTCGCCGACGTCTATGGTGCGGAGAAGTTAGCGGTCAGGAGCAGCTCGATGAAGAACACCTTCATGTGCGGTTCTCCTACGACGGATACACGGAGTTTGGGCGCATCATGCATTACTTCGGTCGAGATGAGCAACATGCCGTATTCGCCGCATTACTGGTACGCGCACCTCATCGTTCCCAGTACTCTCGCCCGCGCTTTGTCTTCCTCGAGGTTCCCCTGGAGCATTGCGCACCCTCGACTCTGCCCACCGATATTGTCTTCGCCCCCATCATCGAGCTCTCCGAAACCGACACCATCGAGTCCCGTCATATCATCATCGAACGTCCAGAACTCCCTGACTCGTCTAGCCCCGGTTCACTATCCAAGCCAACGCCACTCGTTGTTGACGCTCTCGTGGATCTTTTCCGCGGCCTGGAAGATCCTTACGGCGAGTTCGACAGTCCAGTCGCACGCAATGCTGCGGCGTTTGGCCTCTCGAACATGCCGGGCGGTCTCAACCTGGACAGCGAGCTGAAGGACCACCGCATCGAGAGGACGCAGACGGAGATCGACGAGAACGGGTATGTGCTGAGTTACGACCATCAATGGCTGAAGGTGGAGAGAGGAAAGAGGGTTGAACGACGACTCTGATCAGATGGATGGTGGGTCACATGACTTGCTTCTCACTTACCCTTTTCATCCATGCTTCACAGTTTCTTACCAGCCAAGGTCACTTGCTGGTCTGTATTACTCATGCATTCCTTTTAACATGTGCTTTCTAGAGGCTGTACACCAAGTTCCTGGTGCCTGGTCATATGTGACTCCTTTTGACTCTTTGGACTTCTCTTATTCTGGCTCATTCTATTCCCCTTATTTCATGACTCCCTTATGACTCCTTCATATACTAGTACCCTAGTTAGGTAGAATATTCCCACAAGAGAAAAGGTATAAATACCTGGCCTCTGGAGAAATTCTAGTGTCTCTTTTCCCCCCTACAAAGCTTCTTATTCTATAAGTTGCTTTTTCCTTGACTTGATTGTTGAAGGAGTGCTGCTTGCCTCCTTGACTATATCAGTCACTTGCAGACCCTTGTTGTTCCCTCCGTTCAACTCGTATTCTTGTGTTCCAATCGACGCTATTCTCACCAACGCTAGTTCTCATCGACGTCACTGTTACGGAATTGGTCGTTGACTGCTCTGCTTTACGTGTCCCCTCGTGCTTATCTGTGTTATTGTCGTCACTGTTACGGAATTGGTTGTTGACTGCTCTGCTTTACGTGTCCCCTCGTGCTTATCTGTGTTATTGTCGTATCCGTCCGTTGCGTGTGTTGACCCCGTACTCTGCGTGTGTCGAATCTGTGTTGGGAGTTCCACCGAAGTCTACTTGAAGTCCGCGTACGTTCGCATCTGTTATCCACTCCGCATATCCCCCCATCCCTGCTCGACTTCACCGTCTAGTGTTTTCCCCCATCGGTTCATTCTCGTTCTTCGGTCGTACTCCGTTGAACGTCCCCGTCTAGAGTATCGTCACCCGTACTCTGTATTCTTGCATCTCCGGACAATATCAATCTACGTGCACATCCGTACACACCCTCCGCACGTCCCCGTGCATTTCGTCTTTTGGATCTCTTCACCAGATTCCAGAACTCGACTCTTCGATCCTTCCCAGGTACTTCTTACGACATAAGTGCGGACCACCGAAGAACCATCGCACAACGAACAACTAGGTAACTCCGGGAGTTTAGAGAACCCGAGGAGCCTAGGGCAGAAGTCTTCATCGTCACTCGTGCTGCGTTCCGCACCGCGATACTTCGAACCTCTTCCCGCCGCGACAACGGCAGCCGACCCGACCGTGTTCTTCTGCATCATGCGACGAAGGCCTTCCTCCCGTCGTTGAAGGCGCGTGATCTGGCGGACTGCTCGGTTCTTGTTTGTCCGCGCATAGTAGCGCTTGACCCGTCGATGCTCCAGTTCACCCTACAATTGTGTGAGCTGAACAGAACGCAATGGCGAGACATACGCATACTTACCGGCTGCGTTGAGTACGAGTCTGAAGTCCCAAACCACATGATCTGCCGGACATAGTCGCCGAGCGCGTATAACTTGTACGTGAACAGGTTGAAGACCTTCTTCCGAGAACTTGTTGTGTCCGAGGAGGGAAGAGATAAGGTCGATGGGCCTGCGGAGCCCTGAGCTTTCCGCTTTCGGCGGCCCCTGGCGGCTGTTTCTCGAGGCAGCTCTCGTGTGTCGAATACAGAGCAGGTAGATCGCGCAAACCGGCGTAGTTGACTGCCCAGAAAAATCGTTGACCTCCGTAGGAGCACGAGGGAGGAGTCCGTGTGCATGCGAAGCTTCGCCTCGGCATGCCATTCTGCAAGGCCGAACAAGAGATCGAGCACGACAGTGTTGTGTGGCTCGTCGAGCAAGCCTTCGAAGACCGGTATGGCACACTGTCGAATGACAAGGTCAACGTCAAAACATGCGCAAAGAGTGAGCAACGTACCTGCAAAAGATCTTCAAAATTTCGTGCTGCCAACTTCTTCATTGCTGACGCATTGTCTGAAAAACGGCGAATCGTAGCGCGACCGAATGTGGGAACCTGGCGGTACCTGATACAGCAGTAATGAGATGGGTTTATGGATCGAGTGCATTCATAAACGCACCGCTTGTTGAGTTTTTGCACGGCGTCCCCTCCGACGGCAACGAGAATTCGAATGAGATGTGTGAAGACGGCCTTCCACACGCCAAGCTCAAACTCGTGCATAAGGTCAACGACAAGCATGAGGAAAAGGTCAAAGCCGAAGGGTGATAGTCGCTCCGAAAAGGCATTCTGCGGACAAAGGACAATTACATCAGAAGGAAGCGGAGAGACCACGGCACGGACTGTACTGACTGTTGTGGGCACATATGATTCCTCTGCTAGCAAGCGTTCCACCGGCGCGCTTTTGACGCCTTTGCCAAGCCTGTACACGGCGTCGGAAGCAGCTGTGATCTTATGTCGAAGACCTTCGTCGTCCGTGCGCGGATGCTTCACTCGGTAGGCGTCGTCTCGAAGCATGCCTAGGTTCGGGATGTCGGCCTTCCCCATCTTACACCTGGGACATGGACAAGACCCCAGGTTCCGTATCGTGGCAAGTAAGACTCTGTATAAGATAAGTCAATGCTAATTGCTAGATGGCGTGTGATACTCACTTCTCGGGGTAGTCGGCAGAGTAAGTAAACAGTCGAGGATAGACGCGCCGCGTGACGCCATCGGGGCATTTAATAACAATTCCATGTTGATAAGCCTCGAGGAATGCATCATCCAACATGAGTTTGAGGACGGCATGCATGAGTTCGCGGCGGCAGTGAGTGATGATGTCGTCAGGGGGAGGAAGTCCGGTCAGTGACTGGAAGAAGTCGAAGAACGAGTCCGGCAGCTGCGGCAATGTGTGAACTCGATATCAAGGTATCAAGACATGCGCCTCGTACCTTTGGAATGTAAGCAACATGGTGACAAGCACCGGATCGTGGCTGCGCCCGCGTGTACTTGGACTGGTTGCCGAAGAACAGGTACATTGGCCAGAGCGCGGCCGTCCCGAAGCTTGCCAAGTGTGTAGAGTCCGACCAGAGCATCATCGCACACACAGTGCGCTCGAGGGTGCAGCCCGGTGATACGCTATCACCCGGGACGGACCCTAGCGGGGCGTGCGGCGAGTGCCTCACAGGACAACAACCACCAACACTGCCTCCTATACGTCGCGATCCAGTCCGGGTGACTAGTCTTGCCGAGGGGGGAAGGTGTTCGTGTCGCTGTCGCGCTTCGTGCCCTCCCCGCGGTCGTGCGGGGCCACCTCCTACCGCCTAAACACCAAACTAAACACTCACCTGCCTGGGGATGCCCTCTACGGGATCCTCCTCCGAGTGCTTCGCACCCGTGTGCGAAGCGTCCGCCTATGGGCCGTCGCACCCCCTCTTGCCTGTCCGCCTGCCTACCTGTTCCCACATCGGTGGGGTCCTTCCTTCCTAAGTCTGGTAGCGCCTCAGGCTACAGTTTCTGTGAGGTAAAGGGTGTGGGTGGCTTGCGCCGCCCACAGGTTGATTGGGTTGCTACGTCTCGCGCAGCTCCCTAAGTAGTGGCTCTACCTACGTCGCTAAGCCCTCCCGATCTAGCCCGTTCCGGTGATCCGTTCCGTCGCCAGTCCCGGTTGCTCCTGGGTCGCCGGACCACGTTCCCATCACCCCCGCTCCCGCGACCCTGCGCCTCGCATGCTGCTTCCCCGTCTCGCGACGTCTCGCTACACGCTTGCCCGCGGCCTGAACCTATCATTTCTCCCCCCAACTGAAACTGCAACTGTCCCCAGTTGCCAGGAACCGTGCGGAAGCGGCATATAAGGGCTCGCGACCTTTCGCGATACGTCGCTTGTAGCATCCCTTTGCCGATTTCTGTCCCGCGATGTCCCTCCCCGCAGCGTCTGCCACCGCCGACAACCTCGACCTCCTCCGCCTGCTGACGCAGGCCCCCTTCGCTGGTTTTGACCTTGGGGATGCCGAACGGGAGGTTGCGCTACGTCTAGGGTGGGCCGACAAAGTCAACCAGCTCGTGGTGCGTGCTGGTCCCCGACCGCGTCTTTTCCCGGCTTGGCTGATGATGAACTCAATTCCAGACCCTTTCTTCAATCCGCGCGTCCCGCAGCCTGCGCGATCTTGCCTTCCACTTCACCTCGCCGATCCTCGAGTTCATGGTGAAGCTCGTTCCAGCGTCCGCCCCTCTCGCCCAGCGCTTCGAGGGCACCCTCATGCGTACCCTCCCCGACTCAGCGCGCGCCAGCCCGCGGTGGTCCCAGATGTTCTCCCCTTTCCCTGCCGACGCTACCGACGCGGAACTCCACGTCTTGATCACCATCGTGGAGGCTGGGCTCTGGACCGTGTACTACTTCGGAGACGGTTCTGTCGAATCCTACCTCCATGAAATCACGGAGTTGCATGGCGCCTTCCCCACCCTGCGTCCTCAGGGGATGCAGAGCTGGCTCCTACGTGATTTCGACGCCCGGGCCGTCCATGGGATGTTTGTTATTACCCGCGAAGACGCCGTGTGCCGCGCCCTGGCCTACCACGTCCGTGGTGCCTCCAGCTCCCCCCACTCTCGTGCCTACGCGGGCCGCCTCACCACGGGCGTGGTGTACTACCTATTGGGGGGCCTCGCGGAGGACTCGGTGGATATGTTACGGGACTTTACCACCATTTCCGAGGCCTTCGACACGTTTCGCGATATTTGGGCGGACTGGCCACTGGTGTTGGATCGCCTCGACATGCGCTGGGCCGCGATGGCAACCTGTATGGGCGGGATGCTGGACGAATGGGGATTAGGGTCCCGTCTCCTGGCCAACCTCCAGCCCGCAGACTTCCTGGTCCAGGATATCAGCGTGGCCTCGATTCGCGCCATCGAGCAGATCAGTTCTGCGCGCCTCTCGCACATCTCCTCCTCCCAAGCCATAGCTGAGATACCCCTAGGCTTCGATGCCATAGTCCATCCCTCGGACCAGCCGGGCCCTCTTCCCTTCCCCGCGCACCCCACGGTACCAGCGCCGACGGCCCCCTCCGCGTCTCCTACCTACGCCGGGGAGATACCGCCGCCCATCGCCAGCTCGGAAGAAGTCGAGGAGGGGGAGGTGATCGAGCTTCTGATGGAGCGCGAGGAATAGGTATATTCCCGGGCCAATGTCTGTAGAATGTTCCATAGCTATTGAAATGGAACCAGGAGCCATGTGCGGCTTCCCCCTGTCCCTGTGCCACGTTTCGCGATGCCTTGCGATAAGCTCCTGGGCCCATGCCGGAGGCTCCGTCTGGGTCGCGATCTGTCGCGATAACCCACGTTGGCCGAAACTCCGGCGAGACCCTCGTGTTTTGGTCTTCGCGCTGTATCGCGACGCCGCGATGGTGTGCCTCTTTCCCTACTCGCGCCGCCTATATGAGGGGGCTGCGACGATGGCCTTTTCCAAAAACACCCTCAACGCCCCAGTCCGTCCGACTACCTCCTCCACATGCAGGCCGTCCTACTCCGCGCGTTTTCGCGTTTCCGGCTGTACCAGCTGTTGATACATCCGGTTGAGGTGCCCTTGCCTGGTGCCGACGCTTCCTCATTTCCCGCGGCCGCCGTTGCCTGGCTTCAGGAGATCTCCGACCTATTGGTGCGTCGTCCCGCGGCCCTCTTTTCCCTCATCCCGGCCTCGTACTGACGTTGTCTTCGCTTCTTCCCCCCTTTTCAGCAGGACCATCGCGAGACGTCGCATTTTACCCTACCGGCCCTCGCGTCCATGACCGTCGTCTCGACGCTCTCCTACCTAGCGGAGCGCTTTCCCGAAACGTTCGAACAAACCGCCCCCATTCGCGCGAATATCGTAGGAAATATTCCGTTCGGAGGGGACAACGCCCCGGGGCAGCCACCCAGCGTCGCTCTGCTTCCTCACGTGGTCCATGTGGACTCCTTGGCCCACCTGGTGGAGCGCTCCGTTTGGTTGCTGTACCGTCACCAACTTCACGGCCGGGCAACTTTCGAGGTCAACTTGGCAGCGCTGTTCGGCCCCGAGTTTGCCCCCCGTCCCGACGGCCTTGCCACCCGTGTTGCCGAGTTATTCCTTCGCGACCTCGATCGTTTGAGTGACGACCTCGACCACGCCGACGGGCTGGTTGGGGCCCTCATGCTCCCCTTGAACCGCGCCGTGATCGGAATGACCCACCCCCGCGACATTGGCGTCCTCGACTTCCTTGCGGCCGCGAGTCCCTCGTTGCAGGCTGCCCATCGTGCGAACGTCCGTGAAGCCGCCGACTATCTCGTTCCCGGCCTCAAGTTGGTCGCGGAGCTTCGCGACTTCGTTTGGGCGGACCAATTGAACGCCAGCCACCTGCGCCACGCCGTCACTCGCCTCGAAGGCACCGCGGGAAAGCTGCTGTACGATGCCTGCGAAGTTGCCGCGGTCCTCGACCACCTCGCCGGTGCCGGTCCTATGCGCCGTATGCTTACCGCCCTTCCCTTCCCGCCGCTTACTCACCGAGTCATCCGCCGCGGCTCTATCGCGTTCTCGTGGGGGGTCCCCAACCTTGTTGAGGTCGTGGGCCCGAGGCCTCCTGATGCCCTGAGTCGACGGGCTGGTCGTAGGAATGGGGGTAACCGCGCCCGGACTCCCGCGCCCAATGGTGCGTCCGGGTCCGGTGCGCCCGCGTAGCGAGCGATTCCTGTAATTTGCCCAAGGCGCCCTTAGGGCCCAGTAATGCCATTCCGTTCCCTATCCCTTCTTCTTGACTCGCGCGCGAACGCTCGCTAAGCCGTGTGAAGGTAAGCGCCGCACCTGTCGCGGCCCGGCGGGCCCGCTCTGCTTCCACGTCGGAAGCAAAAACCCACACGCTGGCGCGGCGCCCCGTCTTAACGCGACGCGTTGCGCCTCGACCTCTCCGTCTCTCTCTTTCCTCCCCTCACCTCTCCCTATCTCCCCCCTTCCCTGGCCATGTCTGCGTTCTCCCGCCCCATCAACCTCAGGAAACGGCTGTCCGCCGTAGAAGCGCTCGTCGCCTCCCTCCCCACAGTCGACTCCGCCCACTACGGCGAGTTCGCCGCGAACTGGGAGTCGGCCACGGTGAGTGCCCACGGCCTCTCGCTCCCGACGCTCTGCTGACCCTCCCTTGTGTCCAGTCCGCTTATGCTGAGGTGTTGGGGGAGGACCCCCCGCCGTCCGAGGTGCTGGACAGGATCGGGGCCGTGTCCGCCGTTGTCGACGCCTGGCCGTCCTCCGGCCCCTCCCCCACGCCGTCCTCACCCGCCATCCCCTACTCCACTCCCGTCGCCGCTCCCCTCTCCCGTCAGGCTGGCAAGCGGGCCCGCGCCGACAGTGCCCTCCCCGCGCCTTCTGTCCGCCCCCCGGTCTCCTCCACGCCTCACCGCGCCGCCGCCCGCGCTTCCCCGCCGCCCACCAAGCGCAACCGCGAGTCCGCCCCCTCCGAGGCTGACGCCGAGGCCGAGGTCGACGAGCTAGATGAGGCGGGGGACCCGCAGGAGCCCGTCGCGCAGCGCACCCGCGGCGCCACCAAACTCCCCGCCCCCCGATCAGTCCCCGCCGCCGCCAAGTCGAAGGGCAAGGGCAAAGCCGTCCGCAGTTCCAAGCGCCCTGCCAACGTCCCCTCCGGCTCCCTCGTGCCTCCGCCCGCCGCCACTGTCCCCTCTTCCGAGGCCGGCTCCCCCGCGCCCGCCGCCGACCCTTCCACCTCCGTCAAGGGCGCCAAGATCCCCGTCGCTGACACCTTCCCGGGCCGCCGCCTTCGGGTACGTCGCCCTTTTCTTGTCCGTCGTGTTGCGCCGCTCACACTCCGACCCTCAGGCTTCCGCCCCCTGCTACCGCTGCGCCACGATGGACTCCCACCCCACGTGCTTCTTCACGGACGTCAGCGGCCGCCAGTGCCATCGCTGCTTCGTGGGCCACCACAAGTGCGACGACGGTGTCCGCGGGACGCACTTCTACGTGGTGGGCAGCAACGGAGTCTCGCAGGATGTCGACCCTGCCGGCATCCATGTCCGTCCCCGGTCCTCCGCCTTCGACTGGGCCGACCACCCCGACCCTGCCGGCGCCGTCCCCATCCTCCGCTACGACTCCCCGCCGCAGCTTTTCCGGACCTACAACGCGCTCACGGAGGAGCTCAACAGCATCAGCGTCAACTACGCGACGCTCGACGCCCGGGCCCGCGGCATCGTCGCTGAGCGGAACTGGGTCTGGCGGACCCTGCAGCAGCTCGGCGACCCCGCGTTCCCTGCGCCTGCCGGGGGCCACATCTCGCCGCAGGTTGGCCCCTTCGATCCGCCGCGCCGCCTCCCTCTCCCTGCTCCCCCCGCGTCGCGCGCCGCTTCTCCCGCGCCGGCCAGGCCTGCCTCGCGCCTCCTCCTTGCGCCACCCTCGTCGGCTCTCATCGCCTCTTCCCTCCCGCTGCCCGGCGCCGCCGTCGTGCCTCTCGTCGGTCGCGCCTCTCGCCTTCCTTCCCCCGCGCCTCCGGTTGCTCCCGCTGCGCCCTTCTCGCCGCTCGCCGCTGCCGCTCCTCCCGCGTCGGACCCTGCCCCCGGCCCTACCATGCCTACCGCCGCCGCTCCCTCCTTCGAGGATGTCGGCACGCCGCCCTCCGCCGCGGCTGATGGTCCCGCTGACCCCGCGCCCGCCGCTTAGCCGCTTGCGAGCCTTCTTCAAAAGGAGTCGCCCCTGCTTCAACAGCAGAGGGCCTTGGTGCTTCGATGCGGGGGGCGTTCCTCGTGTCCTAGGTGGGGGTTTCGGCGTCTCGCTGTCGTGTTGTCCGCTCGTTATCGGTCTGTTCATAGTTGTTCGCTATCCGTCGCTACCTCTTTGCTGTGTACATAGAATTCGCTATCCTGCTATGTTGTGAATAGAGTCCATTGCTTGTGTCACAGTGTGAGCGTGTCCTATCGCGTTTCCGGCGCGACCTCAGCCTTGTTCCAGACCCTTGAAGCCTTAGTCGGTGCCTGCCCAGTCCGAGCTTCGCTAGCGCTCGCGACCTCGACTTATCGTCCTGACTCGTCTCCATCCGTACTTCCAGCTGTTCAGTCCTAAATACCACCGTCTAATCCTCCCCCCAACTGAAATATCGACTGTCCTCAGTCGCCGTAGTGCTGGGCGGTACTCTTTTTAGACGGTGATCTCGTCGTCCTGGTCATCGTCTTCCCTGGTGGGGTCGTCTGCCTCCTCTTCATGAATGGCATCGTGATCCTGCCTATCTTCATGAAGTAGCTCGTCCACCCTGGACTGTGGGACGTCCAGAAATTCGGGCAACTCTGGCAGCGCAATGTTCGTTCGCGCGAAGTAAGGCAGGACGCGAAACTCCGCGACCGGTCGGTCGAAGAGCGCACCGTGGAGGTCCGCAAGCACGTAAGGTCCTCCTTTTCGTCGGCCAATTACCACGAACGGTCCATCGTAGCGCGGAAGCATTTTTCGATCTAATGACTTCTCGTACCGCGTGAACCGTAGGAGGACCAAGTCGCCTCTCTTGAAATTGTAGTCGCGAATCGTCGCTTCGTGGTCACGTTCAAATTTTACCGCCGCGATACGTCGCGCTTCAAAGACTTTGTCGTGGATGGTCCTTAACTGGGCTTTTCTCTTTTGTAGGGCCATTGCCCTGCGCGCTATGAGGTCTGTGGAAGACAGTAGAGACTCGGGCGGAGGCATCAAGTATGAAGCCTCGATGATATCCAGCGGCATTAGCGGCTGCGTTCCTGTTACCGCGAAGTATGGCGAGCAGCCCATCCTCCGCCTGATCGTTATCCTGTCCGACCAGAATACCGAGTACGCAACCGATGACCATTTTGCAGCATTTCCATCGGCTGCCTTGTAGAGCGCTTGACGTACGTCGAAGTGAGACCGCTCGACTATTCCGTTGGCTCGCGAATTATATCCCGATATTCGAATGTGCCGGACTCCATACTTATGCGACAGGGATTCCAAGGCCGACACGAACGGTGCGCCGTTGTCCGTGACCACTTCTCGCAGGGCGCCCCACCGGCACAAGACGTCTTCGAAAATCCATTTCGCGATGGCGTCCGCCGTCTCCGCCCTTAGCATTCTCCACTCTGGATAGTGGGTTACGGAGCAGCGTCCTTGGACGATGTATTTGAATCCGCCGCTTGCTGGCATATGCATGGTGTCTGCATACATCTTTGCGAAAAGGTTCGCCGGCGTTGCCACCGTTGGCGGTATCAGGCTGTGGCGAACTAGTCGGGTTTCGCAAATATGGCACGTTCTCACCCACCAGGCCACGTCTGCGTCCACGTATGGCCACCAGAAACGCTCCAACAGCATCATCCGCGTCGCGTAGACGCCTTTGTGTCCGACATCGTCATGAGCTGCTTTGAGGACCGCGATACGTCGGTCTCCTCCCAGCACGAGTTGGTGCCTGCCTTGGTGGTGCCTTTTGAAAAGGCGGTCCCCATCCTTGAAGAACTGGAGCGCGTATCGAGCGAAACGAGCGAACTGTTCGTCGGTCAAGTCCGCCGGCCGCGCCAGGGTCCCTAACCAGTCCCTGACTAGTTCCAGCCGCTTGTCAGCTTCATGAGCCTTGTCTGATCTGGGAACATCGCGATACGTCGCGTCCTGTACTGGTGCGGGTTGCATTTGGACCGTAGTTGCCCAGACGTCGGCCGGTTCATCGTGGGAGCGCCGGGCCTCCTCGCGACGTATCGCGTCCTGGCTTGAACCAGCCCCATGTTCGTCTGGTATGCTTCCTGGCCCCGTCCATCCATCTTGCCGTCGCGAGGCTCTCTCTTGCGCTGTCTTCGGGACTACCATGTTTACGATATGTGCGAAACCATACACCGCATCAACCCAGTCGTCGAAGTCGTCTTCCTGTTCCAGAGCGTCTCCTGGTTGCCTACGCCTCCTGGATAGGCCGTCGGGCCCGTGGAAGAGTCCCGGCACGTGCACTAGCTCAAAATGGAACATCAGGATGCCTATAATCCACCTGTTCATACTGGCCGATGGCTCGAGGTCAGGATTTTCCAGCATGCCTTTGATATACCTGGCGTCGACCTCAATGGTCAGGTTCCTCACCCCTATCAGGTAGACTTTAAGGGCCCGCAGGGCTCGAAAAAGACCATAGAGCTCCAGCTTGGGCTGCGAGAACCGCGCTTCGCGATCGTTTAGCGCGATGCTACCAAATCGAGAATATCGGCGTCTCTTCCTGTCTTGGGGAACGTTGGGGTCCGCCTGACTCAATAGGAAACCCACCGCGATGTACGAGGTGTCTACCGCTAGGATCACGGGGGCCTCCGACGTGTAATCAATCGGTAGGAGCGCTGGTGATGCGAGGACTGCCTCCTTGAGGTCCTCCATAGCTCGCGACTGTTCGGGTCCCCATTCGAACGGGACGTCCTTCCTCGTCAGGTGTGTCAAGGCATGGGCTCGGTGCGCAAAGTTACGGATAAAGATGCGCAGGACTCCGACAGTCCCCAAGAAAGCCCGTACGTCTGAGAGATCCGTGCACGGCCCCCAATTGCGAATCTTCGCGACCTTTTCTTCGTCTGCCATCCTTCCTTGCGGTGTGCAGCGGTGCCCTACCACGTAGAATTCTGGTACGCACAGCTGTGATTTCCATCCTGAGAACGTGCCATGACAGTAGCGCATTCGTTGGACTACCCTGTTAACGTTGTTAAAGTGTTCCCATACGAACCGCCTTATGCCGTTGTTGCCGGGGATCGTTTCGTATCCTCCGCCTTCCGTCCTGTAGTCCGAGTCCGGCCCCTTCAGGGGGACGTCGTCTATAAAAGGCACCGTAATATGCGGGATTTCCGGTTGGAGAATAAAGGTCACGTCGTCGTGGAAGATCGGGACGGAATTCGTCCACCCCATAGGCAGGGTCACCAGCCGTTTTGCGCCGTACGGCGTCTGGAAAGTCGTGAGGTCCCTTGAGGCTTCATCTAGTCTCCTTTCGTCATAGCCCACGTAGAGGTCCAGAATTCCCCCGCACGGCCGCCCCGCAAACTGCTCCGCCAAATGATCTGGGAAGGGGGGTACTCCTGAGTGCGCGATGGTCACCGCATTCAGGGGTTCCAGACTATGGACTATACGGAGGCTGGTCCCGTCCTTCTTAACCACACAGAACCACCTAGAGCGGTACGACGAGTTTGAGTCCTCGTAGACTCCCGCGGCGATCTTGGTCTTGATGAGCGCCATGACCTTGTCGTATATCCCTGGCGGAATCGGAATATTTCGCTGAACCCACGGCCGATGCGGAACTACTGGTATTGTGACGGGGGGGAAGAAGTCTTTACGATTACTCTTAATCGTTTTTTTCTCCAACCAGTCAGGCCAAAAAGTGCCCGTCAGGAAAGTCGCTTTAGGAAATGGTCTCACACGGTCAAGTCGCGTCGTTCCACCTGCCAAATTCAGTAATTCTTAGCTAAGCAGCTTCTGCCCAATGCTTTTCCACATCCTCGCTCCAAAAGACACTCGTGTCTGCGAGTATTTTGCGTTTTGCAAGCTAACTAACACTGATATGCTCATGATTCAAATTGTTCTGTGATCAGAAAAAGAGGCCTTAGAGTTTCCATTTTTGGTAGAAAGTTCCCACGGTTGATGCAGAGAAAGATGACGTAGTTTTAGAGGGCATTCCACCAATTGATCCGGTTTGCTACGTCATTTTTCTCTACTCCGGCTATTACAATACCCGGGCCTAATATTTTTACTATTAAAAATGCGCACATAGAGGGAATTGAACCCACAGCATGCAGTTTATGAGTTACGTAACATAGTCTAAGAGCAGTAACCACTAGACTAGAAGGCTATAGTCATTGAACAGCTGTGGATAGTCTGTATCAACGTTCTATCCCCTCTTACCCTACAATACACTTTGCTCTTTTTATCAAATTCTTGCCTTTTCCCTGATACAATATACACATATTATATATTGTCAGAAAGCTACAATAAATGCACACACAATGGTTAGGGTACTGGAGTCTGCAGGACTTGTGATGTATTAGCCAGTGCATATTTCCCTGTGTGTAGACCAAGATCTACCAAGTGCATTCACGCTGATGATATTCCTCGTTCCGCTGATGGACACCACCAGGTAGGGCAGTAAACAGCAGAGTCGACCAGATCCCTAGAGCGCTACCGAGGTGTTGATGTGTGTGCGAGCGAGCGTCAGGAGTCCCGGAGTAAGCAACGACCATCTCCGATCAAACCTATGGTGTTCCGATTGAGGGCGCGACAGTGACAAGACGAGCGACGCCGGAAGACTGCAACGCGACTGCAATCGATGACTCGGGCAAAGGCAACAAGGATGGAACAAGATGGGAGCGATGAGACAGGAAGTGAGAACAAAGGCTAAGACGATGGCTGAGGCTAAGGCGCCAGAGCAGTCAACCGGTGTTGACCGCTATATGATACGAAGGCGACAAGAGTGCACAAATGAAATGTGCTGGGAGCGATGAGGGGGGAACGTAACTTGCATTGCACAGAGTATCCGACAACTATTTATATATTGTGACAAATACAGTGCGTGTCCAATCAAGTAAGTACAGAGACATCAGAAAGACAAAGGGAAAGATAGCAGCATCATATCAAATGGTACGGACAATGCGGGGGAGTCATGCGACAGTCAGACAACGAGGAACGAGGCAGGGGACGATGTCGAGCGAGTGATCTGCACTGTCAAAGGACAAAGGAAACAGCACGGGAAATGATCCGCTCTGTTGTTGACTGTGGGAAACAGCCTCGGGGAGCATGGGAACAGACAAGGCATGCCATATTGAGCATGATAGCGGTGGTCCGATAATGGTGACACAAGGCTGCGTCTTCCGATCGTGAATGTTCGGGAGGCAATGCTTCCAACATGTGGAGTGGCTGGGTTGCGAGTCAATCGCAAGGCGCTCATGAATATGAGATGGTAGCATGTGTCGATAGATGCTAGGATGTGTTGGAGGGGAGCGGGCATGTCGGGAGCGCTGAGTCAGAGGGTGTTGGAGCGGTCGGGACAGTGGTGCGGACAATGGGCAACTGGGGCAGTACTCGGATGGTGTGGGAGCACCAGCACTGTGTAGCGCCGGGCGTGGCTGTTGTGCGACCAGGCTGTGCAAGTCTAATGCAAATCTGATGCGCCGTGACAGGCATGGGAAATGTTGTGCTGGCTAGCGTATGGCGACTGGGCATGCGGTCGGGTGCTTAGTGCGAGTAGCATGGGAGTCGGCAGAGTGTTCTAATTGTGGCACGGGAAGGCCTAGGTAATGTGACCAAGGACTTGGTTGAAACTGCAAAAAGATAGTTAAGAATTCCTCTCAGCGCGCGGGACGAGGCTTGTCACCTCGCTGCGAGGCAATCATTTTCCAATGTTCACACTTTTGACAAGCCGACAGTCACGCAATTCCGGAGGTCAGAAAGTTGCGCAGACAAGCTCCAACCACCCAATTAGTCTCTCAACGCTCGCAAGATTGGAGCCAGAGTTGTGACCGTTGGAGTCTCGCAGGGCATTCACGCAATAGGAATCATACCTTGGACACCACACTCAGACCATCGACTCAGTTGCATGCCCCACACACAGTCATCCAACCACTCGCACATTGTTTTGACTGCGACCACATGACCTTGAGCACAGACTGCTGTCACATCTTGGCAGGATTTCATATGACATTTTGATCATCGAGATTGTTGTTAGAACATGTGCGCCACACTACTCCGATAACTCTGTGACTGCCAAGTACCTCCACAGTCACGCCTATCCTCCAACCATAGTACAACTCAGCTCTCGAGCTCATGCTGCATTTCTCTGATCCCAATTGTTCTGTGATTGTGCCAGTGCTCTAATTATTGCTCCACCACTCCAACCATTGCACACACCATTCCAGTGCATTCCTCTGAAAAATTGCAGTGTCACAACATCGCAGCAGTTGCCTACAACTCCCTCCTATATCAGAGTGCATTCTATTGCTCGCCACATCTCCATTGTCTTCTATTCCGTTCATATTGTCTTGTTCCACATTGTAGGACACCTCTTCCACACTTCTTGACAGCACTGACCATTCCCCATGCGCTTGCACTGCCCCTCACTTGTCTCTTTCACTTGCTCACACACATTACAATATCCCCTTTAGTGCTGTACTAGGGATCTGGTTTTGGACACATGTGACATTACCACCCTACTACATGTGGGTGCCCATCACCACAACTTTGCCCTGACATCTCAATACAGTCACAGAGTCACTTTCCTGCATGCGGAGCCAGAGCCATTAACCCCAAGTATTATATCTCCAACATATTCAAAAAGGACATAACTACACCAGGCAGTCAGTTGTATGTTGGATGGCCAAGCCCCCCTCCCCCCTAAATGATTAAGAGTAATTGTACTGCCATGCGTGCATTGGCCCATTAACCCCAAGTCTCGAAAGCGCCCCCGCTCCGAGTCGTCCCAGGCAAATGCCTCGTTTTGTGCGCACATAAACGCATGCATGAGCTTCCTTTCTTCCGGCCATAGGAAATCTCCGTCGTGGACTCGGTCAAATTGTTCGCGACGTTCCGCGGTGTACCTTCCCGTGGGTACGAAGTCCGGTGGCTTCTCTGGGAGCGGCGGCATATCCGCCAGGGGGTCCCCTCTGATCTCTCTGAGGATCCGGAAGTGCTCCGGCAGGTCCGTACGAATGGGCTTTACCTTGAGGTGTGCTGGCTTGTAACGCTTCTTCGTGGCCGCAAAGACTTCGCGCTGCATCGCGGTCGGCTGTAGCTCACCTCTGTCCGTTTCCTCCTCTCTTTCTCTCCCACTCTCGCCGTCTCCCCAGTCTGCCGCCGTCCAAATAAACGTCCCTGCTCTTGCTCGTTCCTCCTCTTCCTCTCCTTCTTCCGCTCGCTTCGCGAACACTCCCGCGTATTCCTCCGGTAGGTCGCACACTGACAAATAAGCTGACTGCACATCTTCGATTGTAGGCGAGGATTCGAGGTACACCAGGGATTCCATTCTAAGAGTATCAGGCTTATCGGGCTCGAACCCCACGACCAGCCCTACCTCCTCCTGGTCCTCCAACAAATCCTCTAGTCGCGAAAACCCTCCACCCCCTGCTTCTGGGTTCGCGAGATGCGCTTGCGGCCGCGTGGAATAGTGGGGATTGACGCCATGACTCCCGTGTTTGGGTCCGTGATCGTGATTGTCTGCCTCTCGTCTGCAAAGTTTTGCACGGTACTTCCCGTGAGAACGTCAAAGGGCCTCCCCAGGAGCATGTCGTACGCCGGGTTGCGGATGATATGCACCTGTACGTATAGCGTTATACCCCCAATCTTCATCGGGACGTTTCTAGCCAGGCCTAGCGACCTATCGCGACTTTTGTTGGCCGATATCATATCCAGGCGAACGTTCGGATCGTAATGCAGCCCGAGGTAATGGCATACGTCCTCGGACATGGAAATAATCTGCGACCCGGGATCCACGACTGCCTCGATGTGCGCTTGGTTGTCGACTAGTGGCAAGATCGAACGGAGGGCCAGCGATTCCTTGGCGACTTCCAACGGCTCAGGGTCTGGTTCCCCTTCTCCTGCTTCTCCTAGATCTCCCATCAGAACCTCCACAATGACTTCTCCTACACGCGTCCCCTCGGGCAACTCCGTTGGCTGGTGTCCCAGGGCTTGCAGAAAGGTTTCGGGCATATGGTCCGCGAATCCCCTCACCACCTTCTCGTCCTCTCCTTCCCCTTCGTCCTGGTCAAAGTCGAACGGAAAGAGCTCTGGTTCGCTTTCCACCATCGCCTGGACTACTGGTACTCTTGCCTCGTTTGGGACCCGCTTAGGGGTCACCACGTTGCGAACTTGAGCGCGTACTTCCGGGGCAATGGACATGAGCTCCCTCTGTGTCAAGGTGACCTCCGCATTCATGGCCCTCTCATAAACCTTACTTGCTATTACGGGGTCGCGGACCGGGGCGACCTTATTGTATGCTGGGTCCGCCTTGCGCTGCCCCGCGCTTCGTTGGTAACTTGCCGGCCCTATGTACGTCGCGTCGGGCACCTTCGCGAAAGGGTGGATCGGAGGTGTTAACGGCTCCTCACCCGCTGTGGTGTCTTCGTCGGCCTGCCTTGGTTTGTCTGCGCTATCCCCAGTCTCCCCTGGTCGGTCGACGGCCTCCGGCTCGAAGGAAACCTGCTTCTTGGCTTGCGTAAACGGCTTCCTCTTCGGAATGACCACCTCTGGAACTCGTCGCGATCTTTCGCGCTCGCCAGGCAGCAGCCCTATTGCCTGGGGAAACTCGCCCGCGTCCAGTGCGGCCTGCCGGCGTTCCTTCTGAGCTTGCCTTTCCGCTCGGGCCGTCAGGAGCACTGCCATCTCCTGCTGGAGCTCCGTCATTCTGTCTTCGTCGGTCAATTGCGGCGTCAGTTGGATTAGGCCGGCGACCGTCTGCACTTTGGCCGGCACTGGCTCGTAGTCCATCGTCGTCAGCATCATGGCTTCTGACTGTCCGTGTTGATTCCCGGCGTAGTACGCATCCACACGCTGCTTCAGCGGGCCTTCTCCTAGCGGGATAAGCCCTCCACCCTTCAGAACGACCCGGTTGTTGTGGTCCCTAGATACGCGACCCGTCGCGATGTAGTCCTGGACCACCATACATTCCCTGACGAAGTGCCCCGTTTGGCCGCAGAAAAGGCATCCTGACGGCCCTCCCTGTCCGCCTTGATTTCCTTGCGTGGCGCGCGGCTGTTGAGTTCCCGAGGTACCCCCATAACCCCTCTGACCTCCGCCGTTCCCCTGGTTGACGAGCATCCGCGCGAACTGTTCGGCAACCGCGGCTTTGATTGCTTCTTGAAACTGTTCTATTTTGATTACAGGCTCCGTCGTTGCAACCGCCACTGCCGGTCCTGCGCTGACCGCTGGTACGATTGAGGGAGTGCCCCTCAGCTCGTACTCTCCTGCCTCTAGCACGTCGGCCATGGGGTACGGTGTTTCTTTATCGTGGTCCGGCAATTTGATCTGCAGTCTCGTCGCCACCCTGTTCATGAGGCTGTCCTGGAAAGCGCGAAGGAACGCGATATCGCGCTCACGGGTCGAGATCCTGCTTTTCTTAACCAGGAAGTCGGTGATCGCGAAGAACTGCCGATAGAATTCGCTGAGCTCGCCGCCGGACGCAATGCCCAGACGGTACCGACTGCCTACGAGCGCGTCCATGTCCGCGATGGTATACTTGCGGTCCTCATCGGCTCCCGGGTACAGTTTAACAATGGCGTCCTGAAAGTCTTGGTAGGTCTTGGTGGGATCCTTAAACTCCGGCCTCGCTTCCCACTCCTCAGCCGTCGCGACGTCTAGGTAACGCACTGCATGGCCCTTCTTCGCCGTATCATCCGCTAGTTGAGCCCGGGCGAAGAGATGGTTTAGCTCGTCGAAGTAACGCGGTAACTCGCGGGCCTTCTGATTGAAAGACGGTGCGTTGCGGTCCCCGCGGGTAGGCATTGCGACTGGCGCGACGTTGGGCTGAGGCGGTATTGCCTGTTGTCCGCCGCCTCCCCCTCCTCCACCGCCTCCGCCTCCGCCGCCGCCTCCTCCACCCGTTCCTGTTCCTTGTTGCTGTGTACTCATTCCTGACTGTGTTGGCGACTTTGGGTTGCTGGGGTTCGAACGGCTTGATGGCGCTTCTTGGGGATTGTTGCTAGCTTCCGCGACGTTTCGCGAAGTCCTATCTTGTAAGGAAACGGCCCGTCCCCATCCCGGACTGACCCGTTCGTTCCTCGAGCATTCCCCTTCCGGATCATGCCGTGTGTGATGGTCGCTATCGCCACCATCAGAATTCAGAAGCAAACCTTCTAGTCCCTCGATCGTGACGCGATCCCCTCCTGTGATCAGGGACCTAGGGTCCTCTCCGGCGCGTCGGATCTCCCTACTGAGGGTCGGTCCATGCGGATCCTCTTCTTCTGATGGCAGGCTTGATAGCGATGAGACTTCCCCCTGTTCGTCTTGTGGTTCCTCGATTTCTGCCTCTATGGCCGCCTGTCGCGACGTATTGCGAGCGTCCGCCCTCGTGGTCCTCTGCGGCTGTGTTCGCGTTGGGAGGTGGGCTATCTTGGGTTTCGGCGCCATGTTGATCAGCGACCGGGTGCCGTCTACGAGGCTGATTTTAAAGCTCGAACACGATCGTCATCACCATACCCCTCGCGGTGGGCTCCAAAATGATACGCTATCACCCGGGACGGACCCTAGCGGGGCGTGCGGCGAGTGCCTCACAGGACAACAACCACCAACACTGCCTCCTATACGTCGCGATCCAGTCCGGGTGACTAGTCTTGCCGAGGGGGGAAGGTGTTCGTGTCGCTGTTGCGCTTCGTGCCCTCCCCGCGGTCGTGCGGGGCCACCTCCTACCGCCTAAACACCAAACTAAACACTCACCTGCCTGGGGATGCCCTCTACGGGATCCTCCTCCGAGTGCTTCGCACCCGTGTGCGAAGCGTCCGCCTATGGGCCGTCGCACCCCCTCTTGCCTGTCCGCCTGCCTACCTGTTCCCACATCGGTGGGGTCCTTCCTTCCTAAGTCTGGTAGCGCCTCAGGCTACAGTTTCTGTGAGGTAAAGGGTGTGGGTGGCTTGCGCCGCCCACAGGTTGATTGGGTTGCTACGTCTCGCGCAGCTCCCTAAGTAGTGGCTCTACCTACGTCGCTAAGCCCTCCCGATCTAGCCCGTTCCGGTGATCCGTTCCGTCGCCAGTCCCGGTTGCTCCTGGGTCGCCGGACCACGTTCCCATCACCCCCGCTCCCGCGACCCTGCGCCTCGCATGCTGCTTCCCCGTCTCGCGACGTCTCGCTACACGCTTGCCCGCGGCCTGAACCTATCATTTCTCCCCCCAACTGAAACTGCAACTGTCCCCAGTTGCCAGGAACCGTGCGGAAGCGGCATATAAGGGCTCGCGACCTTTCGCGATAACGTCGCTTGTAGCATCCCTTTGCCGATTTCTGTCCCGCGATGTCCCTCCCCGCAGCGTCTGCCACCGCCGACAACCTCGACCTCCTCCGCCTGTTGACGCAGGCCCCCTTCGCTGGTTTTGACCTTGGGGATGCCGAACGGGAGGTTGCGCTACGTCTAGAGTGGGCCGACAAAGTCAACCAGCTCGTGGTGCGTGCTGGTCCCCGACCGCGTCTTTTCCCGGCTTGGCTGATGATGAACTCAATTCCAGACCCTTTCTTCAATCCGCGCGTCCCGCAGCCTGCGCGATCTTGCCTTCCACTTCACTTCGCCGATCCTCGAGTTCATGGTGAAGCTCGTTCCAGCGTCCGCCCCTCTCGCCCAGCGCTTCGAGGGCACCCTCATGCGTACCCTCCCCGACTCAGCGCGCGCCAGCCCGCGGTGGTCCCAGATGTTCTCCCCTTTCCCTGCCGACGCTACCGACGCGGAACTCCACGTCTTGATCACCATCGTGGAGGCTGGGCTCTGGACCGTGTACTACTTCGGAGACGGTTCTGTCGAATCCTACCTCCATGAAATCACGGAGTTGCATGGCGCCTTCCCCACCCTGCGTCCTCAGGGGATGCAGAGCTGGCTCCTACGTGATTTCGACGCCCGGGCCGTCCATGGGATGTTTGTTATTACCCGCGAAGACGCCGTGTGCCGCGCCCTGGCCTACCACGTCCGTGGTGCCTCCAGCTCCCCCCACTCTCGTGCCTACGCGGGCCGCCTCACCACGGGCGTGGTGTACTACCTATTGGGGGGCCTCGCGGAGGACTCGGTGGATATGTTACGGGACTTTACCACCATTTCCGAGGCCTTCGACACGTTTCGCGATATTTGGGCGGACTGGCCACTGGTGTTGGATCGCCTCGACATGCGCTGGGCCGCGATGGCAACCTGTATGGGCGGGATGCTGGACGCATGGGGATTAGGGTCCCGCCTCCTCGCCAACCTCCAGCCCGCAGACTTCCTGGTCCAGGATATCAGCGTGGCCTCGATTCGCGCCATCGAGCAGATCAGTTCTGCGCGCCTCTCGCACATCTCCTCCTCCCAAGCCATAGCTGAGATACCCCTAGGCTTCGATGCCATAGTCCATCCCTCGGACCAGCCGGGCCCTCTTCCCTTCCCCGCGCACCCCACGGTACCAGCGCCGACGGCCCCCTCCGCGTCTCCTACCTACGCCGGGGAGATACCGCCGCCCATCGCCAGCTCGGAAGAAGTCGAGGAGGGGGAGGTGATCGAGCTTCTGATGGAGCGCGAGGAATAGGTATATTCCCGGGCCAATGTCTGTAGAATGTTCCATAGCTATTGAAATGGAACCAGGAGCCATGTGCGGCTTCCCCCTGTCCCTGTGCCACGTTTCGCGATGCCTTGCGATAAGCTCCTGGGCCCATGCCGGAGGCTCCGTCTGGGTCGCGATCTGTCGCGATAACCCACGTTGACCGGAACTCCGGCGAGACCCTCGTGTTTTGGTCTTCGCGCTGTATCGCGACGCCGCGATGGTGTGCCTCTTTCCCTACTCGCGCCGCCTATATGAGGGGGCTGCGACGATGGCCTTTTCCAAAAAAAACCCTCAACGCCCCAGTCCGTCCGACTACCTCCTCCACATGCAGGCCGTCCTACTCCGCGCGTTTTCGCGTTTCCGGCTGTACCAGCTGTTGATACATCCGGTTGAGGTGCCCTTGCCTGGTGCCGACGCTTCCTCATTTCCCGCGGCCGCCGTTGCCTGGCTTCAGGAGATCTCCGACCTATTGGTGCGTCGTCCCGCGGCCCTCGTTTCCCTCATCCCGGCCTCGTACTGACGTTGTCTTCGCTTCTTCTCCCCTTTTCAGCAGGACCATCGCGAGACGTCGCATTTTACCCTACCGGCCCTCGCGTCCATGACCGTCGTCTCGACGCTCTCCTACCTAGCGGAGCGCTTTCCCGAAACGTTCGAACAAACCGCCCCCATTCGCGCGAATATCGTAGGAAATATTCCGTTCGGAGGGGACAACGCCCCGGGGCAGCCACCCAGCGTCGCTCTGCTTCCTCACGTGGTCCATGTGGACTCCTTGGCCCACCTGGTGGAGCGCTCCGTTTGGTTGCTGTACCGTCACCAACTTCACGGCCGGGCAACTTTCGAGGTCAACTTGGCAGCGCTGTTCGGCCCCGAGTTTGCCCCCCGTCCCGACGGCCTTGCCACCCGTGTTGCCGAGTTATTCCTTCGCGACCTCGATCGTTTGAGTGACGACCTCGACCACGCCGACGGGCTGGTCGGGGCCCTCATGCTCCCCTTGAACCGCGCCGTGATCGGAATGACCCACCCCCGCGACATTGGCGTCCTCGACTTCCTTGCGGCCGCGAGTCCCTCGTTGCAGGCTGCCCATCGTGCGAACGTCCGTGAAGCCGCCGACTATCTCGTTCCCGGCCTCAAGTTGGTCGCGGAGCTTCGCGACTTCGTTTGGGCGGACCAATTGAACGCCAGCCACCTGCGCCACGCCGTCACTCGCCTCGAAGGCACCGCGGGAAAGCTGCTGTACGATGCCTGCGAAGTTGCCGCGGTCCTCGACCACCTCGCCGGTGCCGGTCCTATGCGCCGTATGCTTACCGCCCTTCCCTTCCCGCCGCTTACTCACCGAGTCATCCGCCGCGGCTCTATCGCGTTCTCGTGGGGGGTCCCCAACCTTGTTGAGGTCGTGGGCCCGAGGCCTCCTGATGCCCTGAGTCGACGGGCTGGTCGTAGGAATGGGGGTAACCGCGCCCGGACTCCCGCGCCCAATGGTGCGTCTGGGTCCGGTGCGCCCGCGTAGCGAGCGATTCCTGTAATTTGCCCAAGGCGCCCTTAGGGCCCAGTAATGCCATTCCGTTCCCTATCCCTTCTTCTTGACTCGCGCGCGAACGCTCGCTAAGCCGTGTGAAGGTAAGCGCCGCACCTGTCGCGGCCCGGCGGGCCCGCTCTGCTTCCACGTCGGAAGCAAAAACCCACACGCTGGCGCGGCGCCCCGTCTTAACGCGACGCGTTGCGCCTCGACCTCTCCGTCTCTCTCTTTCCTCCCCTCACCTCTCCCTATCTCCCCCCTTCCCTGGCCATGTCTGCGTTCTCCCGCCCTATCAACCTCAGGAAACGGCTGTCCGCCGTAGAAGCGCTCGTCGCCTCCCTCCCCACAGTCGACTCCGCCCACTACGGCGAGTTCGCCGCGAACTGGGAGTCGGCCACGGTGAGTGCCCACGGCCTCTCGCTCCCGACGCCCTGCTGACCCTCCCTTGTGTCCAGTCCGCCTATGCTGAGGTGTTGGGGGAGGACCCCCCGCCGTCCGAGGTGCTGGACAGGATCGGGGCCGTGTCCGCCGTTGTCGACGCCTGGCCGTCCTCCGGCCCCTCCCCCACGCCGTCCTCACCCGCCATCCCCTACTCCACTCCCGTCGCCGCTCCCCTCTCCCGTCAGGCTGGCAAGCGGGCCCGCGCCGACAGTGCCCTCCCCGCGCCTTCTGTCCGCCCCCCGGTCTCCTCCACGCCTCACCGCGCCGCCGCCCGCGCTTCCCCGCCGCCCACCAAGCGCAACCGCGAGTCCGCCCCCTCCGAGGCTGACGCCGAGGCCGAGGTCGACGAGCTAGATGAGGCGGGGGACCCGCAGGAGCCCGTCGCGCAGCGCACCCGCGGCGCCACCAAACTCCCCGCCCCCCGATCAGTCCCCGCCGCCGCCAAGTCGAAGGGCAAGGGCAAAGCCGTCCGCAGTTCCAAGCGCCCTGCCAACGTCCCCTCCGGCTCCCTCGTGCCTCCGCCCGCCGCCACTGTCCCCTCTTCCGAGGCCGGCTCCCCCGCGCCCGCCGCCGACCCTTCCACCTCCGTCAAGGGCGCCAAGATCCCCGTCGCTGACACCTTCCCGGGCCGCCGCCTTCAGGTACGTCGCCCTTTTCTTGTCCGTCGTGTTGCGCCGCTCACACTCCGACCCTCAGGCTTCCGCCCCCTGCTACCGCTGCGCCACGATGGACTCCCACCCCACGTGCTTCTTCACGGACGTCAGCGGCCGCCAGTGCCATCGCTGCTTCGTGGGCCACCACAAGTGCGACGACGGTGTCCGCGGGACGCACTTCTACGTGGTGGGCAGCGACGGAGTCTCGCAGGATGTCGACCCTGCCGGCATCCATGTCCGTCCCCGGTCCTCCGCCTTCGACTGGGCCGACCACCCCGACCCTGCCGGCGCCGTCCCCATCCTCCGCTACGACTCCCCGCCGCAGCTTTTCCGGACCTACAACGCGCTCACGGAGGAGCTCAACACCATCAGCGTCAACTACGCGACGCTCGACGCCCGGGCCCGCGGCATCGTCGCTGAGCGGAACTGGGTCTGGCAGACCCTGCAGCAGCTCGGCGACCCCGCGTTCCCTGCGCCTGCTGGGGGCCTCATCTCGCCGCAGGTTGGCCCCTTCGATCCGCCGCGCCGCATCCCTCTCCCTGCTCCCCCCGCGTTGCGCGCCGCTTCTCCCGCGCCGGCCAGGCCTGCCTCGCGCCTCCTCCTCGCGCCACCCTCGTCGGCTCTCATCGCCTCTTCCCTCCCGCTGCTTAGCGCCGCCGTCGTGCCTCTCGTCGGTCGCGCCTCTCGCCTTCCTTCCCCCGTGCCTCCGGTTGCTCCCGCCGCGCCCTTCTCGCCGCTCGCCGCTGCCGCTCCTCCCGCGTCGGACCCTGCCCCCGGCCCTACCATGCCTACCGCCGCCGCTCCCTCCTTCGAGGATGTCGGCACGCCGCCCTCCGCCGCGGCTGATGGTCCCGCTGACCCCGCGCCCGCCGCTTAGCCGCTTGCGAGCCTTCTTCAAAAGGAGTCGCCCCTGCTTCAACAGCAGAGGGCCTTGGTGCTTCGATGCGGGGGGCGTTCCTCGTGTCCTAGGTGGGGGTTTCGGCGTCTCGCTGTCGTGTTGTCCGCTCGTTATCGGTCTGTTCATAGTTGTTCGCTATCCGTCGCTACCTCTTTGCTGTGTACATAGAATTCGCTATCCTGCTATGTTGTGAATAGAGTCCATTGCTTGTGTCACAGTGTGAGCGTGTCCTATCGCGTTTCCGGCGCGACCTCAGCCTTGTTCCAGACCCTTGAAGCCTTAGTCGGTGCCTGCCCAGTCCGAGCTTCGCTAGCGCTCGCGACCTCGACTTATCGTCCTGACTCGTCTCCATCCGTACTTCCAGCTGTTCAGTCCTAAATACCACCGTCTAATCCTCCCCCCAACTGAAATATCGACTGTCCTCAGTCGCCGTAGTGCTGGGCGGTACTTTTTAGACGGTGATCTCGTCGTCCTTGTCATCGTCTTCCCTGGTGGGGTCGGCTGCTTCCTCTTCATGAATGGCATCGTGATCCTGCCTATCTTCATGAAGTAGCTCGTCCACCCTGGACTGTGGGACGTCCAGAAATTCGGGCAACTCTGGCAGCGCAATGTTCGTTCGCGCGAAGTAAGGCAGGACGCGAAACTCCGCGACCGGTCGGTCGAAGAGCGCACCGTGGAGGTCCGCAAGCACGTAAGGTCCTCCTTTCCGTCGGCCAATTACCACGAACGGTCCATCGTAGCGCGGAAGCATTTTTCGATCTAATGACTTCTCGTACCGCGTGAACCGTAGGAGGACCAAGTCGCCTCTCTTGAAATTGTAGTCGCGAATCGTCGCTTCGTGGTCACGTTCAAATTTTACCGCCGCGATACGTCGCGCTTCAAAGACTTTGTCGTGGATGGTCCTTAACTGGGCTTTTCTCTTTTGTAGGGCCATTGCCCTGCGCGCTATGAGGTCTGTGGAAGACAGTAGAGACTCGGGCGGAGGCATCAAGTATGAAGCCTCGATGATATCCAGCGGCATTAGCGGCTGCGTTCCTGTTACCGCGAAGTATGGCGAGCAGCCCATCCTCCGCCTGATCGTTATCCTGTCCGACCAGAATACCGAGTACGCAACCGATGACCATTTTGCAGCATTTCCATCGGCTGCCTTGTAGAGCGCTTGACGTACGTCGAAGTGAGACCGCTCGACTATTCCGTTGGCTCGCGAATTATATCCCGATATTCGAATGTGCCGGACTCCATACTTATGCGACAGGGATTCCAAGGCCGACACGAACGGTGCGCCGTTGTCCGTGACCACTTCTCGCAGGGCGCCCCACCGGCACAAGACGTCTTCGAAAATCCATTTCGCGATGGCGTCCGCCGTCTCCGCCCTTAGCATTCTCCACTCTGGATAGTGGGTTACGGAGCAGCGTCCTTGCACGATGTATTTGAATCCGCCGCTTGCTGGCATATGCATGGTGTCTGCATACATCTTTGCGAAAAGGTTCGCCGGCGTTGCCACCGTTGGCGGTATCAGGCTGTGGCGAACTAGTCGGGTTTCGCAAATATGGCACGTTCTCACCCACCAGGCCACGTCTGCGTCCACGTATGGCCACCAGAAACGCTCCAACAGCATCATCCGCGTCGCGTAGACGCCTTTGTGTCCGACATCGTCATGAGCTGCTTTGAGGACCGCGATACGTCGGTCTCCTCCCAGCACGAGTTGGTGCCTGCCTTGGTGGTGCCTTTTGAAAAGGCGGTCCCCATCCTTGAAGAACTGGAGCGCGTATCGAGCGAAACGAGCGAACTGTTCGTCGGTCAAGTCCGCCGGCCGCGCCAGGGTCCCTAACCAGTCCCTGACTAGTTCCAGCCGCTTGTCAGCTTCATGAGCCTTGTCTGATCTGGGAACATCGCGATACGTCGCGTCCTGTACTGGTGCGGGTTGCATTTGGACCGTAGTTGCCCAGACGTCGGCCGGTTCATCGTGGGAGCGCCGGGCCTCCTCGCGACGTATCGCGTCCTGGCTTGAACCAGCCCCATGTTCGTCTGGTATGCTTCCTGGCCCCGTCCATCCATCTTGCCGTCGCGAGGCTCTCTCTTGCGCTGTCTTCGGGACTACCATGTTTACGATATGTGCGAAACCATACACCGCATCAACCCAGTCGTCGAAGTCGTCTTCCTGTTCCAGAGCGTCTCCTGGTTGCCTACGCCTCCTGGATAGGCCGTCGGGCCCGTGGAAGAGTCCCGGCACGTGCACTAGCTCAAAATGGAACATCAGGATGCCTATAATCCACCTGTTCATACTGGCCGATGGCTCGAGGTCAGGATTTTCCAGCATGCCTTTGATATACCTGGCGTCGACCTCAATGGTCAGGTTCCTCACCCCTATCAGGTAGACTTTAAGGGCCCGCAGGGCTCGAAAAAGACCATAGAGCTCCAGCTTGGGCTGCGAGAACCGCGCTTCGCGATCGTTTAGCGCGATGCTACCAAATCGAGAATATCGGCGTCTCTTCCTGTCTTGGGGAACGTTGGGGTCCGCCTGACTCAATAGGAAACCCACCGCGATGTACGAGGTGTCTACCGCTAGGATCACGGGGGCCTCCGACGTGTAATCAATCGGTAGGAGCGCTGGTGATGCGAGGACTGCCTCCTTGAGGTCCTCCATAGCTCGCGACTGTTCGGGTCCCCATTCGAACGGGACGTCCTTCCTCGTCAGGTGTGTCAAGGCATGGGCTCGGTGCGCAAAGTTACGGATAAAGATGCGCAGGACTCCGACTGTCCCCAAGAAAGCCCGTACGTCTGAGAGGTCCGTGCACGGCCCCCAATTGCGAATCTTCGCGACCTTTTCTTCGTCTGCCATCCTTCCTTGCGGTGTGCAGCGGTGCCCTACCACGTAGAATTCTGGTACGCACAGCTGTGATTTCCATCCTGAGAACGTGCCATGACAGTAGCGCATTCGTTGGACTACCCTGTTAACGTTGTTAAAGTGTTCCCATACGAACCGCCTTATGCCGTTGTTGCCGGGGATCGTTTCGTATCCTCCGCCTTCCGTCCTGTAGTCCGAGTCCGGCCCCTTCAGGGGGACGTCGTCTATAAAAGGCACCGTAATATGCGGGATTTCCGGTTGGAGAATAAAGGTCACGTCGTCGTGGAAGATCGGGACGGAATTCGTCCACCCCATAGGCAGGGTCACCAGCCGTTTTGCGCCGTACGGCGTCTGGAAAGTCGTGAGGTCCCTTGAGGCTTCATCTAGTCTCCTTTCGTCATAGCCCACGTAGAGGTCCAGAATTCCCCCGCACGGCCGCCCCGCAAACTGCTCCGCCAAATGATCTGGGAAGGGGGGTACTCCTGAGTGCGCGATGGTCACCGCATTCAGGGGTTCTAGACTATGGACTATACGGAGGCTGGTCCCGTCCTTCTTAACCACACAGAACCACCTAGAGCGGTACGACGAGTTTGAGTCCTCGTAGACTCCCGCGGCGATCTTGGTCTTGATGAGCGCCATGACCTTGTCGTATATCCCTGGCGGAATCGGAATATTTCGCTGAACCCACGGCCGATGCGGAACTACTGGTATTGTGACGGGGGGGAAGAAGTCTTCTCGAAAGCGCCCCCGCTCCGAGTCGTCCCAGGCAAATGCCTCGTTTTGTGCGCACATAAACGCATGCATGAGCTTCCTTTCTTCCGGCCATAGGAAATCTCCGTCGTGGACTCGGTCAAATTGTTCGCGACGTTCCGCGGTGTACCTTCCCGTGGGTACGAAGTCCGGTGGCTTCTCTGGGAGCGGCGGCATATCCGCCAGGGGGTCCCCTCTGATCTCTCTGAGGATCCGGAAGTGCTCCGGCAGGTCCGTACGAATGGGCTTTACCTTGAGGTGTGCTGGCTTGTAACGCTTCTTCGTGGCCGCAAAGACTTCGCGCTGCATCGCGGTCGGCTGTAGCTCACCTCTGTCCGTTTCCTCCTCTCTTTCTCTCCCACTCTCGCCGTCTCCCCAGTCTGCCGCCGTCCAAATAAACGTCCCTGCTCTTGCTCGTTCCTCCTCTTCCTCTCCTTCTTCCGCTCGCTTCGCGAACACTCCCGCGTATTCCTCCGGTAGGTCGCACACTGACAAATAAGCTGACTGCACATCTTCGATTGTAGGCGAGGATTCGAGGTACACCAGGGATTCCATTCTAAGAGTATCAGGCTTATCGGGCTCGAACCCCACGACCAGCCCTACCTCCTCCTGGTCCTCCAACAAATCCTCTAGTCGCGAAAACCCTCCACCCCCTGCTTCTGGGTTCGCGAGATGCGCTTGCGGCCGCGTGGAATAGTGGGGATTGACGCCATGACTCCCGTGTTTGGGTCCGTGATCGTGATTGTCTGCCTCTCGTCTGCAAAGTTTTGCACGGTACTTCCCGTGAGAACGTCAAAGGGCCTCCCCAGGAGCATGTCGTACGCCGGGTTGCGGATGATATGCACCTGTACGTATAGCGTTATACCCCCAATCTTCATCGGGACGTTTCTAGCCAGGCCTAGCGACCTATCGCGACTTTTGTTGGCCGATATCATATCCAGGCGAACGTTCGGATCGTAATGCAGCCCGAGGTAATGGCATACGTCCTCGGACATGGAAATAATCTGCGACCCGGGATCCACGACTGCCTCGATGTGCGCTTGGTTGTCGACTAGTGGCAAGATCGAACGGAGGGCCAGCGATTCCTTGGCGACTTCCAACGGCTCAGGGTCTGGTTCCCCTTCTCCTGCTTCTCCTAGATCTCCCATCAGAACCTCCACAATGACTTCTCCTACACGCGTCCCCTCGGGCAACTCCGTTGGCTGGTGTCCCAGGGCTTGCAGAAAGGTTTCGGGCATATGGTCCGCGAATCCCCTCACCACCTTCTCGTCCTCTCCTTCCCCTTCGTCCTGGTCAAAGTCGAACGGAAAGAGCTCTGGTTCGCTTTCCACCATCGCCTGGACTACTGGTACTCTTGCCTCGTTTGGGACCCGCTTAGGGGTCACCACGTTGCGAACTTGAGCGCGTACTTCCGGGGCAATGGACATGAGCTCCCTCTGTGTCAAGGTGACCTCCGCATTCATGGCCCTCTCATAAACCTTACTTGCTATTACGGGGTCGCGGACCGGGGCGACCTTATTGTATGCTGGGTCCGCCTTGCGCTGCCCCGCGCTTCGTTGGTAACTTGCCGGCCCTATGTACGTCGCGTCGGGCACCTTCGCGAAAGGGTGGATCGGAGGTGTTAACGGCTCCTCACCCGCTGTGGTGTCTTCGTCGGCCTGCCTTTGTTTGTCTGCGCTATCCCCAGTCTCCCCTGGTCGGTCGACGGCCTCCGGCTCGAAGGAAACCTGCTTCTTGGCTTGCGTAAACGGCTTCCTTTTCGGAATGACCACCTCTGGAACTCGTCGCGATCTTTCGCGCTCGCCAGGCAGCAGCCCTATTGCCTGGGGAAACTCGCCCGCGTCCAGTGCGGCCTGCCGGCGTTCCTTCTGAGCTTGCCTTTCCGCTCGGGCCGTCAGGAGCACTGCCATCTCCTGCTGGAGCTCCGTCATCCTGTCTTCGTCGGTCAATTGCGGCGTCAGTTGGATTAGGCCGGCGACCGTCTGCACTTTGGCCGGCACTGGCTCGTAGTCCATCGTCGTCAGCATCATGGCTTCTGACTGTCCGTGTTGATTCCCGGCGTAGTACGCATCCACACGCTGCTTCAGCGGGCCTTCTCCTAGCGGGATAAGTCCTCCACCCTTCAGAACGACCCGGTTGTTGTGGTCCCTAGATACGCGACCCGTCGCGATGTAGTCCTGGACCACCATACATTCCCTGACGAAGTGCCCCGTTTGGCCGCAGAAAAGGCATCCTGACGGCCCTCCCTGTCCGCCTTGATTTCCTTGCGTGGCGCGCGGCTGTTGAGTTCCCGAGGTACCCCCATAACCCCTCTGACCTCCGCCGTTCCCCTGGTTGACGAGCATCCGCGCGAACTGTTCGGCAACCGCGGCTTTGATTGCTTCTTGAAACTGTTCTATTTTGATTACAGGCTCCGTCGTTGCAACCGCCACTGCCGGTCCTGCGCTGACCGCTGGTACGATTGAGGGAGTGCCCCTCAGCTCGTACTCTCCTGCCTCTAGCACGTCGGCCATGGGGTACGGTGTTTCTTTATCGTGGTCCGGCAATTTGATCTGCAGTCTCGTCGCCACCCTGTTCATGAGGCTGTCCTGGAAAGCGCGAAGGAACGCGATATCGCGCTCACGGGTCGAGATCCTGCTTTTCTTAACCAGGAAGTCGGTGATCGCGAAGAACTGCCGATAGAATTCGCTGAGCTCGCCGCCGGACGCAATGCCCAGACGGTACCGACTGCCTACGAGCGCGTCCATGTCCGCGATGGTATACTTGCGGTCCTCATCGGCTCCCGGGTACAGTTTAACAATGGCGTCCTGAAAGTCTTGGTAGGTCTTGGTGGGATCCTTAAACTCCGGCCTCGCTTCCCACTCCTCAGCCGTCGCGACGTCTAGGTAACGCACTGCATGGCCCTTCTTCGCCGTATCATCCGCTAGTTGAGCCCGGGCGAAGAGATGGTTTAGCTCGTCGAAGTAACGCGGTAACTCGCGGGCCTTCTGATTGAAAGACGGTGCGTTGCGGTCCCCGCGGGTAGGCATTGCGACTGGCGCGACGTTGGGCTGAGGCGGTATTGCCTGTTGTCCGCCGCCTCCCCCTCCTCCACCGCCTCCGCCTCCGCCGCCGCCTCCTCCACCCGTTCCTGTTCCTTGTTGCTGTGTACTCATTCCTGACTGTGTTGGCGACTTTGGGTTGCTGGGGTTCGAACGGCTTGATGGAGCTTCTTGGGGATTGTTGCTAGCTTCCGCGACGTTTCGCGAAGTCCTATCTTGTAAGGAAACGGCCCGTCCCCATCCCGGACTGACCCGTTCGTTCCTCGAGCATTCCCCTTCCGGATCATGCCGTGTGTGATGGTCGCTATCGCCACCATCAGAATTCAGAAGCAAACCTTCTAGTCCCTCGATCGTGACGCGATCCCCTCCTGTGATCAGGGACCTAGGGTCCTCTCCGGCGCGTCGGATCTCCCTACTGAGGGTCGGTCCATGCGGATCCTCTTCTTCTGATGGCAGACTTGATAGCGATGAGACTTCCCCCTGTTCGTCTTGTGGTTCCTCGATTTCTGCCTCTATGGCCGCCTGTCGCGACGTATTGCGAGCGTCCGCCCTCGTGGTCCTCTGCGGCTGTGTTCGCGTTGGGAGGTGGGCTATCTTGGGTTTCGGCGCCATGTTGATCAGCGACCGGGTGCCGTCTACGAGGCTGATTTTAAAGCTCGAACACGATCGTCATCACCATACCCCTCGCGGTGGGCTCCAAAATGATACGCTATCACCCGGGACGGACCCTAGCGGGGCGTGCGGCGAGTGCCTCACAGGACAACAACCACCAACACTGCCTCCTATACGTCGTGATCCAGTCCGGGTGACTAGTCTTGCTGAGGGGGGAAGGTGTTCGTGTCGCTGTTGCGCTTCGTGCCCTCCCCGCGGTCGTGCGGGGCCACCTCCTACCGCCTAAACACCAAACTAAACACTCACCTGCCTGGGGATGCCCTCTACGGGATCCTCCTCCGAGTGCTTCGCACCCGTGTGCGAAGCGTCCGCCTATGGGCCGTCGCACCCCCTCTTGCCTGTCCGCCTGCCTACCTGTTCCCACATCGGTGGGGTCCTTCCTTCCTAAGTCTGGTAGCGCCTCAGGCTACAGTTTCTGTGAGGTAAAGGGTGTGGGTGGCTTGCGCCGCCCACAGGTTGATTGGGTTGCTACGTCTCGCGCAGCTCCCTAAGTAGTGGCTCTACCTACGTCGCTAAGCCCTCCCGATCTAGCCCGTTCCGGTGATCCGTTCCGTCGCCAGTCCCGGTTGCTCCTGGGTCGCCGGACCACGTTCCCATCACCCCCGCTCCCGCGACCCTGCGCCTCGCATGCTGCTTCCCCGTCTCGCGACGTCTCGCTACACGCTTGCCCGCGGCCTGAACCTATCACCGCTTCCGTGCCTTCTTCTCTGCAATCCTCCCAGCAAGACCAGCGAGCGAAGAGTCATCCTGAGCGAAGTGTCGACATGTTATTTGGTGGGTGTCCAAGCCGACAGCAGTATCAAAGGAGCGCTTGCACCCTGCAACGCAAGGAAAGCGCATCGTGTGGCAGAGACCACCAACGACTTCTACGCGCGAGTAGGGAGGTTAAAGAGCACGGTCAGCTGGAGGAAATAGTTGAGCCGAAGAAGTAACTTACTCGGAGCAGTGGGTAGGCCAATGTTCAAGACGCAAGGCCAGCCCGCAGGCCTGCGGTCATGCGAGCTCGGGCGAGACATCGAGGAGGCCTGACTGGAAGCATGCGAATGAGCAATTTAATTTGTTATTGCACGGTCGATTTGTTTCATCGGGGTCGAGAGCTGCGCAACCGACGGCATGGACGCGTCGCGACAGGCGTTCCTCGTCGGAGTCTGTCGGGAAAATACGATGCCCTGTCTTGTGACCGCGTCGTCCAAGGTCCAGCCTGCTCCTGGACAGCATCATGGATGAGCCTATGGCGACTCGGCCGCTCAGGCTCGACAGCATAAAAACAAGGTGAGGAATGCGTACCTCAAGCCCCAAACCTAACAGACAGATCACTACTTGATGTCTTCCTCTCCACGAGATTCGTCTACATCTTCCATCGTGCCATTCGCGGATGCTACGGCAGAGCGTCTCGAGGTCTACGTGAACAAGATTATAGAGAGTCGGCTTCGGAAGAGGAAAAGGTGTGTCTCCATGACTCACCAGTATGCCTGCGCTTGACACAACACCATCTAGCCGCGACTTGGATGCTGATGAGGACAAGGAGTCGGATGGCGAGACGGTAACCCAGCAGTATGCTGACTACGGGCGCGCGTTCGCTCGCCTTGGGGAGCCCTTCACCAATGCCTTTGCAATTGTTGACCACGGTTTGCACTTGGAGGCTCGCAAGGTAGAGTCGGACGGCGAAGATGGGGAGTCAGATGCGACGCTCGAGACTGAAGAGTGAGTACACTGTTTGCTTTCACTCTGCTTCTTTCATCAAAGTCTCACGGCGTGCGCGCCTCCGAGTCCCAGCGAACAACGTCTCACGCAGGATTGGACCATCCTGTGCAAACTCATCCCCGGTTTCCACCATGACATGATCGTGCTCGCGGAGAAGAGGAAAATCCGCAAAGTCATCAGCAGTGAGGTGCGTTATTGTCGTCTCACTGTTGCCCTCTTACTGACACTGGCAGGCTTGCTAGATCACCTGCGGTGCTGAACACGCCCGCGCAGACGACTCGAGTGGCCTGAAGGGTGCAATCCTGGGTTATCTCCACCTCGACATCACTCTCCCTCTGGATCCCCCGATTCCCGTCCAGGATGTACACAAGGCTCTTCGCGGATGGAACCATCCCGCCACTGCAACTCTTCTTACACCGATTGAATGGGAGGCAAATCAAACGTACGTCGTGTGTTCTCTTGGTCACATTGTCACTGATTATCTCTGCAAGCATCTGGACCGACGTTTTAGCCGGACGTCGCCAGGTGACCGCAGAGCAGATGCCCCGGCTGCTGTATCCCGAAGGACACGTCATCAACCCCGAAAACATCGACGACGGCCTCTTTCGTAGCCATGTCTTGATCAGGGTATGCTAAGCTCTAACTCAATACTGTTTTTGGCCACTCATTCCGCATGCGTCCTGCACAGGTTGCAAAGCATATATTTCAAGGGCCATCATCGGCATTACAGGGACCTGGTTACAAGAAGGGTCGCGCTGGTGTCGCAAAGCTCATTGGCATGACGAAAATGACGCCTCACGCGTTGGCCTATGTCATTGTTCAGGTGCGAAGCCGTCCATTCTACCGACTGCAGAGCCTGACATGCACTGGAAGGCCCGCTTCTCCATGTCCGATGTACAGGAATGGCACGTCATCGACCGCGACTTCGATTATCGGACTTTCTTCTGGAATGTGGTTGGGATCTTAGAGACTGACGAGGGAAAAGCAACGCTGAAATTCTTCGACCAGTATGTGTTTTCTACCATATCAGACCACGACGTGAGCATCTCACTTTTCCTCACAGCGAGGTTTTCGGGAAGACGGAATCAATTGCTTCCGCCATCCCTACGGGCCCGTCGGCATTCTCGAAGCTGAAGCAGCAGCGAGCAGCAAAACGAGCGCGGATTGCGGGCCCAGACACCTCCGCAAGCGCGACTGATTCGACCGCGGCACTGGCTGCTTTGCAGATCGCTTGAAGCCAATAGAACCGCCCGTTAATCTACTAAAGTATTCCTCCTCATGTACTATTGTAGTTAGCTGTACAATTCATTGTAATTCTTTCTCTCACAAGTAAGATGGAAAATTACGTGCTCATTCTGGGCATGGATCCATGAAGCTTCTTCAGGCTCGAAGGAAAATACAAATCCACGCAGTGCATGACTCTCGGGGCACGACAACATAATGTGGCGAAGCTATCTAAGTGAAAACAAGCCCGGGTGGTTCGTGCATGCTGGGAAGGACATGATGAACCCATGCCATGGGATGACCAGCGCGACAGACATGGTGTATTGTTGGTGTATCGCAACAATCCCGATGAAAGTTCCCATGTATCGACGAGTTTATGCATCTAACCACGGATGGACAATGTTTTCATTCACCCATGGCCTCGATCTATTGCACGGTGAGCTTTCTCCACCTCAATGAGGCCGGCAGTAATTGGCAATACTCACCTGCGCGACGAGCCTTCCCAAGGGTAGGTTCAATTCACATTGACCCATGGCCTCGATCTATTGCAGGGTGAGCCTTCCCCGCGTCGATAAGACTGGCAGTGGTTGGCAAGGCTCACCTGCGCGACGAGCCTTCCCAAAGCTGGGGACAGTTTCCATGGACCCATGGCCTCGATCTAGTGCCGGGTGGCAGATGGTGACCAAGCACTTACCAGGCGAGGATTCCGAGGTTTACGAGGCAATGTAAGGCTATAGATTTGTTTTGACTTTTCGCTGATGATAGCCTTGAGGAATCTGAGTGGTCGATGGTCGCGGCGAAGGTCGAGATCAACAAGGACCGGGCCATACGAACCTAGCGAGAAGGACCCATGGGCGCCATACAAACCTAGCGAGAATGATGGTGGTGAGGATTCTGATAGCCTTTCCAAGGATAGCCTGGACAGCTTTGATGACTTCTACTTCTAAGAGGAGGATGACTACAGTACCCCTTGTACGATTTGCTTGCCTTATAATGGAGGACGGTACGCGAGTGGTGGGACCGCTCTGTGGATCTGATGTCGGCGTAAATTGAAGCTCGCTGGAGCTCTGCCTGAAATCGAAAATGTGCATGGATCTCATTCTACAAACTATCGTACACACTCGACAATGACCTCAGCAAATAAGTTACTACTGGCGAGTCGATCGTATACGCTGCCACACGAGAACAGACGGAAATTTAGTGTACTTTATGATGCGACAGGATATACGTTTTCTAGCGAGAACATGGGATGAATACGAGACGAAAAGAATCAATGGACAGGAACAGATGCAGTAATGGGGAAGAATCAAAGATAGCAGGCCGAGTCCAGCGTTCAGACAGTCAGAGACAGTAGGCAGCTCACGGCGCCAACGCATGCACGCCCTCCGACCACTGCTCCCGCGGCAGCTCCCCGATCTCCCTGCACACCGGGCAGCTCACTTCGACCGTCCCGCCTTCATTGGCGCGCTCGCGCTCCCCCATCTCCTCCTCATCCGCCTCACCGCCCCAGCCTGCGACGCGCTCCGCGCTCACAAGACACGCAGCATGGAACGCGTGTGCGCACGGCGCGTGGCCCTCGAGTGGGCGGATGCTGATGCGCGGCACGTCCGCGGTCGGCGGCATCGGGTCCTCGTCCGACGGGCCGAGCCCGCACGAGACGTCGTCGCACCGCAGCCCGCGCTCGCGCTCGCGCTGCTCGACGCGCTGGCGCAGCGTCGGCCCTGGCGGCGGAGGCGGCGTCCATGAACGCTTCTCGCGGCGCGGTGCGCGTGCGCCCGCGGTCGGCGGGTTCGCGTTGGCAGGAGGTGGGTTGGCCGGAGGGTTGGCGTTGGGAGCTGCATTAGCAGCCGGCGGGTTCAAATTCACATTGAAATTGCCAGGCGGCCACGCGAGCCATGACCCGTCCTGCCCCAGGGTCATGGGCGGAAGCGTGAAGACCCCCTGCCCGAATGGGAAAATCGGCGGTAGTTGGGGCAGCGCACCAGTGTTCTGTGGGGGTACACCGGGCGCAGCGCTGGCCTGTGGTGCAGCAGGATCTTGGGGTGGCACAGGCGCGCCATCCTGGGGTTGAGCTGCGCCTTGAGCAGGAGGAGGAGCCTGTGGCGGGAATTGGAACATGTTGGCGAACATCTGCTCTGCTAGTGTCGGTTGAGTCCCGGGAGGCTGCTGTGGCGTAGGCACAGCGCCATCCTGAGGTTGAGCAGCAGCTTCAGCAGGGGCTGGCGCCTGTGGCGGGAATTGAAAGATGTTAGTGAACACCTGCTGCGGAGGGGCCCCGGGCTGTTGCTGTGGCGTAGGCGCAACGTGGGGTTGTGCTGCACCATCAGCAGGGGTTGGCACGAGTGGCGGGAGATTGAAGAGGTTAGCGAAATTCAACTGCGGCCGAGGCCCAGGCTGCTGCTGAGGCTGAGGCCCGGGCTGTCGCTGTGCTTGCTGGGTCTGCTCGGGCTGAGTCTGAGCGGGTTCCTGCTGAGCAGGCTGGCCCTGGGCTTGCGAGGGTTGAGTTGGCCCTGCCTGCTGTTGCTGCCGCACCGGCGCCGCCCTCGCGCGCGCCCTAGGCTCGTAAGTCAGGTTCTCCGGGTCGATGTTGAATCGGCACGCCGGGCACGTCGTCTGACGCGGGCGCGCGAACCACGGCACCAGGCATGCACTGTGGAACACGTGCGAGCATGGCAGCGAGACGACGCGAGGGAGAGGCTTCTCTTCCTTCTTGGGCGGCTGCTCGGATTGCCCGGCGGCGGTAGTGCTGGAGTTCGAAGCATCGGCGGCGTCGCTCGAGCCAGCGGCAGCGGCGAGCTCCGCGGATTCTGCGACGAGCTGCGGGTCGGCATGTGGAGATGCAGCCTCCGCCTCGCCCATCTCCGCGTCCTCGCTCTCGTGAGCAGGCTCCTGCTCTTCCGACAGCGCCTCCCAGCAAATGGCACACCCATCCCCTCCCTCACCATCGCTCTCCCCACTGCTCTCATTCAGGCGTTTCATTCGCAAGATCATGCCCTCACTAACGGGCTCGAGTCCCGCAATGAGCCTCCTCGCACGGTTGGGATCCTCGCGGTCGTCTTCGCGCGCGGCGAGGGCACCAAAGATCGTACCAAGGAAGCCAACCCAGCCGCTGTTCGGGTCCGTCGGGAGTTGGTCTGAGAGAAGCCCAAACAGATCGGTAAGGGGCATAGTGGTGAAGTCGAAGGTCGGCGGTGGATTGGCCGCATTCGCAGGATCGCCATTAGTTTGAGGAGGGTTTGCGGCGGTCGGCTCTCCGGCAGCGGCCGGAGCATTGTTGCGAGTGGGGAGTTGGAAGGGAGGAAGGGCGAAACTGTCGATGAACACGCGCTGGTACTGCTGGCCGGGCTGACCGTGAGGGCGAGGCTGTCCATTCGCATTCGCATTCGGCTGCGCCGGGGGATCGCCCGCAGCAGGCGGTTGTCGAGCCGGTTGAGGCTGCCCTGGTTGTCCCGCATTACCTGCGCGCGGTGGCCACGGGAAGGGGACGGCCATATCAAATGTCACCACCATCTCATGCAGTGGCTGTCCGCCAGGCTGGGCTTGGGGCGCAGTTTGCCCAGCATTCTGATTGGCGGGGTTTGCATTCGCATTCCCGTCTGCTGGCGGAGGAGGCGCAAAGCTGTTCGCAAAAGGGAAGAGGGTTCGGAGGCTGGGAAGCGTAGGGCCCTGTCCGTGAGCGGCACCAGCCATGCCAGTGAAAGGAGGGAGATTGGCAAAGAAGGGGTGTGGGATCTGATGGTTGGGCTGGTGTGCACCATGGTCATGAGGGTGCGCATGTGTGGGACGCGCTTGCGGCGGCGGGTGTGTGTGATTCGCAGACGGACCTAACCAAACCATTTCTTAGTACTGCGCTTATCAATGAACAAATAGCCACCCACCTGCAGCAGCGTCTGGATCCTGAACTTCTTCCACCTCCACGGTGTGTCGGTGGGGGGCTGAATTCGGGGCGGACGCAGGCCCGGCGGTGTCCACCAAAGGTGGCATGTCGTCATTGTCGGTCCAGGCGCTATCCCCATCGTCATCTAGAACCATCTCTACATCCGCAGCATCTCGCGAAGAGTCGGACATGTAGTCATCGTGGTCTGCGAAGCCGCCATCCGAAGACGAATCGGATACTGATTGTAGGGAGGGCATGGACGAGATGCTACGTGTGTCGTCCCCAGTGAGGGGAGGCATGTCATCGCTGGGCGCCGCCGTGACCGGCATGACAGACTCGTGAAACGTTGTGTCAAAAACTGTGACGAGGGCAGTTTCAGATGGTTGCGCTGTCTCTGGAAGTGAAGCGGCCGAGGCAGCGCGCGAGTCGTCGCTCGGCGCAAAGACCAGAGGTGCCATATCCGCATCTTGGTCCATCGCCCGATGCGTGTGCTGGGAGGCCGAATTCAATGGGGCAGGCTCGTGGTGAGCGGGCGCGATGTCAAGGTCCTCGTCCTGACATGAACAATGGTCAGAAACACCGCCAGTGCATGGTAGCAGAACCGTGCTCACCATCGCGTCCGATGGCCGTCCAGAGCGGTCACTCGCAGGTGTGGACCCCGAGCCCGAAGGTACAGGCCTCGGGTCAACAGAGCTCCCTCGATGAAAGAGATTGTGGAGAGCGTTGGAGAGGAAACCTGCGCCATTGTGGTGTTCCATGTTCCCTCACTGAGCTTTGATTATGCTGGAACCTCCTGCACGCTGTGCAGGGAGACTGCGAGAGGGTAGTTGTCGCTGGCGGTGGTAGTGGTGGTGGTGGTTAATAAGGGGAGCTTGGCGGCCATTGGGCGCGCCTTTGCTGCCGATACCGCACATTCTAGCATACTCCAATTGTTTCCTTTCTGGGACAACGTCACGCATCGCAGTCCGCAGCGATGGGCCAAGCCCACGTAGTACGGAGTTATAATGCTCTACGTGGACCGATACACCAAAATATCGTACAACGATGCACTATTACAAAGCAGACATCCCGTTCAGATAGCCTTAGTCGCCTCCTCCTTGTCGCTACCTGTTGTGCTCGTTGTCTGCGCCTTGAATTCCAAATTCGTTGCAATGACGGGCCACACTACAATGCCGCACACATCAGCCCATGGCATGATGATAGAATGCAGACGACGCACCCTCTTCGAACCCCGGATGCCGTCCCAGACGAATTTGGTGCCACACGTTGCGCATCGCGTCGGAGCCACGTATCTCCGCCCAGTGGTCGAGGAAGAACTTAACTTCGACCTTGCGCACGACCTCGAACGTTGCCGAGAACGTTGAAAACACTTCGTACGGAACGTTCTCGACTGTCAGTGATTTGACGATATGCTGCGCAGCAAGGCTCTCAGACTAACTGCCTTCACAGGACGACGCAAACGTACCTGAAACGCGCGCTCCTTGAGCTCGCTCAGGTCCAGCTCTGGAGGGCCAAGTCTGTCAGCGCAGTTTCCCGGACGAGATCAGGCACTTACTGTCCGCCAAGCGATATACAGCTTTCGCCGAGCACGGCAGCGGTCGTCCTGAGTTGTTGCGCGCCCAGTCCCGTATCCATTCGCGCCGCGAGCTCGCCGCAGCCGCAGCGTACGCCTCGCCCTGCGTCGGCGCCGAGCGCATCACGGCGCCGAGATTCGCTTGGCTGTCGTTTGGTGTGTGCATCATCGCGTGTGCTGGCGGTGCGGGCGCGGCAAGAAAAGACGAGGAGAGGGGCGCGAACCAGATCGCGTCAGTGTAGAGCTGCGCAATGTGTCAGCCAGACCACGGGGCAGTCGATACGAAGGGAAGACGGACATAGTAAAGCACCGCGCGGTACGTTGCGTAGGCGACATCCCGCACCACGACGCGCTGCTTCGAAGGGCCGCTTGGTATGCCCCCCTGCTCGTACCTCGTCGACTGAGCATCTGCGCTCCTCGGGCTCGACGGGTGCGACAACTTCGGGCGGACATTTCGCGCCTCGCCATTTGTGTGCTCGTCCTCATCCGTCACCATGCGTTCGACCTCCTCCGCGCCTTCCATGGCGGAGGACGCATTTGCTGCAGCGGGTTCGGGCACATCGCGAGAAGGGCTGCCCGGCGGGGGCACGGGGCTCGCGGACGGGCGCGGCGCGGCATCCTCGTCCTCGCGCTCAAAGTCGAAGTGAGGCGGATCCGCTTCGGCGTCGCCCTCGTCAAACTGGTCTTCATCTTCCTCGTCAGAGTCGTCGGAGCGCACGCCAAGCGCAGTGAATTCGGACGCGGCGTCGCCTGCTTCTGACCCGGCGTCCACAACAACTGAAATCGACTTGTCCGACGACGCCTCTGCGAAGCCTGAGTTGAACACTGTGTGAAGCGTGGCGTGAGCCTACCGCAGCGTGACCTCATGTAGCGCGACTCACTAGAGTCGAAGTAGTCCGCACGGCTGAGCAGCTTCTTCGCGGCGAAGATCGAGCGTGGTTTGCGCCTGGTCCCGCGAGCCGGCAGCACGAATTCCACGTCTGAGTAGAGCGGGTCGTCCAGGAGCATGCCGACCGAGTCGAGCAGGTCCTTGGGCACGGGCATGCGCGGGATCACCGGAGGCGGCTGCGGGGGCAGCGGCATCGAGCTAATCGTGCATGTTATGACAAACGTGTCGTGGGTCTTTACGATGTTACGCGAGTAGTACACCGCATCGCGACGGGCGAATTGAGCCCTGCAGATGTGTTATGAGATAGAATTAGGGATGATGAAACCGCCTACCAGCCCCAATTAGCTGTCTGATGGGTGTGAGGAGCGCGCTCGTGAAGGAAGGGATCGAGACACACTTTGTAAGAGAATGAGTGGTTGTGGGCTTCCTTGACGCCGAAGAGGTCCTTCTTTGTCTGACTGACATGGTCCTTTCAACATTAGCGGACTACAGAAGGCGAGATGTATTGCACCTATGCAACTCGAACGTGAATCGAAAGAGGCCGTCGCGGACCCATCTAAGTAAGGCCCGTGTCAGAATTCTTCAACAAGACAACCACGCGCTTACCTGCCGTTCAGCGCGTTCTCTTTCTCCTCAGCAGTCGGCTATTAATGTATTCTAGCAAACTCACTCGCCAATTGTCAAAGATAACTCACCTCGCAGGAGAGAAAGAGGCTGATGTACCCCGACGTATCCGTCACGGCGCCACTGGTGGTGCCCGAGTTCGCATAGAACAAGACCTGTTTGAAATCACGACACGCGCAGACAGGATGAGACAGAGGGTGCCAACCCGCAAGAGAATCCTCACCTGCCATCGTCCGCCGCCAAATTTCACTGACTTTGTAACCTTGGATTTGGTTTCCCCCTTGCTGGTGAGACATTCGGCGTCAGGGACACCTGTAGACGCAACGGACAATCGCACCTGGATTCAAATAGGGTTTTCAGGCCTTTCACTGTCCACTCAAAGCAAATAGAGTTAGATTCCTGGAATTCGACGGAGTCCGTCATTGTGGTCTAGAAACGTGCTCGGCGCGCTTCGTCTTGGAAGTTGGTCTCCGAGACATTCGCCCACGTAACCCTAATGTAACCTATCGTTGAGGTTAGGGCAAGATCCCTATGCCCGCCTCCAAGACTCAAGTTTCAAGAGTAGTGTTTCATGGGTGCAGCCAACAACCATGGAACAGCCAGCTGCAATTTGCATCACTTCAGAGTTAAGACGATGAACATGCACGACGACACAAGACAATTCATAGAAAGCAGGCAATATCACATATGTCAATCATCCTATTTGCTACGATAACAGTACATGTAATGATTGAGCGTACTTTTCCATCACCGTCCTAAACAAAGTCAAGACCATGTCAGCGACGAGTCGACAAGAACAGAGACAATGCGCCATCATGAAAGATCAGACATCCATAGGAAGGTCGTAGTACCCTCATCGAGCCGACCCCCGCCTAGCGCCCAGCGTACGCGTCCTTGCGGACGGCAGCCCACGCTCCACACCAGCTAATGGGTTCAGCGGTGCAAGAGGGGGAATGTAGACGTTTGGCATTGGGGGAGTACTCCCGAAGGAGGGCGCTAGGGTGGAAACTGCGAATTTCGGCGAATTTTCATCCGGGGATGGCGCAGGTCCTTGAAGCAAGATAGGACAAGAGTGCTCACCGACAGCGACAAACAACGACACAGGACAACCTAGAGAGGAAAGGAGAGTGAGCATGGGAAAGAGAGTACGGAGAGCGCATGAAGATCAGTCGAAATGGCACTGGCAAGTACACTGTGCGCCCCGTAGGGCGCGTGTCTGTTGCGAACAGACAGCTCTTTTCCTCGGCATGGTCGTATAGGACGGGGAAGAGAATAAAGTCATCACGGAAGAGATGAAAGGGGAATAAAACTTACCATGGACGGTGAGCAAGCAGGAGAGACAAGCATAGGAAGAAGACACGCGACGAAAAAGTTTTATATCGCGCGCATGGTCCGTGCGTCAGCACGTGCAGTGTGAGAACATATATCCATCTTCGCCGTTCTCCTGAGTCACGCCTCGAGTTGCAGTCTAACTTTGAAGTCTTGCAGCGCATTATTAGAAGGATAATCAAAGACTACAGCTGCTGCTAAGTACATGAGTCTACGCCTACTTCCCACCCGACAGCATATTCCTAAAGTCGTCCTGCGCTTTCGACTGCTTCGACGACGAGGCCTCTCCTTCCTTCACGAAAGCTGGCGACGGCCCAGCCACAGGAGTACTAGCGGCAGCCACCGGAGTACTAGCGACAGCCTTCCTCGGTGCTCCAAGACCGGCGCGGGGCCGTGACTTCAAATTTCGCGGCACGAAAAGGCCGCCAGCACCAGCAGTCGGCGGCGCGGCAGCTGCGCGTGGTGCCGGCCCGTCAACGCTCTCAGAGAGCCGTAGCGTGCGCCCGTTGAACACGATCGGGTCCGGAAGCAGAAGGATTTTGGCCGCATCCTGCATAGGAGGAGGTACATCAGAACAAGGACGCGACAACCAGCTTATGACCATACGTACCGCCTGTGTTTGGAACTCGACGACGGCTTCGTTCTTACCCACGAATACCTCTACGCGGTTGACAGGCGCGTACTTCTCGATGGCTTGCTGCAGAAGGCCATCTTGTGTGTTCGGAGGCAGATCAAGTACACGCACGGAGCGGCTGCGCGTGTCTGCACGCTTGCCCATGCCGCTGTCTGGCTCCCTGTTCCGAAGTCAGGTCAGAAAGCGGTGACTACAGTCGGAAAATGCATTGCGTACCGCTTTTTGGTACGACGCTGGTCGGCGAGTGTCACCGCTATCCGTCGCTTCTTCAAGTCGTAGTTGTTCGCATTTAATGCAGTCACAGCGTCCTTCTGTTACCATATACACATGAGACAGAATACTGGGCGACATGAGAAGGTAACTTACCTCTTCCTCGAACTCAACGAATGCAAAGCCCTTGGAATGCCCGTTGGCATCAACCGTCATCCGGACATCTTTCAAAGGACCATACTAAAAGACATTAGCCTCCTCATGACGCTTGGGGATAGACAGACGGCTGCTCACCGTCTTGAAGAGCTTTTCCAAGTCCTCCTTCGTTACAAACTTGCTCAAACCAGCAACGTACACTTCGCGCGCATTGGCATCTGCGTCTGTCCGCTCTTTTTTCCGTTCCGGATTAGATATGTACACGCTCAGCGGGAGACCTTCCTCAAGCTCATGGCCGTGGAGCACGAGAGCGGCTTTCGCGGATGCCTGGCAGCGGATCGTGAGCAACACGCACGGTCGAAAGTGGTATTGCTTACTGGCGACACATATTGGACGTAGCAAAACCGCCGCGTGCTCTTGAACTTTTTGCTGGGCCACCGGACATCGAATATCAACCCATACTGCACGTAAAATCAGCACTCACACCGCCCAGAAACTAAACGCACGCACCTTGCCAAACAGCTCGCGCGCCGCCGCATCGTCCGTTTTCTCGGGAAAGTTCGTCACATACAGCGTCGACTGCCATGCGAGATGAACGGCGATTTCTTGGTGGTGCAGACGCTTCTTGTCCTTCGTCAGCGCCGCAGGCACGCTGTCGCGCTCCATGAACTCGACCGTCGCGACGAGCGTGTTGGGCAGGCTAGTTAGCTTGACCTCACGTATGGCGCCGCACTGCAAGCAGGTGATCAGAGTAAGTTCCAGCTGCGAAAGCAGAGTGCGCACGTCTTTGAAGAGGGTCCGAAGCTCGTCCTCAGTCGCGTCGGTAGGTAGATCGCCTACAAAGACGGTGGAATTCTCGCGATCCCTGCATGCAATCGATATCAGTAGGCATTCGGCTAAGATAGGGAGGTGCGTACCGTTTCAATGGCTGGGCAGCGTCTAGCAGTCAAGATCAGTGACTCCAAAATAAGATACCAGCCATACTAACGCACCTCGTTTCGCTTTCTTGCTGTCCTCTACGTCTACAGAGTCCTCTGCCTTGCGCTTCAAGCTCGTCGGGGGAGCTGCCGTTGCTTGTGCACTATCCACCTCCATGGGCACTTGTCCGCTATCCGCCTGCGCCTGCTGCGTGGCAGCAATGGCCTGCGTCACCGGGACCTGTGCAGCAGTTTGCTCTGCAGTCACTTGCATCGCTTGGTACGCGGCCTTCTCTGCCTCCTATGAAATACAATGCATGAAGCCCACGTGGGGGATTTGGGTACTATATCGACGTACCTTTGCACGCTTGTCGTTAACATACTTCTGCGCACGCTCTACGGCATCCAGACATGCGTTCAGCGTCTGAACGGTGCCCCGGGTATGCTCGAACGCAATCCACGCCTCCCAGACGGCTTCCGGCCAGTCGAGCTTCTTAGTTGTGATCTCAGAGAAGATAGCCCGCGCAGAATCGATGTCATCGTTATCTCTTAGCACAACGTCAGATAATGTTATAAAGGGACAGCCGGTCGCAGAGCTTCGTACCTTAGCGCTGTTGTATACTCAATCCATGGCAAGTAGTTCGTTCGGTAGTGCTTCGCAGTCCGCGCCCACACCTCGGCTGCTTTGTCTTCCTCCTCAAATTGCCTGTGCTGTGCGACAGAGTAAGACCTCTGATTTCGTGGATACATGAAGAGACCTACCAAGTCGGCGAGAGCTTTCTCGAGCCGGAAACGAGGGTCACCTGTCTTTGATGCTAATCACGTCCTTAGCAATTGTTGTAAGAGCACGAGTAGGTCAACATACCAGCGTGGACAAGCCGAATGCCGTTGTTCAGCAATGAATACAATGCCTCCGGAAGAACGTCTGGGAGACCTCGAAGTCAGAGGTGTATATAGCCGGGCTGACTGACATTCACACATACCATCGCTTCCGGCAAGGATCTTCCTGTGCTCATAGCCAACACGAGCAAGAACGACGGGGACGAATTGCTCTAGGTCATTTAGAATCGCCTTTACCGTCAAAGCTTTCTCATACAGGACTGGGGATGAAAGCACCCTGTCAGCACAAATCAAGGAACAGACCTTCTCAATATGCACCTTCAACGGAGTCTACGTGGCCCTCTATATCCCCAAGGGATTCGTTCGCCTCCTGCGCAAGGTCAGCGATGTGTGAGAGCTAACAGTGAATAGACGTACGACAAAGCGTATATATCTCGCCCATATTTCGCCAGAGTTCGGTACACTACGGACAGCACGTCGGAAAACCGAGCCTTGGTGTAATGGTTCCGCTAGGTGTATTCGCTGCGTGCACGAATCAGTATCCACGTTCCTGGTAGCGATCCGAGGTAAACTTACCAGAGCATCGACGTAGCTCGCCCAGAAGAGGCGCAAAGCCTCTTCTGCCCCCGGATCTCCACTCATACGACGCTTTGCTGCTTCTGCGATGGCTCGTTCGTGAATGCCTGACAGGATGGTCAGGTCAGGCTTGCGGGCGCGGCGTTCGTAGGTCACGTAGTAATTGTACGCTGCAAGCGAGTAGCCTGATTGGACCTGCCGAACTAAGTGAACTTCGCCCATTTATAGGGCCAATGAAGTGGCGCGGCTTACCAGGCTCGTCTCGTAAGATTCACGCCAGGAGTACACCTTGGCGGCCTTAGCCCTGATTTCCGATGCATGTACGAGAAGGGTTTCGTACTCTTGTGGTGGTTTGTAGTTCGTCGTAAAGGAGGAGTAGGATTGAAATGCTTGCTCGTGGTCTGGAAGCAGCATTTGAGAAAATGTACGCACGCGCTGAAAGGGTGGACGTACTGTCATGGGGTTGCTCGAGCCGACTGAGATGGAATCGCTCCACGTTTTGAATGATAGTCTGCCTTCAACATATGCAACATGTTAGTACATCCATAGATGTAGCGGAGACACACAGACGCGCCTCTCGTCTGATGTAGCTTCCTCGAGCACTTTGAACTCCCACTCCCGTTGCGCTTCCCATAGCCGATACGACTGTATGGCGTTAGATATACCTCTGATGGGAATTATTCCGTGCTCACCTCTGTGAGATGACTCAGCCCCTTCGACACGACAGACGTGATGGCCTCGTGTGTCCACAGCGTGGAGAACGTCTCGTCTAACTGCAGAGGCTTTGGGTCCAATGACGAGAAGTGCGCATGGCGGTCGACGAGGAATTGAACATGAAGCAGTAAAAGAGGAATCGCTAGCGTTGATTCAGCAGGTTGACTGGGTGTAAAGGCTTGTAGACGTACAGAGGTAATCGCGCTCCGCAATCTCGTACGCGTCGAGCACTTCTTGTGCGCCGTCGACGGTGCCAACATCGACCGACTGCTTGGCGCTTTCAATGAAGGGCAGCCAGACATCGTCTCCTGCGGCCCATTTGTCCGTGAACGTCTGACGCGCGCTCTGGCTTCCCTCTTCCCCAGTCGCTGCGGCCAGGCGAAGGTGTTGCGCGTGTAGCTCAAGATTGTAAGGGTCTTCTTCCAACTCCGTCAAGAGATTGAGGAGAGCATCCAGAGCCTGTGCCTCGTCCATTTGGGTACCTTGAGGTGGTGGCCGCGACTAGGAGAAGTTTGGGAGTTACTACTCGCAGTCGCGACGCGACTCTCGCGGTAGGCTAAGGTAGGACGCGTATAGCAGTTCATTCTCACGCTTCATGGCAAAATGCAAGGACTTGCCGCGCAGCCAGCGACTCCCAGTAGCCCTGGGCATGAATATTGCATGAATACTAGTCGTTATCCCCCCAGCTCCTTAGCATATATAAGCACAGTATACCGGCAAAGAGGTACCTGGTTAACATCGGCTGAGGTTCCTAGCGCGATTTCCGCTCTCGAATTTGATAACTCGGGGTTCGATATCATAGTGCATCCACTAGACAGAACGACTATCTTCTGTGCCAAGGTCAGCCACGGAGACTAATCCACTAGTACTCATCCAACGCACCCTTCAACTTACTTTCCAACATGGCCATGGATCCCGCCGCTTTCGCCCACTCTGCCTTGGGCGGTCTACCCTAGTACGTGAAGTCTTCAGAGATCTTCGTGTTCAGTTGTATAACGGACGTTTACAGCTTTGACCCGATGATGTTCATCAACGTCTCCGGCCTCTGCGCGACGACCAAGCTTCTCCAATGCCGCGACTTTGGTATCTACCAAGTCGACGTCTCACGCAAGTTCCAACGCGGGCCCGACGGCGCCCCCGATATGCACGAGGACGATTTTTATGCGCGCAAACGTTGTCATCGATCAGGTTGCGGACTGGACGGAGAGCATGGCGGGCAAGAAGCGTCCGGGTAGTCTGGATGACTCGTGGACCCCAATCTTGTATCATTTTGAGGTTTGCTCTTTTTCTTTCCTCGATAAATCACGCTCACAAAGTGCCGTCAGATCGCCAGGTCAGCGGCAAAGCGTGCGGTGAGTTTACAGTCATTTCACTCCTGCCAGTCAGAAAGACTGAACCTGTGCGGTTTTTGCAGCGCGACTGGGGCCATATAGTGTTTACCGACCCGACCACAACGCGCTTCCTCATCGTGATGTGCTTTGGGCAGCCCCAATGCAGTACGCACTGCCTGTATTTATTTTGGCACGAAGCGCAATTGACCCGATATCTCCATAGACTGCGGCAACCCGTTCCACGACGACTATGACAACCTTACCAAGTACCAAGCTGACCGCTTCATGTCGCTCCTAACGTACCTATACCACGACGGAAACAAGCCGAAATGGTGCGCCGGCCTCGTTCACACTCTCCCTGTCTTCTCTCACACGTCGTCCCAAAGGGTCCGCGCGACGTACACGACGCTCGCTAACAAAGACCTCCCGGTGTCCTTTATCGACCCGCTCGCAGAGCAGCCCGCGAAGAGCAGCCCGCCGGTCTTCCACGTCACCGCAGAGAATTTCGTGCCCTCCCTTCTCCCTGCTGAGCTCGAAAAGATCGACAACCTCCTCGCGCAGCGCAGGTCGGTCAAAATGCCGCCCGCGGAGCTGCGGCAGAAGGTGCAGGGTACGAAGAAAGATCGGCCGAAGGCAGAAGCATGGTTGGGTGGACAGCAGAAGAACGGCGTGCAGTGCGCATTCTGCGATAAGGTTGGCGATGCCAAGATGCCGACGTGCTCGAGGTGCGTGTCTTTATGCTTCCACATCACGTATGTGCACGGGCTGAGGGCGAATTAGATGCAGGTTGGTGAGATATTGCAATGCCACTTGGTAAGTGAGCCATGCACTTCCCGGGAGTGGAAGGTTGACGTCGATTGTCCAGTCAAAAGGCAGCTTGGAAATCCCACAAGCCTATTTGCAAGGCAGCATCGAGCGTGTCCACGAGCAAATGATTGTACCATTCCACATACAATGTATCATACCCAACTGTGCGATCTGACGAATATGCTTTATGCATTCAGACTGATGTCGACACCGTCTGCCCTGTGAAGAGGGTAAGATGGGCAATGTTACGAAACGGTCGAGCGCATCGATGCCCGACATGCATGCTGCTGAACACAGCCGACTACCTCGCGCTCGCCGCGGCTTGAACGCAGTACCGAGTTCTGTTGAATGGCGTCGTCTAGTACTGATATTATAGCTTATCCGGTCCGCAGGACGTTTGTGATCTGCAGCCTGTCAAATCATAGACGCATTCAATATTCACTTTCCCCACGACGCCGGCGAGCCCTGCTTTCGACCTCCGAGACGCCCTTGTTGCTTTTCCGCCTTTCCTTTGGTGAGCGCGTGCGACAATGGATTCTGCTGCTTTCGCGCACGCGACCTTCGGGCGCCTTCCCCGGGTACGTAGCGTCTCAACTATCCCCAACCTGCGACTTCATCCGCTTCACACAAGATTCGACCCGCTCATGTTCGTGAACCTATCCGACGCGTGCGGAACCACCAAACTCCTGCACCTGATACACCTCGAGTATAAATCAAGTCGATATCTCGCGCAAGTTCCAGGACGCGCGACCGATCTGGCGCCGGAGGACTTTGCTGCGCTGCGCGTAGGGCGGGCCAACCGCACTCCTGCCAGCGAGAATAGCGGCGAAAAATTGACGCCGATTTTGTACCACTTTGAGGTGCATGGGTAGCCGCTCCACGTATGCTGATGCCGAGACGTCACATTGTCAGGTCGGCGAGCAAGCGCTTGGTGAGTCTCCGTTCAAGAACTTGATATCTCCTGGTGATGTGCTTTGGGCAGACGAATTGCGGTAAGAGTACTAAACATTTTAAACAACACAGACCCTCACTTTGTGGCTATAGACAAATGTGAAACGCCGTCACGGTTCAGCAAGGACTATATGCTTGACTCTAACTTGCGACGTCGTGATACGAATATCCGTTGCGACTGCCTCTTGTCGATCATTCAAGCCCCAAGCTCAGCCCCTCTAGAAAGAAATTCCAGCGGAGCCAAAATGGAGTGAGCTAGGAGTGAGGAATGCGCAGCGGAAAAAGTTGCGGACGGTGAACGAGCGCCCGGCGGGCCGGTGGCATGAGCAGAGCACGTGCCATGGACTCGGACTTGTTCGACTTCGCGACATGCACTCCTTCCTCTCTACTTGTGCGCCCGGTTCCTCGTTCGAACTATGTGTAGCATCATGGAAGTCTCTGCGGTCTCACTGGCTTCCCCAGGAGTTCAAAGGTGCTACTCCTTTTTTTCGCTTCCTGGACATTCAAGCTCACCGTCAGGGTAAACGCAGCTTGCACGACCTCGAGAGCATCGCATTCTGGTCAGATACCATGCGCTCTAGAGCTTCTCAGCTCACCGAAATACCTTCATTTCCCCCCGACTTTATCCACACGACTCCGGATGGCGTAGCGGCCGCAGAGCGCACGATTTGCGACGCAAGGGCGGCTCTTCGCGCCCAGATCGAACGCGAAGCGGCGGCCGTTCGTCTTGCCTTGGAGGAACTTCACCGCGCATGTGCCGAACGTGAAGAGGCTATGCGTGCAGCGTTGCTCGCTGTCCGCCAGCAGCACAACAGCCGGCTCACCGCCGCCTGCCTTCTCCCCGAGATTCTCGCCATCATCTTCACATATGCTTCCCATAGTTTCCTGAAGAAACGCGTCTGGGACGATGAGTATGCCGTGGATCTCCGTTGGCTCGCAGTTACGCACGTGTGTCAGCGTTGGCGGCAGGTCGCCATCGAATGCCCTCTGCTCTGGACTGGAATAGACTTCTCCTATGGACACAGATGGACCGAGGTCTTTCTCTCCCGTTCGCGGACTGCACCGCTTACTATCTCGTCAAAATCGCCTCTTACTGCGGCCGGGCAAAGAATTATTGCCCAGAACATCGGACGCACGTGTGCCCTGACGGTGAAGAGCAGTCATCAAGTCCTCGCGCTCGTTGAACCCGCGACTCTCCTCCACAAATTGGAGCTGCATTCTGCGGAGCCGCTGCCAGACGATCTGTTCAGCAAATGCGCGCCGGCGCTGCGGGAAATGCACCTAGTGACACCCTCTCCGCCCTGGAAGTCACCGCTCCTGACGAACCTCACTCATCTCACAATGAGGAGCCCCGTGGGCCACCATCGTTATGTTTGTCCGCCACTTGACCAGGTTTTTGATGTGCTGGCCAAGATGCACGCGCTCGAGGCGCTGCAGCTGGAGCTGGCGATGACCCCGGCGGATTTGCGGCGACACCGTGACGGGACGTCCCACTCCGCATCTCATCGAATTGTCGCACTTGCGAGCATACGACGTCTGAGACTCCTCAGCAATCTCACCATCACGCGGGCATTTCTTGCTCATCTCGCCCTCCCGTCACAAGTCCATGTTCGCTGTGACATTATTTCCACTGCCGGGCCAGTCCGGGACATCGCGGCCGTTTTGTCAACTGTCCAAGCATCCATCAAACATGATACCGCTTCGAATAAACCTATCTGTATTGTCGAACTCGACATCAAGGAAAACAACGAGGTGGCGGGAGATCGGCAGACTTTCGATCTAGAGGCAAGGGCATGGCAAAAGTCGCGCAATGACAGACCTTCTATCACCGTCAGGTTTGTCCCTCAGACTGGGACAGGAAGAAACCGCGGCAAGCGCGTATCGTCGACGCTGAAAGCGTTCTCGTCCAAACACCTTAAATCTCTTTACATCTCATGTGACAATGAAGACCCCGCATGGATGGAGATAGTGGGCGACACACCCAGGCTGTGCTGTGTGGTAGCAGGAGGCAAGGCTGCTTCAACACTCTGCAACGCGCTGCGCCCTTCGGACACCGGAGCCGCCGAGGCGCCCGCCGGAAATTCGCTCCTCCTCCTACCTGCACTCTCCCATCTGACAATCCGCGTGGACAAGGCTTTTGGGACGGGCTCGCCATTGGCCGACACGCTGCCGATGTCCCTGGCGGAGCGCGCGCGGTTGGGTTGCTTGCTCAAAGAGCTGATGCTGGACGCCGAGGGCGGTGAGCTACCTATGGCGTGGATTTACGGGCTGCAGGCAGCAGTGCCTGGAATGGTTGTGAAGTGGAGGGATGAGGGTAGATGCCAGAACTCGGAGGAAGGACTTGTTGGCTTTGCAACGAGGTTGATGGGCGGGCTGGTATGAAATTGTTCTCGTGTCACTTTAATTTAGAGATCCTTTGCAAAGCAATCGTTCTGACTGGCGAGGCTTACATAGGCGACGAACGTCGAAGGCGGGCCGGTTGTCCGCTGCGAACTTCAACTTGTTCTTTCGCCGACCCTGTATGATGATCGACGACTCGCCCCCCAACGGCATCTTCACACTCACCTCAGCGTATTCGCTCGCTGGCGTCGTTGTGCTTGGGCTCACTGCGCATCTTGCAGCCCGCGCGCTGCTCCCGGCAAAGGCGCGTTGGCAAGACCGCGCCACGTTCGTCTGGCTCGTGCGTGTCTCCTATTCTCATTCTAGATTGATAGCTCACGCGCTGTATTCTCATGCAATAACGTGTAGGTGTTCGACGCTCTCATCCACTTCATCTTCGAAGGGTCGTTCTTATGGCTCTCCGTCCTCGGGCGCACGGTGAATAGCAGCGAGGGTGTATTTGCAGAGATGTGTGCGTCTTTTTCCACCTCGTCTTCACCTTCTTTCCATGTTGACTCACATCTTTCACATTCAAAGGGCGCGAATATGCCGCGGCTGACGCGCGCTGGGGCACCGCAGACCCGACCGTCGTCTCCCTCGAGCTCCTCACCGTCCTCGGCGCAGGCCCTCTTGCTTTATACATCGCATCGCTTATTTCCCGGGGCGATGCGGCGCGTCATTATTGGATCATTGTGCTGTCAACGGCGGAGTTGTATGGCGGGTGCGTGACATGCGTGCTCCGGACAGGACAGCGCGAACTGATGGCCCAGGTGGATGACCTTTTGCCCGGAGTGGCTCACGGGCAGCGAGAGCTTGAATACATCGAACCCGCTATATTTGTGGGTATACTTGTTCGTGAGTAATCGTCACCCTCCTGTACAGGCGCCCTTCTCACCGACAAATCGCTTTCTTCGACGCGTCGTATGCAGCTCATGAATACTATGTGCGTATATTAACTTACTCGCGCCTTGCATACTCGCTTGTTCTGACGAGCCATGCGCACAGCTGGGTCTTCATCCCCCTCTGGTTGATGTACGACTCGTACGGGCACATCGCAGGTGCCCTGCGCTCGGCCAACGTCAAAGCGAAAATGACCTAAATGCGCCGGAACACGGCACTTCACCATGTGTCTATCTATACCCACATATGTGTTCATGTTCGGCTAATATACTCATTGGTGCTTCGGAGCTTTGACCTAGCGGCGACCGTCGTCTCCCTCGAACTCCTCACCGTTATCGGCGCGTGCCCTCTTGCTCTGCACATCGCGGCGCTGAATTCCCAGGGAAATGCCGCGCGTCATTGCTGGATCGTTCTGCTGTCAACGGCGGAGTTGTACGGCGGGTGCGTGAGATGTGGGCACAGCGCTAACTGGTGGCCCAGGTGGATGGCCTTTCAGAGGCTCACGGGCAGCGAGATGGTCGTGCACGCGGCAAGAAAAATGACATACTGTTCAATGGTCATGTCTTTCGCCCTCAACCTCCTCTGCTCTTCAGCTGCAGCCCTCATCCTCTTCATTTCCTCCCTCGACTTTTCGGCGTCCGCTGGTGCAGCCACCCTCCGCTCTTCAGCCCCAGCTCTTATTCTCTCCATTTCCTCCCTCGTCCTCTCGGCGTCCGCTGGTGCAGCCACCCTCTGCTCTACAGCCCCAGCTCTTACCCTCTCCGCTTCCTCCCTCCTCTTGGCGTCCGCTAGGGCAGCCACCCTTTGCTCTTCGGCCTCAGCCATTATCCTCTCCAACCTCTCCATGTTGAGGCGTTGGAGATCGGCCCGCTGACGCTCGGAATCTTGCCTCTGTCTGCTGAGTTCTTCTATCTGCCTGCTGAGCTCTTCCCTCAGCCATCTGTTATGATTCCTAAGGTGTTCTGCATTTTGTTCCCACGACTTGGCAATATCTATGTACGTCGTTGCCATATACTTGTGTTCACGATTGACGTTGGTGATCCGTTCAGCTAGTTCGTCCTACGCTGCAACGCAAATCAGAACTGATATCGTGCAGCGGACAGTGACGGCTCACTTGGTTGCCGCAGAAACTTACCACCAGGACTGAGACGTGGGCTGGCAACTGCGACGGGAGACGGCCTGACCAAGAGTGTGTGAGGATGAACTCACATCACTGAAGAAACAATGACATACGACTCTGCGAAGAGGTGCCTGGAGAGCCTGCGGTAGGCTGGACATTCGAAGGGGAGTCAGATGGTACAGGTTCCGTGGAGGAAACGGTGGTGGGCAGGGATTCCGCAGGGGAGTCTCCCGCCGTTACGTAATTCGACATCAAGAAGGCGCGGCGTCTGGCGCGGCGCGACGGAGAGGGCGGCTTGCGCAGTGCGACGGCGGAGGACGTCGACAGGACGTGGGGGTTTGTCTTGCATTCTGCTAGTTGGTCGGAGACGTCGTTTAATTTCAATTGAGTGGGTGCGCAGTTGCCATTGAGAGCACTTACTTGCTAGCCTACATAAGTAGAAGCACTAGTACTGCAGACCGGGCATGCTGGTGGCGTCAGCTCAAAAGGGGTGAGGGCCGTGAGGCAGTGATCCTGCAGAGTACTGCGGGGCTGGCAGACTCAGACGCTGAAAATCTGCGCACCTGTGAAGTGCTGGCAAAAGGACCAGCTGAAACAGTATCTCCAAGTGCGGCTTTTTTTTTTGCAGCAACACCACAGGAGAAGTCGGGACCATCAGCGACCGACGGTCATGCCATACATGATGTAAGCACCGAAACCCCGCCATTGCGAGCCCAGGCCATAGTCCTTTTTGGGAGGAGCGGGAGAGGTTCATGGAGGTGATTGCAAATTTCTTGGGACTGTGAGACTTAGCGCCGGAGTCGCAGAACCTGGTGGTTTTCGGGGGCGAGTAAATGCATGAAACGAGGCAATAAATAAAATTATGGTATAGGCAGTCGTACTGTATACTACGATTTCTGTGTCGTATGGCAAGAAAAGGTGACGGGAATATACGATAATTTAGTCGTAAATGGGTAGCGGCATCAATCTGTCTGCGTTGAACAGGAAGTTATTGGCGACATCTTCGCCTTCCAAGAATCGCGTCGGGTATAAAACTACGGCGACATGAGCTTGAAGCACCAGGGGAAGAAAAATGGCACTCACCGAGATGACCGCACAGCTCTGACAAGAGCGCCTCCATATCGTCGCGTTCCTGCTTCGTAAATGGCGGTTCACCCTTCACTTTCTTCCCCTTCGAGTCAGCCGCGCTGGCGTCCTTTTTGTCACCGCCGGCACCATTGGTCTTTTCTGACTGACCGTTCGCCTCCTTCACGGGCTCTTGTCCCGATGCAAGACTCGTGTGGCTGTTGTGGGGACCCTCTTCCTGAGCCTGCGATTTCAGTTTGCTCCCAGTCATGGTTGCGAGATGATGTTCTGCTCGTGGCTCAGGACCTTGACCTTGTTCTTCGGGCGCCTTCTCATCGGTCGCCTCAGAAGGCACACGAGCAACAGGGTCGGGGTGCTCTGGATTGCTCTCATCCTTCATCTTAGGACGCAAGAGAAATGAGCTCCGCAAACATGCGCTAGTGAGTGGCGAGCTTACCGGTTTGTTGAGCCTCTCATGATGCGAGATAAATTCCTTGTACTGTTTCCATGTCGTAACGAGATCATCGGGAACTGCATGGAAGACCCGGCGGAAGATTTCGGTCTGAAATAGACACTGTTCAGTGGTTGTAAATACGACTTAAAGGACTTTAATACGGACGTTGTGCACCGCAGCTGAAACCCAGACGTCCTTCCAAAAGGAGTCTGCGATGGGATCCTCGAAGCCATCCGCATCTATCTTCGGTGCGGGCGTAGGTAAGGTCCAAGGACCTTGACCGAGCTTGGCCGTCAGATGCTTGCGCAGAATGGATCGCGCGTGTGGCGCCTTCTGCTCTTCCGCATCCGCATCATCCTTCCCGGAGCGGGCGTGGGGTGGCTCATCGTCGGTTGCTGGGGACTTCGACGCATCGGCTGGTGCTCCGTACAGCTGATCGTCGGCAACCCGTGCCTCGGGGGGAGCCGTGCCTTCTGCCTCCTGCTTTTCCGCCTCAGGATCTTCCTCGATCGGAGTTCCATATGCGCGGTCTGCAGTCGGTCGGTGCTCGGCTATGGTCTTCTCCTCTAGAGTAGGGACCATGGAGTCAGCGAAGCCAGGCACCTTCTCCCCGGTCTCCCTGTCGTATGTATGTCGCTCTTCCTGTAGCGTGGCGTCCGCTGTGCGCGCATCAGGTAGCTCCCTTTTAAGGCCCACTTTTCCTGCAGCCTTCACGGCGAGCTTCGAGCCAACATCCTCCGACCCATGAGCGACTGCAGAAAATCAACATGGGAAAAACATGATGAGCGGGGGGCACAAACCTTGTCGGATGGTGTCCCCAGCCATGTGCGCGACGTTTCGAGTCCAGTTCTCACGAGGATGCGACTTTGTGGTGACGGCTTCCTCCCCGTGCCTCTGCTCCGCGTCAGGATCCCACTCCTCTTGCTCGTGTTCAGGCTTCGTCGCATCGTTAGCCAGTAGGTCTTCCTCGTCCAGAGCATCGACATCAACGCCGATATGCTCTCGCATCAGGCGAACGCGGAGAGAATGCGCGAAACGGCCGACTTTGTATGGCTTGCCTGCCATGGTCCTAAACAGCAACTGATTAGTCAAAACTCGTACCAGGCCATTTGACGACGAACCCGTCGATCATGTCAGTGTCGCGGATGACGGCAGCCAGCTCAGAGTCGCGGTCTCCGCGCTGAGAGCGTTCGTTGATGTTTGCACTGCCGATGATGGCAAGGCGATCGTCAACGATGCAAACTTTGCCGTGGATATAAACCTAGCACGACGTCAGTGAGCATCCTCCGTGATGCGACGCCCGCACACGTACCAGCTCCGTTGTGAGAATGTCCCCCTTGAGCTTGGCCCAGTTCCGCAAAGAGAACACAGAAAAGTACTCATCGGGCTGGACGTCGGACGAAGATCAGCTCGTATGCCCGCACGCAATGCGGCTCACTTACATCTATGCCTTCTTGCCTCAGTCGCGCGAATATCGAGTTCGGCCCTCGGCCGATGGTCCGGTTCTGACACTCCAAAATTATGCGGACCTTTGCACGCTTAGAACATGATATCAGTGTCGAACAAACGCAGAACTTACAGAGCTCGCATCGCCGTGATCAACCGGGAAGGGGAACCCGGGAAGAAGGGGGATAACGACGCAGCATTTCCATGGCGTTCCCTCTCGGTGAGCGCGTATTATCCGGTGCACAATTGCATCTCCGATCTTGTTCTCAATGGCAATGTCATCGACCACCGTCCTGCGGTCGGATGGTTTGTTCATATCACCCGACAAAATATGATGGGAGAACACGTACGAAGTGATGAAGAACTGGTTTTCGATGTATACGAAGTGATCAGACAGCTGGATCGCTGAGATGCAACGAGCGTTGAGTTAGAGTGGGGACAGACCTACGGCATTCGAAAACAGCCACGCACCTTTGAGATACGCATTCTGGATTGAGTGCTCAATGCGATCCGGCGTACCCAGCGACCAGGGACCCGCAGACCGGCAAATCTGCAATTCACAGGTCCCAGTCAAGCCAAGCTGAGTCAACTCCCCAGCCTTGAACTCCGGAGGCGGAAGCAGGAAGGGCATAGCACGAGAGTGATTCTGAATGCGTCCATGAGCAATGAACCAGCTGACGTGAGCGAGTGACTGACCTTGATACGCAGGAGATAATTCCATCTATTACTCCACATGAGCGTATGAAAACTTTCGCAGATGATGATCATTTACCTCTGGATAAAGTGACGGGCTAGATCACGAGCAGGCTGCCCGACAACTTGCATGCCAACATCGTGCCTATTGGTGGTAATGAATGGCCTAGGCATGGACGCTGATAGAAGCACATACCAGGGCATGCGCGGTACCTTCGATCGATCATGAAGGTCCTCGTCAGGCTTCGTCAAGGTATGGAAGTCGGTGATCCGTCCATTGCTATAGTCCTTGCCTGATGGGACTCAGTCCGAAGCGCCGAACACGGATGCGAGGAACCTCACCAGGCCATATTTGTTCCTGCCCATCTTCCGGATCGTCGACGAGGCCATGCTGAGGCGTATCCCACCTAGCACCACAATTAAGCAGAGGCAATCGCAGCCCAAAGTGATACAATACCTTCCGAAGCAAAGATCCAGTCCGCCCATGAATGCAATCGTTTGGTCTATAACACAGAGCTTCTCGTGCTGAGAAGACTAGTCAGCCAAGGTGATTGCGCCTGCGACGATGATGGGCGTACATGTGCCCAGTAGAACGTCCCGGTCTGAAAATGCGACGGCGACCGCTGCACCATGATGTTTGGATGCAAGTTAGTTAAGCGTTGCTTCGTGTAGCTGGTGATAAATCTGTTAGATACCACACTGCTGACACAAAACCCACGGCTCACTTGCTGTCTACTGGCGTCGTCCTACTCGAGACCTCTTGGCTATGAAAAATGTCAGATAATGCGGCTAGGTAGGTATCAAATATCTCACTATACGATGATAAAGATCTTAACACCCTCCTTGGCTTTCTTTTCCAAGAGACGATCTAAACGATATTTCGGCTTCCCTGGCCGTCGCAGAAGCAGCTCTAAAGACATAAGTATTAGGAGAGGGACATTGTGAGATGTATTGATCTAGACTGACCGGGGGATATCCACCAATCATGAATGTAGATCGTGTCTTTGGCTAGAAGAATGGCGCGCGAAAGATTCCAGAAGTAGTCACGCTATAACGAAAAGATTAATTTATTTCCGGAAAGGAAAAGAAGAAAGACTCGGTGCACTCACACCATCGACCAGCCACTGAGCAGCGACATTCAGCCTAATCGGAGCGAAGCTGTCGAACCGATTACCGCCCGTGTAGTGCGAATTTGACGCAATTTTCTCTAGCGCCGCAATCCATTGCAGCATTTGCCGCTACGCATGCCGTATCAGCTCACCCCCGTGTATGAGGGGGACATACGCACCTCGCTACGGGCAAAGAGCTTAAGCCGCATCTGCGAGTTCTCGATGTAGAACGTATGTTTCGAGACTTCGCTAGCTTTCTTCTTTTTCTTCTTCTCGCTGTCATCGGAATGCTTCTGGCCTCGTTGTGGTTCATCCATCAAAGGATTCGTGTTCGTTGAAGGGTCGAGCATGGGCGTCTGGGCGCCTGAGCGAGGAGTAGAAGAAGACGAGGATGAGCCTTCGGACGTGACGGAGTCGGATCTTGGCCGTGTAGACGTGCTCTCCCGAGCGGCGTCGCCGTTGGTTGAGTGACGCGAGTGCATGACCTTAGAGAACTTGGATCGGATTGAGCCGAAGACAGAACTGCGCTCTGTCATTGCGCCCTCGGACGCCGCACGCTTGCTTTCGCTTGAATGACGTTCCGGTACCTGGAGGAGGTTGAGACCCTGTCGATAATAGCGCATCGGCCGTTCGATCTTGAAGTCAGGGTCAAGGAGGAAGACATCCCACACGTTGGTCTGTCACAATTTCGTTAACTGATATTATGGGACAGTGTCACAGCACTGACCTCTCCTAGCTCTTCGACGGCAACAAGGTAGCTCTCGCGGATAGCACACCACTTCTGGTCACGTTTGCGCTTGCGACCGACAGACTTACGACCGAACCCGCCTCCCTTGCTACCCGACACCTCGATCTTGAGGTATCCGGCCTTATATTGTGATCCACCAGACTGCGCTTGTGAGATAAAGAGCGAGCTGATCTCAAGGAACCCAGCCAAGCGGTTGGACGTGGAATGGAACATCTGCAAGCTTGATCAGCCAAAACGACGCTATGAGACAAGCCCGGCTTACAACTGCACGAATCAGACTAAGGAGGTAGTTCTCAAGCGCCTCGCGCTGAAGACGCGCAAAGTCCGCTCTTCCGACCTCCTTCCCCTTTTCCTTGCTCTCTTTCTTCAAGAATTTGAAGTATGGAAGACCTAAGACGGTGATGAGACAGAACCAATGGATGGATGTGACACTCACTGGTTTTGGGAAATTCAGGCAGCGTGTCGACATTCCGGTTGTATGCGTTGGACACGGCGTAGTGGGTGTGCAGAGACAAAAAGTCGCGCAGTTGGCGGTAGATGACCCATCGCGCCGCACCGTTCACGTACTCGCACTCGATGCGAAAGACCGACTGCGAACCGTGCAGCGGATGGAGACTGTCGCTGATGCGGATGCGTAGCCGGTGCATGAGCACGGGTACGCGTCGGCGGTCGCGCTCGTCACGTCCAAACCAGAGACCCAGCATGACCGTCGAGAGACCGCCCGTGATGAGCTCGTCGGTGATGTTCACCCCTGGCGCGACGGCGGACGATAGCGGCTCCTTCGCGGCCTGTGAGGCGACATGGGGCAAGAGGAAGCGCAGACGGTTCCACCTGGCCTGGGGAGACTTGACCGTCGCGCTGTCGTCCTTCGAGTTCTGACGCGTCGACGAGCGTGTGCGGGAGAGGCTCTCGCCGACAGACGCGCGTCGTCCGTCCTTGTCTGTCTGCTTATCCCTCTCGTCCCTCTCTTTTCCCTTGGAATCAAAGTCAAAGCCTGGCTTTTCGTTCGAGGGCGACTCGGCGGACGACGCATCCGCTAACCACTTGGCTTTGAACTCGTCCCAGCGGCTCGTGTCCCGCCGCTTGCCTCGGCGCTCAGCAATCTCGCGCTCGCGCTCCTTCTGCTCGGGATCCGAGTACTCGAACGCACCGCGGAACTGTGACTCGCGCGGCGTAAAGTCGTAGGACGATGGGTCGAGCTCGTCCTCCGTCGTGGCGCGCCGACGCGGCTCCTCGAGGATGTCCCCGTGTGAGTAGTTGGACCGGGTGCCGGAGAGGGGGAGCGCGTAGGTGTATGACAGGGATCGGGGAGGACCGGTACGTGCGGACGGCGTGAGGGCGATGGATTCGTGAAATGAGTGGAGATTCGTGCGCGGTCGGCTGCCGCTCGCCTCCGCGTTGAGGTGGTCGAGGTTCAGTCGGAAGGAAGGACGCGTAGCAGATGCGCCGCTGCCTTGCTTGTCGTCCTCATTCGCACCCGATGGCACGCCGTTGAGCTCCGTGTTCATCTTGCCGTGGAGCTGTCTGAGCTCTGGAGCAATGTGTCCTTTCTTCCGCGGCGTATGCGGGCCTGCATCCCCGTCGCCTGCAGAGATGTCAGCGACTGTTGAAGTATAATAGGAATAGAAACGCACCATCTTGATGAGACGGCCGCTCCCTCAGCTGGTCCGCCAACTGCGCGAGATTAAACGCAACGTGCCCGTTCTCCTTGTGAGCTGATCGAGCGTCGCCATCCTTGAGCGCATCTCCACAGAATCCCATGAGGCGCTGGCACTTTCACAGACAAATGCACTCACCGTGCATGTGCGCAGCGTGTCCGTCCGGCTGCTCCGTCCCGTTCGGTTGCGCGTGCTTCTCCTCATCGCGTGGATTTTCGTGGGACTGGTGCGATGTAGCCTCGCGAACGACGTCGGCCAGCGAGGCCATGGGGAGGACACGTAGATGACGGTAAAAACAAAGAGGAATGGTGCCGCCCAAGTGCCAAGAGGCTTGTACACTACGTCATTGACAGAAGTCTTTCGGAGATTGAAAGCATTTGAAGGGTGTCTACATTCTCCATTATTGCCATACTTACATACAGTTCGACTCGGACTTCGTTTTTAGCTTCTGGGTGAGTTCCAGCTCCAAGTTAAACAATATTCCGCCCAATACGCGCACAACATGCCTCTCGGCGACGCAGAGTGGGACGCCCTCCTCCCCAGCGGAGGCGGCATGCTCTACCTCCGAGTCGGCGCTGATCGCAGCCCGCCCGTTCAGCGTCTCCCTCTTCCACGAGCTCCGCTGCCTCGCGGTCCTCCGCGACGCCTTCTTTCACGACCAGAGCGTGGAGCCGCCGGAAATTGGTTTGCTTGCGCATCTTTGCATGAACCACCTTCAACCTCACCTACCCACGGGCTCGTGAACCTCCCTCCCCTAGTGCCTCAATGTCAGCAAACCTCACCTACCCACGGGCTCATGAACGAGCAGATCTCGCCGAACATCACGTGCCCTATCCCACACCCGGAGGACTAGTCCACTGACACCGTGGCTCTCCTGTTGTCCGCTGCTTGAGTCGGATCGCGCGCGCACCATCCTGCTCCTGCTCCAGGCGCTCGTCGAGCGCATGCCCACAGCCGACTCAACGCTGTCAGAGCACCTGCTTTTCGTCCACTGCATCCGGCCGCTGCCAAGCAAGTGGGCGTTTCTTACGCCCCGCTTCTTCTCGATTGGCATTGTCAAGTCCGCGCAGGAGATCTTCGAGTGCCTCGAGACGCAGAAAGGAGGGACAAGGCTCTTACAAGCTATGGAGTACCTGCCAGAGGTCCGCAAGGAGGAGAGGAGGTGGACAGCATACTCGAGCGCGGCAAGGTGTTATCGAGCTCTCGGCGCGCCGCGTACGACGCATTGCGCGAGGCAAAGCTGTGGTGCCTCTCGGCCGAGCTCGAGCAGGACAAGGCGCTTGAGCCCTTCAACTCGGGGGATCTCAGGGCGGGCGATGCGCTCGCTCGGTGCTGAAACGAGTTTGCGGAGCTGCTGTTGCTCGGATCAACACACTATTCTCGCGCTTGTGGTCCATTGTGGGTTACGCGGTATGCGCGAGGAGCAGTGGGATGAGGAGTTCGCCCGCTGCGGGGCGCTCAATGAGGATGAGGAGAGCTGGAACGAGTGCGTTCTCCATATGAACACAAACAAGGCGGAAGCAGGTCGATGATGAAGAGGTATATCTGATACTACCTGACACCCTCGCCATTCATCGCTAACTCACAGTCAACAGTCGGGATGAAAGCGAAGGATCTGAGGTTGCTCTTCCCAGTCAACAGGCACTAAGAACTCGCTTCAACATACAACAGCAAAACGCTCGCACTCTGTGCCCTCCAACAAGGCCTTCAATTCAACTATGATAACTGGCAGATGTGGATAAATCATACCTTCGTGGCCATCGACGCCGGTAAGCTCTGCGAGGCATCGTTGCGGGCTTGGGTGCGTCAACGAGGAGCGCGCCGCGAAGATTGGGGCTAACAGCGCGGATGCGGACATGCGTTACCAGCTTGTCAACGCCATGACATGCATGTCCGCGGACCCCGACAACGCAGGGGACGGTTATGGCACGACTGCGAAGACGGCGCACAATCCCAACGAGGGGCACATCTTTCTACAGAGTGTCGATGACTACTTCACTAGCATCCTCCTGCGTGTCGCGTTACTGCGCATCTTCTGTGCGCGGGGGCATAGGTGGGGGAAGCGCTACTGGCGCCCCTAGAAGGCTGCCATGCAGGTGTCACAGAGCGATGGAGAAGTGGGAGACGGACGTGGCACGGTGGCGCAAGGCTATGCAGAAGGGGAGGACAGTTTGTGAACTTTCGGTTGAGGGACTGTTTTGCCTCCTTGGCGAGCTCAAGCACACGGTTGAGCGCGTCGAGCGCACGCGGTTGATCCCTGTCTGGAATGTGCATGATGCGCTTGAGCCTTGCTCCGCAAGGCGGCTACTTTTCTGGAAGTGAGTTTGCAGAGGTGTTGGTTTGCCACCGACACACTACTTGGGTGCATAGTAACAAATAGGAATGAGACAAAATAGCTTCAGCCTATGATACACAAGTATACGAGAGAAAATACAAGGCCCTGGTAACTAATAACCACGTACGCTAGTCAATATCCACAGTTGAGCCCTGCTTGTGGATTATATCTGACAAAAATAAATTAAGTGTTCTGTGAGAGAAATGCTAATCTAAGCCTCACCCGCAAAGCCAGCCAAGCTTTCATGCACCAATGTGAACAAGGGGGACCCAGCAATGCAAAGCTTTGAGTTCCTCATTTTTCCTCATCTCTTTTGTCACAGCCCTCAGACATTTGGCAGCATCTTTGAAGTCAACTGGCTTGTCTTGGCTCTCAGGATGAAGCATTCTTTTGTAAAATTCCTTAGCCAAAAAGGGCCCAATATGATCATCCATTGCCCAAAGTGTACCAACAACACCTCTGAAGCCACAAAACTGCTGGAGTATTGTCTTGGTCAACAGCTGCAGTGTGACAAGCAGACAGAACAGCTAGCTCAGCATTTGGCAAGTTGGCTTTCAGAAGATCAAGTATAGTGAACCTAGCATTATCATACAGTTCAAATGATGACTTGAATGGCTGCTCCGTTGATACGCCTGATTCCCCGTCGAGCGGGGATTCCACCGCGACTTTTCGGTTTTTCATTTCGAACCAAAGTCACGTGACTTTGGTCTCCGGACCGTCGTTTCCGCCGTTTCGGCACAGCCACTTCGGAAAGTTCCGAAGTCACGTGACTTCGGCTCCGAACTTCCCAGCGCTTCGGCCTCGTTTCCAGTCACCCCGAGGCGCCCGCACGTGGTTCGGTCGAGGCCTTTCGGCCCATCAGCAGCAGACACGCCACAAAGTCGCTGCCGGACCAAGATCAGTGTAGTGAAACGCCCCGTGAGCGTATCTCCGAGATAACCGGCTGTCACCCGGTACTTCCCTGTCCGATTCTCCCCCTCACTTATAGCGTTCCCGATTGATCCCTTCTATCGTCCCGACCTTTCCGAGCCGAGGCGAACCGAGCCCGAAGCCATGGCTACCTTCCCAGCCACTTCGGAAGATCGTCCGCCACTCGCTGCGACTTCGGCTCGCGGGTATACGTTTGGCGCGCCTTGTACCGCTGAGGCGTGTCTCCACAATATCGTTCGTACTTCATCCTTCTGTATATCACATCGTAGCGACAGCGCTGATCGTTTGTCTGGTATCCATCGTTCTCGTTCCCCATGAGAGCTCCCTCTTGCTACATATGCTCGTTCCGACCCACCTCGACTTGCGACACATGATCTTTATCCACTTCGCTCGTGTTTCGGCTCTGTACGCACCTACCTATGTTCGTTTCCGTACGATACGGTCTCGCACTCGTTGTAGCTTAAATACGACTCGATAGCACACCGAATAACAAGTTACTTTCCCCCCCATAGTCAGCATCTCGAAAGAGACGTTGCAAACCGCCCGCATCGACAGCTCTTACTGTCGTTGTACCCCTCGTCCTCCTTATCGCCCGTAACCTCACTTTCGACTACGCCGCACGCCGCAATACGCTCGCCTTCGACTTCGCTTTCGACCTTCGCCTTTCGCACCACGTACCCCAACCTCGCTTTCCGAACCTCGCTTTCCGAACCTCGCCTTCCGAACCTCGTCTCCCGAACCTCGCCTCTCGAACATCGACGACCGAACCTCGCCTCTCGAACACCGCCATCGACAGACCTTCATCCACTTTGATATCACCTTCGAGGCCTCCTCAAGTTCAGGCCCACGACGAACGCGTTCCCCATTACACATAACTTCGTCCTCAATCCGAAGTTGTCCGAAGTCACCCAACTACCCATCGCACCGATCAACGTATAAAGCCGAACTTCGTGTTACGTCGATCTCTCTCTCCCTCCCTCCATCGTCATTCCGCGCTCCTCCGCGTCCAACTTCGGAGCTCGCTCGTCGCGACTTCGTTTGTTCGTCACTTCGGTGACTCGTACGCTCACTCCTTCTCGTCTCCTGGTCCGGCGCACACGCCGAACCCTCATTCCGATCCGAATCCTCGTTACGACCACGATCCACGTATCGGTGGAGTCACTTCGCGAACCTTTGGGAACGTGACGACTCGCTCGCACAACAACGCGGTACCACTGACAGCGCTCTAGGGATAGGAAACTCCCCATATCCGCCCTACTACCGTCTGGTGCCCATCACTTTTGGAGCCCACCGCGAGGGTTTCTGTCACCATTCCTCCAAAGCCTTCCGAAGCAACTTCGCCATTCGTCTCTCGCTATCGACTTCGCTCCGCCACCCTCGCCGACGAAGTTCGTCGGTCCCACGTCGTCTACCCCGCCGCTAACGACCCGCATTCCAACGAGGCTTCCGAAGACGAGGTAAACAACGACGTTCTCCCCGAACCTTCAGGTACTCAGCACGACGCCGACCCTGACTTCGACTTCGACTTCCACGTTCCCGGCGGATTTTCTACGCCTCTGCGATCTCTTTCGCCGCTGCCACCGCTATCGACTCTCACCCCTCTTCACCCATCGCAACCTCCGACCCCGCGCACTCCGCCTTCGCCTTCGCCTTCGCTTCCGAAACGCCCACAGACTTCGCAACTCACTTCGCTCCGCCCTATCCACCCACCACCCGCATACTCCGCACAACCACCAGCAATGGCCGCCCTCGTCCCGATGCCATCTAGGCTCGCCCGAACAGCGCCTGTGTTCACGCCGGATAAACCCCGCGAGATCCGTAGGTTTTGGCCTGACCTTGAAGCGTTCTTCGGACCTGCGGGCGTCGTCACTGACCGCGCGAAGAAGGATTGGACGAAGAACTACGTCCCCACAGCAACCGCCGACCTGTTCGACGCAATGATCGAATTCACTGGAAACGCCACATACGACGAGTTCAAGGTAGCCGTCGGTAAGCTCTATCCAGGAGCCGACGCCGACCGAGCGTATACAACGGCCGACCTAGACGAGCTCGTCAAACAGACGCGAGCAAAGCCTACGTTGACTCTCGACGACTTCGCTACGTATCATCGAGAGTATCTGACCATTTCGGGCTTCCTAGTGCTCAAAGGACGTCTGTCGACGATGGAGCAGAACCGAGCGTTCTCCCGAGGTATCCCGAACGCCCTCTGGCCGAAGGTTAACTCTCGGCTCCAGATCAAGAAGCCCGACGTCATCGCAGGCGACCCTTACGACGTCTCGGACGCCTATCTCGCCGGGCAGTACGTCCTCCAGTCCGACGCCGACGCGTTTCGGACCGGCGCGCACGTAGCCACCCCAGTCGTTCCCCCAGCGCCAGTTGTCGTCGCCGCCACGCCTTCACCTGCCCCAACCATCAAAGCAGAAGATCTCCTTGCGACACTCGTCCGAAGCTTGATGCAAGGTGGTTCGCTCGCAACACTATCGGGCCCGATCAAAGCGGCAGCGAACGCAGTCGAAGCAGCAGCAGCACCAGCCGCAGTCGCGTCTTCCACCGCAAGTACTTCCTCAGCGGACGCACGCGCAGCAGCAATGCTGCGCCTTGCCGGACGTTGTTTGTACTGTGGAAGCTCCGAACATCGTATATCGTCTTGCGAGCTCGTCGAAGAAGACGTTCGCGCAGGCCTTATCGTTCGGAACGGCGAAGGCAAGGTCACGCTAGCGAACGGCAGCTTCGTTCCTCGGGCCATCACCGGCGACTTCTTGCGCGACCGAGTCCAGGAGTGGTATCGTCGCAACCCTTCGGTCAAACCCGTGGTAGCTTCGACCCTCATGATGGAATTGCTCCCCACTCCGCTTCAGACGTTTTCGCTCACGAAGGTAGATCGCATCGCAGGACTCGAAGCCGAACTGGCTGCACTTCGGTCGCAACATGCTGCATATGCGCAAGTCTTCGATGGGGTCGAGATTACTCGCCCGGCTAAAGCCAAAGTTGGCCCACCGCCTCCGAAGATTGCGCAAGCAGAGCCTCCGAAGCAAGCGCCACAGGCACCCGAACCCGAGGCAAGCGAAGTTGAGCAAATTCCAGTTCACCCATTCCGCAACGTCCGCGACGCGACCTCCGCCCCCATCAAACCGAAGACGGTTCCAGCCGATCCGAGCAAACCAGCCGTTCGCGAACCACAATTTCGCAACGCGCCGCCGGTTCACCGCACCGAATTGGCCGACGCCGTCTTCGAACGCGCCATGAAGGAGGTTCGACTTTCGCTCACGCCGGAAGAACTGCTCTCGCTCGCCCCCGAGGTTCGCCAGAAGTTCCGCGACGCGATTACGCCTCGTCGAGCAGCGAACGTCCAGGAAGTAGAGCCAAGCCACAAAGTCACGATCGAGGAGGTACCCGACGAGGAGCTCACTTCGCCAGCAGCGGCAATCCGAGCTTCGGAAACGGTACTCCTCGCCCACTACGCCCCCGATCCACGCAGGTCGACCGTCGACTCCGTTTGGCCGGCATCGAACAAAGGCGTCATGAGCGACCCGATCGAGGTCTACCTGAACTCTCACACGCACGACAGCATGTTCGATCCCGACGCGTTGACCGTCGCAAACGACTCCCACTCGCTTCGGTCCATCGACGGGATTGTCGCCAGCCGAGTCGCCATCGAATGCCTTCTCGACCCTGGATCTCAGGTAATAGCGATGAGCGAGGAGGTATGTCACTTCCTCGAGCTTCACTACGACCCCGAGATCAAGATTCGCCTCCAATCGGCGAACAAGCAGGTTTCCGAGTCGCTCGGGCTGGCACGTAACGTTCCTATCAAGTTCGGAAGCATGACATTGTACCTCCAGGTTCATATCGTGCGGAACGTTGCCTACGACATTCTCCTCGGTCGCCCCTTCGACGTCCTCACCGAGTCGATCGTTCAGAACTTCCAGAACGAGGACCAGACGGTCACCATCCGCAACCCGAACACAGGCGACCGCCTCGTCATCCCCACATATCCTCGGGGACACCATCGGTTTCGCGAGGAGCAAATTGCTCAAGCCCGACTTTGAAGACGAAGTCGACGAAGGCAGCTCCATCGCCATGATCATCGAAGGTGAAGGAGACAATGTCCGGATCATCGCCTATACCCAAATCGACTCCTCGGACGAGTCGGCGGTTCGCCACGCATACGTCACCGCTTCCGAAGCACGCTCACATCTTCCCGAACACTCCGCGCCTTCTTTCATGCAGAATATCTGTCCCGCCCCGCCTCGCAAGCCACTGGCGGCTGAGCACTCCCATCTTGATCCCAAACACGCAGTTCCGAATCAGTTTGCCGCATCGTCCTCGTCTCCTCAGTCCTCGCGTACTTACGTTCTCAGTTCGCAACCCCTCGGTCCCGGTTTGCAATCCCCGCCCAGTTCCACAGGACCGATGACGCCATCCCCCTCACTTTCCCAAACATCCCCAGACTCTTATCTTGGCACCCAGCACACTTCGACTCCTTTCTTGGCCACGCTCGCGACTTCGCCTTCGACACACGACGCCGACATACACGACACCTTCATCGGCAAGAAGAAGTACAAACCAGTCGGGCAGAAAGTCAAACCCGTCCTAGGTACGCTTCCTGAAGGCTTCCGAATCGAGCGCAACATCACCGGCGATCCACTCGCGTCCATGCCGCCGCTCAACCCTCATCCTCCGAAGTTCACACCTACCGGTCGATATACCCAAGAGCGACACGACGCCATGGACGCCCTTCCGAACTACGATTTCTTGACACCGACCGGGCGCGACCTTCTCCACAACACCATCTCCGAGCAAAACGAAGCGTTCGCCTGGGCCGAGAACGAGCGAGGAAGCTTCAAAGAGGAGTACTTTCCGCCTATTCAAATCCCAGTGGTCGCGCATGTCCCTTGGGTCGATCGTAACATCCCCATACCCCCAGGCATCCGCGACGAAGTCTGCAGAATGATCAAGAAGAAGATCGATGCAGGCGTCTACGAACCTTCCAACTCCTCCTATCGATCGAAGTGGTTTTGCGTCGCGAAGAAGGACGGTAAGCTTCGCATCGTCCACTCGCTCGAACCGCTCAACGCCGTCACGGTCGCACATTCCGGAGTCCCGCCTATCCAAGAGCACCTCGCCGAGCAGTTCGGAGGTCGTGCTTGCGGTGGTATCCTCGACCTATACGTCGGCTACGACGAGCGAGTCATTGACGAACGATCCCGCGACTTCACCACCTTCCAAACCCCCTACGGCGCGCATCGCCTCGTCACCCTGCCGATGGGTTGGACGAACTCGGTCCCGATTTTCCACGACGACGTCACCCACATACTTCGCGAAGAGATTCCGACATATACCATCCCCTTCATCGACGATGTCCCCATCAAAGGCCCGAAGTCGGACTACAAGCTCGCGGACGGTTCGTATGAGATGATACCAGAGAACCCAGACATCCGTCGCTTCGTCTGGGAACATCTCCTCAATACGAACCGAATCCTCCAACGCATGCGCTATTCGGAGGGCACCTTCTCCGGTACGAAGTCGATCCTCATATCGCGCGAGTTCACGGTTCTTCGCCATCTCTGCACTCCAGAAGGCAGACGTGCAGACCCTACCACCATCTCCGCGATCACCAATTGGGGGCCTTGTAAAGATCTTTCAGATGTTCGCGCGTTCCTCGGAACCGTTGGCGTTTGTCGGATCTTCATCAAGGACTTCGCGAAGCACGCTTGGCCCCTCACGAAGCTCACGCGCAAAGGAGTTGACTTCGAGTATGGTACCGAGCAACTTATCGCACAAGAGTACCTCAAGGACGCACTCGTTCATTCCGAAGCACTTCGAGCCATCGACTACGAATCTCCCGCCGCCGTCATCCTCGCCGTCGACACCTCCTACATCGCCGTTGGCTACATCCTCGCCCAAGAAGACGAAGAGAATAAAAAGAAGCGATACTACAGTCGGTTCGGATCAATATCGCTAAACGATCGCGAACGTCGCTTCTCCCAGCCGAAGCTCGAAATCTATGGTCTCTACCGCGCATTGAAGACGCTGAAGATCTACCTCATCGGACTTCGGAACCTCATCGTCGAGGTTGACGCTCTTTCCATTGGCGGTATGCTGAAGCACCCTGATCTAGTCCCCACTGCGAGCACCAATCGCTGGATTATCTCCATCCTCGCATTCAAATTTCTACTTCGGCACGTCCCAGGAATTTTTCACGGCCCCGACGGTCTCTCCCGACGCGTTCGGCAGCCTGAAGATCCTCCCGAAGTTGAAGACGACGACTTCGACGATTGGATCGACGAGTTGTACGGCTTCCTGAACATCGCCCACACCGCCAGCATGAACGAGCAACCGACTTGGACTCCTTCTACCCCTTCCGCGTCCGTCCACGAGGTGTTCGCACTGACCGAGGACGGTCAGAATCAAAGTATGGAGGAGGAGCCCCCGGTGCTGCGATATGGCGAGATCCCGCGCACCGAAGCCGCACACAAAGCCGACAAACGCATCATCTACGTCCGAGATTGGCTAGAAGACCCAGTACGTCCCGAGAAAATGACCGACTCCGAGTTCACCACATTCGTTCGCTACGCCACCAAGTTCTTCGTTACTAGAGATCGCCTCTGGCGTCGTAACAAAGATGGCGGACACAAGCTCGTCCCGCACAAGAAACGCCGCGTCGACATCCTCATCGACTGCCATGACAAAGTCGGCCATCGAGGAGTGTTCGCAACACGCTCGCTCATCGGCCAACGCTTCTGGTGGCCGTCCTACGAAGCCGACGTCCTGTGGTATGTTCGGACATGTCTAATCTGCCAACAGCGTCAACGACTCCAAATCCTCCTTCCCCCAACCGTCGCGCCACCCGCTTCTTTGTTCGCAAAGATCTACGTCGACACCATGCACATGCCGCCCTCGAACGGGTACCGCTACATCGTCCAAGGTCGATGTTCCATCACTTCGTATCCCGAATTCCGTCTACTCAAGAAAGAGGACTCTGTCGCACTCGCGAAGTTCTTCTACGAGGAAATCATCTCCCGTTGGGGTTCGCTTAGCGAGATCGTCACCGACAACGGCAAACCGTTCATCAAAGCCCTCGAGCACCTCGAAACGCTGTACCACATCCGACATATTCGAATCAGCGGCTACAACTCCCGAGCAAACGGTATAGTCGAACGCTCACATTACGATGTTCGGCAGGCACTCTTCAAAGCAGCAGACGGAGACCAGTCACAATGGGCGCGCCACGCTCACTCTGTCTTCTGGTCGGAACGCCTCACGGTTCGGAAACGCATGGGCTGTTCGCCTTACTTCGCGGTCACGGGTTGTCACCCGCTCATTCCCCTGGACATTGCTGAAGCCACGTATCTCCAGCCCCCTCCAGATTCCATACTCTCGACTACAGATCTCATCGCTCGCCGCGCCATCGCTCTCCAGAAGCGTTACGACGACATCTCGGCACTTCGCTCCCAAGTCTACGAGACTCGCATCGAGAACGCTCGACGCTTTGAAGCTGAACATTCGCACACGATTCGCGACTTCGACTTCAAACGAGGAACACTCGTACTCATGCGCAACACCGCAATAGAGAAGTCGCTCAACCGCAAGATGCGTCCACGTTACCTCGGTCCCCTCGTCGTCATTTCGCGCAACCGAGGCGGCGCATACATCCTCGCCGACCTCGACGCTTCCGTTCTAGATCGCCCCATTGCCGCGTTCCGAGTCATTCCTTACTTCGCTCGTCGAGAACCGATCGAGATTGACATTCGCGACATCGACATAGATACTCAGCGACTTCGCGAGCTCGAGCAAAGCGAGACGCAAGGCAACGAAGACGAAGCAGATCCACCCGACGTTGAGCAACGCGACGTAGAGCCCCCTGATGATGAAGCAGAAGCCGAACAAGAGTAGAGAACGCGACGGAGCGCATTCCAGAATCCACACCACTTCCCTCTCCTCCCCATCGTGTCTCTTATCTCATTTTCTTTTGTACTATACTAAGTCGCTCGCGTTTACCGCTGTAGCGCAGGGCTACTCAAGATCAAAGTCCTAAGTCTATGAAGGAGTACTGAGACTTAAACAAAAGAATCGAATTTTCATCTTTCCTGACTTAGCTGTGTGCGCTTCAGAGTCCCGAAGTCGCTTCGGCTTTCGTACGTTCACTTCGTGTTGATCTCACACAGTTCGAACGCGAGAAACGAATCCTATTCAAAATCAAGACTCAAGAACAAAGAACAAACCATTCTATTTTACATTTCCTCCCCCTTTCCCCTTTTCTTTTCGACTTCGCCCCTTTCCCCTCGACTTCGCCGACTTCCCTCGACTTCGCTCAATCCTCCGACTCGTCGTCCGCATTTCCGCCGTACAGCGTCACCGGTTCGCCCGCGTTGTAACGCTCCCACAGCGCCCGGTTGAGGTACCGGGTCTCGGCCCAGTTAAGGTCGATGATGCGGTTGTGGACGAGGTAGGCGAGCGTCATGGCATCGGCCTTCATGATCCGGATCATCCGGACGATGCGGCGCTCAGCTTCGGTGAGCCCGATGTCCGTCGGCACCTCGTCGATCGCCTTCGCCATGGCCTCCAGGTCTTCCAGCGTCGGCGGCTCGGGGAGGGTGTGGTCGGTGAAGCGGTCGGACTGAGGCAGCCCGCGCACCCTCGTCTCGTTCCCGTAGATGGGCACGGGGATGACGCGGCGCGTTCGGGACGACTTCGCCCTGGCCTTGCCCTTGCCCTTGTTCTTCGGCTTGCTTGGGCCCGCGACCGGCGCACTTGGAGGCCGAACCGAGGTTTCTAGGATTGTGTTAGCTTCGGAATGCGATCACGATCAGGCGACGACTTACCCTCGAGGTTCTTCCCCATCTCCTCCCACATGTCCTCCCCCGCGGTCCCGAATCCTACGTCTTGCTCCGAGTCAGACTTCGGACTAGGCAGGAAGAGCGGCGTGCTCTTACCTGGCATCGTCGCTTGCGTCTGCGACGGCCCTGCCATCTCGACGTCCGAAGTCAGATCGACTTCGGACGACACCACTGCCTTTTTCTCTGTGGGTTCGGGTCAGCTCTCCTCCTCGAACGAAGTCAAAACGAAGTCACTTACTTTGCGCCTGGGCGCGCGTCTCCTTCCTCGGCGTCGCCTTGGGCGTCGCCTTCACCTTCTTCGCCGCCGGCTGCACGACACCGTCGTCATGGTCCGGCGAGGCCTCGGGCACGCGCTTGAGGCCCGAATCTTCCGTCTTGCCCTTTTTCTCTGTTACGAAGGCATCAGCTACGACTCGAATGCGTACAGGACAAAACCGAACTTACTTGACTCAACAACTGGACCGTTCGTCCAGTAACACCCGTGCACCGCTATCATACAGCGGGCGCACGACACCTTCACCTTCGTTTGGATCTTGACGATCTGCGGCGCGCAGGCGTGCCCGTGCGTCGCGATGTACCCGCGACAATAGTCGCATACCTAGAAAACGAGCCGAAGTCAGCGCCGAACCCAAGACACAAAGCCGAACGACTTACCGAACCGTACGACTCGTAGTCGTACTTCCCCGTCTGGATCGTCTTCACGAGCGCGTTGGCCTCCCGGTACTGCGCTCCCCACTTCGCGTCCCTCGCCCAAGTCGGGTCGTCCAACTCGAGGACGAGGTGCTTGGTCGCCTTCTTCTTCGTCTTCTTCGCCTCGAAATCCTCCTCCTTCTCCTCGTCGGCGAGCTCGTCCTCTGCGGGCTCGTCGTCCGCGACTTCGCCGTCTTCCAGCTCCTCGCCCGGCACCTCGGACTCACCCTCGGACTTCGCGACGGGCAGCGTGGCAATAGCCGCCCCCGCGGGTCCGTAATCGACTTCGTCAAAGTCGAGCTCGACGTCGTCGCCGGCGAGCTGGCCTTCGAGCATGAGCTCAAAGGCGCTGCGTTTCTAGGAACGAACCGAGTTAGCGATCGAGCGAAGTCAACAAAATGGAAACGACTTACTGGAGGAAGCGGCTGCAGGAGGCCGTCAGAGTCGTCGACCCACGCAGGCGTGCCGTGGTGGTCCGCGTAGTGCTGGAGGCGCGCCAAGCACCCTCCGAGCTCGACCTGGAACTGCGGGTGCGGCCGAGCCATTTTCTAGAAGGACGAAGTCAGCGCGAGGTTCTCAACGGAAGACGAAGAGGACTTACCAGCCCGAGCAAGATGGACTTGCACCAGGCGCGCTTCGCGTTCTCAGTCGCCTCCGGGTTGAAGGAGTCGAGCAGGCCGTTGATGCCGAGGTGAATCTCGCGGAGCGAGACCTTCGCCTTGGTGGACCTGGAGGACGTGGATGCCGACATGGTAGTGGTTATGGAAGGGAGCGCCCGAGGTGAGAGGTAAAGGGGAAGGGAGGAAAGTTGAAGGCGAACCACGGAAAAGTTCGCCTCCTTTTATCCCTTTTCCCCTCCCATTGTTCGGCAAATAGGCGCCCCCAAGACGAACAAAGAGGCATCCGCCGACTTCGTAAAAATCTTCCGACCCTCGACCCTGATCCCACGCTAGCGACGCACAGCCGAACGCGCTCGGCAACCAGGTACACCGATTTGGGTATATTTCCAATAGCGCCTAGACCATGATATCATATCTGACATCATCACGACGTCATCGACCCAATTCGACTTCGCCTCTACCCTCCACATTCCGATCGCTCCCACGACCACGGCTCATCAATTCTGCCTCGGCCCCCGGCGCAAATCATGATCGCATCATCATCCCGACATGCCCGCCGCTTTGTTTCTCGCCCCCGACATCGCTTCCGACTTCGCTTCCACGTTCCGACTTTTCCCGAGTTTCCCATCACTTGCCACATTTGCCTTCGGATCACATCTCCCCTCATCTCGGTGACCGTGGACGGTCACTATCAAAGTATGGAGGAGGTGATACGCCTGATTCCCCGTCGAGCGGGGATTCCACCGCGACTTTTCGGTTTTTCATTTCGAACCAAAGTCACGTGACTTTGGTCTCCGGACCGTCGTTTCCGCCGTTTCGGCACAGCCACTTCGGAAAGTTCCGAAGTCACGTGACTTCGGCTCCGAACTTCCCAGCGCTTCGGCCTCGTTTCCAGTCACCCCGAGGCGCCCGCACGTGGTTCGGTCGAGGCCTTTCGGCCCATCAGCAGCAGACACGCCACAAAGTCGCTGCCGGACCAAGATCAGTGTAGTGAAACGCCCCGTGAGCGTATCTCCGAGATAACCGGCTGTCACCCGGTACTTCCCTGTCCGATTCTCCCCCTCACTTATAGCGTTCCCGATTGATCCCTTCTATCGTCCCGACCTTTCCGAGCCGAGGCGAACCGAGCCCGAAGCCATGGCTACCTTCCCAGCCACTTCGGAAGATCGTCCGCCACTCGCTGCGACTTCGGCTCGCGGGTATACGTTTGGCGCGCCTTGTACCGCTGAGGCGTGTCTCCACAATATCGTTCGTACTTCATCCTTCTGTATATCACATCGTAGCGACAGCGCTGATCGTTTGTCTGGTATCCATCGTTCTCGTTCCCCATGAGAGCTCCCTCTTGCTACATATGCTCGTTCCGACCCACCTCGACTTGCGACACATGATCTTTATCCACTTCGCTCGTGTTTCGGCTCTGTACGCACCTACCTATGTTCGTTTCCGTACGATACGGTCTCGCACTCGTTGTAGCTTAAATACGAGTCGATAGCACACCGAATAACAAGTTACTTTCCCCCCCATAGTCAGCATCTCGAAAGAGACGTTGCAAACCGCCCGCATCGACAGCTCTTACTGTCGTTGTACCCCTCGTCCTCCTTATCGCCCGTAACCTCACTTTCGACTACGCCGCACGCCGCAATACGCTCGCCTTCGACTTCGCTTTCGACCTTCGCCTTTCGCACCACGTACCCCAACCTCGCTTTCCGAACCTCGCTTTCCGAACCTCGCTTTCCGAACCTCGCCTTCCGAACCTCGTCTCCCGAACCTCGCCTCTCGAACATCGACGACCGAACCTCGCCTCTCGAACACCGCCATCGACAGACCTTCATCCACTTTGATATCACCTTCGAGGCCTCCTCAAGTTCAGGCCCACGACGAACGCGTTCCCCATTACACATAACTTCGTCCTCAATCCGAAGTTGTCCGAAGTCACCCAACTACCCATCGCACCGATCAACGTATAAAGCCGAACTTCGTGTTACGTCGATCTCTCTCTCCCTCCCTCCATCGTCATTCCGCGCTCCTCCGCGTCCAACTTCGGAGCTCGCTCGTCGCGACTTCGTTTGTTCGTCACTTCGGTGACTCGTACGCTCACTCCTTCTCGTCTCCTGGTCCGGCGCACACGCCGAACCCTCATTCCGATCCGAATCCTCGTTACGACCACGATCCACGTATCGGTGGAGTCACTTCGCGAACCTTTGGGAACGTGACGACTCGCTCGCACAACAACGCGGTACCACTGACAGCGCTCTAGGGATAGGAAACTCCCCATATCCGCCCTACTACCGTCTGGTGCCCATCACCGTATCTAGATGTCCATGAGAAGCAAAGTGAATCCAAGAGGACTTGGCAAGGCTCTCAATCATAGTACTATGAGTGACTTCACTTCCAATGAGCTTCTGTATATCACAGCCCACATTCTGCACATAGTCAATCTCTTCATAGACCTTTGGCAGAGAGCTTGTTGCCATTGCAAGGATGTTTGGTGTAGCTCTTCTCTCTTTCTCTACAATGCCTTCTCTAGCTTGGATTAGTGAGCTAAGAGTTGAAGTATAGGAGTGGATATATTTCTGTGAAAGCATTTGCTGAGGGCCGATAAATGGCTGTGCTGCATGTATGGGTAGTGCACACAGTTTTCCTGATAGACACCACCAAATTCTAGAGTTCTTGGCCAAACCCAGCTCATCCAACTTCAGGAAGATGTGACATACAATATACTTCCAAAGATGACTTAGGACTTTGTGGATGGTCTCATCCATACAACTATCATCATGTACTAGTGAGGAACTCTCTGCTGGATGATTGGAAAGCTGTCCTAATTTTAATCCTTTTGCCAACCAACCAACAATTTCAAATACTGTTCCTATGGTAGTGTCTGGCAGGGGCACATTGATAGGATCTGACTCAACCTTATAGAGAATCAAAGCATCAGAGCGATAGTAAGAAACATTGACGAGAATGACAGGTCCCTCTGAAGCAGCTCTTCTGATGTTTGAGAAAGATGGAATGGTAAGAAATGTCTCAAATCCTGGTACACCTTGTATCTCTCTGACAAGTTCATTCCACCTTTCATTCAACTGTCTCTTTCTTGTCAATTGTCTCTCCACATGACTGCTCAAATTCTGAGATCCAGCATCATGAGTGGTTGTCAATTGATCCAACTGCTGAGTGACACTTTCAAACTGCTCAGCAAGCAATAAATTTGCATTTTTCAACTGCTCCATTGGATATCTATATGCTCTCATCTTGGACCATAGAATGCCTCGCCCTTGTTCCCAGACCTCAACTGCTTCTTGCAAGTCCCCACTCTCAATTGCCCATGAAACAGCATTTGAGGCCAACTCTGATATTCCTTGCACAGTCTGGAAGAAATTGTGCTGTAGCTCTGGGGTAGGAAATATAGTTGAGCACTGTTCAAGAAGCCGTAGAGCCTTTTGATAGGCATGTGTAGCGCACTTGTGCTTGTAGCGATGGGCCAGGGTTGTCCATTCGAGAGTACATCTCAGTCTTATTGTCGGACCAGCATAGATATAATCACTAGCATGTTCAAAGTTCTCCCATGCCTTATTAGAAATGGTTGAGCCATACTGACTGTCTCTAGTAATGAGACAATGGCCAAGGTTTTGCAGGCTAATGATGACATCTGGATGTCCCTCACCAAAATCGGTATATGCTTCTGTAAACAAAGACATAGCCTCCTCCAGATCTGACATTCTGCCCAGCCGCTCAAACTGGGTCTGCACAGCAGTTGCCAGGTTATTGAGACTCAATGAGCGATTAGGGTGACCTGGAGGTGTCAATTCCAGGGCCTCTCTGTTCAGCACAATAGCCTCCTCTAGATCTGACATTCTGCCCAGCCGCTCAAACTGTTTCTGCAAAGCATTTGCCAGATTGTGGAGACTTGATGAGCGATCAGGATGGCCTGGAGGTATCAAATTCAGGGCCTCTCTGTGCAGCACAATAGCCTCCTCCAGATCTGACATTCTGCCTAGCTGCTTAAACTGGGTATACACAGCAACTGCCAGATTATTGAGAGTCAATGAGTGATTAGGATGGCCTGGAGGTCTCAAATTCAGGGCCTCTCTGTACAGCACAATAGCCTCCTCCAGATCTGACTTTCTGCCCAGCTGCTCAAACTGGGTCTGCACAACCCATGCCAGTTGATTGAGGCTCCAGGAGCGCTTAGGATGGCCTGGAGGTCTCAAATTGAGGGCCCCTCTGTGCAGGACAATAGCCTCCTCTAGATCTGACATTCTGCCCAGCCGCTGAAACTGTTTGTGCAAAGCATTTGCCAGATTATAGAGACTTGATGAGTGATTGGGATGACCTGGAGGTATCAATTCCAGGGCCTCTTTGAGCAGCACAATAGCCTCCTCTAGGTCTGGCATTCTGCCTAGCTGCTCAAACTGAGTGCACACAGCAAGGGCCAGGTTATTGAGACTCAATGAGTGATCAGGATGGCCTGGAGGTCTCAAATTCAGGGCCTCTCTGTGCAGCACAATAGCCTCCTCCAGATCTGACATTCTGCCCAGCTGCCTAAACTGGGTCTGCAAAGCACTTGCCAGGTTATTGAGACTCAATGAGTGATCAGGATGGCCTGGAGGTCTCAAATTCAGGGCCTCTCTGTGCAGCACAACAGCCTCCTCCGGATCTGATATTCTGCCCAGCTGCTCAAACTGGGTCTTCATAGCATCTGCCAGATTATTGAGACTCGATGAGCGATCAGGATGGCCTGGAGGTCTCAAATTCAGAGCCTCTCTGTGCAGCACAATAGCCTCCTCCAGATCTGACATTCTGCCCAGCTGCTGAAACCGAGTCTGCACAGCACTTGCCAGATTATTGAGAGTCATTGAGCGATTAGGATGGCCTGGAGGTCTCAAATTCAGGGCCTCTCTGTTTAGCACAATAGCCTCCTCCAGATCTGACATTCTGCCCAGCTGCTTAAACTGGGTATACACAGCAACTGCCAGATTATTGAGAGTCATTGAGTGATTAGGATGGCCTGGAGGTCTCAAATTCAGAGCCTCTCTGTGCAGCACAATAGCCTCCTCCAGATCTGACATTCTGCCCAGCTGCTGAAACCGAGTCTGCACAGCACTTGCCAGGTTATTGAGACTCATTAAGCAATCAGGATGCCCTGGAGGTCCCAAATTCAGAGCCTCTCTGTACAGGACAATAGCCTCCTCTAGGTCTGGCATTCTGCCTAGCTGCTCAAACTGAGTCTGCACAGCACTTGCCAGATTATTGAGAGTAATTGAGCGATTGGGATGACCTGGAGGGATCAATATCAGGGCCTCTCTGAGCAGGACAATGGCCTCCTCCAGATCTGACTTTCTGCCCAGCTGCTTAAATTGAGCCTGCACAGCACTTGCCAGATTATTGAGAGTAATTGAGCGATTGGGATGACCTGGAGGGATCAATATCAGGGCCTCTCTGAGCAGGACAATGGCCTCCTCCAGATCTGACTTTCTGCCCAGCTGCTTAAACTGGGTCAGCAATGTGGTTGCCAGGTTGTACAGGCCCTTGGGCCGATCTGGATGTCCTGAAGGCATCAAGTCCAGTTCAGATCTGAATTCTGTGATGGGGTCTGCCATTGCCTTAAATGAGAGCAAGTACTTATCAGGGTGACTTTATAGAAAACTGATACAATTACTGGCTCACTGTGTCAGTGTTTCTGGTTGATTCCTCTGGTCAAGATGTTGAGAATAAGTGCCTGGAAAAATATTTGGTGTCAGTCTGATCATGGCCTCTGGCGCAGTGGGAGGCTTGTGGAGGCAACTTACTGCGATGAGATGGTGGTTGAGGGCAGGGAGGCAGCGCACAGCTTTATCGATCCCATCGGATGACGCGCAGTACATTACGTAAGGAATCTGCCTCTACGCACGACACCCGCATCCTCCATCTCAAGCTCATCCATTTCGCTCCCTCGTCGCTGTCAAAGTTCAAGCCATGACTTTTTCTCATCGAACAACGGGCATCGAAGATTCGTGTCAAAACGCGCACCTGCGATGGCCTTACCTGTCGTGTGGCTTGCAAGCAAAGGCCAACGGAGGAGAGCGGGATGGCACCGAGACGGCATCACGTTCGAGGGTCCGAGTGTTCTGGTGAGTTTGTCTGTCAGTAGCAGTCAGTTCAAGTTGTGACGCGCACCGGCTGTCCGCACAGGGAGGCACTTACGGCCTTCAGTCGCAGCTGCGGCTGCGGCGACATCGAGTCGAGATGCGGCGGGCAGAGCCTATCGTGCGACTGCGAGCGTCACCTCGTGCATGGTGGAGGCATCATTTTTCAACGTTTAACAGCACTCGACACGTGGCGAGCTGGAGATCCCTTCGTCTGCATATACACAGTTGAGCTTGTCTTTTCTTCATCCACCCTCCTTTGCCATCCACAGCATCTCCTACAGTAGCGCGACCACCGGCCTTTCAACATGCTATCTCGCAGCAAATACATCACGCTCGTCACCCGACCTCTCCGACCTCTCCATGAACCTATCCCATTCGGCAATGGCAATGCACAGCGACGCCCCTCGATGCCCTCACCCATCGAGTCGTCTTCCAGGCCGACTGTTTCGCGCTGATGACGTGGCGATTGCGCCCGAGCAGAAGACCACGGCGCGAACCTGCTGGAGGGGAACTGCTCACCGGCCACGCAACCTGCCGCTGATGACAGCCAAGATCAACCGGGCACGCGACCGCGACAATGCCAGAGCTATCGTACTTATACAGCGCGTGTCACTGCAATGGATGGTGGAGCCGTCGGCACACTCGGCCCCTTGCAGTGTCCTGCCTAGTGTACTGTGCCGCGAACGTATACGTAGCGCGTAGATTTTTCGTTCTCGTTCACTTGAAATGACATGGCTTTCAATTATCACTGAATGCCGCCGGTGACAAGTAAATATATTAGCACGATGCCTAAGGTACAGGAAGCCGGAGATCGGCGTGGTGAATATGTACATAGTGTATGCGGTAGACAACTGCGGTCTGGAGGCGATGGACGAACAGAGAGCTGTCCTATGTCGCATCGCCTCGACGATTTCATAGCAGCACGGGCAGAGCCCAACGAAAGGGATCTGCACGCGCTCTCCCGCGCCGCCCAACTCGCCGCGCTCGTGGAGGAGTGCCAGCGCTGTCTGCAATCTCCTCGATCCGTGCGATATTGGGATGATGAGGCCGTCGGCGCACGGGGCCGGCGAGGATCCTGTGGCCACACTGCGGACGTTCGAATGACGGACATGACTGGTGCGCCCTGGGAAGAGGCCGTCGGTCGTCCTCCTCAGGAATCTGCACAAGAAGCGTGTTCGGTGGTGGCAGCGCACATCGAACGTCGCGTATCTGGTCTGGGGGTGGAAAACAAACAGAGCGAGCTGTCCTCGCGCCACAGCGGTCTGCCGCGCCGAGGGAGTCGAGACATGGCGTCATGCATGCAAGCATGCATGCAGACGTGCCTGGATGGATGCGCGGTGCTGCGCGCAGGGACCCGGCGCCCACAGTCTTCGTCTCGCGCCGCAAGGAGTCTGGTCGAACAAGATCAGAAAAGACTCCCCGAAAAGATGCACGAGGAACGCACCGTCGGCCCAGCGCGCACGCACGCGGCGCCAGTCGGCGGCACCTCGTACGCTGACGATCCCGCGCATTTGAACGCGTCCGGCGCACCCAGAGCACACTTCCCGTGCCGTCCCCCGTTTCGATCCAGATGGAGGCGAGGAGGCGAGGATGGGTCGCCGGGCACAAGCAGCTGTCCAAGTTCGACGGTATCATATGAGACGCGTGGTCCGGGTTTTTGTCGGTCTTGCTTTCACTGCAGCACCCAGGAAAAGGCCAGGACACACAGTCCGTCAGAGCACTTGGTGTTGCTGTAATCGTGGGCATCTGCCAAGTCGGGCTACGAGTAATCGAGGCTGAGAAGTAGGTCAGTTTTTGCGTTGGTAAGAGTATAGGACAACGCACTAGTTGAGCAAAGTGAACTTCATCGCATGCACTTCGGGCGTGGAGGCGTAGTTGTGAAGGTACGGGCTGCTACTTAACCGTCGAGCTCACGCCGATGTCTGCAGTTCCAGACAGATCAGCCATGTCTCTGAAGAATGCCAATATAGTACGCACCTATGATGCATACTGGGTGTCCGCCCTTGATGGCGCTGGGGAATTCATGGAATGCTACTCAGTTGAGTCTGTCGGCTTTGACTTGGTATTCCGCGGCAGTGGTGGCCCCGCAGGTCGAGCACGCACCCATATGCATGCATTCCAGTGCGGGCAGTTGATGCAGGACATATGCCAGGAGGCGAGCACGGAACGAGGAGGTAAATTGAAAGTGAAGGCGACGCTGCGCTGAGGGAGAACGGCATGCATGTCTAGTACCAAAGAACGAGCGAAGGGAAGGGGAAAGGGAGAGATCGCCGTAGACGAACTTCGGGCGCCATGCGTACAGCGAGCGGCCCGAGGGTCCGACGTCGACGGTTGTCAACTTGTCCTCGCCCTTGACAATGCACTGTATGTACCAATCCTTGCAGAAGGCGAGAACGATGCCATCCGCTCGTTGAGATCTCAGCCTAGGTTTAACATGGATGGATAGATCAAATGGTATGGTATATGTGTTCGAGAGGATGAGATTCAGAGGATAGACGAGTGCGTGCCCCGATCTCCTCGTATGACTAACTTCTCGTAGAATACACCCTCTACAGCGCACCGGCGAGCCATTGCATGAGCCCCGCTCCGCTTCCTCCAAGAAACTGACATAGCGTGCTCTCGACTTACAATTCACAATTGGGCTCCCGCATCGCCAGATGATACTTTGCCGGGCGGGGATGAAACTGGATCATATGCGGATGCCGACTGGCAAGCACATATGGTGTCCGAGATAACTCATACATGCAGGGATTGGACAGCGGTCTATTCAGCGGCCGAGGATTGTTATAGCAACTACAATGAAAGCAATAGGGAGCCATGAAAGTCGCGTTTCCGAGGAATACCGTTCTAACGCTCTGTTGCATCTTTTACTTGCGACTGTACTATAGAGGAAAGTGTCGAGTCGATGTATCTTCTGTCCTCCTCATTCGTACCCCCGCCGTCTCTCCTGCCCACCCACGCCGCCCAATTGTCTCTAAATAAGTAATAAACCGCGCTCCAATCCCGACACGTATGCGTCGCGCCCACCCGCTGCGCCGAGAAGTTGCGCCGCATGCCTCCAGGGTGAGGTCGGCCGCACACAGCGCCGACTGGCGGAGGTAGTTGAGGCAGTGCGAGACGTGCGAGACGGGTGCCATTGGGCTCCCTGCGAAGCGCAGGTTGAATGTGCGCAGGCAGTGCAGCTTGTGGAACATCGTTGTCGCGAATGCGCGGTCGTTGGGCCCGAGGCGGACGTAGCCCCAGCTATCCGTCGAAAGGGACTTCCACTCCGCGTCGGACCGCGCGGTGGCGAGCGAGTACCGCGCGGACTCCTCGACCGTCAGCTGGACGCGCCTCGAGGCGAAATTAGGGATAGGCAGGTCTGGCACCGTGGCACGTCATGACAGATATAACCTAAAAGGAGTCAAACGCATCATGGCGGTACGCACAACAAGTGAAGGGAAAGAAGGTTCGCCGACTGTACTCCCACGGAGGTAATTGGGCTGGAAGCTTGTGTCTCCAGACAATGATTGCGTTGAAGGCGCTCACAACACCCAGACAGAGTGCGATGACTGTCCTGAGGTGCATGATGTTGAGTCGGGATGCAGGGATGAGTGCAGGACTTTGAGATCAGGTGGCGACGACGTCCATTCGTTGGGTCCGCAGCATACCGTGGGGAGAGAGGTATAGCAACCGATTTACATCTCTGGTGCTATGGCTGATGGAGATGGTAGCGTGGGGCAGGCGCCGGTATGTGCGCCCTCTACACAGAGGCCGCGGAGCTTCTGGTAACTCTACCACGCCTCTTGTACAACCCTTGTGCAGTGATGCTTTTTGGACGCCGTGGACCAATGTTCGGGGCAATCTCATACTGAGCGCTGGACGACCTGAAGGCGAAAGTGAGTGTGCCATATGCTGTAGCCTGTGGGTGGCCTGCCAGTGACAAACCCGCCTGGGCGACGGAAGTAAAAGTCCTGGAGGATGTCCAGTGACGCAGCTCGTGGGCTCGAGGTGGATGTCAAAAATTATGAGGCTGACACACGACGGAATGCAACATATAAGGATATCCGGTATACCGTACGATGAGTATATCGCTTTACGGTTGGTTACCATTGACTAAACACTGGCTGCACACGACGCAGATCAGTCCTAACTTGGAGACAAGTTGAGAGCCTCACTTTTGGCAGAATGAGCCCAGCTATATCGTCAACGAGCAAATTTCACGGTAGCTGATGCCCTGGAGATAATAAATTTCGGGAGCTTAAGGTCAAAGTAAATTTCCGTTGAAGGTGGCCACATAAGTGTGGCGCTCGACGCCAGATTCGAGCTCCGCATCAAATATGAGCGGCACCGGGGCGCGACTCGTCGAGACGCGCTCACGCAACTTGAAGCTCGTCGTCGACGCTGTCCTCCTTTCGTCGACAGTCATGAGCTTCCTTCCACCACCACCGCCGGGCATGCCAATGCCGCCTCCTGGGATGCCGGTCGCCACGCCCAGCGACCCCTCCAGCTCCCGTCTGCCTCCGGAGGTTCTGGCACAAAAGTCGCAGAAGTGGATTCAGATGCAGAGGAAGAGGTACGGTGAAAAGCGAAAAGGGGGATTCGTTGACATGGGGAAGCAGGTGCGCCGCTTCGAACCTTTTCTTCCGGACACGCGCACTTACCCTGTTCTTAGGACTTGCCCCCAGAGCATGTCCGCAAAATCATCAAGGACCACGGCGACATGAGCAATCGCAAGTTTAGGAACGACAAACGCGTGCATCTAGGTGCTCTCAAGTACGTTCCTCATGCCGTCATGAAGTTGCTTGAAAACATCCCATACCCGTGGGAGCAAGTTCGCGAGGTGCCCGTCTTGTACCACATTACAGGCGCCATTACCTTCGTCAACGAAATTCCTCGCATCATCGAGCCCGTCTACCATGCGCAGTGGAGTTCCATGTGGCTTGCCATGCGGCGAGAGAAGCGTGACCGCAGGCATTTCAAGCGCATGCGGTTCCCCCCATTCGATGACGAGGAGCCTCCTCTCGACTACGGCGACAACGTCCTGGACGTAGAACCTCTTGAGGCGATACAGCTTGAACTTGACGAAGAGGAAGACATCCCCATTTTGGACTGGTTTTACGACCCCAAGCCTCTCATTGACACTCCGCATGTCAACGGGTCGTCCTACAAGTACTGGTCTCTTCCTCTCCCTGTAATGGCGAATCTCTACCGTCTCGGCCGCACACTCCTATCGGATCACACCGATATCAATGCGAGCTATCTGTTCGACAAGAAGTCGTTCTTCACTGCGAAGGCTCTGAATATGGCGATTCCTGGCGGTCCCAAGTTCGAGCCGCTCTACCGCGACATGGATAATTTTGACGAGGACTGGAACGAGTTCAACGATATCAACAAGGTCATCATCAGGCAGCAGATCCGGACAGAGTACAAGGTTGCCTTTCCACATCTCTACAACTCTCTCCCCCGCTCCGTCCAAATCTCGCCATACCATGTGCCGAAGAACGTCTACATCCGTACGGACGACCCTGACCTCCCCGCTTTCTATTTCGACCCTCTCATTAACCCGATCTCGTTGCGTGGTGCGACATCGAAGAACGCTCCGCTCGTATCTCACGAGGACGTGATTTTTGGTCCGAACGGCGCCGAGGACGACGACTTTGAGCTTGCTGAAGAGTTCGCGCCGTTCCTGGAGGACAAGCCGCTGGAGACGGATCTCACGGCGGACGCCATCGCGCTCTGGTGGGCTCCTGAGCCCTACGGCCGCAGGTCAGGCAACATGCGCCGTGCTCAGGACATCCCTCTAGTCAAGGGCTGGTATCTCGAGCACTGCCCACCAAATCAACCGGTCAAGGTCCGCGTCTCGTACCAGAAGCTGCTCAAGTGCTTCGTCCTGAACGAGCTGAAGACGAGGCCGGAGAAGGCGATGACCAAGAAGAACTTGTTCCGTCAACTGAAGGCGACGAAGTTCTTCCAGACCACGAAGCTCGACTGGGTTGAGGCAGGGTTGCAGGTTTGCCGGCAGGGCTACAACATGTTGAACCTCCTGATACACCGCAAGGTCGGTGTCTGATTTTGCGCTCGTTTGCGCTTCGCTGACAGCCACATCAGAATCTCAACTACTTGCATCTCGACTACAACATGAACTTGAAGCCAGTCAAGTAAGTCCATATCGGCAAACGTGGCGAAGAAGGTTAGACACTAACTTCTGCATTCAGGACGCTGACGACCAAAGAGCGCAAGAAATCTCGGTTTGGCAACGCGTTCCATCTGTGCCGAGAGATCCTGCGTCTTACCAAACTCATCGTCGATGCACACGTTCAGTACCGGCTCGGGAACGTCGACGCTTTCCAGCTCGCTGACGCCGTTCAATACATCTTCGCCCACGTCGGCGCGCTGACGGGCATGTACCGTTACAAGTACAAGCTGATGCGTCAGGTGCGCATGACGAAGGACCTCAAGCATTTGATCTACTATCGCTTCAACACCGGCCCCGTTGGCAAGGGCCCTGGTGTCGGTTTCTGGGCTCCTGGTTGGCGCGTCTGGCTCTTCTTCATGCGCGGCATCGTCCCTCTTCTGGAGCGCTGGCTAGGTAACCTTCTCGCGCGTCAGTTTGAAGGTCGCAACAGCAAGGGCGTCGCGAAGACCGTCACGAAACAGCGCGTCGAGTCGCATTACGACCTCGAGCTGCGTGCTGCCGTCATGCACGATATCCTCGATATGATGCCCGAGTCGATCAAGCAGAACAAGGCGAAGACAATTTTGCAACATCTGTCTGAGGCCTGGCGCTGCTGGAAGGCGAACATCCCTTGGAAAGTGCCTGGGATGCCGACTGCCATCGAGAATATCATATTGCGGTATATCAAGAGCAAGGCCGATTGGTGGACATCGTGCGTATCGCATCGTCTTGACCTTTCGTGTTGAAAGCTCATCACGTTTGTCTAGTGTCGCGCATTACAATCGTGAACGTATCCGGCGTGGTGCAACTGTCGACAAGGCTGTCGTTAAGAAGAACTTGGGTCGTCTCACGCGGCTGTACTTGAAGGCGGAGCAAGAGCGCCAGCACGGCTATCTCAAGGACGGCCCGTACATCAGCGCGGAGGAGGCCGTGGCGATCTACACGGCTACCGTCCACTGGCTTGAGAGCCGCAAATTCGCGCCCATCCCCTTCCCGCCTTTGTCGTACAAGCACGATACGAAGCTACTCGTCTTGGCGTTGGAGAAGCTGAAGGAAGCGTATTCCGTCAAGGGGCGTCTCAATCAGTCCCAGCGCGAGGAACTTGCTCTCATTGAGCAAGCGTACGACAACCCTCACGAGTGTTTGTCGCGTATCAAGCGCCTCCTTCTGACACAGCGTGCATTCAAGGAGTCCGGCATCGAGTTCTTCGATACGTACGACAAACTCATCCCTTGCTACGACATCGAGCCCGTTGAGAAGATCACCGACGCTTACCTCGACCAGTTCCTGTTCTTCGAGGCCGACAAGCGTGGCCTGTTCCCGTCCTGGATCAAGCCTGCGGACACTGAGCCTCCACCGCTGCTCGTGTACAAATGGTGTCAGGGTATCAACAATCTGACGGAAATCTGGGAGACGAGTGATGGCGAGTGCAACGTGATGATGGAAACAGTCTTCTCGAAGGTCTACGAGAAGATCGACCTAACGCTTCTCAACCGTCTTCTTCGCCTCATCCTCGACCACAACTTGGCAGACTACATCACGGCGAAGAACAACACGGTACTCACGTACAAGGACATGGCTCACACCAACGCGTATGGCCTCATCCGTGGTCTTCAATTCTCTGCGTTCGTCTTCCAGTACTACGGATTGGTCTTGGATATCCTCATCCTCGGTTTACAACGCGCGAGTGAAATGGCCGGTCCGCCTCAGATGCCGAACAACTTCTTGCAGTATCGTGATTCGGCGACCGAGACTCGCCATCCCATCCGCCTCTACTCACGCTACGTGGACCGTCTGCACATACTCTTCCGCTTCACTGCGGACGAGGCCCGCGATCTTATTCAACGTTACCTTAGCGCCAATCCCGACCCGACGAACAACAACGTAATTGGGTACAACAACAAGCGTTGCTGGCCACGGGACTGCCGTATGCGACTTATCAAGCACGACGTCAACTTAGGCCGCGCGGTATTCTGGAATGTTAAGCAGAGCTTGCCGCGATCGCTCACGACCATCGAGTGGGAGGACACGTTTGTTAGCGTTTTCTCGAAGGACAACCCCCAACTTCTGTTCTCGATGTGCGGGTTCGAAGTTCGCATCCTCCCGAAGATCAGGACAACCTCCGGAGAGCAGTTCTCGCTCAAGGATGCGGTGTGGAATTTGACGAACGAGCAAACCAAGGAGCGCACTGCTCAGGCGTTCCTGCGCGTGTCAGATGACGGCGTGCAGCAGTTCAACAACCGCATCCGTCAGGTGCTCATGAGCTCCGGCTCGACAACGTTCTCGAAGATCGTCAACAAGTGGAACACAGCTCTCATCGGCCTGATGACCTACTACCGCGAGGCCGTGATCCACACACATGAGCTCCTGGATGCCATCGTCAAAGCCGAGAACAAGATTCAGACGCGTGTCAAGATCGGGTTGAACAGTAAGATGCCGTCGCGTTTCCCGCCGGTCGTCTTCTACACTCCTAAGGAACTGGGTGGTCTTGGCATGTTGTCAATGGGTCACGTCCTCATCCCACAAAGCGATCTCCGGTACGCCAAGCAGACCGATGTTGCCAGTGCGTCTACCGCGTCATTTTCTTTTTGACGAGTTCCTAATGCGCGTGTTTTCTAGCAACACACTTCCGTCAGGGTATGTCGCACGAGGAAGGGCAGCTTATTCCCAATCTCTACCGATACCTGCAGCCATGGGAGGCGGAATTCCTCGACTCGGCGCGTGTATGGTCGGAGTATTCGATGAAGAGGAAGGAGGCGAACGCTCAGAATCGCCGACTGACGCTCGAAGATCTGGAAGACAGTTGGGATCGTGGTATCCCTCGCATCAACACACTCTTCCAGAAGGATCGTCATACTCTTGCGTATGACCGCGGCTGGCGTGTTCGTACCGACTGGAAGCAGTATCAACTTCTCAAGCAGTACGTCGCACCTTTCTCCTCTGTTAACGAAAGGACATTCATTGTGTTTTAGCAATCCCTTCTGGTGGACATCACAACGACATGATGGCAAGCTATGGCAGCTCAACAACTACCGCGTCGATGTCATCGCTGCCCTTGGAGGTGTCGAAGGGATCCTTGAACACACTTTGTTCAAGGGGACGTACTTCCCGACCTGGGAGGGTCTGTTCTGGGAGAAGGCGTCAGGGTTCGAAGAGTCTATGCGCTACAAGAAGCTCACGAACGCGCAGCGCTCGGGTCTTAATCAGATCCCGAATCGTCGCTTCACCTTGTGGTGGAGTCCAACGATCAATCGTGCGAATGTCTACGTTGGTTTCCAGGTCCAGCTCGATTTGACGGGTATCTTCATGTAAGATCGTCGATTGTTCTGCATAATTTCGACAAATTGACAGTGACACAGGCACGGCAAGATCCCGACGTTGAAGATCAGTTTGATCCAGATCTTCCGTGCGCATTTGTGGCAGAAGAGTAGGTCCTCCACAACCATAGAGCCGGTTTCAGGTAACTGACCGAATCTCCTTCGCAGTACATGAGAGTGTTGTCATGGACTTGGTAGGTCATGTCGTAATCTGCAAGAAAGACGCATGCTCAATTCTCCATTAGTGCCAAGTCTTCGATCAGGAACTTGAGCCGCTGCAGATCGAGACTGTGCAGAAGGAGACAATTCATCCTCGAAAGAGTTACAAGATGAACTCGTCCTGCGCCGACATCCTGCTGTTCTCTGCGTACAAAGTGTGTTGCACATGCAGTCATCTCATTTTCCAGTTCTAATATCTGGCTGCAGTGGAACATCTCTTCGCCTTCAATTGTCTCGGACGTAAGTGCTCTTCTCGATGATGGGTTACCACTCCCTAGCTCACGTATATTCTTCCAGCAAGTCGACAAGTCCGACGGAACCACCAGCAACAAGTTCTGGATCGACGTCCAGTTGCGATGGGGAGACTTCGACTCTCACGATGTTGAACGCTACGCCCGCGCGAAGTTCCTGGACTACGTGCGTCCATGCTTCCCCGCGTGATCTGATTCTCTTCTAACGTCTACATCGCAGGTTTCGGACTCCATGAGTATCTACCCCTCGCCGACCGGCGTCCTCATTTCGATGGACCTTGCGTACAACCTCTGGTCTGCCTTCGGTAACTGGTTCCCAGGATTGAAGCCACTTATCCAGCAAGCGATGGCGAAGATCATGAAAGCTAACCCGGCTGCCCATGTCCTGCGTGAACGTATCCGCAAGGGTCTCCAGCTGTATTCTTCGGAGCCGACAGAGCCGTATCTGAACAGTCAGAACTTCTCTGAGCTGTTCTCAAACCAGATTATCTGTAAGTGTTGTCTAATTGTTATAAGGATGTTGCCTCACCCTCGACGCAAACAGGGTTTGTCGACGACACGAATGTTTACCGCGTCACGATGTAAGTTTGCCCCGCGTCGGAAGTGTCCTTTATCTAACAGCGCTATCATAGCCACAAGACGTTCGAAGGTAACTTGACCACGAAACCCATCAACGGCGCCATCTTCATCTTCAACCCTCGTTCTGGGCAACTGTTCCTGAAGATCATCCACACCAGTGTGTGGGCCGGTCAGAAACGTCTCGGACAGTTGGCGAAGTGGAAGACAGCCGAAGAAGTGGCAGCTTTGGTTCGATCATTACCGGTGGAAGAGCAGCCGAAGCAGGTCATCGTTACGCGGAAGGGCATGTTGGGTACGTCGATGATTTTGCTTGTTCTGTCGATCGCCACTCCTCACGGCGACAACCCCAGACCCCCTCGAAGTGCATTTGCTCGACTTCCCGAATATCGTCATCAAAGGAAGCGAGCTGCAGCTGCCTTTCCAAGCATGCATGAAGATGGAGAAGTTCGGTGACTTGATTCTCGTGAGTAAATTCGCTGGCTTCCTGGTGACAAGACGCTCATTCTTCTTTCCAAACAGCGCGCGACACAACCTCAGATGGTATTGTTCAGTCTCTACGGTGAGTCGATGTACGGACTTCCGCTTTAATATCACGACTCATGACCAACTCCAAGATGATTGGCTGAAGACGATCTCGAGTTACACGGCGTTCTCCCGTGTCATCCTCCTCCTTCGCGGTTTGCACGTGAACAACGAGAAAGCGAAGATCATCCTTCATCCCGACAAGAACACGATCACGGAGCCGCACTTCGTCTGGCCAACACTGTCGGACGACGAGTGGATCAAGGTCGAGCTGGCAATGAAGGACCTGATTCTTGCCGTACGTTTCTGGCTCTTCTCGAGGATTGCGGCGCGCTCATGCCCCCTTGCAGGACTTCGGGAAGCGCAACAGCGTGAACATCGCGTCGCTGACGTCGAGTGAGATCCGCGACATCATCCTTGGTCAAGAAATCGCAGCACCCTCTGTTCAGCGCCAGCAGATGGCTGAGCTGGAGAAGAGTACGGAGGCGCAGAGTCAGGTTACCGCAATCCAGACCCAGACGACCAATATTCACGGCGACACGATTCAGACCGTAACGAGTAAGCTACATTGACCCCGCTTGCCTTTGCCTCATCTAATCGGTATCTCGTCATCCAGCGACAAACTACGAGCAGCAGGTGTTCAGCAGCAAGTCAGACTGGCGTGTCCGCGCGATCTCCGCCACTCACTTACCTCTTCGCTTGCAACACATCTACGTGTCGAACGACGACGTCAAAGATGACGCCGCTTCATTCACCTATGTCCTTCCGAAGAACATCCTCCGAGCATTCGTCACAGCTGCCGACTTGCGAACACAAGTCGCCGCATTCCTCTACGGCGTCTCGCCGCCTGACAACAAGCAGGTGAAGGAGATTAAGGTGCGCTCTCAAAGACCCAGGTGTATCATTACAATGCATCTGACCACCCATCAGGCTGTTGTATGGGTCCCTCAACGTGGCAACAATAACTCGGTCGAGCTGCCTTCACAGCTGCCGAAGGATGACTATCTGCTGAAGGATCTAGAGCCCCTCGGGTGGATTAAGACGCAGGCATTGGAGCTGAATCATCTGTCCCCGACTGACGTGTCGACACAAGCGAAGGTGATGGCTGACCACCCGGAGTGGGGTTCCTCGTCAATATGCATCACAGCCGCCTTTACGCCGGGCTCCGTGTCGTTGTCGGCGCACTCGCTGTCGGTCGCCGGCTTCGAGTGGGGCAGGAAGAATCAGGACAACTCGTCTAATCCTCCGGTTAGTCCTAGAATGGCGTACACAGCGGTTTACTTATGAAGGCTTGCAGGGCTTTAACCCGAACATGTCTGAGCGCGTGCAACTGCTTCTGTCGGACCGTGTTCTCGGCATGACGCTCGTCCCTGAGGGCCGCGTCTGGAACTACGGCATCGGTCTCACACAGCTCTGGTCTGCAAACCTGCCTTATGCGATGACGCTTGACACGCCGCTGCTGTTCTGGGCGGAGGAGCACCGGCCTGCTGCGTTCTTGACAGTGCGTGTCTCGTTTATCTCTTGCACCGTCTTGACTGACCGGTCACTCTTCTACCTAGTTTGCCAACCTGGAAACGGGAGATGATTCTGCTGACGTTGAAAATAGTTTCGCGTGATGTTTTGGTGACATGGTCGTCTGTTGTATCTGTGTATTCGTAGCATTACTTACTCTGCATAATTTGTCTTGCATATACTTGCTTCTTCACCTGGCGCAGACGTGGTCCGGCCCTAACGGTCCGTCTAGCCGGGGCCCATTGAGAAGGAGAGTTACTGCAGCATGGGTTTGGACGTACGGACCCAGGCATGCATAGAAATGGTGAGATCTAGTGCCACGCTCATCAGGGATTGACCGCGGTGTATCCTCCATCCACCACGATCTCCTGCCCATTTGTATAGCACCCCGCCAGCGACGCGAGATAAACGACGGTGCCCGCGACCTCGCCCGCCCTGCGCGCCAGCAATCAGAACCCACCGACACAAGAGCGCGAGGGCATACGTACGTGCCAGACCGGCCCGCAGGCACGGGCATAACGCTCTGCGCAATCTTCGCGACGGCCTCGGTGCCCACAATCACGTCCGCGGTCATCTCGGACGCATACACGCCCGGCGCGACCGCGTTCACGCGCACGGGGACGCCTTTGAGCGCGAGCTCCGTCGCGAGCATTCGCGTGAGGTGCGAGGCGGCGGCCTTGGCGCTGTTATAGCAGAACTGACGGTGCGGTGAGCCCGCCGACGCACGCTGAGGTCAGGCATCGCACATACGTGGTTCTGCGCGATCTTGAGAATGCCGCTGATGGACGTGATGTTCACGACGCTCGCGGTGTACCCTGGGATGTCCGCGCTGCCCTTGGCGAGAAGCCCAAGGAATGCGGTCGTCGTGTAGTAGATTGAGAACGTATTGATCTGGTAAAGCGCACTCCAGCCCTCGGGCCCGTCGTCGTTGAACAGCGCGCTTCCGAGCGTCTCTGGCGTAGCATGCTCGGGCGCATTGGGATCGTTCAGGAAGGGTACTCGGGGACCGACGGCGCCGGCGCTGGACCGACACCGATGAGCATCGGGCGAACTAGGATATCTCGAGTCGCACGTACTTGTTGACAAGGATATGCAGTTTTCCTTCCTTCTCCTCGATGACCTGCTTGGCATAGAGTATGCTGTCGCGGCTTGTCACGTCCAGAGCCAGCCTGTGTCGCGCTTGGTCAGATCGATGTAGGATTCAGAGCCGATCCAGGACGCACGGGATGACGGTACCCTGCCCGTGGGCAGCCCACTCGTCCGCAACCTTCTGCAGCACATCTACGCGGCGCCCCGCAATGTACACTTTCGCCCCGTTCGCAGCGAGGCCGCCTGCGATCATGAGCCCGATGCCGGTGCCGCCGCCAGTGACGAGCGCGACACGGCCAGAGAGGGAGAAGAGGTTCTCGTTCTTCAGATCGGTAGCAGCGGACATCGTGCGCGTCCTACGTAGTAGTCGAGAGGAAATGTTGTTGGTGGGCCATGTTGCGAGAGTTCTTCATGTTGGTTCTGGATGGTCATCGTGACCAAGATACCGGCCCGCCGCAGACTGTATGACAAGATCTCAGTAATCAATCCAAAGTAATCAATCCAACATGTCGACAACCACCGCGTTTCATTCAAGGGCCTTCAAGAAGCTGCCGTTCGCCTGGCCTGAAGAACACGAAAAGCTCTTTCAGAGCCTATCCAGGGACTACGACCTAAGTCAAGGTGTCCACGAAAGAACAAGGCTTTGATATTGTGATGGCAGCCAAGAGGGCAGAACATAAATGTCCCTCGAGGACATCATTGCCGGGCTGCTCACGTAGGCAGTGGTGTCTTTTCGATGTCCTGAATGCTGATGTGTAACTTACGACGCCAACGATTGGACTCTTCTTGGTCTGTACATGTTGTCTTATTCGAATAATTCAATACTGATCACCGCACCTCTGACACGCAGCCCTCTCCGCAGCCTGCTTACCCGCGATCCGCCCAAGCACCGCGCCCGCCGTGAGCCCGCTCCCGCCCGGGTAGTTCCCATACCACAGCCCGCCAACCATCTCCCCCGCGCAGAACAGCCCGGGGATGCACGCGCCGGCGTCGTCGCGCACGCCGGCCGTGCGCGCGTCGACCGCGAGCCCGCCAAACGTGAACGTGATGCCGCACGCGACCTTCACCGCGGCGAACGGCGGCGTGTCGAGCGGCAGCGCCCAGTTTGACTTTGGCGGCACGATGCCGCGCGTCGCGAGCCCGTCCTTCACCGCGGGGTCCCAGCGCCCGTGCGCCTCGGACGCGGCGGTCGCAGCATTATACGCGTGCACAGTCTGCACGAAGGCGTCGGGGTCCTGCAGGCCGTCGCCCGCCAGTGCGCGCGCGAGGCCCTCGAGCGAGTCCGCGCGGACGGTGCGCACCACGGCGTCGCCGTACTCCTCCTCCCGCAGCCACCTCGCCACGCGCGCGTCGTACACCTGGAACGCGACGCCGCCCGGCTGTGCGAGGAGCGCGCGCCCGTACGCCGCGTACGTGAAGTTGCGGAAGTCGGCGCCCTCGTCGACGAACCGCGCGCCGCGCGCGTTCAGCATGAGCCCGAGCGGGTAGCCCGACTTGGTGTACTGGTTGCCCAGCGTGCGGTCGCCCGCGTCGCGCGGTGCGTGCGCGTCCCAGCAGGTGCTGTGGCAGCCCGCCCAGTCGCCTGCCCGCGCCGCGCCGATGGCCGTCGCAATCGCGATGCCGTCGCCGGTGTTGTATGGGGTCCCGCGAACCTGTCGGGATACGATCAACAAGCAGGGAATGCATGGGCAGCTGCGTGCGCACCCGAGCCTCCGACCAGCCCGCACCGAGGTGCCGCTCCCGCAGCTCCGCGCTCGCCTCGTATCCGCCCGCCGCGAGCACCACAGCGCACCCCGCGAGCGTGTCGAGGCCGTCTGCTGTCTCTACCACGACCCCCATCACCGAGCGTGCCCCGCCCGCCTCGCGCACGAGCCCAACCGCGCGTGTCTCGAAGCGCACCTCTACGCCCGCCCGCGTCAGCGCCTCGCGGTGCGCGCGCATGAGCCCCACGCCGCCGTCCTGCGTGCTGAGCGCCATCCCGCCCCAGAAGACCTGGCGCCCGCGCACGGCGTACGCCTGCCGGTTGAACGCGAGCGTGAACGGCACGCGCACCTGCTCGGCCAGCCACGCGACCGCCGCGCGCGAGCCGTCGACGACGGCCTGCACGAGCGCGCGGTCGCTGCGCCCGCCGGCGAGGCGCTGGATGTCCGCAGTGAAGTCTGCGGCGGTGTACGGGGCGACGTCGATGGTGGGGACGAGCGCCGGCGGGACGTTGTGCACGAGCGGGAGGAGGTCCGCGAGGCCTGCGTGCACCGTGCGGTGGGCACCCGCGGTGAAGTAGCCGTTCCCGCCGTGCCAGGTTTCGGGGCATTTGTCGATGATGAGCACACGCGTGCAGCCGTGCTCGATGGCAGAGAGCGCGGCACAGCTGCCGGCGTGGCCTGAACCTACGATGACACAATCGAAAGGTGTGTCGCTCGACATCCTGCTGGTCCGCAGCGTGGTCGGGAAATGACCCGTGAAAGCATGGCGACGAGTGCGATATCGCAGTGGGAAAGAGAAGAACGTGTGCCCCCGCGCACATCAGCAAAAGTGAGATATGTTATCACGAACATGCATATGCGGGAGGTCCAGCCTGAGCTTAGTAGAATTAGTGAGGATATCCTGTCATATAACCTAAATAAGGCAGCTACAGGCTCGATATCATGCCTGGAGAGCTTTATGATAACCGGTTATAATGTGATCATAATTATGTTACAGTCAAAGGCTTTGGTTTGAGTAGGGGTCGATGCACGTGGCGCGCGCTCCGGCCGGCCCGTTGCTTTATACTTAGTTCCCTTTCTTCCTCCTCGTATATACCCCGGGCCTGCGGGTGGTGGCAGGACGTCCTCGTCTCTTACGCCCCGCTCGCAGGTAGGTTCACTATATTTTACCTAGTCCTCGTCTCTTACGCCCCGCTCGCAGTGCGATTTTCGTGCCCTCAGTGCATGAGCCCTAAGCGCACACGAGGCCCCGACGGACGCTTTCTACCTAAGAACACACCTGAGCCACTCGACCTTTCACTCATCATGGCTCCCTCGAACGACACTTCCGGCTCTGGCTCGTCCTCCGGCGCGCAACAACCCGTCACACCCCCAGTCAATACCCCGGCGCTGCAGGCGCCCGCGGTCCCGCCGCCCGATAACGGCACTCAGACGCCCGCGGCCGTCGTGCCGTCGCCCGACCCCATGATGGCCGCGCTCGCCGCTCAGCTCCAGCGCATCTTCGCCCCCATGCTCCTACAACATCAGGCCGACGTTGAGGAGTCGGTCCAGCGCGTCCTCGGCGTGCAGCAGGCTGAGCTGCAAAGCATCCGCGCCACTCTCGCAGTGACGCCGGCACCCGCGGCAGCGGCACAGCCACTCGCCGCCCCCACATTCGCCGCACTGCCGACCACGCCGGCGGCAGTCCCGATCCAGCACGCGCAACCCGTTCCGTCCTACGCCCCGCCCCTCACACAGAACCCCGCCGCCGGTGCGTCCTTCTCTTTTTATCAGGACTACCCTTGGATCGGGGCGGCAGTCATCGCATCCATCTTCGCCCACGAGTTCCGCGCGGCGGATCTCTGGAAGCTGGACATCCGGAATCGGGACAAGAAGACGAAGAAGACGATCGGAATCGGGCATTCCGATCAGATCGAAATCGTCGACGAGGCCGGCGCGGACTACCGCTCCGCTTCCTCCCTCCTCATCCCCCTCCAAACTTTCTTCAACATCATCCTCGGCGGGCTCAGTAACTCCGGCGCCACCGCCCCCGTCATCGCCGGCATCGCGCACGGCTTCAACGCGTACACCGCCCAGCTACTGGACTTCTCTATGACGCACGAGTGGGCCGCAGTGTACGACTATCATTGTCTCTTTTTCGACACTCGCATTCGTGAGATGTCGCACGCCATCTACACGGGCTGGCGCACCATTGACACACGGATCCAGGCCATGCGCCTTTTCGGGCGCCTGCGCGCGCAGGCACCAGCGCCTTCTTCCCAATCGGGCGGGAAGAAGAAGCCGCAGCAGCCGCAGCATCAATCGTCACACGGCGGGCAGCAACAGCAGCAGGGCGCGTCGCAGTCCAGCGGCCCCTGCCTCAAGTTCAACACCGGGCAGTGCCAAACCACTCCCTGTCATTGGGGTCGCGCACACACCTGCCTCGTATGCGGCAAGGCGCACGGCGCCCACGAGCACGAGGCAAAGTCCAAATCGGGCTAGGATCTTGGCACGACGCTCGCGCACGTCGCGCCACCATCCTCACACGGCATATCATCGGTCACAGGCTCCCTCGCTTCCCCGGCTTTTTCCCCACTCGGCATTCCCCCCGCGCGTCCAAACACGGACCCGCGCGCCAACCACCCCGATCTCAACTCCGGCCCTCTCCCCACCGTCTCATCCCCCCTTGTTCATGAAGCCTGGGCTCATTACTTATCAGACTACCCCGACCCCCTGTTTGTAGAATCCCTGCTTAATATAATCCGCTTCGGTGCCAACATCGGCTTTACGGGAGATCGCGAAATTACGCACCACGGCGCTAATCTCAAATCGGCCCTCGAGTCCCCCGATGCGGTCACATCTGACATCGCCACCCAGCTCAAACGCGGCTGCTCCGCCGGCCCGTTCGACCGCGCCCCGTTCCCGCACTTCCGCGTGTCTCCCCTTGGGGCAGTCACTCGCAAACGCTCGACGAAAGTCCGCCGCATCCACCATCTCTCCGCGCCCGACGGGAGCTCGGTGAACGACGGCATCCCCGATTCGGAAGGCACGATCGAATACGACATGTTTCGATGCGCAGTCGATGATTTGATCGCATCAGGAGCCGGCTCCCTGATGATCAAACTCGATTTGGAACAAGCATTCCGCCACATCCCGGTCCGTCCTGCAGACTGGCCCCTACTCGGGTTTTCCTGGGCAGGACAGCTGTTCTACGACCTCGTGCTCGCCTTCGGCCTACGCTCCGCACCGTATATTTTCAATTTATTTGCGGAAGCGCTTCACTGGATAATCCAGCGGCACATCCCGGCCCGTCTACGTCACTATCTCGACGACTTCCTGGCGATCTTCGCGCCAGGGACGCCCCCGCAGCTCGTGCAGGACGCCCTCGATTGGGCTCTCGAATTGGGAAAGGCGCTCGGCCTGACCTTTCAGCCGGAGAAAGTCTCTGGCCCTGCCCAGGTCATTGACTTTCTGGGCCTTATCCTCGATTCGAATCTGATGGAAGCTCGCCTTCCATCAGAAAAGCACGAGATCTTGACCGAACTCCTGGACGAATGGTCCACGAAGTCTCACTGCACGCTGCGCGAGCTGCAGGAGCTGACCGGATATCTCCAGTTCGTGTCACAGGTCATCCCGCTGTCCCGGGCGTTCCTGCACAACGCATATCGCTTCTCGTCGACGTTCCGAGATCAGCACGCGCGGCGGCGCTTACCAGGCGCCGTCCGCCGAGATCTTGCTTGGTGGCGTTCGATCGCCACTCACTGGAACGGGGTCCACTTCTTAGCGCCGTCCCGCGAAGAAGTTCATATTCACACAGACGCCAGCGGCGCCAAAGGCATTGGCGGCGTCTTCGGCACCCACTGGTTCGCATGCCGCCTCCCGCGGCGCATGCGCCACCGCGACATCCAATTCAAGGAACTGTTCGCGGTCGTCCACGCGGTTCTCTGCTGGGGGGAGAAACTTCGGGGCAAACACGTCATCTTCCATATCGACAATCAGGCTGTGGCAATCGCCTTGCAATCTCTCTCGATCCGATCTACACCCACGATGGATCTGCTGCGCCGCTTCCTGGATCTCGCCTGCCGCCTCGATCTCACTTTTTCTCCTTTTTGGATCGCTACAAAGTCTAATCCGCTCGCTGACGCCGCTTCTCGTTTTTTATATTCCCGATTATTCGAACTGGCCCCGTACCTCGACCCGCAGCCTTCCTACCGGCGCCTCCCATGGAATGGTACGAACGCTATCGCCAATGGCCCGCGCCCGTCGCTTTTTACCTTTGGCACGGCATCGCGTCCAGTACCCGGTCTACCTACGCAGTCGGCCAGCGCTCGTACATCCAGTTCGTCCAGCTACACGGCCTGGCCAATCCCGACGGATCAATCCTCCCCGCATCCCTCGGAAGTATTCTCGCGTGGTGCAGCAACCTTGCCGGCAGGGTGCAGCCCAAGACGATCAAAGCATATCTCACTCACGTCAGATCCATGCACGTCGAAGCCGACTTACCCTTTTCAGCCGTCGAGTCTCCCACAGTCGGCAGACTTATCCGGGGCATCAAACGCTATCACGGGGAGCGCGGACGTAAGCCCAAACAGCCGATCACGCTCTCCGTCCTCCGAGCCCTCCTCGCGCACCTGGAGCCTGGACCCCTCTACCCCACCATTTACGCCGCTTGCTGCCTCGCATACGCGGGCTTCCTCAGGTGCGGGGAATTCACTTCGAAAAACGGCGCCTACAGCCCCGACTTTCACGTCACCCGCGGATCACTCACGCTTCTCCCGGATGCCGAGCACCCGTCCTATCTCCAACTCGTCCTCCCAGCCTCCAAAACCGATCCCTTCCGCAAGGGGATCACGATCACGATCTCGGCCGCACCAGGGCAGCCCACAGACCCTGTCGCCGCCATCCGCTCACTCCTGGCCAGCGAGCCCCGCGCCGCTAACGCGCCGCTCTTCGAGCAGTCGCCAGGCGTCCCGCTCACGCGGGACAAATTCATACACGCCATACGCAGCGCGCTCTCCCGCGCCGGTCTGGAGTCCGGCGCCTTCTCAGGGCACAGCTTCCGCCGAGGCGCCGCTTCTGCCGCGGCATCGGCTGGGTTCTCCGACTACGAGATCCAGCTGCTAGGTCGCTGGCGAAGCGACGCCTACCGCCTGTACCTAGAGGTGGACCGGCCCAGGCTCGTCCACCTCTCGCGCGCCCTCCATGATGTGGCCCTCTCCCCAGGCACCGCTGCCGACCCGCTGGGTTTCCGCGGCACCAACGTGTTGGCCTGACGCGTGCCCATCAGGGTTTCGCCGACGGTTCTCCGGGACCGCAATCCCATCACGTTGCCCCGCACACCACGTCCACGCAAAGTGGCGGGTACGCTCCTGAATTGCCTGGTACGCTCATAGCCGCCGCGTAGCGGCGACTTCTCTTTTCTTTCTCGATTTCGTTTACGCGCCTCAGCGCTTTTCTTATCTCTCTTATCTTTCATTCATTCTGCTATCTACTTGACTTTCTCTTATCTCGCAGAACAAGCATCGATGTTACAGTCAAAGGCTTTGGTTTGAGTAGGGGTCGATGCACGTGGCGCGCGCTCCGGCCGGCCCGTTGCTTTATACTTAGTTCCCTTTCTTCCTCCTCGTATATACCCCGGGCCTGCGGGTGGTGGCAGGACGTCCTCGTCTCTTACGCCCCGCTCGCAGGTAGGTTCACTATATTTTACCTAGTCCTCGTCTCTTACGCCCCGCTCGCAGTGCGATTTTCGTCCCACCCGCCATCCCTACGTACTTCTTACGTACATTGTACTCCTTCCCGCCGTTTCACGTCCCTCAGGAGTTGGCCTGACGCGTGCCCATCAGGGTTTCGCCGACGGTTCTCCGGGACCGCAATCCCATCACGTTGCCCCGCACACCACGTCCACGCAAAGTGGCGGGTACGCTCCTGAATTGCCTGGTACGCTCATAGCCGCCGCGTAGCGGCGACTTCTCTTTTCTTTCTCGATTTCGTTTACGCGCCTCAGCGCTTTTCTTATCTCTCTTATCTTTCATTCATTCTGCTATCTACTTGACTTTCTCTTATCTCGCAGAACAAGCATCGATTTTCTGATTTTGCTGATGCAGGAGCCTGGAGCGGCCAGATGCACGTGAGGCTAGATGCCTCCCCGCTGCGTCCTGACTCCTGACTTGTTGTGACTCCTGAGTCCTGTCGACTAGGCTCTCCTCTACGGACCCAGTGTTCAATGACTTCTTCTTCACTGTGGATCGCTCAGCCACCAATGCCCCGCCGCCGCGGCACACGTGTTCTTTCGTGGAATGAGATACTGATAATAGTCGCCCAGCTAGAGGAGAAATGGGCTCAGCCGCAGGCTGAGAATCGCACACCGAAGTGAGTCGTCACTTGGGATGTACTATCAGATCGAAAGCATCAATTGACGATATCCCTAGGTACACCGTCCCTCTTCCACTGGGCTCTCGATTCGCGTCTCTCACCACGGAACCCGATACCTCTCTTTATTGGCAGGTCAAGGATTGGGATGACCTCGACTCGAAATTCTCCCAGGACTCGGACGGCCGCCAACTCACCCGAGAGCCCCCACCCCAGACAGATGCCACAGCCTGCCTACCTCCGGAGATCCTGGTTCGCATATTCGAATTCCTCCAGCCTGTGGCTATCGTACCATGGATAGACTCCTTAGATCCGGAGTCAAGCCTCGGATGGGCGAAAGTCACACATGTCTGCCGTCGGTGGAGACTAGTTGCCCTCGAATGTGGGGGACTCTGGGCCAACGTCATCCTCTACGCAGGCCTGAAAGTGGCCGAAGAATGCAGCGCGCGCGCAGCAGCGTACCCACTTACCGTTGAGCTGCGGCATGTTCAAGAAACGAGCTCATCGCCGCATGGACGCTCCACCCTCACCGACAGCAGCATCACGTTTATTCGGACTCACGCCTCCCGCATACGTGTCCTGCGGATCTTTGATCTCGGCACTGTTTTTTTTGGAGATCTGAAACAAAAGTATACACCGTGCGAAGCCTTTGCACCAGTCTTGGCGAATCCCCCACCGGCCCTAGAGTCACTGTTGTTGGATATGTCGCTAGTACAAGATTACTTCCGTCCGGCCCAATTCACCACCTTTTGGCCCGCCATATATCCCTGCCTGCGCCGTCTAGTTTTAACAGGTCTATGGAGGGAACCGCCCTGGGACAAATTCCCTATATCCCCAGAGCTAAGGCACTTGACAATTGGATTGGTCCCTGGAACGCCCATCAGGTCGTCGCTCGGCGACATTTTTCACGCTTTGCACCAGTTGGCGTCGCTGCAGTCACTCCACCTTGCCCTGTAAGGCGGCTGCCTTCCAGGAGAACGAGGATAGGGTTAGGAGAAGAGGGGTTTATTAGTCAGCGAGGGACATAGCGCGAGCGGGCCCGAGAGGACGGGCAGCTCTTTCACACCTGTACTTATTCCATCTCAACGCAGACGGGGTATTGTGTACGTCGTGTGATCTAAGAGCCCCACCACCTTTACACTTTTTTACACATCCATATCGTTTGTTACGAATCGGAATAGCTACAGACTGAAAACAGTCTACCAGCATACCTAGAGCGTCATCCGAAGTCGGATGAAAGCATCCACCCTATATCCTCACTCCAAACTACCGAAATCGGGCCGTACCACATCCAATTCCATTAGAGCGGGATCAGAGAGTCCTTTAAAAGTACATACAATCAGAATGTCGACTCAGAAAGCCCGTAACGAGCACGCAGAGGCGAATAAGCGCATAGACGAAGCGCCGGGCCGTACGGAACCGGAGCCCGGACGAGGGAGTGGTGAACAAGAGGTAACCGATCAGAGCGGCGAGAAGGACGCTGGAACGAGTGAGAGAGAAATGGGCGAGACGAGCGCCCCGAGAGACAAAGGGAAGCAGAAAGCTACCCGACCCGACACGCCACGTAACAGTGGCGAAGACGCGAGAGAGGAGTTGATGAAAGTAGTGGAGGAGTTCGCTCAAACCATCGACGAAAATCTAAGCGTCACGAATGGGGCGATTGACATGGCTACAGAAGCCATGAAACGCGCGAATGCGGCGCGCAACAGCACGCAGCAACTGCGAGAACAGTGGACGAGTATACGCGACAAGTTGCGTATACTCAACGGGCTAGAGATACGTGACGGTGAGCGTACGTCAGGCTTGGATAGCCGTGAAAGTACGGAGGACTTGGGGGAAATTTGGGTCAGCACGCTGCGACTCGACGAAGAACCTAGGTTCAAGTACTTGGGCATCACGCATACCTTGGCAGAGTTGCTTGCACCTAGGGGAGAAGGCGAATCCGCCAAGAGTCACGCCTACCGCGCGGAAGTTGCGAGTGGCTACTTCGATTGGAAGAAGAGAGCCCGGGATAAATTGATATCCACGTACGAGAATTTGCGTACCGAAAAGGAAATGGAGGAGGAGAACCTCACCGTGAAGGAGATAGAAAGGATGCTAGTCAAGCAAGCAGAATCTGGTACGGGAACTGACGAAAGGCGTCAGAGAGACCTAGAGCGGGGCGCAGCCGTCTACGGGTCTATTGAAGCCGCTACGAGAGTATGGGACGAAAGCTTAAAGCGAGGTGAACGTGAGGCGTTCAAGAACCGGCCCAGAGAGGGCATGAACCGAAGCAAGGAAGCGGCTGGAGAGGATCGGCGCCCAGATCACAGGGCTGCGAGCGAACCCGAGGGCAATCGGAGTCCTGAACAGGGACAGCACCGCCGGAGTGACCGCGACGATCGCTACAATGAACGCCAAAACGGCGGGGACTGGAATGACCAGGAGGACAGCCGCAGGAATGATGACGGCCGAGATAGTCGTTCAGACGACCGTAGACGAGGCATTGAACGTACGTGGAATGCAGGAGGGGCACCTGGAGGGGGTGACCATGACGACTCCTCTGACGACGACAACGGGTCGTCCCATGGACGCAGGAACGGACCGCCTCGGAATGGCGCCAACAATGGGCGCGGGCGAGGGAACGATGTTGGTCGGCGCGAGATCACACCAGATTATCAAGCTGGTGGCCGTGATAGCACGGCAGTTACGAAGATTAGGCAGACGGTGAGGGAAGGACTCACTGACGAACTGCCAGAACTGCCCAAGGGATTTAAAGTACCTGTGCAACCCAAGTATGACGGATCAGACAAGCCCGAGAAATTCGGGACATTCACGTCCGACTTTATGACCTGGATACAACTGAGTCGCCTGGTCGACCCGAAGTATCGGGCAGCGCAGATTATGTCGCTGGGAACCGCGCTTGAGGGCGAGGCGTCCGAATGGTATATGCAGGAGATAAAGGATCCAGAGAGGCAGAAGCGCATATGGACGCTCGAGGAAGCGATAGTCGCTTTATACGGACGATTCATTCACAAGGCCTCGATACAAGAGGCATTCGTGAACTTCCGTAGGACGCGATACGACCCTGACAGAGGGTTAGTGGCGTATTACAAGGACCTCAGGAAATGGGCTCAGCGCATGGCCGAGCACCCTGATAGCTATACGTTTAACCGTAAGCTTATGCAAGGGATGCCGCAGCACTTACTCGGACCTGCGATGCTTAGTCGCAACTTGAGCGCGGAGTACTCAACTGCTGAAGAAATAATGGACGCAGTAATTGCGGTGCAGGACCGAGATGAGTTCCTGAGCACGCTAACGCGCGGGAAACGAGTGGTCACGGACGATGCGCAGACTGCTTCACGAAAGGTGCCAGCATTCAGGAGCAGACAGACCGGAGCAAGGGCTCGACTGAGGAACTCTGACGTTCCACCAAGTAAATTGGCTACAGACCAACCAGCGAGTGGGACAGGAGCCACGCGAACAGGCGTGACAAGTCGTGGTAACGACGGGCGAAATGCGCCAGTTAATCACAACAAGCCGAGCAACCCTGGACGGTTCGACACTAGGAACCGGGCTAGCGGGCAGAATCGTCCCAAGCCGAATGGCGGTGCGGGAGTAACTTGTTACGCATGCGGACAGGTAGGCCACTACTCGTCGGACCCAAAGTGCCCGCAATATGGCAAGGCGCCTCAGATGCCCAGATTGCATGCCGTAGATGTGGCATCCGGAAGTACGGAGGGCAACGAGGGTCAGGCACCGTCACTACACGCAGTAGTAGATGTTGAAGAGGACGACGAGCCGATCAGGCATACGGCTCAAGACGACGACGTCATTGAAGTCTACTCGGAATACGAGAGCGAGTACGACGGCTCACAATACGACCCGGACGAATCGCTAGCAGTGAACACGGAGTACATGACTGACGACGAATTCGACGACGTACAATACTTTGGTGGCATGACACTGGGGTCTGACAGACGCCAGGCAGAGCAGGACAGGCTGCAAGACGAGCAGTTACGCATTCATAGGGAAATGGAGACCTACCATCAACTGCGCAAGGCAGACGCATGGATGGATGGGTGGAGAACTGCACTCCAGCATGTCGACAATGCGCTCGACAATGTGCTTGGAGACCGCCCGCCGTCTAGTACGGCTGAATCGATATTACTGGTTAGTGAAATTCGTGGTATCGTGCTCGGCCTGGAACGTACGGAGCCAGTGGAGTATATACACTGGTTCGGAATGACGCAAGGTCACCCAAACCCTGGGACGGAACCCCAACCGTCAATTGCTGAAGAGGAGGGGTACGAAGACCTGCCTGACCTTATTAGCCTCGACTCGGAAAACGAGGTCGAGGAAGAGCTTCGCGCGCTATCCAGCGGCGCTGAAGGGGAACCAGTGGATCTGGTACACGCGCCACCGTTCGCGAAAGATCGTGTTTATCGATCGGCGATCAACCGTTCGTACCCATCAGGCGTACGACCAGTACGGAATGCGCAGAATCAACTGTGCTTGGCGGCGTACGTGACAATCAATGGTCACCGTGCGTTAGCCCTCTTCGACAGCGGGTCGACTGCCGACTTGGTCAGCCCTGACTTTGCGCGAGTCGCGAACTTACCGCTCTTTGTGCTCGAGAAGCCTGTACCCCTGCAATTAGGGTGTGTGGGCAGCCGGTCGTCCATTAACTTTGGAACGGAACCCACCATTCAATTTGGGGGAGTCGACCGTTCTTGGTACTTTGACATTGCGAACATTGATCGATACGACGTGATCATTGGGACGCCGTTCTTGTCCATCGTCGGTATCATTCTTAACTTCCGGCGCCGGGAAATCGCGTCCCCGCACGAATCTGTGCGTGCCCTCTTGGAGGGGGAGGAACCTAGGCTCGAAAGAGCAAAGGTAAAAAGGGTCGTAAGAGCAGAGCCGAAAGGCGACGCACCTCGAAAGAACGAATGACTAACCGAAGAGAATATGGCATCAGCAAGAGCTGATATGGGACAAGGGACCAAAACGGTGGAGAGTAAGGCGTACCAGACGGAAGATATTCCGCGGTTGAGAGAGAACTGGTACGTCAAATTTGAGGACATTATGAACGGGACGCCGAACCGATTACCTCCAATGAGGGAGGTTAATCACGCTATCCCACTGATAGATGAGGAGATGAAATACCGATATCACCTATCTCGTTGCCCAGAGGCACTTCAGGAACAGCTGAAGCAGAAGATAGCCCGCTACGTCGAAGCGGGGTGGTGGGGAACAGCCACCACGGCACAAGCTGCGCCATTGTTATGCATACCCAAGAAAAATGGGTCACTACGTACGGTCGTCGACTGCAGAAAACGCAATGACAATACGGTCAAAGATGTGACGCCGTTACCGGACCAGGACCGGATACGTATGGATACCGCGCGGGCCAAGTTTAGGTCCAAGATTGACCTAACAGATGCGTACGAACAGGTACGCGTCGAACCGTCCGACGTGTGGAAGACAGCGTTTTCCACGATATATGGAAACTATGTCAGCTTCACAATGCAGCAGGGCGACTGCAACGCACCTGCTACGTTCCAGCAACTGATGACGGCGATCTTCCGTGAATACATCGGACTATTCATGCATGTGTACTTAGACGATATATTCGTCTTTTCGGACACCATAGAGGACCACGAGAAACATCTCGGGCTGGTCCTCACACGCCTGAGAGAGGCAGACTTGTACCTAAAAAGGGACAAATGTGAACTGTACGCGGAAAGAATGGATTGTCTGGGTCACATCATTGACCACAAAGGCTTGCACGCCGACGCGGACAAGATGAGCAAAATTCGTGAATGGCGAACGCCAAGGAATTACCATGATATACAACGATTCTTGGGGCTCGTGCAGTACTTGGCTCACTTCATGCCGGACGTGTCAGCATACACGGGACCGCTGTCGGCGATTACCAAAGGTGGCCAAGCGTTTCACTGGAGACCACTGCATGCAAAATGCTTTGAAATGATCAAAGCGCTTGCTTGCAAGCGGCCGATATTACGGCCTGTGGATTTCTCGACTGGAGAACCAGTGTGGATCGTATGTGACGCGTCCGCATCAGGGGTCGGCGCATTATACGGTCAAGGGAAGGATTGGACTAACTGCAGGCCTGCGGGGTTCATGTCACGGAAATTCACAACAGCGCAACATGCGTATCGCGTCTTCGAGATGGAGACGATCGCGATATTGGAAGCACTCCTGAAATGGGAGGATAAGTTGCTCGGGCGCAAAGTAACAATAGTTACCGACCATAAGGCATTGGAGTTTTTCAACACTCAGAGAAACCTGTCAAGTCGTCAGACTAGATGGATGGAATACCTTAGTCGGTTCAACTACGAAATCGTGTACGTGAAGGGCGACAGTAACAAAGTCGCTGACTGTCTATCACGGTATTATGAGGGCGATGACGGTGACGAGGACGTGCCGGCGCACGAATACGTGAACGCAGACGCTCGGCTAGACCCCGAGAGCGAGGACTTACCGCACATGCGGGTTCTCGAGCTGCGGGCAGTGGACACGCAGAGCACGCATGTGCTTAGGGAAGCGGTAGAGCCGCGACGGCAAGAAGCCGATAGGTTGAATTCGGGTGTGGACGATGACAGAGTATCTGTCAGTGCCACCGCGGGCAACGAATTATCGTTGGCCACCTCCGTGAATACGGAAGACCACGCACCGATTATTATCGCTCGGAACACCGAATTGTTTGAGGCGATAAAACAGGCGTATGCGAAAGATGCGACGTTTGGGAAAGTCGTGGAAAATATCGACGCGTACCCTACGTTTGACATGACGGACGGAATGGTGACGACCAAGAACCGTGCTGGGGATCGCGTTGTTTGCATACCCAAGGGAATGTGCGGGAAGAGGTCTATACTCGACCTGGTGATCGAGCAAGGCCACCATGCGCTCGGACACATGGGTGCCCAAAAGACCACAGACTATTTACGACGGTGGTATTGGTGGCCAGGAATTGGCAAAGACGTCGACAAATACTGTCAGTCTTGCGATGCGTGTCAGATGTCTAAGACAAATACGCGCGCACCTGCGGGGCTCCTGCATAACATGCCCATACCGACGGCGCCCTGGCAATCCATTGGAATGGACTTCGTCGGTCCGTTTCCCCTGTCCCGTGGACATGATTACCTATGGGTGGTCATCTGTCGGTTAACGAGCATGGTTCATCTGGTGCCAGTACATACCACGATTAAAGCGTCAGAATTGGCCTGGCTATATGTCAAAGAAATCGTGCGTCTCCACGGACTGCCCGAGACAATAGTGTCGGACCGCGATCCTAAATTCACTTCTGCGTTCTGGAAAGAGACGCACCGTCTGTTGGGATCCAAACTGTTGATGTCTACTGCGTTCCACCCCCAAACGGATGGGGCGTCCGAGCGAGTAATTCGATCGGTAGGACAGATCTTGAGGGCTACAGTAAATCCCAAACAAACTGATTGGGTCGAACACGTACCGATGACGGAGTTTGCCATCAACTCCACGATTAATGGGTCAAGCACGTACGCACCGTTCGAGCTTAATTACGGGTACATGCCCGTGGCACATCGAACGCCGATCAACGACAAGGCAGCACCCGGAGTACGGGACTTTGCGGCTCGGGCACGACATCACCTAGCTATTGCGCATGACGCGATCATAGCTAGCCGTGTGCAGCAGACGCACCAGGCCAACAGGCATAGACGTGTCGACAAAGGGGTCGAAGTTGGAGGGAAGGTGTTTCTCTCCACACAAAACTTGACGTTGCCGAAAGGGAGGGCACGAAAGTTGATGCCTAAATACTTAGGCCCGTTCGCCGTGTCAGCGTACAACGAGCGTACATCCACGTACACGTTGGACTTACCGGCGGAATTGAGGGCTCGTAGGATACATCCTACATTCCACGCGAGCCTGATCCGACCATACGTACCGAACGACGACGTGTTATTCCCTCATCGCGAAACGCGACGTGCGTTCGACCTCGGGGAACCCGATGAGCACGAATGGTTGGTGGATGAAATATTGGCGCACCAGTGGGATAAAAAGGACTATCATTTCCTAGTCCGCTGGAACTACGGCGATACAACTTGGGAGCCGCGCGCAAACTGCGAGGAACTTGAGGCGCTGGACAACTATTTGGCGCTACAAGGTGTACGGGAAGTTGAGGAGCTCCCGCATACGCCGTCGCCGCGAAAAGCGGGCACGCCGCCTGCGCACGGGCAAGGTGTGGCGCGTCGCAAGTCGACTCGACGCGGAGCGCCAAAGCGCCGGTCATGATATGTCATAGAGCGCGGGAACGATTACATGATGAGCTGTACAGCTCATCAAGATGGCCGACGCTATGACGGAGAGAGAGAAGGAAAACTCACAGTCCACGTAACATGGACAGCCGACAGTCATCGGCGCACACGGACAAGGCCGCACTGTTGAAATGGTTGTATGACCATATCACTGGTCAAGTCATCCACAAGCAGGGATGCCGGATATGCCGGGACTTCTTTTTGCACGCCTCGGAGGCGTTGCTCGTAGGCGATGTGACGTACGTCGAGGCGCTCAAGACACGCGACGGCGCCAATCAAGGCTTCGAGAAGGACATCCAGCGCCTTAAGGACCGAGTGCGCCGGCGCGAGGACGAGATTGCGCAGCTGCGTAGCGAGCTGGCAGCGATGCACGAGAAGCACGGTGACGACGCAATGTCGTTGGAGGAGGATCACACCACGCCAGTTGACACACGCGCGAGCAAGAAGCGCCGTGCCGACGACTCCACGCGTACGGCGCCTAGCCGTACAGAAGCGCCGCGTAACGCGGCTGGGCCCGTTTCTCAGGTCGAGAACGTGCACACGGCCGAAGCGGCCAGCAACCCGGTGATACCACCACACCAGGGACATGGGCTCCCAGGGGCATTCGCAGGGCCTACCCCTGCAATGCATGCGCCGCCGATGGGGGCGTTCATGCCGGCCAGCGGATACTATGCACCCCCTGGGATGTACGCACCGCATGGCAATCAGCCTGTGGTCTGGCCCGACGGTACCACATGGCTGCCACACGACAATCCGCCATTCGCAATCGGCGGATGGGGCGGAGCGGCCAACTGGGCTGCGGACTGGCAGCCGAACACATACACGTCCGGCTCACGCACGATGGACAACAATTGGGCGTCATCGTCGCGTGCGCCCGACTGGAGCAGCCGGCCATGGGAGGCCCCGTACGACGGTCCCGGGCTTGTTGACTGGCCCGAACGTGAGGGCGCGCCGCCGCAGCAGCACGCGCAGGGACGCGCCCCGATGCCGCAGCACGCTCCACACATGGCGCCACACGGGGCGACGAGCCGTACAGCGCCGAACAACGAAGGACCGGCGCGCGGCCTACCTACTGGACCGCGCGCGTTGACACGCGCTGCTACGACGACGCGGGGAACCGCACGATCGCTGCCTGGTCGTCGAGCAGCATCAACTGCACGCCGCACAACCGCGGATGCGGAAATCGACGCGTTCCTGGCTGAACCGGAGGGCACCCAAAACCCGACGGACGAGCCCACTGTACCGGCCCCGTCTTCAGGGGGGGGACCAGTGACTCGCAGAGTAGTACGTTTCCCAGCGAGGACGAGATCCGCCGCAAAATGGAGGAGGTCAAGACTCCGGGAAATACGGAGGCACTACGCATTCTGGGCATGTGGCGCAAGGAGGCATGTGCCGTCTTCCATCTCAATCGAACTGCGAGCCATTGGTTAGTGGTCAGACAGTACAGACGACCGCAGTGGGCCAAAGATGGCGCAGAGACGAAGAAGCTACCGCACCCCCGATTGGGGGAGAACGGGAAAAAATGGTACGCTTACTTGCACCGATACCCTGGGTTCAAGCTACGCGGGCTACTAGGGGGGCCGAATGTCGCGCCGATGGACGACATTCTGTCGTATCTGCGACTGGCGCGAATGGTGCACGAGGGGTACCGGGAAGACCGGACGAGGCGCAGAGAGGTGCGTGACGCGTTCGTACTGAGCGCCGCCTCAATCATCCAGACGGTGGACAACTACCAACGACTGCGCGAGCAGTACGGAGTCACCGTCGCGCCCGTTGGATCAAACCCCGACTTCGCGTTAAACACACCGGTCACCGAGCAAGCAGTGGTAAAACACCTTGCGCGGGCTGGATTCGCCGACCACGAAGCGGCTGCCGCATCGCATTTCGCATTCTCTGCGTTGAACGACGAGCGGTATGACAACGGATCCCAAGAGTACACGGAGACGGGATCTGAAAGTGATCTAGACGATCCTCATGGTACTCCCATCGTCATTGACGAACCGGTCGTGGTTGACGGTAGCTCGACAGCATCCGAGAACCCACAGGCCGTCTCACTCGACGTGGCCATGACCGGGGAAGACGAGGATCCTCCGTCGCCGGTGCCAAGCGCATGAATGGACCGAAACGCTAAGCAATGGCCACACTGGCCAGGTCCGAATCCGGACGTACGTATACCCATACAATCACGAACGCCACAGTTGGCAAGGGGCAGGAAGTGCCCAGCGCGCTGCGCGTTAACCATAGTGAAGGACACCAAACGCGGGATGCCGCGATTGAGGCGTAACCCTCGAGACTGCAAGAATACTGGGTGCTCAACCACCCGTTCCTTTTCGACGCCGGGGCTCTCTCTTGAGGGGGAGGGTGTAAGGCGGCTGCCTTCCAGGAGAACGAGGATAGGGTTAGGAGAAGAGGGGTTTATTAGTCAGCGAGGGACATAGCGCGAGCGGGCCCGAGAGGACGGGCAGCTCTTTCACACCTGTACTTATTCCATCTCAACGCAGACGGGGTATTGTGTACGTCGTGTGATCTAAGAGCCCCACCACCTTTACATGCCCACTGTCTGCCCGACTGGCCCGAAATGTCTATTGAACAGACCACATTACCCCAGTTGGAGTCCTTATCTCTTCACGGCCCGGTCATGGCTTGCACTCGCATGTTCCTGCGCATGGACATCCCCCCCAGCGCCAGCATCGACATTCGCTGTGTCTTACCGCCATGGCCCGCCGACACATATTACACCACCAGGACCCAGAAAGCCTTCCTCGAGGCGTGCTGCTGTCCAGCGTCCCTTGAACGGTTCACACGCGCGCAGACCGCGCAATTCATCATGATGGGGGACTCCGCAGAAGTTCTCATAGGAGAGGGCACACCCACCATCCCCATGCTCTCCACTGACTTCACGACCACGCACGAATACGCGACAAAATTCGTGCTCGAAGGCAAAGGCTGGGAGCAATACCGCCTCCTCGAGACGGTCGTCGGCGCCCTGCTTCCATGGGCCGCCCTCACCGCGCTCTCCATCGTCACCGCGCGCGAGCTCAACGGGAAAATGAACATGATGCCGCCCGTTTGGCCGCGGTTCCTCGCGATGTGCGACGACCTCACGCAGCTGCGCCTGCTCGGTACGGACATCACCGTGCGCGTGTGCGAGGCACTCGCCGGAAATTTCGAGCGAGGGTGGGGTGCGCACGCGCCGGTGATGCTGCCTTGCCTCGATACGCTGGCGCTGTGCAGCGTGAACCTGAAGCGCTGGTGGTGCACGCGCACGCATGTTCGTGCGTTCATATCGGAGCGCAGGGTAAAGGGGGCACCTCTGCGCGTGCTACGTGTAGTGGGCTGCCTGGGTGCGAGACAGCTGGTGTTGGAGGCGGACCTGGGTGTGGATACGAGCATTTCAGTTGATTCGTAGAGGCGATTATATCTAGTCTCCGTGGCTGACCTTGACACAGAAAATAGTCGTTCTGTTACTATAATATTGAGATATTTCGGGCCCTCTCCTTGGGAAGCCGACTACGATTCTCGAAGGACAATGTTCCCAAGTATGGTAAATATTGTTGTTCTCAATTACCCACGCTCCGTAGCGTTGCCAACTCACCCAACGCCAACACATTCGTCCTACGATGCCCCCCTCGCCATCCTCAGATCTGGGACCCAATGCTGATCAAAGGATTGAGCAAGAGCACCCGTTTGCCTTGCAACTCAAAGAGCAGGGCAAAGTTCTGGCCAATCAGATCCGAGCAGACCCTGGGCATCGTCTACACAGTGAACGATACTGGGCCGAGCATCAGAAGACGATAGAGGCAGCTGGCTACATGCTTCGTCCTCGTTATCATGCGGATAGGATGTTTTCTGGACCTCGGTGGAAGCTTCCGCGCAGCTGGTTCGAGGATTGGCAGAGGATCATGGTGAGTGCCCGCGAGGCATCATCCGAGTAACACTACTGACCCCCGCAGGCTCCGCTCGTCATTGATGCCACACGTATGGTTGACAATAAGCAGGTTATGCTCAAACGGCTGCGTGGCGACAACATGCCCGAAGAAATTGAGATAACGGAATTGTTCTCCTCCGAGCAGTATAGGCAGAATCCCAAGAATCACTGCATCCCCCTCGTCGAAACAAAGCGCCTTGAGGAATTATCGATGACACTCGTTGTTCTTCCACGGATGCGCCCGTACGACAATCCTCGGTTTAGGACGTTCGGAGAGGTTGTGGCGTTCGCCACGCAGATTATTGAGGTACGCCATCTCAGCTTCACCTGAAGGGTCGCAATGGTGCTGATTTATATCAGGGCATGGAATTCATGCACGAGCTTCACATCGCTCATAGGTAAGATGTATGCATACTGCTTGATACACCCATCTGACCGCGCGCAGAGACTGCACTGGTCAAAACATCGTCCTCGATCCGAGCGGGATGTATCCGAAGTCCTTCCACCCAGTCAAGATGAACCGCAGCAAGAACTTCCACTGGTTTGCAAAGTCGTACACGCGCACGCAGCGCCCACCACGCTACTACTTCATCGACTTTGGATTGTCCCGCTACTACGATCCTGCATTTGGGCCACCACTGGTCGCTATGCGCTGGGGCGGCGACAAGTCTGTGCCGGAATTTCGCGGTTATCATTCTGACCGTGACCGCCCACTACACAATCCCTTCCCTACGGACATCTATTACATCGGAAACATGCTGCGTGAAGATTTCATCCAGGTATGACTCTTGTACGCATACATAAGCGTTCTCACTGTCTCCAACAGAAATACTACGGTTTCGAATGGCTCAAGCCTCTGGTTGCGGACATGTGCCACGAAGACCCGAGCATGCGTCCGCCCATTGGCGTCGTCGCGTCCCGATTTGCGGAGGTGAGCGGCGCGTTGACGAGCTGGAAGCTCCGCTCTCGCCTTATTGGCAGGAAGGACTCTTTCATTCTGGGTCCGTTCAGGTGGATTCGCCACGTCTACCGCACGGCTGGGTACATAATCACTCGTACTCCGGCTGTGCCCATGCCTCGAGATGAACCCGAAGCGAAAGCGTGATAGCCTCCGGCGCGCTTGGCTCGTGATCTCCGAGCTTCTCTGGTCGCTCGCACTCGCACTCGTTCTCTCTCACTTTTTCTTTTGTTGGCAGTGAGAACCGGTCCTGCGCGAATCTGCCCCTGTATGCGTACATCTGCATGCATATGCGGACCGCAGATCCAAGCAGAAAATTGGCCTATAGCAGATTTTTTTCTGCTCTTATCAATCTGCTCCCATATGCGTGCATCTGTCCCATTCTGCTTGTACGTACAAATCACATACCAGCCCCAATTGGCACAGATTGGTGCATACCCGCCCCGACCAGCGCATACAGAGCCCGATTACCATGCTTGAATATGCTCCCATATGCGCCAATCTGCCGCAATCTGCCAAATCACACATCCTGCATACCAGCTCAGATTAGTGCATACTAAGCCCGATGACACCACATCCGATCAACGACGTACCCATGAGAAAGAGCTGAGAGTCCGGAATCTGAAGCAAAGTCAGTTAGAAAGCTGGTCGAGCTCGACTCTGTTTGAGATGGGCTTCTACCTTCCCAGTGAAAGAGGGGCGCAGACCTATATGTGGCCAGCTGATTTATCTTTTCCGCGCCGCTCTTCGAAAAACAGAGAACAATGTTCGCTTCAGACTACGAGTAGCTACAGAATCCAAGATAAATAATGGGTATCATTCTATATATCACAACAAATCAGCGCGAACACTTGGTGGCTGGCCAGCCAGCGATAGTACTGTATACATATCAAAACGATATCGTGAACTTATACAAGAAATGCCGTCACTCCGCTCCGAGCTCTCGCGACCAAACATATACAACGTCAAGCCTACAATCTGGTTAATATACAGGTAATCAGCGAACCACATGGAGACAGAGAATCATTCACTGGTGCTATGCCCAATGATTGTAGACCAACAAGGGATCGGTTTCAACAGCAATCCAAGTCGAATAGGATTCGACCATCTGCATATTGTCCACATCCACAGTCTCGAGGTTCTCGGAGAACTCGATAGCAATACCCGGTGTGTCGACACTCGGAGTGTTGGAAGATGCATCAGACGGAGCGTCGGAAGATGCATCAGACGAGACGCCGTCAGATGTATCCGCGGCATCCGTTGCATCTGTCTCTGTCGGCGGGAGTGTCCAGGATGTTCGGCTGGGGGACAGTCTACAAGGCCGAACAAGTTGTCAGCGTAATTCAATTCGCCGGGTCAAAACAACCCACCGCCGGTCCCTCGGCTGATGGAGTCTCGACAGCGAGCACCTTGGGGACAGTCTACAAAGTCCACCAAACGGTCAGCAAAATTCAATGCGCTCGGTGAATTGAACCAACCTCTGCTTTCTTGACCGCTCCGGGTAGGCTGTCGCCGCGGTAAAGCCCGCCGTCGACAAATTTCTCAGAAGTCACTTCAACTGTTGCCCGCAATCCAGCATGCATCAGATCCTCGCACATGCCACACAATTTAGATATCAGCTTACCGAGTGGAACGAGCATCCCGGTCGCAGGGTCTCGCATTCTCATGGTTTGGATATTCCGTACGGTATAATGACCATAGTACACATGATTTGAGTCATCGTCCACAGTTGCCTTCATCGCAACCTTTTCCCCTGTAGATTGTGAGTACGGCCACCAAAGGAAGAGAAAATCGACACTTACCATCGACGGAAGCATCGCTAGGAATGGTAAAGGAAAATTTGACGCGAGGTTTCGGTGCATCCTGTGGTTTCGGTGCATCCTGTGGTTTCGGCGCATCCTGTGGAGGTACTGCCGGTGTTTCAGACGGAACAAGGGCTTTTTTACTGGTATACAAGCGGCTTTCCCGTAGCATTCGTACTGTTTCGGCATGCTCAGATGCTTTCTGCGTAAGACTAGATCAATAACGCATGCACCGGTGTGTATGCGGGCCCCGCACGTAGAGCACACACCTGAACTACATATCTCGCCTCTTTCATTGCCTTCTGGTACTTACGAACCGATAAGAATCCTGTGACGATATTATGCTTCTTGGAGTCGGTGTCAGCCCTCTGATCGTCAACTCTGCGAGTCCATTACATCTGAAACAACAAGAATAGGGATGAAGCTGTCAACGTACGTCCCAAGGCTGCCTACGACCATGGCGCGATAATCCTCATCCATGTTGTCCCAGTGTTCCGTCGCCATTGCTTCAATGTACTTGTGATCCTTCGCTGCCTCGTCGTAGCGACGTGAGGTCGAGAGTTTGTGCAACGTGGCAGTAACGAATTGAGCAGCAAGAGTCGAGAAGAGTTTTTCTCCCTCAGCCGTGACAGACATACTGCCAGCAGTTCGCGTGGGGGAGTATGATGAGGGCGAGGGAGACGGGCTGGGGATAGTGACGGTTGTACAGCAGCGAGAAGCGGCGAACGACCACTCGGAGTTACTACTAGGCTGTAGGGCACTTGATGAGTGTACTTAGGGCAAGGTAGGGCAAGGTATGGGACCGGCAAAAGCCGAGACAGGGTGTAGCCTCCCACATCCCACACCTGAACCTCGCGGCTCGACCGCGACGTGCAGTATGCAGTCCTCCGACTCGGACGCTAGCTCCTCCCGCAGCACCTTGGACGCCCCCGTCCGTATGGCGTCCGTGCGCGCGCCGCTCGCATACCTCGTCGAGCTCGGCCACGCCGAGTACTTCACCGCGCGCCCCGCCGAGCGCGCGCAGCTCGCCGAGGCCATGCTGCACATCGCGCAGACCAACGCGCTCATCGAAGAGCGCCTCAAGAACCAGGTGCGTGCTCCGCGCGCGCGGCCCAGCCGACGCTGACGCGCGTGTGCACAGATCATCGACACCGCACGCGTCGCGGAGCACGATCTCGCGAAGGTCGGCATCGCGCCGCGCGCCGCCGCGCTGCTCACGCAGGCGGGGCAGGACGCGCGGCTCGAGCGCATCGTCGCGGAAGACGCCGCGCGCGCGGTGCTGGAGGAGCTCCACGCGCCTGCGCAGTTCAAGCTGCGCCCGACGAGGGAGGTGCGCCGCCGTATCGCCCGGCCATGCCTCCGCATCGCTGATGCCGCGCATACAGCCCCCCAACTTCAACCACATGTTTGTGTTTGGCATCCTGCTGGTCTCTGTGAAGCTGCTGCACGCCCGGCGCCCGGCGCGCGTCGCGTCGATGTTCGACTTGCGCACGGCGAAGAACGCGGTCCCTGTCGCGGACACGGGCACGGCGTATACCATCGCGCTCACGGGCAGCATGCACTTTCTCCTCCTCACCCACCCCGAGGCGCTGGCGGCCAGAGGCGCGTCCATATCCTCTTCTTTCCTCTCATCCCTTACGGTTTTGGATGACGTATGATGGCTTGGCTTCGTAGTCCCGGAGATCATGGGCGGGCCGCCTGAGGACATGGCCAAGTCGCTGGCCGAGCATCAGGACATCGGCTTCTCGGTCATCCTCGTGGCAACAGATCAGCACGAAGACTTTGGCGTCGACATCCCGCAGGCGACCATGCAGGCGCTGCTGGCCATGGAACGCACCGGGTACGTGCTCCACCGAACGGCCGCTCTTCGTTTTCTGGCAGCGATGGGGATGGCTGACGCCGACGCACAGCGCGAAGGAGGTGCGGTTCTGCATCACCAATGGCAGGCAATGGATGCCTGGCGTCCTCTCCAAGGACGAGGAAGGCCGCCGGCGCTGCGTGTACCAGGCCAGCGTGTTGAAGCTCGGCGAGACGTATCTGACAGAGGGCCTCCACAAAATCGCGGCCGCCCTCGCCTCGTGGGTGCGTGCTGTCTGGGCCGCTGACTGAAGGAAGAATCGTTCTGACTTTGTGTGATCACTGTAGATGGACGGGGATGACCGTCTCGTGAGTGAGACGCGTTGAGAGCCATCAACTATGAAGGAAGAAGATCTGTAATTGTAAACGGGGGGATATGATGAAAATGTACCACCAAGATTGTATCTTTGCGATCGTACACATGTCGTGGCGCGGCGAATTGGATAGGTTCTGCATGCATCATGCCAATAGCTACGTGCTCAGCCAACCGGGACGACTGAGAGAGCAAACGCGAGGCTATGTCTTTCAATCTGGGCCTCCGGCTAGTGAAAACAGACTAAATATCTGCGCTTGAGCTCCGGATGGGCGGAGGTCTCAAGCTCTGTGGCCGAAAGCCGTGCGGCACGGCCGCGTGACCTCGGACGCGCGCGGCAGCATCGCGGTGTTTTCTTTCCACTACGCTGAACCCCAGTCGTGTAAACGTTGCTGCGTCGCCACGAGCCCCGCTGTACTCTTTAAATTTGACATAAGGTACGCGCGTTCGACCTCATGGTCATGGATGGTATACTTACCTTGCCAAGGTGGCCACGTCACGGCGACGCGTCGACCGTCGTTTTAGTCCCGACTCAAAGGTCAAAACCGATGCAAGCTGAAGCTGAAGCGTTATCTTTGTGCGACTCTTTATCCAATAAGTTGCCTGTGCAACTGTGCGACTAATGCAGGCTGCATGTAGGCCGGATCCCGTCATTTCGGATGCCTTTTGGGATGATGTGGCTCGACTCACCCGTATCGCAGTTCCGGAGTTTCCAAGCAACGAACAGTCGTCGATTTTCGCAGCAATGGATGCAGAAGACCTCGCTATTCAGCGTTATCTCCATGTACTTAGCCGCCGCAACGAATACAGTCCCATCGACCGCCTACCCCCGGAGATCATCGCCCGCATATTCGCAATCTGCGCAAAGGAAACACACGCAGTCTGGCGTTGGCAGGACTGGTGGAAAGAAATCGGCTGGATCGCCACGACACATGTGTGCCAGCGGTGGCGGCAGATCGCGTTGAGCATCACCGGCCTCTGGACAACAGTGACGTTCGTGCTAGGAGACCGCTGGGCAGAGGAGATGTACACCCGCTCCCGGGCGGCATCCGTCAATGTGCTCTTGCATTCGAGTATCCCACTCGAAAAGTATGAGCTGGTTGCCAAGCACATATCTCGCACACGCGAGCTCACCCTCGGACCCCTGCAATTCCATCCATCCTTTTTCCTGCTGTCAGAAGACTACCCTGCGCCGCTTCTCGAGACATTGCACATTGATGACACGGCCAGATACCTTGAAGACTCGGATGCCACGCCGCTCAATTACCTCGGTACTTGCGCACCCGCCCTCCGGACCCTCAAGATCAGAACTTCCTACCCAGACATTCCGTGGAATGCCTCGCTGCTCGCGCAGTTGGTGTCTCTGGAGGTGGCGTGTCACCCAGCTGCCTACCCCCCGAACTGCTCCATCAACGACGTCCTCACCACTCTCGAGCAGATGGGCCAGCTGGAGTCGCTCCACCTGACTGACAGTCTGCCCGATTTCACACCATCCGATATCACCGTCCACCGACCTGTCTTCATGCCCTGCCTCAAATATCTGACATTGGGTGGTGCCATGCCTTTCGTCCCGCTATTCCTCCAGGCGCTGCGCGCCCCCGTTTGTGTCAAGCTGCGCCTCACGCTCACAATGGAATACCAGCATGAGCTCGAAACCCGTGCATCCTTTGCGCCGGTAGCAGCGTGGGTTGAGGCAAGCTGTTGGTCCGCGACACCGGCGCTGCGACTCACGACATTCAATCATGAAATCACGGACGGGTGGTACTTGCGCGTTAAAGCGTTCCAGCGCGTTGACGATGCGCCGTATGTGCTGCGCGATAAGAAGACAAACGAGGAGGGCGATATCTGCATCTTCCTCCAGTGGGACGACAGCGCGGCATTCAGGGAGACTGATGTCAGACTCAATGACCTGGTGTGTATGTGCTATGACACATTTGCATCCGCTGAGCTACAGCAACTGGTCATTGACGTCGAGGAGCATTGGCACGTTTCTGATTGGAGGAAAATTGCGGGCACGCTCGTGGATCTGCAGGTTCTACGCATCGCCGGTGACACCGCAGGGTCATTCCTGCCCACATTCCGGCAAGCGCTCAATACTAGCGGCAGCCATGACCAAGATCCCGAGGACGAGAAGTGGCTACTACCCCGTCTAATGTCCCTGGAGTTGGGTGGCCTGGAGTTGAACTCCAACATGTTTGGGGACGTGTTGTACGACTGGCTGCGTGCGCGCGTGGATGCGGGCTGTCCACTTGGAGATCTGACGTTGCGTGATTGTTTCGCAGAACCCGCGCAGTTGGAGAAGCTGCGCACAGTGCCTGGGTTGGTCCTATACCTATACGAAGAACTACTTACGAAGAACCATTTGAACCGTTTCGGGGACGCATGATTGCGTAGGTCGCATCCTTACTGCTGCTCAATACGATCATATTTTGGTGATATGTTCGAGTGCGACAGAAACCGGCTGACACTAGGCTCGGAGGATGCGGGTCATGTAAAATGCACGAAACACTTCGCCAACTTTTGCTTGTGCGTAACGATACCGGAGGTTCCGAAAGGCGTTGTTGGGTGGTTTGGAACATCAAGACGACGCGGGGAGGGTGATAAATGGGAAGGTGCGTGTACTTGTTGCTCGGATCCGGAAATCCTTGATTTCGCGTCCCCTTATCAGTTGTCCTCTCCTTTGTCGAGGTGCGGTGTATCATCTGTATGCAAGTCAACCCCTGTGCAGGGTGGAATTCATTCAACACATTCGGAAAGCCAGCGCCGGCTATACATTTGGTATTCCGATGTGCTCAAAGTGTCGATATCACCGCCTGCGTCCATCTATGAAGCAATATCAGACAACAATTCAGCCACAGGAGCAGACACACGCGCAAAGGATTCCCGCGACCTTGCAGAGCACGCCAGGCACCTGTACGTGGGCCGCATGCGGTCTGCGAGCCACGCGCGCTCGGGAGCTCGTATCGCGGGGTGTGGCTGAGTTCGATATAGTGCTCCAGGAGTGCGCGGACGTGGCCCACGTTGACCATGACTAGATTGGGGGAGACGCTGTGGGGAAAGTGGTCGTCAGCTGCGTCGAGAAAAAAAGGTGGAGAGAAGAACGCAGCGGTCGACGTTTAGTTGTCGACTTGCTGTGGCGCGCCCGGCCGGGCCGCATGCACGTGATGCACATTTCCCACGGCGTTCCGCGATTGTGCGACCACTCCTAACTTGCAATATAATCAAACTACTACCAGCCATGGCAGACTACAAGGTCTGGTACTCAGCGAACGTCCCAGCAGACTTCCCGACCCACGCCGAGATCGCCCTTTCGTGCGCTGAAGCTGGTTTCAACCGAAACGGCGTCTGCATCCATGTCGCAGGCAAGCCTCGATACTGGGTCAAATACGGGTACAGCCCCCTCCGAGGTGAAGGCCGTACGCAGGCTCACGAATATTGTGAACGCCAACCCTGCGAGCGTCGTCCGCGTCCCCGAGGTTTACCTTGGCTTCTCGCGCAAGCAGTGCAGCTATATCGTCATGGACTTCGTACAGGGGAAGACGCTCGCCCAACGCAAGCCGCCTGGCAAAGGAGTCTACGACAACGACGACATCGAAGCCGTTGCCGCCGCCGTCAAGCAGCTCATCGAGATCAAAATGCCCGCGGGGACCGCCCCTGGCCCTGTCGGCGGCGGCTTCATCGGCCACAATCTCTTTCTCGAGGGCATGTCATCGCTCGAGTACCCCACGGTCGGGCATCTCGAGGCACAGTTGAACGAGGTATGCTTTCCGCTCGCGTTTGGTACCTTGCATTGACACTGGTGGAAAACTAGGTGCTGCGCTGTATAGGCAATGGTCTTTGCGTTGATTTCAAAGCCGAGACTGCGGACGGTCTGGTCCTTTGTCCATCCGACCTCAGCGATTCCAATTTCATGGTCGATCGCGAGGGAACACTCTGGGCCGTCGACTTTGGCCGCACATGCTTCCTGCCGTCCTCCTTCGTGCCCTACGCGTTGTTGACTTCCCCAAACGTCTTTGTGCAACGCGTGGCACGTTGCGTCAACTATCCGAAATCTGCCAATTTACATGCAATGGATGCGGCTTCGGGTTGGCTAGTCATGTTTGGCAACAACGCCTTGGGTAAGTAATCTTGATCATTACAGTGTCGCCACACAGCATCACTTCAGTCATCGCATAGGTGCTGAACCTACGCGGCCTCCGCCCGGAAGGTCAAATGTCTCTGTGCAAAGCGTGGCACGTCGCGCCAAGCACCCGCGATCTGCCAACTCCCATGCGGCGGTCGGTGGGAATGCATCCCCACGTACGTCGTCTATCATCTGTACTAAGAGTCACTCACACATCTCGTCTGTTCATGGCAGAGACAACACCACAGTCCGCCCCGTCGAGGATGGATAGGCAGGGGCCCCGAAATGCGCGGCGCTCGCAGGCAACCTCGAGCGCGGGTGGGCCGCGCATGCGCCGGTGATGTTGCCGTGGCTCGACACGCTCGCGCTGGGCAGCGTGCATTTGAAGCGCTGGTGCAATATGTGCACGCATGTGCGCGCGTTCATGCTGCAGCGCGGGGAAAGAGGGGCGCCGTTGCACGTGCTGCGGGAGGTGTTAATCACAGGTACATATTCGAACGGCCCTACCATGTGTAGACCTTGTCGAGCTCGTGTCCATCTATCAAAGAGAAAATTTTGTCAGCTAATAATTCAGCCCGGGCGGCGAGCGGATTCTACGCACCACGCGCCGAGCACGCATACGCTCCTGCAGAGTGCCCAAGCAGCCTAGCGCTGGCCGGTCACCGGTCACCGTTCATATCATCACCCACACGCTCTGTCTCGGTGCAGTAACTTGCCACAGCACTCCTCCCCCTGTTCCGCACTTGAGACAATATACGGATTCACTGCGCGACTGCGTGCCCATTGCACAGCAGCACACTCGTAAGGCCCTACCGTACGACTCTCGTTTCTTCGGCACACAGCTTCAAGCTTGCCGAGCTCCCGCTCGCGTCCATCTATGTATCAATCAAAGACCATCCCCATCAGCTAACATTTCAGCTCGGACGAGGCGGATTGCACGCACCCAAGCTCCGAGCACGCTCACAATCCTGCAGCCATGTAAGTACGGCTGCGCGCCTAACTTATCCTCGAGGACCTGGTGCGCTCCGCCGACTGCCGTCACCGCCCGCGAGCATGCTGCTCGAGTCCGCGCTATCTGCCGAGCGCGCCCGAGTCAGAGTGCAAGGGAAGTACGCCCAAAAAGTCCCGTGCCCTGGCCTTCGCCGCGACGACGACACGACGACGACGACGTCGGCGACGGCGACGACAAACCCGACCTCCACATCCTGCCGCTTGCCAGGCGGATCGAACATACATGCCCTTTTGCATCTGTCAAGTCAACTCGGAGCAAGTACGCACCGTTCATCTCCGGCGGGCCGACGGGCAACACGAAGCTTGCCGGTGAGCGCAATAGTGGTGCCCAGTGCGCGCGACCTTGACTGACGGGGGGTCCACGTCCAATGAAGGTCGTCCACCGCGCGGCGTGGGCCTGCCTTCAAGTTGTCGAGGTCCTGAGGACGACGACGAACTTGTCCAGGATGGTGTTCTCGCCGGTGTGCATGAAGCGCTCCGTGGTGACCTGAGGGGATCTCGTGGGCCTTGTTGCGTCGAAGTCGGGAAAACGGCGGCAACACTAGAAAAAAACTAGTCGAGGGCAGCGGAACGTGCGGGTGTAGGGCCCGGGTGGACAGCGGTAGCGTTGCGGGAAAAACCTGAGTTTTTCCCCGAAAAAGTTTTTCCCCGGTAATGTACCTGTATAGTACCGGTACCATACCTGCCCTGCCCTGGGCCCCAATATACCCGGTACAATACCTCCAGCACGTGATGTGTGTCGGCCCCTCCGGCGCCCGGCGCCGGCCCATGAGCCATGAGGCTCGCAGCCTCGCACGCAGACATGGCCGGCAGTCGTAAGGTGGTTGTGCAATGCTACGCGGATGTTTAAGGAGGTATTAGACACATCCCGCCTCGGCATGGGATAGTTGCAAGAGTGTTGTATGCAGCAACGTGTGTATGATCGACCCGTTGCTGTGATCGACATTTACACTCCGTAGTGAGTGACTAAATGAGGGCGCAATCTTCACCTTCGACACTGGCCTAGCACATTTTGCCAACCCTCAAAACTGTCAAATGGCGGACGACGAGGTCATCCACGACATCGACTCATTTCAAACTCTGGGTGATATCCTCAAAAGAATACCCATTCCCGACGACATTAAACATGTCCTACTACCCACACCAGCCCTGCGCAATGCCGATATCCAAGATTTCCCTGTCCCACCGGAGGCGAACGCGCCGTCTCTGCTCCAGCAGAGCACACTCTTCTCGAAGGGCCAAAGCTTCATAACGGCCGCAAATGCAATGGTCCTGCTCTCTAGGCCGATGCCGCCGCACACCGAGGTGTTGGAAATCCTGCAAAACCGCGTCAACCCCGCCCTAGAGACAGGCTATGCTTGCCTGGGCTATCCTGTTCAAGAGTCGGTCACTCAACAAACACTCAAAACCCCGATGTGGGTTCTCACCTACTGGTACGAGGTCCGGCGCATACTCGCTGCCAAGGCGCGCCTTTCTCTGGCCACTGCGTGGTTGAAGACTTGGACCGAGGGCTTGCTCAACGACGAGGTGAAGTCCCTTGCTGCAGACACGTCAGCACTCCTCGACGACTGGCCATGGGACGTACCCCTCCCAACGACGATGGGCGTCGATCCAAAGACGCTTACATCGTACTGTGGTCGGCGTTGGCTGGCGGCGGAGCATATGGATCAGCTGGGGATGCTGCTAGGTCATCGTCTGCAAAGACAAGGCAAGCCGGCATGTATACTGCCGAGTGCGGCATCAGTCAAGCTCATTGACACGTACCGCAACCGCGCACGACTCAATGCTAGCGGAACATCTTACCAATCAATGCGCGGCATCACTCCCCTACGATTGGCTGGCTCGCAGCTGCAAGATGGATCACTCAAGGAGGTTGGAATGACGATCGGGGTGCGGATCGATGGCGCGGATGTGCTCTTGCCAGCAGCCGTACACGAGACAAATCACTGGGTGTCCATTGCGGTCAGCGTAGAGCCACACACGGCTTTCTATGCTGATTCTCTTGGACGGAAGCCGCCCCGCGAGCTGTTGGAGATGATAGAATGGTGGTTAGGACAACACGGAGCGACTGGGCCGCTTTCACTCAACGTGTTACCATGCACCCCACAGCTCGACAGCTTCTCCTGCTCTGTCCTCAGCCACAATTCTCTTGCTCACCATCTCATCCCCGACGACATCCATCTCCTCTCGGATACAGACTGTGTCGTGCAACGCATTCGACACCTTGCTGACATAATGTGTTACCTACGTGACATGGTCAGTGCGCGCTCAGCTTCACTTACTTGCGGACTCGACTCACCGACAGTGCAGGACAGTCTCAAATACAAGTCCAATATGCTAGCGCCTGGCATGCTTATACGGGCAAGTGCGCACACATCGGCGTTCACGAAGCCGCAGTTATTGAGTCTAGAAGGCGTCGTTAAGAGGCGACTGAGTGTAGCCACCAATGTCACGCCACTCACCGTGCCAGCCAAACGCACGAAGAAAAATGCCGCTTCGAAAGGAAAGGAACCGGCGGAGAGTTCCGGCAATGCGGGGAGCAAGCAGCAGTGGGACGAGGTCTTCAAACCGGCGTCGTTGAATCTGCATATTGCTGGAACGTCAACTGTAAGTGCCCAAAGAGGTTGTCAGCGCGCGACAGCAGTAAGTAACAGAAGCTTTGCTTACAGGTTGCAAAGCGTTCGGGCGGAAACACAGTCGCTACGCACAAGCAGCCTAGTAGTTCACCGGTACTGCAAGACCAGCAGCTCGATGAACAGAAATCAGATGCCGAAGGAGTTGCGGACGGCGCAGCTCCGTATGTGAACGAGATGGGGGAAGAAGATGGGAGCGACATGGAGATTGAGCTTAACCCTGGTGACCTTGTCAAATGGGTGCAGCCGAAGAAGGATGCGCGCCGGGGAGGACGGCCGCCGGATCCTCTGATGGACGCTCTCACCGAGGCTTGCTATCGCCGCGACAATCCAACTACGCTGCTCTGGCGCTGTGTCGGAGGTCCTGATAACCCTTGCCATCATACTTTCCGACATCGAGCGTTGATCCGAGTCGTTCGTCATGCAAAGGACTGCCCCAAGCTGTCCTCAGAGCTGCGGGAGAAAGTGCACATACATTCAGCTGGAAAGGCACTGTCTGCGCAGGTCCAGGAGCTCACCAATTCGAAAGGATCCATGATGGTTGCGAAGGAACTAGGAGCTCAAGATGGAATTGGACAAGATGGGGAGAAGCAAGATGCAGGCGCCGCGACACATGCGTTCTTTCGGCAAGCAAAGGCGCTTGGGAAGCTCGAGCGTCACAGAAAGCTCGACCTTGCCATTCTTAAACTCATATGCGTCGCGGGTTTGCCAACATATATCGTCTCGCGCCCGGAGTGGAAGGAGATGCTTGAGATTGCCTTACCATCATATGCACCTTCAACCAGAGACAAGCTCGAATATGAAGGCATCGTAAACGAAGCATCGTGGGTCCGCCGGGAGCAACTCAAGTATCTGCAAGGTCAGGAAGACCTCACTCTCTCCTATGACGGCGGAACTTCGACAGGTCGTGAGTCCTACTGGACTGTACACGTCTCGACCTCAGACCGTGAAGTATACTTGATGGACACACGGGAGGCAACTTCCGAGTCGCACACTGCACCTTGGATCGTTGAGAATGTCGCAAGTCCGGTACGTGGGCATTGGAACTTAACTACTTCAGCGATTTCTAACAACTTCGCGCAGATTGTCAATGCCATCGGTCCGTCCAGGTTTTCCGGCCTGACATGTGATAGCACGGGTAACACGCGAGCCTCGCGTTCCATTGCAATTCTGGCCCTCATGCCCACTGCGCTCAATCTTGCGGATGTTTGCCATCACTTGAATCGCACAATCCTTGAGATTAATCTCATTGATGTTTTCAAACCGGTGCGCAAACGTCCACACTACCAGCATTAATCAGATCTAATCCGCAACCAGATCATCCGTGTGGTGCGGCAGACAATAACATTATTTCATACCTCGCACGCTGGACATGCAGCCCTCAAGAAAGCTCGTGAAAAACTAAAGACAGGACGCGGCCTGGAGGCTATCGGAAAGACGAGATTCGCAACAATCCCGCTCTCTGCTCGCTCTGTCCATCGGTCCTCAGCTGCGATCAAGAAAGTCATCCGTGAATCGCCTAACGGACTTTATGAGGTACAATTGATGGATCGACTAGACGAAATGACTTGCTGACAACATTCGCAGGAAATTGCTGAGTATTTTCAGCCTGCACCGGATGATCACCAGACATTCAAGTTCGAGTCTGGTCTCTCCCAGTTCATCGCGGCCACTTTGCCTGCAACAAAGGCATTAGCCTGCCTGGAGGCTCTGGAGGCAACTGCTGCCGACGTCTATATATTCTGGCATGCTGTTATTCGTGCAACAGAGGACGCCTTTCAAAATCCTAGGCTGTATTTTGACGCTGAGGTCGCGAACGCCATCCGCGGCATCCTCAATGCGCGACATCGCCAACTCTTTCTGGATGGCAACATAGCTAATAATGCATACCTTGCTGCAGCATATCTGAACCCTGGTTAGAGCCATTCTTTTGCTTGCATCTCGTCGCTGTCTTATGTGTGCATCAATCAGATCTTATCACGTCGGACCTGTGGCTACCGGAAGGCGAGAAGGTGACACTCATTGGTGTTCGGCATCCATCAATTTTCGAGTCCGTTGTCCGCTTCTTAGCCAACATCGGAGAGAAAGAGATCGTTCATGGCCATAAGAAGGCATTCTTGAAGTGGGCAAAAAAAGGGAAATCATTTACAGCCCAACTTCACAGGGAAACTCTAGCCTATGCTCGACACCAGTTCCCATTCGATCATCCGCTCGACGATACGGTTCCGCAGGCGGTCCTTAAGTGGTGGAAGGGCCGTGTTGGCTCTGATAATGTGCACATCCTTCCGGTACGTGTTCGTGTCCGTATGATTCACCGAGCGCTGCCGACTGATGCTGTCATGAATAGCATCTCGCTATCAAACTGTATTCCGTCCGAGTCAACTCCATGCCCGATGAACGGACTGGCTCTACATTCACATGGCTTACTCCAAAGCATAGGAATCGGCTATCCGTGCATAACATGTCTGCAATGACTCAAGTCCGACAGTACCACATGTCTAAGAGCAAGGTAAGCAACCTCCGTTCTTTATTGAAGTACACAGTGTTCCAACCATTCGAGCAGGTGTGCGCGCACACTAATCAATTCCCTTCGGTCAAGTTCTACAACATCGAAAAGAAGGTATTCCCCTCTTCAGAAAACGCACCCGCACCGATGTCGGACGAAGAAGACGACAATGACGTTCAAGGTGAAGACCTGGCAGAACCGTACGAACCTGCCAATGCTTTCATCAAGATGCCTCACATCAACCTGAGGTCTGCAATTTTATCTGATGTCCTCGCGGAGGAAGCTCAGCTTCCTGCACGTCGGAACCCTGCTGTCGGAGTCAGTGCAGGTCAGGCTAGGGACGAGAGCATACCAGATTCTGATGAAGAGGACAATGATTTCAGCACAGATGCCTTGTTTCAATAAGCCTCCCGAGGTTTCAGTATGTATTGTACGCGTTGTTACAATGTACGCTCGAGTGCTGCGGCAGCCTTGCAAAAGCCGCGTCTGCTGACAAATCATGACACTTGTGTAGCAGGCAGCAGCGAATTCGTACAGGTCGGGGCACCTACGGCTAAGCTCTGGCAATTTGGCTATGGATACATACACTGCTAAATCTTCATCTGATGCATTGAAACCATTCCAAATCCTCGTGTGTACGCGAAAATCGAGCTGCTACTGCGTGGGAACTAAACATCACGTGACTATTTCCCTGGTACGGTACCGGTTTGATACCTCCCCGGCTAGGAGCGCCACCGGTACCTTACCGGGGGGATACTGGCCAGAGGTTTTTCCCGCAACACTAGACAGCGGACCGGTGGCGGGCGTGCACGTGCTGCGGGCGCGAGGACGCGCCGCGTGGCACGTGCCTTCCTCAACCGAAACAAGGCTGGCGGGTGTATATAACTTATAAGTACCCCCTTCCCCCCTCGCCAGCGCGGTTGACTTCCCCCCCCTTCCCCTCTCCCTCTGGCCCTCTGCCTCCGCCGCTTCTGAGTCAATCCGTCAGCACACACGTGCCGCAGAGAAGCGCTCCGGCTGCAGTCCGTCGGAATGCGCCGGGATCAGAGCACCACCCGCTTGCGCCTGCCGGCCGTGCGAGCGTTGCGCGTGGTGCCGTGAGACCGCGATTTCTGTTCGACTCTGTGATGTTGTGATGTGCCCTGGGCAACAGCATCCTCGCATCATGATTCATTCGCTCACACCTGCTCACACTCAGCCACAGCCACAGATCGACACATACAATACCCCTACGTACGTACCTGTGAGATCAAGTTCGAGAGCCTCCCGTGCGCAGCTCTCTATCCAATGGGCCTCGGACGAAGAAGGTGGAATTATTTCTCGTCACTGGAGGACGCCAAGGCATCAGACTACCGGCGCCCGCCGTTGAAGAGACAAGGCAATGTATCTGTTTGCGTATTTTATGCGTATAACCAATCATCCATATGATATGTCGATCAGAACGCCACATGAAACCCAAACGCTGCGCATGCGGGACCGACAGACCTCTTTGCTCGCAAACAAAATTCCACGTCAGGCGTCGATGGTTGCTCGCCGGGAAAGAATCCGGCGACGGGACTGCGATGGGTAGACGTCAGCGCCGATGACGAGGTCGTCGCCGCGCTTGTCTTGGTAAAGCCCGAAGAGAAGCCAGAGAACCTGACGACGGACGGCACGTCGCAGGCACGCTCGTCAGGGCAGGCCGCAGTAACTGTAGCGTAAAAGTCCGGGGTTGGAGAGGGTTGGAGCCAGGGGCAATAGGTTGTTAGGGAGGGTGACGAGACGGGCAAGTCGGACGACGGAGGCAACTGCCTTGTACACAGAGATAACCGTCGCTGTCTTTGTTTTTCTTGAAGGCAGACAGGCACAGTGGCTGAGCTCGAAGCGGCGGTTCCAGCGCGGGGACGTCGCCGCTCTTCGCGCGCGCCGTCAACTGAACGGCTGGCAGACGTGGGCGCCGTGCATGCACGATGCTGCGCGGCGACTTGGGCAAATGCACGGATGGACAAGTCGCAATATTGCATGGACTGCATTGCTGCAGCTTGGTGGCGTCTCGCCTGAAACCCGGCGTTTAAAGTGCCCGACGGGGCCAATTTAGAAAATTAAAAAAAGGGACGCGGAAGGCACCCCGAATGAGCCAGGGCCCTTCGTTGGCACCGTCGCGTACGCCTCTTGTCGCTCTCCTTCACCTCCCGCCCGCCGCCCGCCCTGCTCGTCGACGCTGTCCATGGGCAGCGCGTAGCCCCCGTCAACAGGCAACTCATCGCCGAGTCAGCGCCATCTGCCAACCCCTTCACACGCCGCGCTTCTACCGGAGCGCACAAGTGGGCATCACATCTTCATCGCTCTCACCCCATCCTGACATCCCTCTCCTCCTTGCCAGCGACGACGACGACGACGACCCCAGCCATGTACTTTGCCCAGCGCCCCCCTCGCCCGCCCGCGCATTCCGCTACTCCGCCCAGCCGGACGACCCCCGCGCAAGGCCCCCCGCCGACGCCTGGAGCACCGGCGCGGCCCGCACACGCAAGTCCTCCATCCTCTCCGGCAAGGGCAAGGAGCGCGAGCGCGACGCTGCCCTCGAGAGCTTCGACTCGAGCTCCTTCAGTACGCACGTCTCCTTTAGCGCCCGCCCATACTCATCCATCCACGCCCAGCTGACTCGTTTGGCCTCGTCGAGGACACCGCGTCCTACTCGCCCCGCCGACACACCACCACCGCCGCCCCCGCACGGCTGCCCTCCCGCCCCGCCACCGCCGACGCCGCCTCCCCGCGCGTCAAGCGCGGCTCCCTCATCCTCGGCGTCGCGTCCGACGCCCTGCGCTTCGCGCGCCGCCGCAAGTCGCTCCGCGCGCCCGCGCTGCCGCCCGCGCCCGTGCCGCACCTGCTGCTGCCCGAGGTCATCGACCTCACCGCGCCGCCGAAGCAGGACGAGGACGCGGCCGAGCGCCAGCGCCTGCGCGACGCCGCCGCGCAGTCCATCGGGCTCGGCGTCGGCGGCGCCCTCGACGCGCTCGACGGCGCGCGCTCGCGCGAGGAGAGCATCGCCGAGGAGGACGAGGACGGCGACACGCCGCGCGACGCCCCCGACGACGCATTCGCCCTCCCGCCGCCGCCCGCGACGCCGACCGCGCCGTTCGCCCACCGCCGCCGCGCGGGCTCGCTCGCGCTGTCGCTCTCGCAGCAGTCGCGCCGCGCCGCGTCCCCCGCGCCGCCGCGCCTCCCGCCGTTCCCCGCGACGCACGGCGCGCTCGCCCCCGCCGCGCAGCTCGCCGCGACCCTCCCGAAGCACTACCCGCCGCCCTCGCTCCTCATGCTCGCGCTCGCGAAGCAGTGGCGCCCGCGCGCGGTCCTGCTCACCGCGCCCGGCCCCGCCGCCGCCGTCTCGTATCTGCACCTCTTCAAGAGCGCCGCCCCCGACGAGCGCGAGCTCGAGCGCCTTGAGATCAACGAGAACAGCGTCGTGCACGTCACGGACGAAGAGATCGGCGGGCGCAGGAGCGTGATCAAGGTTGGCGGCGTGGATGTGGGGAGTGGGAAGGAGCTGAACGGGGAGGAGAACGGGCTGACGATGCTGCTGCTGCAGATCGTCGACTCGGCGGAGTCGCAAAAGTGGATCAACGCGATCAAGAGCGCGGTGCTCGGCCAACGGTGCGTGTTTCTCGCCGTGCGCGGCGGCGCCCTGGCTGACGTTCCTGCGTGCGGCAGATCGATACGCGCGGGCCTCGGCCTCCCGTCGCTCTCGATGAACGGCACCGAGCCGCGCGGCGACCTCGACGTGATGCTCTCCATGCGCATGCAGGGCATCCTGCCCTCGCCCACGCAGTCGACCTTCAGCTCACCGTCCCTCGACTACGCGACGTCCCCGACCACCTCGCACGCGCCCAGCCACACGGACGACTCCGCGCCCGCAACGCAGCCCTCCACCGTGCGCTCACACCGCCCATCGTCGCCCCGCGCGCCGAGCGCCGTGCTCTCGCTCAAGGGCCTCTTCAGCGGCTCGACGCGCCCGCGCTCGCCCTCGCGCGCGGCGTCGCCCGACCCGCACGACCAAGACGCGTCCGGGGAGTCGTTCGGCAGCGTCGGCAGCAGCCTGCTCATGAGCATGCGCAGCGGCGCGAGCACCGCGAATGGCAAGGCCGCCTCGCTCTCGCTGGACGGCAGCCTCACTCCGTCGCCGTCTCCGCTCATCAAGCCGTTCTCGATGCTGCCGCCCACCGGCCCGGCCCTCGAGCTCACCCCGCCCTCGAGCACACAACCGCTGCCCCTCCAACGGAAAATCGTGCAGAACCGCACAACCCTCGATTGGACACCCCCCTCGCCAGGGCAGGACGTCAGCATGCACGGGCTCGCGGACCTCCCCGCCCGCGCGCTGTCTCCTTCCTTGCAGCCACCCCCGCACCGGCGGCGCGCATGGACCACGATCGTCTCCCCGCCGTCCCCGCCCGCCCCACACGCGCCAAGCAGCCACAGCGGCCCGCTGGTGTACACGCACGGCAACGCGAGCTTCGGCGTCGTGGGGCTCACGCCGGGCGAGCGCTCGCCGAGCCTCGAGCGCGGCACGCCCACGCAGAAGGCGCGCGCCTCGTCCGTGTCGTCCGTGTCGACGCTCGGCTCGGGGTCCGCGGACCGCGAGAACCACGGCGGGCTCGAGCGCGCGGGCTCGGCCGCGGGCTCGGGGCGGCGGCGGTGGTCGCGCCAGCTCATCATGCCGCACCGCCTGACGCCCCCGGCGGGCGCGCCGCCGCCCGTCCCGCACTCGTGGCAGAGCAACGGGTCCGCGTCGCCTCCGCTCTCGCTCCCGCTGTCGCACCGCCTGTCGCACCCGTACTCGGCGGAGCGCAGCGAGCGCGACCGCCCGCCGAGCCGCGCGTCCTCGCTCTCGCAGAAGACGCTGCCGAGCATCGTGTCGAGCCTGCAGATGGGCGGCTCGTCGGGCGGGAAGCGCGCGTCGGGCTCGTCGTCCGTGTACAGCGTCGCGACGAACAACTCGTCCCCGCCGCAGACCAACCCGCTCGCGCACACGCGCGCGATCAACAGCAACCGCCTCTCCGTGCCGCCGCCGCAGCGCCCCGCGCCCAGCGCGGCCCTCCCGCCGACGCCCTCCAGCATCGAGGCCCCGGCTCTCCCGCCGCAACCGGTGAGCGCCCCGCCGATGAAGACGAGCTTCCGCGACAGCCTCGCGCACCGCGCGTTCCGCCTGTCGCTCATCCCGCCGACGAGCCCGCCCGCGCAGGGCCTCCCGCCGCGTCCCGACGAGCCTGCCTTCCGCGGGCACGGGCACGCGCGCAGCGCGAGCATCGACGGCCGCGCGCGCGCGGCAGATTCCGCCACCGCGCTGCCCGACCCGCTCCCGCCGCCGACCGGCCCGCTACCCCCGCCGCCAGCGTCGCCCGTCGCCTCGTCGCCGCGCCTCGCGACGACGTTCAAGCAGCGCCTGCGCATCCTCAGCGCGCCGTCGCACGCGCCGTCGCCGCCGCCGCTGCTCGCGCCCGCGCTCTCCTCCGGCCTGCGCTCGCCCGTGCTCGACCTGCACATCTCGACCGCGACCGCGGCGCGCACGTACACGCCGCCGCCGCCCGGCACGCCGATCGCGGAGCGCATCACGCTCACGCCGAACGACCCGGACTCGTTCTTCCCGTCGATGAGCCCCACGACGCCGACGCTCGGCGCGCCGAGCCTGCCCATCCCCGTGCCCCCGCCGCGCAGCCCCTTCCGCCCGCTGCCCCAGCCGCAGGGCTCGCCGAACGGCGCGCCCGCGCCGACGCCGCTGTCGCCCCCGCCGCGCCGCGGCTCGCGCCAGATCGCGACGCCCGACCGCGAGGCGCCGCCCAGGCTGTCCGCGGAGGCCGACGTCGTGCTGCCGCCCCCGGAGGACGCGGCGTCCGATATCCTGGGCGAGTACGCGCGTGTGCCGGAAAAGCGTCCGTCGATGGAGGTCGACTTGGAGCGGAACGCATCTTTGCTTTCTTTGGATATTGGCAGCGACGCCCGGGTTCAAGTTTGATTCAGTTTTCCTTTTCGTCCGCCCTCCGCCTCCCCGCCCCCTAGACGCGACCCCCACCGCTTTCTTCTCGTCCACTTCGTTGATTTGTTCGTGTTACTTCGTCTATGCTCTCGTTTTTCTCGTCGCGCTAGTCTCTTGCTCGCTTTTGGTGTTCCCTCTCAATTATTCCGTACCCTCTTGCTTCTTGTCGTACTGTACATACGGGATCGCGGATCATGTGTAACCTTACGTCTCTGTCTTGCATATTACTCGTTAGATCTAGCTACTTTCCCAGTACTCATCTCTGGAGTCTCTCACTTGTCGGGTCGTCCGTGTACCGAACTATTCGCGGCGGCTCGGCTGGGGCGCGAGCCCTGCATATTGTACCATACATCTACTTCAATCATATCTTGCAGTGTCGAGTACATTGAGCTACATAAGGTCGTCCGCTTTAACGAGGCATGTGTCCTTCATCCGTGGCCCAGAGAAATCCTCAACGGAGTCGCAGTTGGAAAGCGCCATAAGTCGCCTCCCCCGCCGAAGATTCTGCCGCGCAATATGATCGCCTCCTACGAATCGACGATGATGCGCGTGTCTGGCCCCTGGTCCGCCTCCCACACCAACCTCCCCGCACCCGGGCAGCCCACTACCCGCAGCACACGCAGCGGCGCCCCCCTCTCGCGGCGCGCCGACACGAACGCACGCACATGCGTGCGCGTGCACCACCGTTCCTTCAGATTCACGCTGCACAGCGCGAGCGTGTCGAGGCGCGGCAGCGCCACGCGCGCGTGCGCGGCCCACCCGCGCGCGAGGTTGCCCGCGAGCGCCTCGCACACGCACACGCTGGGGTCCGTGCCGAGCAGGCGCAGCTGCGCGAGGTTGTCGCACTGCGCGAGAAACCGCGGCCAGACGTGGGGGCGAGTTTTCCCGTCGAGAGAGAGCGCGGTGACGAGGGAGAGCGCGGTGAGGTTGGCCCAGGGGAGCAGGGGGGCGACGACCGTCTCGAGGAGAAGGTGTTGCTCCCAACCTTCGCCTTCGAGCGCGAATTTTGTTGCGTATTCGTGCGTGGTCGTGAAGTCCGTAGAGAGCATGGGGATGGTGGGTGTGCCCTCTCCTATGAGCACTTCTGCTGAGTCGCCCATCATGATGAATTGCGCGGTCTGCGCGCGCGCGAACCGTTCAGAGGACGCTGGACAGCTGCATGCTTCGATGAAAGCGTTCTGCGTCCCGGTGCCAGTGGGGTCATCTTTCCACGGCGGTAAGACACAGCGGATGTCAATGCTTGCGCTGGGGGGAATGTCCATGCGCAAGAACATGCGAGTGCAAGCGACGACCGGGCCGTGAAGAGACAAAGACTCCAACTGGGGAAATGCGACCTGTTCGAGTGACGTCTCGGGGCAGTCGGGCAGACAGTGCGCGAGGTGGAGGGACTGCAGCGACGCCAACTGGTGCAGAACGTGGAAAATGTCGCCGAGCGACGATCTGATGCGCGTTCCCGGGACCAAGGCAATGGCCAAGTGACCCAGTCTTGGGGACAGAGGGAACGTGCGCCAGGGTGGTTCACTCCTTAGACCGGTTAAGACCAGGCGGCATAGGCAGGGATATGTCTCAGGCCAAAGGGTGATCGGCGGCTTGTAGACGCTCGGAAAATGGTAGGATTGCATTTGCGACATATCCACCAGAAGTGACTCCAGCGCCGGCGGGGGATTTGACAGGATTGCTGTAAGGGCTTTGTCTAGGCGGCATTCCAGATGGTCAAAATCACCGTCGCCGAGATCAAATATCCGTAGGACACGTATACACGAGGCGTGCTTCCGAATAAAAGCCATGCTGCTGTCGCTGAGAGTGGAGCGTCCACGTTTAGACCTTAGGGTGTCAAAGTGCCGCAGCTCGATGGTCGGAGGGTAGGGTTGTCCACGCAAGCGGGATTCTTCAGCCCATACGGGGCCTGCTTGGAGCACGATGTTTGCCCACAACTCCCGAAATCCCAGTGCCACCTCTCGCCATCGACGACAGACATGTGTGACCTTCGCCCATCCTAAGCTTGAATCCGGATCTAGACAGTGTATCCACGGTAGCCTGGCCACGGGCTGCAGAAAAGCGAATATGCGAGCGAGGATCTCCGGAGGTAGGCAGGCTGTGGCATCCGTCCGGGGTGGGGCCCCGGGCCGCACTTTGCGACCGTCGTTCAGGGAGAATTCGAGGTCAGAGTCCGAATCCGATACCTGCCAGAAAACGGAAGTATCGGGGTGTGTGGTGAGGCATGCAAATCGAGAGCCCAGTGGAAGAGGTGGGGTGTATCTAGGAGTAATGATGATTCGTTGGCCTTCATCTAGAAAATCTGAAGTAGCGACTCACTTCGGCGTGCGATTCGCCTCAGCCTGCCGCTGAGCCCGTTTCTCCTCGAGCTGGGCGAATTTTCTCAGTATCTCATCCCAAGAGAGAAGAAGTGTGCGGCATTTGCGGGGCATTGGTTGTTGATGATCCCTCTCGGGCTTGTTGCGAAGACGAGGAGCTCGAGGTCACCAGAACTGAAACTTTCACTGAAAGGAGTCAGGACGCCAGCATCACGTGCATGAGGGCTGGGGCGGCGGGCCCGGCGTGACTTCCAGCCACGCCGCACTGATGACGACGTCGACTTGTTCCTCCTACCGTCGAGGCAAGATGGCGGACGACGCCCCTCAACCCGGGCTCTCGTGTCGCACTCTGCGCTGGACGACCTCTCGCGCACGGGCGGCGCGAATAAGGGTGCGGATGTGCATCACGGACGGGAAGATGGACGGCCGGCGTGCTCGCGCGGCAGTGGAGGTGCGCGTACCAGTGCCCGAGGTCCAGTTGAGCGCGCGGCCGTATAGAAGGAGGCGGGCGTTCTGGAGGAGCGTGGGCGTGCTCGGATCGTGGGTGCGTGGAATCTGCCCACCGCCGTCCGGGCTGCTGATGGGATTTACTCTTTTATAGATGGACGCGAGCACGCAGCAAAGGTCAATGATATGGTATCGCAGTTCGAACATGTACCTGCTGTGCAATTAGCACCATCCGCTGCGCGCGCCAACGGCGCTCCTCCTTCCCCCGCTGCGGCCTACGCCATCGGTCCGCGGTCCGCTCGCGCTCTACAAGCCCTCAGGATCCGACCTCGACTGGCATCTTCCCGACGTCGACGCAACATCAACACGGCCAACGACACCCCTTCACCACGGAGCCCTCCATGCACATCCCGACAACACAACACCATCTTGGACTTCGCCATTGTCGTCTCGACGGCTTGAAAGCCGGGCTTGCCCCCCGCGCGGGGTGCTCGTGTCCCACGCCGCGCTGGACAATCTCTGCCAGCACATGATGCCGGTCCTGGTACGCAAGTCGCACTTCAGTCGACACTCTTCCCCCGCTGACTGCAGAAAAGGCAGAAGCGCTTGCTTGTGCACCTGTACTCGATGCCGGCGCTGCGCGGCGGTGCATGCGCTCGCCATTGTGAAGCACACCGGGTACGTCCCCACTTTCCCTTGCACGAATCAGCATGCGCTAACTCGGGCGCCCGGCTAACAGCGTGCGGATGAGCGGCAGACGGGAAGAAGGGATGCCCCGCGTCCTTGCACAGCAGGCAGACAGAGACGGCGGGCGCAGGTGCGCGTACCAAGCGCCCGAGGTGCAGCTGCCCGCGCGGCTATACGAGGGGGGCGCTTTGGGTGAGCTCGGAGTGCGGGTGTGAGTGGAACTCGCCTGCCGTCCTGGCTGAATTGTTAGCTGATGGTGCTAGTCTTTGATGACTGATGGGCGCGAGCTGCGATCTCGACAAGTTGTTATGCACCGAGCAAACTTGAGTTATGTGGTATGTCGCGCGGTGAATTTGCAGTGGCTGGAGAGACGTACGCAAACAGAAGCAAATGTACGCAAAGAGCATACACATATGTAGGGGCAGACTTTTGCGAAACTCCGTTGAACCACATTACCTATGTCTTTCATCCCAACTTCCAGCGCAGTCCAGTCTGCCACTCCTCTACCCTCGCTCACCGGCACCATCACCGCCCAAGCAGATGCCACAGCCTCCCAATGTCCCTGCGTCTGTTACGCCTGGGACTGGGACAAGATCTCCGAGTCAATCCTATCTGCTCTGTCGACCATCTTATGGGCCGTTTACTGGACCCTCCTCGGAATCTTCCTCTTTTGCGCAGGATTCACTCTCTGTATGTGGTTGGCCGAAGCAATCTATAATTGGCGGGAAGAGTGCAAAAAAGCCGCTGCCGCCGCCGGTGCCGGACCGCCCTCCGAGCCCACCTCATGGAGCCGGGTGAAGTCGTACTTCAAGAGCTCGACGGAGAGCAGCAGCAAACCCGGGAGGGTAGCATCTGTGGAGGAGGGCGGGCCCACCTCCTTATGGAGCCGGCTGAAGTCGTACTTCAAGAGCTCAACGGAGACCAGGAGCAACCCGGGGAGCATGGAGGAGAGCGAGCGCGTGTCCCTGTGGAACCATAGCGCAATCGAGCTCTCCGATGTCGAAGAAGGCGCGCGAAAGTCGGTATCGCACCGCACGATGCGGTGCTCGTGTCGCACGCGGCGCAGGACGCCATGGTTCAACGCATCCTCGTGGACGAGGGCGCGAGCAAAGTGGCGCAGTTAGTGCGCAAGCAGCGCATCCATGGCAGCTTCTCAGCTTTTGCCCCGGTGCGCCACGCCCGTGCTCACCGCCGCCGATACCGATATTGACTAACAAACGGGGGGCATAATGCAGTCTGCGTACGACCGCGTAGCCGTTCATGATACGATTCTTCTTGCCGTGCAGATGTAATGCGCCCGGCGCCCGGCGCGCACCGCGCACATCCTTCTAGAGTGCAGTGCGCCGCACGTCGCGGTCGCGCACAAGGGCACGACATATATGCTCAGCGGCACCAGAGTCCTCAACTTACTCATCGTGTCATACGCCGCAACGCCGAAAATGGAAGGCGCGTACTGTCTATCACCATAGTATGTGCTCATATGGCTGACTGTCGGACTAACAGAGCAAGTGCGGCTCAACGCCGCCATGTATTCTGGTGATATGTTGCCAGTGGCGCTACAGCAGGACATCGGCTACCTCGTCTTTCTCTCGGCCAAAGAAGGCCACAAGGACTTTGGCCTGTACGTCCCGCGCGCGGTCACAGTGTAAGCGCTGGCCGTCATGGAGCGCACTGGGTATGTTACACATCAGCTCAGCACGAACGCAGCCGCCCCCGCTGACATCCACACAGCGCGAAGGAAGTGCGATTCTGCATCACGGACGGGGAAACGTGGGTGCCCGGTGTGCTCGCGATGCAGGCGGACGGCCGGCGAAGGTGCGCGTACCAGGTGTGCGGCGTGGAGCTGGGCCCACGGCCGTATACGAATGAGAGGCTCTGCAAGGTCGCGGGCATGCTCTGCGCGTGGGTGCGTGGCGTCTGATTCGGTGGCCGAATTGTCGGCTGATATTCTTTGGTAGCTGGACGCAGGCGGTGATCTCGACAAATTGTGCGCTGAACATATCGAAAGCGCCTGAGCTGGCGCTGACCATTCGAATGGGTTGCACCCGGCGCAACTGGCGCGGGTTATTGTTGAGATCGGCTTTTGTGCTGTGAAGTCAGACTGCGGGAGGCAATGATTTTCGTATTGGCCAAATAACAATATTGTCATTTCTCCAGTTGGATACTACTTACACTCCCATTCGAGTACATCCCTATCGGCCTTTATTGGACGGGTCAAATCAATCCCAGTCATGCGCAAACTCAGGCATCTCCCTCGGCACTGGCTGCCACCCCTCCACGTCCTTCTTGCCGAAACTTCCGGGCGTGACGTTCAGCGTAAGGAGCGGACGCCCTGCCTCCTTGCGCCGCACCAACCAAGCTCGCAGCCCTTCGGCTTCGCTATACGCATGCTCCGCACGAAACTTGACCTTGCGGAGGACCAACTTTGTGAATCTCGTGGTGCGGCGAGTGGTTCCGGTCGCCACCTCTGCTGAATCAAAGTTCGCGATTGCCCAGCAGAATGTGAGGCCTGCACGCGAGTGCGCTGTCACCTCCTCCAGAGAGACAGCGCGTCGGAGGATGGTCGTCCAGACCATTGCTCCAGGATCGAGTGAGATGATGCTGAGGCGTCGCAGATTCGCGATGGGCAGAGTTTGGGAGAGGAAGCGGAGCAGGATGTGGGGTCTCTGGTCGATAATTGTGAATGTCAACTTGACGTCTGGCCCCTGGGTGTCGTCCGTCCGATACACGAGGAACTCAAGCTTGGGATGATTATAAGGGCCCATTGGAGTACGCAATGCGATCAAATGGAGTGCAGGATGAATATATGTTGTGAGAAGGGGGATGAGGGGCGCAAAAGCATTGAGCTGTGTGATATCGGTGTCCATCACTAAATTGAGATCGAGCTGCACGTCTGGGGGAAGGCGCAGTGCTGTGAGTAGGCTGGCTACGTCATATTCGGCGCCATGAATCGAGCAGTGTTTGAGCGTTTCCAAAACGACAGCATCGTGAGAGGATGCGGCGCCGCCAGGCGGCGACCGGGGAAGAGCGTAATGCAGGGTCAGGCTCTCGAGAAGAGGCATCCCAGCCAGGGCACCGAGGACCTCATCGACGGAGGGGCAGAACATTTCCGCCCCTTTACTCACGAGACACAATGTCAAAATATTGTGAAGAGCAGCGGCCGTCCACGCGAACCGGTGAGCAGGCCCATCGAGGTCCAGGTGACAAAGGCTCGGCGCGTTCAAGGTCTGCGGTAAATCATACCTCGCCGGAGTGTCACGCAGACGCAGGTACTCCAACCGAGGCATGGGTAGAGCAAAAGCTTTGATGATGTCTTCAAGATCCGGTTGGACTTGGGGCTTGATGTCGATGGAGCGCATGCGATGGGCGTGCTGTTGGATGAGGCCCACCGGCATCTGTGAAAGTGACTCAGACTGTAGAAAGTCGTCCACATAGAGGTCCTTCTGCCCGCTACGACGCAGCATCTCCTCCACCCACGCATCCCCCATCGCGAGCGATACATGGGTCCACAGATGCGTGCAGTCAATTGCGAGATTGCGCCAGCTTTGGCAGACATATGTGATGTTGATCCAACCGAGTGTGAGGCGGGAACTGTGCGGGTCCCTCCACGGTCTGTCTTCGAGGCACCAACCGAAAATTTGGATGAGGAGTTCGGGTGGGAAACGGTCGATGCCCGTGACGATGGTGGCATCCCACTGGTCATGCGCCTCGTTCTCCGGGACAGAACCCTCCAGACGTGGTATTGGAAGAGCTGCGCCACCAACCGCAGCTTCGTCGACAGCCTTCCTGAATGAGTGGATGGCAACAAGTCAATTGCAGTTCATATTTAGGCACATAATGCTCACCTTAAATCGTTCCCAAGAGCGTCCATTTTGGGGGAGAAGGGAAGTAGCTCAGGGCGGAGGACAGTCGGAGAAGAAGTCGACCTTCAATAAGATTGAGCACGTGTGGCGGCCACAGCGTCAGTCCACACGCATTGTGCGAGCACAATGGGCTGGGGATGCCATTGTCGTCACTCGCATGCACCGCACTGTGAGGTACGGACGACTAGCGGTGACACGGTGACTCTAAATCAATCATGGGCTTTCAAAACAAGGACACGAACCTTGCCATCAATTCCTCTCCCGCATCTTCTTAGACGTTCCAAACACTGCACCAGTATGATCGCCACGCACGAGCAAACTTGGTGATGTGTTTAGTGCGTGTCTATACGACCCGCATCCTCCGAGCGTGTCAGGCGATGAGTGTCGCACTCGAAGATATCATCAAAATCTGATCATATTGAGCAGGAGTAAGGACACGACCTACGCAATCATGCGTATTTTGGAAATGACGCAAATGTTTTGGCACAGAAGCAGGCAAAGCCTCGTCCGCCAGCAGTATCCCTTGCTCAGCCCGAGTCGTCTTCGCATAGGACCAGCCCAGGCACGGTGCGCAGCTTTTCCAACCGGGCGGGGTGTGCGATACAATCAAGCAACGTTAGATCTTCAAGTGGACAGTCCGCATCCACGCGCGCGCGCAGCCAGTCGTACAACACGTCCGAAAACACGTTCAGCTCCAGGCCACCCAACTCCAGGGATGCTAGTTTGGGTAGTAGCCACTCTTTGTCCTCGGCCACGACCTCGTCCTCGTCCTCACCCATGTCTTCGTCGTCATCCTTGTCTTCGTCGTCATCCTCGTCTTCGTCTTCGTCCTCACCCTCGTCTTCGTCCTCACCCTCGTCTTCGTCCTCACCCTCGTCTTCGTCGTCATCCTCGTCTTCGTCGTCATCCTCGCCTTCGGCCACGAGGTTTTTTGCATGGCTTCCGCTCTTCGGTCCAGAGGGCACCAGCCGGAGCTTACGCAAGAATGACGCTGCGGCATCTCCAGCGATGAGTAGATACGGCAGATCCGCAAGCGTGCCCACAATTTTCTCCCAAGTGGAAATCCGCCACTGCTCGACGTCAATGACCAGCAGCTGTAGCTCAGCGGATGCAAATGCGTCATAGCACATATGCGCTAGGGCAGCGGTCTCCGCCTGCGCCTCCTCGCCGTCCGCCCACTGGAATGTGATGCAGAAATCGCCCTCCTCCTCGGTTAGGCTGTCGCGCAGCAAGTACGGCGCATCCTCGATGCACTGGAACGCTTCGATGCGGAGGTCGCAAATTTCCATGTATTCCTCCACGATTGTTGAGAGGCGCAGCGCCTGTGGCGCGTGCCACTTTGGCTGTATCCACGATGCCACGCACGCGAAGGATGCGCGGATTTCGTGCTCGCTCAGGTAATGGATTTCCAGCGTCAGGCGCAGCTTGGCACAGATGGGGGCGTGCAGCGCATTTAGGAATGGCACCACAAATGTGATGGCACCTTCCACTGTCAATGACTTGAGTCGAGGCATGAGAACCGGCTGGTGGACGGTGATTTGGGAAGTCATGAAGAAAGGCAGCGCAGAAGTTAGGCGAAGCGACTCGAGCTGGCCCATTCGCTCGAGCGTCCTCAGGACGTCGTCGATGGAGCACCTCGCAAGAGCCCCCGGACCGGTGTCTGTGGAACAGGCCACATCCAAAGACACCAACTGCGCAAGTAATGAAGCGTTCCACGGAATGTCTGGGCAGATAGTGCTGATCTTGAGGGTCCGCAGAGCGGGCGCGCAAGTACCGAGGTAGTTGAGTGGCGCTGCAGTTTTGGCGTCAATGTCCATGTCCTCGATGCACAATGTCTCGAGAAGCGGCGCGGGGTAATCTTCTGACAGCAGGAGAAAGGAGGGATGGAATTGCAGAGGTCCGAGGGTGAGCTCGCGTGTGCGAGACATGTGCTTGGCAATCAGCTCATACTGGTTGAGTGAGACCTTCGAGTTCAAGTGCACATTGACGGAGGCTGCCTGAGAGCGCATATACATCTCCTCTGCCCAGCGGTCTCCTAGCGCGAACGTCACCGTTGTCCAGAGGCCGGCGATGCTCAACGCGATCTGGCGCCACCGCTGGCACACCTGTGTCGTGGCGATCCAGCCAATTTTCTTCTTCCAATGCCAAACTGCGTGTGTGTCCTCTGCGCAGATTGCGAATATGCGGGCGATGATCTCTGGGGGTAGGCGGTGGATGGGGATAAATTTGTTGCGGCGGCTGCGCAGTACATGGAGAGAACGCTGAATGGAGAGGTCCTCTGCATCCATTGCTGCGACGCTAAGGACCGACAAGTGTTCGTTGCTTGGAAACTCCGGGACGGCGATACGGGCGAGTCGAACGCGAATGACACCATCCCAGAAGGTGTCCGAGATGGCGGGATCTGGCCTACATGCAGTCTGCATCAGTTGCCCAGTTGCACATACACAAAGAAAGAGTCGCACCACGATCCCGGTTCAGCCTGCATCGGCGGTTTGAGCTCTGAAACGAAACTAAAACGGCCGTCGTCCGTCACACGTTGACGTGGCCTCTAGTACACCAAGGTAAGAAGACCAGCCTGAGACCCGACCATGAGATGCAAACATGCATACCTTATGTCGAGATGATCGTGACGGTGTAAAGCAGGGCTCGTAGTGACACTACACGACTGGGGTTCAAACGTTCAGAGTGTACGATGGGCGCGTGACTCCGGGAGAGGAGTCAGGACTCAGAGCGAGGTCACGCGGCCGTGACGTCGGGTCCAGCCGACTCGGTGGCATACTCCGAGACATACGCCGCTGTACTCCCCCTTGGCCCCGCCGCTGCCGTCGCGCAGAACTCAACCTTCGCCGCCGCAGAGAACGTCCAGCAAGCTGACCCCGCTGTCACCCACCACCGCAGCGATAGCCGTCGCCATCGTCCAACCGGAGATTCGACCCCTTGTAAGAAAGCGGACGGTCATCACGCCTCTCAAGGCCTCCCCACAAGAGTACTGAGGTGACGTGGCGACTGTCATCACGGTCATCTTGACAAACAACGCTACTACAACGCTACGGAAATAAAGCAATGAGTGCTGTCCTCGATACAACCGAGTTCCCGGCCGTTCACAGCGTGGGCCTCGACCTGCAAGCCACCGCTTTTGTAGAGACGCTTCCACACGGTTTATATGACAAAATTTTGTGGAAAATCAGGGACGACATCAAGGTGCAATTTACAGCCGACGTGTCCAAGAGTGAGCTATTTTTCGAAATGCATTGCGAAGCTATTGTCGAAAGAATCGGTATTGAATACAAGGAGCTGGTGCGTAGTATTCCATTATGCCCGGGGATATTGCTGAAACATCCTTTAGATACCCCGCCGCAAATTGTCGTCGATGTACTGTGACAAGGCGCCGGAGGGTATTGACAAGAAAAAACCAGTCGTTGCTGCCATACCAATTGCAATGCTCCCCGAGGTCGAACTCACTGACCGATTCACGTGGTCACAAAACGCAGCTGTTCTGGAGCTCACACGGTCTGATAAAGATAAAGTCCCAGAGCGTATCGAGGAAACGATCAAGCACAAAGCACGAGTGATCCTCGAGTCTCAGCTTGGTCGATCCTTTGTGCTCGCAGTGTCGATCACTCCCTTCTTCATCCAATATGATATTTTCGACCGCAACGGCCGCGTCCACTACAGATACGCCCACACAGTAGATCGCCTCCTTCGCCTCATCTTAACCCTCGTCTACGCGCCAGATCGGTACTTGGGTATCGACGAGACGGTCCAATGGTCACCAAAAGGCGACATCGAACAAGTCAAGTACCGGAGCGAGTGGTACAAATTCCGTTACACGCTCTACAAAGAGATTTTCCTTCACGGGCCGGCTTCCTGGGCATACGTCGTCGAGAAGGGTGGCAAGACCTACACACTCACAGACTCCTATCCCGACGAGAGTCGTACGTTCCTCAGCGGATCATTTCTTGCAGCAGCCAAGAAGGCCGGTGCTGCAGTGCCGGAGCTCATCGGCTCTCCGAGTCGGGAAGAGGGCGAGGAAGAGGACAGTTTTCAGGAAGAGGATGTGCTTCTGGACGGTTACCTGCCCGACACCGTGCTCGCGGCGAAGCGTCGCTCTACACCGGATCAGGAGTATGTTCAGAAGGTGACCGAAGATATTCAAGCCAGCAATCGAGCCCGCTTGCAGTCATTGAAGAACAAAAGGGCAGCGAAGAGGCACCGGACGTCCACACAGCGTGAGGACGAGGACGACGAGGAAGAGGACGACGAGGATGAGGATGAGGATGACGAGGACGACGAGGAAGACGAGCAGGAAGCGGAGGAAGAAGAGGAAGAGGAGGACGAGGACGAGGAGGACGGAGACGTCGAGGGCGTCTACCGGAGGCACTGCCGGCTCCTGACAAGCACGATCGTCCTCCCGATCGGTGACTTTACTAGCAAGGTCGAACTCTTAAATGCTTTCAAAGACATCATCAAGTGTAAGAACAAATCAGTTGCGTAGCCATATCTTTCACTGACTGACATCTCAGCGCATAAAATCCTGACCGAGAAGGCGCACATTCTTCATTGCAACATTACCCTCAATAACATCGGCTTTGAGACGTTTGTACCGGCTCTCGAGGGAGCTCTCCCGCCTCGCCCCTCTGTCAAGGTCAGCCGCGGGATGATCTCGAGTTTCGACCACGCTATCTATTCCAATGTCCCGGATAGGCAGAAGGCGAAGCTTCCCCGACCAGTGAGTTCTCTCATCGTGCTGCTTGACGACCTGCGTACAATGATATCGCCCAGACCAACTTGCTGTCGCTACCAATCGAGCTGGCCTTTTACCCCGATACGACCACTGAGACCTTCCGCCACGATCTCGAGAGATTTTTTTGGCACCTATCCTATTTCTGCTGCGTCTATCTGGCTCCGGGGAAGGCGTACGCGGGAGGTCCAGACGATCATAAATGGAATGAGCAGGTGTGCCCAATGTTGGTCACAGGGACCTGCTCATCCAACGGCGACCGCAAGGTTGCCATCGTCAGCAATTACGAGCGATTCCTCGTCTGCTTCACACCTTACTTTGACTTCATGAAGCCGAGCATGAGGAAACTGCACGGCTTCATGTGGGATGGCGTAGGGAAGGACGGGTATATCTCCTCCAGCAACATCACGCACGACCAATTCCTCCAGTGCATCGAAGAGGCGATAAATATCGCAATCACCATTCCAGAGGAAAAGCCCACTAATCCGGAGCCAAAACCCGTGGGCGTGAAACGGAAGAGACAGCCTCACGATCCGCGTCGCCGCTCCACCTCGCCCGCAGCCCTGTCCACTTCCCCGCCCAACTCGAACAGTGGCTCCGTCAACGGCGACGTGCCCGGTGGCGAGCCCCTCACCGTTGAGAAGGTCGAGAAGCTCACGCAGAAGACCGGCGGGATGGACAAGCCCAACAAGAAGGTCAAGGGCTATAAGAACATCCCCAGCCTCGACGCCATCACTGCCCACGGCCCTCGTCGCAGCACTTAGTCATCTACCGGAAGGCGCATATGATGACAAGAAGTCGTAAATTGAGCACGGGGCATTTTGTTATACGTTGCAAACAGCCCAATTTCCCTTCCGCTCCCCCGCTATATTGTCACGCAGTTGGTGAAGTTGTTTTGTGCGTACTATATGATCGTATTGAGCAGGAGTAAGGATACGATCTAAGCAATCATGCATACCTTGAGAATGCCGCAAGAAGCATAGAGACCACGCCCGGCAGAACCCCCTCCGCCAGTTCCCCTCGCTCAGTCCGAGTTATCTTCGTTTAGGACCAGCCCAGGCACTGCGCGCAACTCCTCCAACTGCGCCGGGTCTGAGATACAATGAAGCAATGTCAGATTTTTAAGTGGACAGTCCGCATCCACGCGCGCATGCAGCCAGTCGTACAACGTGTTCCCGAACATGTTCAACTCCAGGCCACCGAACGCCAGAGATAACAGACCAGGTAGTAGCCACTTCGGGTCCTCGGGATCTTGGCCACGGCTACCGCTCTTCCGTACATAAGCCTTCCACTGGAGGTTGCGCAGAAATGACCATGCAGTGTCCCCGGCAGTGAGCAGATACTTCAGGCCCGCAAGAGTGCCCGCAATCGCTACCCATTGATAAGTGCCCCACTGCACGACGTCGATGACCATCACCTGCAGCTGAGCTGATGCAAATGTGTCATAGCACATACGCGCCATGTCATCAGTCTCCATTGGTGCAGCGCCACCTTCGTCCCAGTAGAGTGTGATGGAGACATCGCCCTCCTCCTCGGTCGTCTCATCACGCAGCGCATACGGCGCGCTCTCGACGCACTGGAACGCTTCAATGCGCAAGTCCCATTGTTTCATGTCTTCGTGATGGAATGTTGAGAGGCGCAGCGCCTGTGTCGCGGACCAAGAGCCTCCCTGTATCGCCGCTGTTACACGCACGAAGAATGCGCGGATTTCGAGCTCGTCCAGGAAATCAATGTCCAGCGCGAGGTGAAGCTTGACACAGACGGGGGTGCGCAGCGCCTCGAGGAATGACGCTACAGATGCGATGGCACCACCCAATGTCAGATATTTGAGGCGAGGCATGACGACAGGTCGGTGGACGGTGATTCCGGATGGTATGAATACGGGTAGAGCAGAACTTCTCAGGTTGAGCGATTCCAGCTGGCTCATGCGCTCGAGGGTGGTGAGGACGTCGTTGATGGAGCAGGTTGTGACGAGTCCGCCGCACGACACTCTCAGAGACACCAACTGCGTGAGGAGCGCGGCATTCCACGGAATATCTGGGCAGATAGTGCTGATCTTGAGGGTCCGCAGGGCGGGTGCGCAATTACCGAGGTAGTTGAGTGGCGCGGCATCGTTGGGGTTTATGTCCATGTCCATGATGGACAGTGTCTCAAGGAGCGGAGCAGGGTGTTCTTCTGACAGCAGGAAAAAGGAAGGGTGGAATTGCAGGGGTCCAAGGATGAGCCGACGTGTGCGAGATATGTGCTTGGCAATCAGCTCATACTTGTTGAGTGATACCTTCGAAGCCAGGTCCACATTGACGGAGGCCGCCTGAGAGCGCGTGTACATCTCCTCTGCCCAGCGGTCTCCTAGCACGAACGTCACTGTTGTCCAGAGGCCGGTGGTGCTCAACGCGATCTGGCGCCACTGCTGGCACACCTGTGTCGCGGCTATCCAGCCAACTGTAGACGGCTGCTGATGACGCCAGAGTACGTGTGTGTGCTCTGCGCAAATTGCGAATATGTGGGCGACGATTTCCGGGGGTAGGCGGTGGATGGGAAGAACTATGTTGCGGCGATTTCGCAGTACAGGGAGAGAGCGCTGGATGGCGACGTCCTCTGCATCCATTGCTGCAACGCTGGAGACCGACGACTGTTGATCTGGCCTATATGCAGTTTGAATTAGTCGCCCAGTTGCCTAGTCTGAGAGTCTGAAAGGGTCGCACCATGATAACGGTTCAGGTTCAGCCTGCATCGGTGTTTTGAGCTTTAAGACGAAACTGAATCGACGGTCGTCAGTGACACGCCGTGATGTAGCTCCTATACCTATCTTATCCTTGACCATGAGATCGGACGCTCGTACCTTATTTCGAGTAGCGCAGGGCTCGTAAGGACACAGTCGACTGGGATTCAGAGTCACGGTGGAAAGAAACCAGCCTGAGCCTGATGCCACGGTAGTGTTGCGGGAAAAACCTCTGGCCAGTATCCCCCCGGTAAGGTACCGGTGGCGCTCCTAGCCGGGGAGGTATCAAACCGGTACCGTACCAGGGAAATAGTCACGTGATGTTTAGTTCCCACGCAGTAGCAGCTCGATTTTCGCGTACACACGAGGATTTGGAATGGTTTCAATGCATCAGATGAAGATTTAGCAGTGTATGTATCCATAGCCAAATTGCCAGAGCTTAGCCGTAGGTGCCCCGACCTGTACGAATTCGCTGCTGCCTGCTACACAAGTGTCATGATTTGTCAGCAGACGCGGCTTTTGCAAGGCTGCCGCAGCACTCGAGCGTACATTGTAACAACGCGTACAATACATACTGAAACCTCGGGAGGCTTATTGAAACAAGGCATCTGTGCTGAAATCATTGTCCTCTTCATCAGAATCTGGTATGCTCTCGTCCCTAGCCTGACCTGCACTGACTCCGACAGCAGGGTTCCGACGTGCAGGAAGCTGAGCTTCCTCCGCGAGGACATCAGATAAAATTGCAGACCTCAGGTTGATGTGAGGCATCTTGATGAAAGCATTGGCAGGTTCGTACGGTTCTGCCAGGTCTTCACCTTGAACGTCATTGTCGTCTTCTTCGTCCGACATCGGTGCGGGTGCGTTTTCTGAAGAGGGGAATACCTTCTTTTCGATGTTGTAGAACTTGACCGAAGGGAATTGATTAGTGTGCGCGCACACCTGCTCGAATGGTTGGAACACTGTGTACTTCAATAAAGAACGGAGGTTGCTTACCTTGCTCTTAGACATGTGGTACTGTCGGACTTGAGTCATTGCAGACATGTTATGCACGGATAGCCGATTCCTATGCTTTGGAGTAAGCCATGTGAATGTAGAGCCAGTCCGTTCATCGGGCATGGAGTTGACTCGGACGGAATACAGTTTGATAGCGAGATGCTATTCATGACAGCATCAGTCGGCAGCGCTCGGTGAATCATACGGACACGAACACGTACCGGAAGGATGTGCACATTATCAGAGCCAACACGGCCCTTCCACCACTTAAGGACCGCCTGCGGAACCGTATCGTCGAGCGGATGATCGAATGGGAACTGGTGTCGAGCATAGGCTAGAGTTTCCCTGTGAAGTTGGGCTGTAAATGATTTCCCTTTTTTTGCCCACTTCAAGAATGCCTTCTTATGGCCATGAACGATCTCTTTCTCTCCGATGTTGGCTAAGAAGCGGACAACGGACTCGAAAATTGATGGATGCCGAACACCAATGAGTGTCACCTTCTCGCCTTCCGGTAGCCACAGGTCCGACGTGATAAGATCTGATTGATGCACACATAAGACAGCGACGAGATGCAAGCAAAAGAATGGCTCTAACCAGGGTTCAGATATGCTGCAGCAAGGTATGCATTATTAGCTATGTTGCCATCCAGAAAGAGTTGGCGATGTCGCGCATTGAGGATGCCGCGGATGGCGTTCGCGACCTCAGCGTCAAAATACAGCCTAGGATTTTGAAAGGCGTCCTCTGTTGCACGAATAACAGCATGCCAGAATATATAGACGTCGGCAGCAGTTGCCTCCAGAGCCTCCAGGCAGGCTAATGCCTTTGTTGCAGGCAAAGTGGCCGCGATGAACTGGGAGAGACCAGACTCGAACTTGAATGTCTGGTGATCATCCGGTGCAGGCTGAAAATACTCAGCAATTTCCTGCGAATGTTGTCAGCAAGTCATTTCGTCTAGTCGATCCATCAATTGTACCTCATAAAGTCCGTTAGGCGATTCACGGATGACTTTCTTGATCGCAGCTGAGGACCGATGGACAGAGCGAGCAGAGAGCGGGATTGTTGCGAATCTCGTCTTTCCGATAGCCTCCAGGCCGCGTCCTGTCTTTAGTTTTTCACGAGCTTTCTTGAGGGCTGCATGTCCAGCGTGCGAGGTATGAAATAATGTTATTGTCTGCCGCACCACACGGATGATCTGGTTGCGGATTAGATCTGATTAATGCTGGTAGTGTGGACGTTTGCGCACCGGTTTGAAAACATCAATGAGATTAATCTCAAGGATTGTGCGATTCAAGTGATGGCAAACATCCGCAAGATTGAGCGCAGTGGGCATGAGGGCCAGAATTGCAATGGAACGCGAGGCTCGCGTGTTACCCGTGCTATCACATGTCAGGCCGGAAAACCTGGACGGACCGATGGCATTGACAATCTGCGCGAAGTTGTTAGAAATCGCTGAAGTAGTTAAGTTCCAATGCCCACGTACCGGACTTGCGACATTCTCAACGATCCAAGGTGCAGTGTGCGACTCGGAAGTTGCCTCCCGTGTGTCCATCAAGTATACTTCACGGTCTGAGGTCGAGACGTGTACAGTCCAGTAGGACTCACGACCTGTCGAAGTTCCGCCGTCATAGGAGAGAGTGAGGTCTTCCTGACCTTGCAGATACTTGAGTTGCTCCCGGCGGACCCACGATGCTTCGTTTACGATGCCTTCATATTCGAGCTTGTCTCTGGTTGAAGGTGCATATGATGGTAAGGCAATCTCAAGCATCTCCTTCCACTCCGGGCGCGAGACGATATATGTTGGCAAACCCGCGACGCATATGAGTTTAAGAATGGCAAGGTCGAGCTTTCTGTGACGCTCGAGCTTCCCAAGCGCCTTTGCTTGCCGAAAGAACGCATGTGTCGCGGCGCCTGCATCTTGCTTCTCCCCATCTTGTCCAATTCCATCTTGAGCTCCTAGTTCCTTCGCAACCATCATGGATCCTTTCGAATTGGTGAGCTCCTGGACCTGCGCAGACAGTGCCTTTCCAGCTGAATGTATGTGCACTTTCTCCCGCAGCTCTGAGGACAGCTTGGGGCAGTCCTTTGCATGACGAACGACTCGGATCAACGCTCGATGTCGGAAAGTATGATGGCAAGGGTTATCAGGACCTCCGACACAGCGCCAGAGCAGCGTAGTTGGATTGTCGCGGCGATAGCAAGCCTCGGTGAGAGCGTCCATCAGAGGATCCGGCGGCCGTCCTCCCCGGCGCGCATCCTTCTTCGGCTGCACCCATTTGACAAGGTCACCAGGGTTAAGCTCAATCTCCATGTCGCTCCCATCTTCTTCCCCCATCTCGTTCACATACGGAGCTGCGCCGTCCGCAACTCCTTCGGCATCTGATTTCTGTTCATCGAGCTGCTGGTCTTGCAGTACCGGTGAACTACTAGGCTGCTTGTGCGTAGCGACTGTGTTTCCGCCCGAACGCTTTGCAACCTGTAAGCAAAGCTTCTGTTACTTACTGCTGTCGCGCGCTGACAACCTCTTTGGGCACTTACAGTTGACGTTCCAGCAATATGCAGATTCAACGACGCCGGTTTGAAGACCTCGTCCCACTGCTGCTTGCTCCCCGCATTGCCGGAACTCTCCGCCGGTTCCTTTCCTTTCGAAGCGGCATTTTTCTTCGTGCGTTTGGCTGGCACGGTGAGTGGCGTGACATTGGTGGCTACACTCAGTCGCCTCTTAACGACGCCTTCTAGACTCAATAACTGCGGCTTCGTGAACGCCGATGTGTGCGCACTTGCCCGTATAAGCATGCCAGGCGCTAGCATATTGGACTTGTATTTGAGACTGTCCTGCACTGTCGGTGAGTCGAGTCCGCAAGTAAGTGAAGCTGAGCGCGCACTGACCATGTCACGTAGGTAACACATTATGTCAGCAAGGTGTCGAATGCGTTGCACGACACAGTCTGTATCCGAGAGGAGATGGATGTCGTCGGGGATGAGATGGTGAGCAAGAGAATTGTGGCTGAGGACAGAGCAGGAGAAGCTGTCGAGCTGTGGGGTGCATGGTAACACGTTGAGTGAAAGCGGCCCAGTCGCTCCGTGTTGTCCTAACCACCATTCTATCATCTCCAACAGCTCGCGGGGCGGCTTCCGTCCAAGAGAATCAGCATAGAAAGCCGTGTGTGGCTCTACGCTGACCGCAATGGACACCCAGTGATTTGTCTCGTGTACGGCTGCTGGCAAGAGCACATCCGCGCCATCGATCCGCACCCCGATCGTCATTCCAACCTCCTTGAGTGATCCATCTTGCAGCTGCGAGCCAGCCAATCGTAGGGGAGTGATGCCGCGCATTGATTGGTAAGATGTTCCGCTAGCATTGAGTCGTGCGCGGTTGCGGTACGTGTCAATGAGCTTGACTGATGCCGCACTCGGCAGTATACATGCCGGCTTGCCTTGTCTTTGCAGACGATGACCTAGCAGCATCCCCAGCTGATCCATATGCTCCGCCGCCAGCCAACGCCGACCACAGTACGATGTAAGCGTCTTTGGATCGACGCCCATCGTCGTTGGGAGGGGTACGTCCCATGGCCAGTCGTCGAGGAGTGCTGACGTGTCTGCAGCAAGGGACTTCACCTCGTCGTTGAGCAAGCCCTCGGTCCAAGTCTTCAACCACGCAGTGGCCAGAGAAAGGCGCGCCTTGGCAGCGAGTATGCGCCGGACCTCGTACCAGTAGGTGAGAACCCACATCGGGGTTTTGAGTGTTTGTTGAGTGACCGACTCTTGAACAGGATAGCCCAGGCAAGCATAGCCTGTCTCTAGGGCGGGGTTGACGCGGTTTTGCAGGATTTCCAACACCTCGGTGTGCGGCGGCATCGGCCTAGAGAGCAGGACCATTGCATTTGCGGCCGTTATGAAGCTTTGGCCCTTCGAGAAGAGTGTGCTCTGCTGGAGCAGAGACGGCGCGTTCGCCTCCGGTGGGACAGGGAAATCTTGGATATCGGCATTGCGCAGGGCTGGTGTGGGTAGTAGGACATGTTTAATGTCGTCGGGAATGGGTATTCTTTTGAGGATATCACCCAGAGTTTGAAATGAGTCGATGTCGTGGATGACCTCGTCGTCCGCCATTTGACAGTTTTGAGGGTTGGCAAAATGTGCTAGGCCAGTGTCGAAGGTGAAGATTGCGCCCTCATTTAGTCACTCACTACGGAGTGTAAATGTCGATCACAGCAACGGGTCGATCATACACACGTTGCTGCATACAACACTCTTGCAACTATCCCATGCCGAGGCGGGATGTGTCTAATACCTCCTTAAACATCCGCGTAGCATTGCACAACCACCTTACGACTGCCGGCCATGTCTGCGTGCGAGGCTGCGAGCCTCATGGCTCATGGGCCGGCGCCGGGCGCCGGAGGGGCCGACACACATCACGTGCTGGAGGTATTGTACCGGGTATATTGGGGCCCAGGGCAGGGCAGGTATGGTACCGGTACTATACAGGTACATTACCGGGGAAAAACTTTTTCGGGGAAAAACTCAGGTTTTTCCCGCAACGCTATGCCACGGCCGCGCGTCCAACCTCCGAGGTCACGCGGTCACGCCGCGGCCGCGAATGTAGGCTCGACTAGTACTTGTCTTCACCGCTCGGGTTAAAAGAAATATCTTAGCACATATAACTACACTAAGCATCTGCTCGATAACGGCGCCTGCAAGCGCATCCCCCGTGTCACGCTAACCTGGCACTATCGTTACCAAGCCTGGTTCTGCCGATCTCCATCTCTGCAACATATCCGGCCATCCTGCATTCTTCGCGCATCGGTCCTCTTTGCGCTGTATCACAGTCACTGTCCTCAATCCGCGCCCGCGCGCAGCTCTCGCGGAGAACATCGCAGTCGGCACCGCCTCCGGTGCCAACGCAACCTTGTCCTCTGGGAGGACGAGCGGCTTCTCCAGCACCAGCGTCGTCAGCGCCGGGAACATCAGTGCGCCAGTATCGCGCACCCACGGCTCCGCGGATGGTAGCGGCTCGTGCAGCGCGGCACACGCCCCGACGACGGCGCGGCCCGAGACCGTCAGCGTGCGCAGCGCGGGCGCCGGTACGCTGCTGAACGCGCGCCATGTTGCGGCGGTCCACATCCCCTGGCTGTCGTCCAGGCGCAGCTCCTCAAGGGCTGGCGACGCTAGCGCTTGCCATGCGCCTGAAATCAACGCGTCGATGCGCATCGCTTCCGTCGCTTTCCCGCTGGACCAATTGAGGGAAAGGGTCGCGCTCGATGTGCACACCGCGATCGCATTCCTGGCCTGTACGGGCGCAATTGTGAGCTCTTTAGGCCGTGGCGCGGATTTAGGGATGCTGAGAACGAGTCTGGCAAGGTGCGCGGTGGCGCTGACGATATCGGGGGGGATCTGGCTTGGACTGGGTCGCACATCTAGGATGATCTTGACGTCTGCTGGGAGGACGAGGGGCGCGAGGAAGAGGGAAAGCGGCGTGAGGTAGGCAAAGCTGACAGACAACCGAGCGAGACGCGGGAGCGCGATCGCTGGAGGCGGGACTGCGGTATGTACATCCACTGTTGGGGGCCATGTGAAGGGGAGGACGCCGGAGAGGGATATGTCCTCTAGCACCGGCATCTGCCGCAACGCGCCGTGCAGTTCCTGCAAGTGCTTCATCGTGGCCTGTGTGCCGTCGTTTGGTATATGTCCTGGCCATTGGGACCAGAGCCCTAAGTCGAGGCTCTGCAAGTTGGCGAGCGGGAGCCCGGTCCAGGTCGCGATGTCCATGAACCCGCTGCGCAGCGTGAAGCGGCGCAGCCGTGGCGCGAAGCCGCCGAGTGTGATAGGACGCATTTTCTGGGTGGGGGAACGCGCATCGCCGTTGTGGAGCTCCAATTCCTCCAGATACGGCGCGGCCGTCCCGAGCGGGTTGGTCGAGAGGAATGCACGGTACGCCACTGGCGTCATGTGCAAGCACAGTGCGCGCGTGCGGCTCAAAGTTTGAGCAACGAATTTCACTAACCACGCCGCGTTCTTGGCAGTAGGAATTTCTTCATAGTGGAGGACCAGGGGAACAGAGCCCGCGCGAGAGAAAGCCTCGTCGATCCATTCCTGGCCGAGAGAGAACGGTATATATGCCCAGACAGATGCGTACGCGAGGGCGGCGTGGCGCCAACTGCGGCAGACGTGTGAGGGCGCAATCCATCTCAACCCATTTCTCCGACGCCCGTCAGGAGCCTGCAGTTGGGATCGTTCGGAGTCGGCTTGGAAGATGAAAATGCTTGCGAGGACTTCTGGTGGCAGGCGCGAGATGGTGAGTTGAGAGTTGTGCAGGAAGGGGGGTGTGAGGGATAGTGGGCAGAGTGGTTCTTGTACGGGACCGTCGATTTCCGCGGCGGCTTGGGAGGTGGCCATGGCTACGGCGCGTTCGAGCTTGAAGGGTACGCTGTGGACAGTGGGCCTGAGATGTGGGTCCCTAGGAGATAGATCTGCAGGAAATGCGAGCCTCAGTAATGCCCGGGACAGTGTGTATATATGCAACGCACCAGCTTGCACCAGCCACAATATCTATCCTTGATGAAATTGGAGGACGATGTCTACTTCGACTCAGTTCGACTGGCCCGAACCCAGTGTGGCGAGCAAGTGGGATATGCCCTCAAGCTCCAAATTGGGTCTGAAAGTGAGCAAGTAATCAGCAGCAGAAGCAAAGTATGGATTACGATCAGCTACCTGCGACTTGTGAGAAGTCTGTTAAAGCGTTGAGTAGAGTCCCACTTGAAGTGAAGCGGCCGCGCCGCCGAAAGTTGACGACGTCACGGTCGCGGTCACGCGGTCACGGTCACACTGTGTTTCAATTGCGCGTCCTCCGAGTCGCGCCCAGGTTCTTCTCACCCAAACCGTTACCTTCCCGAGCTCATCTACCGTCGTCGCCACGATGGATTTCTCGAAGCTTACAGTTCCTCAGCTCAAGGCTCTGTGCAAGGAACGCGGTGTCAGTGGCTATTCGAAACTCGGAAAAGCTGCTTTACTCTCTAAGCTCCAGCCGTCCTCCGATTCTGCTGGTACTACTCAAAAGGCATCACTATGCGCTGGCACCCTGATCACTCCTGTATCCCCGCTCCACACTTCGGAATTCGCCACGACTGGAGATTGTCCGGCTGAGACGCCATTCACTCCACTCGCTCAACAACGGGATGCCTTGGGTGTAGCGGTGGCCTCTCGTCAAGACTCCGAAACACCCGGACTAGATACCCATGGGCCAATCCCCATAGCTGCACCGACAATGATTGTACCAGCCCGTGGAGGTCAACCGCAAGCACTGTCACTGTCTGGCCAGGTCGACTCCGACGTCGGTTCCGGTGTTTCTACAAAGAGAGCTCTGCAAGTCTCGAACCAAAACCTGCCTCCTACAAAGAAGACGAAGCTTGGTGCTCCGGTCGTGTCTATCTCATCGGTAGCTTCCGCTCTTTCTGCCTCCACGGCCTTGAAGACCGCCATCCTTCCCTCTGCTTCAGTTCCTGCAAACAACTCGAACACTGTCTCCACAAATCCGGCACAGAACCGCATCAGAGTCGATCTACCGTCGTCTGTAGCCGCATATACCCAACCTCGACCGCCGTCTGGCTCTGCGAAGCGCTTCAAACCTCTGAAGGTCACAAAACCCATCAGCTCTACCGTCCTTCCACTTCCCACTTTGCCGACTAAGAAGTCTCTTACGGCTGCGACTGTGTCATGGTGCTTGGACTTCCCAGAACAGCCTGCGTCTTTGCCTCTGGCACCGATCGCATACCCGCCTCCTCTTAGCCAACGTAGGCTTGTTCCTCGCTGGGCGATCATTCTCAGCGGTCTTTCCGAAGTCGATCGTCGCCAATGCATCCTTGTATCCAAGATGTTCCGCTATGCTGGTACGGTTAAGGCGTTTTCCCTCTCCGGCAGCCCAAACTTATGATGACTGTCGACCACAGTGTACGCTTCCGCCTACGAGATCCTTTCCCGTCAATACGCGGGGCGACGCTTCAACACAATGCAACAGCAAAATGCTGGGCGCATGCAAATGCTGAACTTATGGCCGCTACTCCGGCAGTGGGAAGATGAGGTCTGTGCCCGGCGCGCAGCCATCGACGCCACGTTTCTAGGAACCGTGTACCGTGGTGACTACCCGGTCTCCAAGCGGCTGTGGGCGAGCCCCGACCACGATCGACAACTCACGATAGCAATGCGGTTCGTGCTGCCCTTGATGTGTATATATGCGTGCGGTCGACTGACGTTTGGAATGGTAGATTCCTGGCGACGCGAGTGTGGTTCGCGCTGTCGATCGGGGGAACGGGCAAGGACAAGTTCGCGTACCTGCGAGATGTGGTCATTGACGTTCAAGAAGTCGTGAAGGAGGAGATATGGGCAATCACGACGCTTCCCGGATCTTCGTCCTCCAACTTGCCGCTGCCAGGGTCGCACACGGTCTATGTCCTGGAAGTGACCTGCGAGCCCATCGGTTATTCCCTTCCAGACTGCACCGTTGATCAAGCATCGACCCCAGCGTCCAACATCCCACTGCGTGCGGACTGGGCCAACTACGTATCCCCCCAGGTCGATTCCTCAAGTAAGCAGAGGGCCATGCTCGAGCGCATGAAGTGGGCCGATCATGCGGAGTATATGCATGGCGTGAGCCGTCACTGGCTTACCCGCATGTCGAAAAAGGGCGAAGCGGGGGCGGTCCTGGTGGGCATCGCCAAGCGCTACGTGATGGCGAGCGTTGTCGGGAACAGGTGCGCATTCCACGTTCTCTCAAGGATATAACCGTGTGATTCGTATGAATAGTTTGAGTGGTCGCTGGATGTCCACGACAGAGATGGCACAAGACTTCGCGGGCTTGGCGCAACATACTCCGCGCGGTGGGAAGGATCCGGAGCCGCAAATGGGGATGTATCTTCCCGCGTACGTTCTCTTGGCTACAATGTGTGGCGTTAGTCTTATTATTTCGCTTCTAGTCACCACCATGTCGAGAGTGCCCATTTGACAGCGTCGGGAGGGCAACCGCTGCACCCTTCACTCGCGGTGATACAGACACAGACACGGGAATATTTCATCCTGCGCGACAACGGCATGCAGGTAGGATGTGAAGAGGAGGGAGTGGGTGAGGTATGGCAGAGATTCCTGGGGTGTAATGGACGGGGCGTAGCGGTGGAGGAAGGAAGGTGGATGGCGTGGTAAATTTTCTATGATAACCCAAGTCGCCGGAGGCTTTGTTGACGCTTATGAATTTTCCTGGGATAGGATTGCCTTACCTGCCGTTTGTGTTTCCAGCCGCAATTGAGCGAGAGTGAGATCTGGCTTGAACGAAATTATCGACTTCCAGCGTCAAACGTCGGCGCGCGTTCGGAGCCTCGGCAACGTTGGTGCCAAGCCGTGTCGGCCTGGACCTTCGGCTGTCATCGGCATGGTGATCTCTTCGTCCGCCCTGCGCAAATGTGCTGTTTGCTGATCGTGCCTTTCCAGTGAAGTATAACCGTCTTCTACAGATGCACCCATATCTCAACTTGTTGGTATGTCGCTCTGTTTGTCCAGTTTTATTTGCTCATGTAGCTTCCAGTTGGCTCCCAGTATCTTCCCTGAAGGGCGCTCTCATCTAAATCGGTTGTGTTGCGACTCGATCTCAGCCCTGATCGACTTGACACGCGACGGGCGCCCTCGGGCGCCTACGCGTGCGCGTCGCGTGTCTCCGAGGACCGAGTCAGCGTTCTCCCAGACCTCTTCTCGCTGTTCTTCGTCCTCATAGCAAGCTCCATTGACAAGTCCGTGGTCGCCCGCAGGCGCCCTGGTGAAGAGTACTCGTCACAAGTTCTCATGTTTCCGCTGCCTTGCGCGCTGCATCATCGGTCTCTTGGCTTGTTGCTTTGACGCCAAGACAAGCCAAGTCCATGCGAATCGCAATAGCTTCACAGCCCTATATGAAGGTCGCGCGAAACCATGTTCTCTCCCTCTTTCCGTCACTCGCGTCGACTCTTCAGGAGATTCATCCTGGGCAACACGCGCCCTGCACGCTAGAATGCGTGTACAACTTACCCTCCTGTCTTTGCTCGCTGGCCTTCCGGCCGTCCTGTCTTTTTACATCAACACCAAGTACACAGCATATGCCAACGATTTCGTCGATCCGAACTATGCGTTGTCAAAATCATTCAACGAGACGACAGCTGTGGCGCAACAGACCATCGTGCAGTGGGCCACGCTGCTGAACACCCAGGGGCCTTGGGGTGCGTCTTCCGGGTCGACCTCTGTATTGTATCTGACATCCCGAAATTTTGGGCCTGCGCGGCTGCAGCGGTGACTACGTCCAAGAACTCGATCTCTGCTCCTTCTGGAGATCCACATGACTACTTGAGCTGGGCTCCTTAGTACGTCGCTTCGTGCGCGCTGTTTTCCTCCCTGATAGCTGAACCTTGTCTCAAGCTGGTGGCCTAATTGTGACGGCGCAGGAAATACGACTGCGCTCAGCGAAGAGCAAAGTGCGTAGCCTACCCTGTCCTTCGCCCAGTTTGACTTGGCTTATTTGTTGCCGTCAGTCTGGACGACGTGCTCGTACGAGCAGCGCGATGGCTTGTTCAACCCCGACGTGAGGGATGTCAACAACGTCGGAGCTTTCGACGACCTATCGAATGCCGTCCTGTACAACTCCCTTGCCTGGGCTATCAACGGCTCGTCGGTCTACTCATCCCACGTCGTAACGTACATCAAGACGTGGTTCCTTGACCCCGCGACCAAAATGAACCCCAATCTCAATTTCGGCCAAGTCCAGCGCGGGCCGGGCGATCAGGTCGGCTCGCACACGGGAGTTCTGTACGCGCTTAACCGCGTGAAATGAATTGTGAAAATTGACTTGTTATGTGTGTTTCTTAGGGATTTGAAGGGCATGTCGATGATCGTCAGCGGTGTCCTGATTCTCCGCATCGGTAAGGCGCCGGAATGGACGGCGGACATCGATAACCAGCTGAACGCTTGGGCTTGGGATTACATGTCCTGGCTCGAGAACAATCCGATCGCGCTGAAGGAACGCGCTGCTACGAAGTTCGTAGACTATACCTGATTCGAGACGACGATGCTGATTTATACGTAGCAATCACGGCTCGTTCTACTACACACAGCTGGCGGCTCTCAAGATCCTCGTTGGCGACACCGCAGGCGCGCAGGGCGCGCTGCGGGAGTACTTCTCCACGTTGTACCTTGATCAGGTCGCCGCCGACGGCGAGCAGGTGCGCCCTTTGCCGTGATTCGCCGTCGAAACAATCTGACCATGTCTGCACCAGCCGTTAGAAGCCTCACGTACGCGCCCTTACCACTACCGCGCCTACAACCTGGCCGCGATGATCGTAAGCCCACCATACTCTTGATCCCCTTCCCGCACTCAATGTACACCACCGGCGCAGACCAACGCGCGCCTCGCTTCCTATGTGGGATTCCAGGCCTGGAACACGACGACCAACGCCGGCGGAACGATCCACGCCGCGCTCGACTTCGCGCTGACCGTGAGCCCGGACAACGAGGCCGCGCAGGAGCTGTACCCGAGCATCGCCGCGGTCGCGTCGACGTACGGCGACCCGCAGGGCAAGTATGCCGCGTTCCTGGCGCACGCGCAGCCCGCGTACCCCGCGCAGGCGCACTTCCTCTGGAACCAGCCGATGACCGACGGCGGGTGGGTGCGCGCGAACGTCCCCGCGGAGACGCCCGCGGGGAGCAGCTCGAGCACGGCGGCCAAGGCGACGAAGGCGCCGACGTCGCAGACGGGCTCCGGGGGCAGCAATGGTGCGGTGAGCGCCGCGGTGGGCAGGGGCGTGCTGGTGCTGTGTGGTGCGGTGGCTGTGGCCATGCTAGTCCATGTGTGAACCACGTATGTGTTTTCTTTCGGGTCCAATGGGAAATTATGCTGGTTACAAGCAGACGGATGACAGCTTGTCACAGTGGAGACGTTTGCGGTGACATCCATAGGTGATGAGGCTGACCGGGTTCAATCAGTGCGGTGCATGGGCGGCCGAACTTGGTCTCAACGCGAACGTCGGAAAGACTCAGCAGCTTAGTTGATGTTTCCGACGTCCAAGTTGTCCGGACATAGATGTTCTGGACCTCTCGCGTTGATGTGCAGATAGAAAGTCTAGATGTGAGCTGTGCTCGCCCGAGAGTCCGGGCGGTGGGATATGCGGTGAACCCGGAGATATGCAAACAACCGTATTCGCTACCTGAAGAGAAACATGTATAGACGAGCATTTGTGGATGACGAGAAGGATGCTGGAATGCCGGCGATGTCGATGAACTCGGATATCGCGCGGATGCGGTGGTCGGATGAGCGTGGGAAAAGCCAGCACGCTGTTGCGCGGCGCGTCGAACTTGGCGTCGACGGCCACTTTGACATGTCCACGATGTTCTCCGCGTCGAAAGCTCGAATACCGCTGCAGCTGGGTCTGCGTCGCACCTATGCCACTCGCCTCCCCGAGAAGCCACCCATGCGCCATCCCGATCCCCTCATCAACAACCCCGCTGCAGTCGTCACGCCGTTGTCGGAGGACCTCACATTCATTCATCGTCCACCACCGTCTGCGCCCACCCCCTTCTCATACACGACGAACCCATCATCACCGCTCTTACGCCCTGCATCACCTGCGGATGCACCGCTGCCGCCAACGCTGAAGGACACGTCCGCAGCGCCGAAGCCGCCACGAATGTCGGACGCGAAAATTGCGGAGATGCGGGCGCTGCGCGCGTCGAATCCAAAACTGTCGCGTACATTTTTGGCGCAGAAGTTTGAGTGCACACCAGCGTTCGTTTCCCTGATGGCGCCTCTTTCGCATCCGGCGCAGCGGGACAACCTGGAACTCCGCGATCGGGCGCATGCGGAAGTGCGCGCACAGTGGGGGGAGAAGAAGCTCATCGTGCGTGAGATTCGCAATAAAAGGAAGGAGTTCTGGTAGGTCGTGCGTGGGATGTGCGGGGCATCGGCGTGGAGGAGTCAGAGGACATGAGCGGTTTCGGAGATGGGGACTACAGGTGCGGAGTACCTCCTCTAGCCAGCTTGACGTGCTTCTCATCGTGCCTTCTGTCATTAGGATTTTGGATTGGATAATCCGTGTCGATCTTCACTACTTTGTCGTAGATGAATGAACCAGAGTCGTACCAGTCCGACCGCTTGCGTAAGGATATCCCATTGGTCCCCCGACCTTCTATTACCAGCACGCGATCGCATTTTGCATCCGCTGTTTGCGGCGTTTTGAATGTCGTGCCCAGCCCGCTCGGCTGACCGCTACAATTACCGCTCTTCTGGTCCCTCTGCGCGACGCGGGCGTCCGTGGTATCCTTTCCCGCTACTTCACCGCCGGGTTCGGACGGGTACGGAAACTAACGTCTGCGTGACATCCTGGGACGACTGATTCTGGACAGGTGAACAACACTGCAACTGCTCTTGCGGACTTTTAGGTCAGATGCCGTGGGCGCAATACATCGGAATCGTACGAGGGACCTGCGCAGTGTGAATATACACACCGCTGGGGCGAAAAAGGAATTGGCGCCATTAAGCCGAACATACAGGAGTCCGCTCGATTACCCCACGCTGAATATCCCCAGAGCCCCTGCATTCCCCAATCCGACAAAGCGAGTCAGCTCCTGCATTATATAAACGGCACGTCTGCTCTTCTTTAACCCGCTCCCTTCCCCCACGAACCACTAAGCATGCAGGTCCAGCTGAACGTCGCGTCTCGAGCGTCTGGCAAGCTCTTCACCAAGCTCCCGATCCCCGTCGTCCCCCCACCCAACTTCTCCAGTGCTACTCACCGCGCTCGCTGCCTGGCCCAACTTCGCTCCAAGAGCAATGGCCTCGAGAAGTACATCTATCTCAACGGGCTCAAGGAGCGGGACCCGTCACTCTTTTACAGTCTCCTCTATGATAACATGAGAGTATGTCTATTCCTCTAATGCGCGCTTGTCAGATCTAGAGGTGAAACACTTCGCTGACTTCCACCCGCTATTGCAGGAGATGGTGCCGATCCTTTACACGCCCACCGTGAGTACCGCTCGCCTCGCATCCCTTGTGCGCTTACTAACAGCGAGCAGGTCGGAGATGCGTGCCAGAACTACTCCCACATCTGGCGCCGACCGGAGGGGCTCTACGTTTCCATCGGAGACAAAGGTCGCATCCGCGAGGTGCTCGCGACCTGGCCCAACCTTCATGACGCCAGGATCGCTGTCGTGACAGATGGTTCTCGCCCTCATTGAAGCGTTCTGCTTGTGTTGTCGATTCTGATCGCACTCGCTCTAGGCTCTCGCATCCTCGGACTTGGTGACCTCGGCGCTAACGGCCTGCCAATCAGCGTCGGTAAACTGTATGGGGCTACCATTGACCGATATGCTGAGCGTAGCTGACGTGCCCCTTTGCTTTAGCGACCTGTATATTGCTGGCGCTGGTATCCGCCCCACCTCAGCAGTAAGTCCACTTCCTTTACTTTCATAGACGAGCGTCCACAGTTGACGTTGACATCGCGCGACAGGTCCCTATCTGCCTTGACCTGGGCACCTCTACCCAAAAGTACCTAGATGACCCTCTTTACATTGGTGTCCGGCGTCCGCGTCCGGAGGCCGCCGAGGTCAGCGTCTCGGGCCCGCGCCATTAACGCGAATCTGACCATAGCGCTCCCTTGCAGATGGATGAATTCATGGACGAGTTCATGGAGGCCATGACGGAGGTCTTCCCCCACCTCCTCGTCCAGTTCGAGGACTTCTCTACCGACAATGCGTTCAAGTACCTTCGTCTGTACCGTGATCGCTACCGCTGCTTCAACGACGACGTCAGTCCATTTGCCAATTCTCATCCCGCTTCCTCACTAACGCCGCCTTCATTCAGATTCAGGGCACGGGTGGGGTCGTGCTTTCCGGTTTCCTTAACGCTGCGCGTCTCTCCTCGGATGCTTCGAAACGCCCCTTGTCAGATCACCGCATCCTCTTCTTCGGAGCCGGTTCGGCTGGCATCGGCGTAGCGAAGCAGCTGCTGTCATTCTTCAAATTCCAGGGGATGAGCGAAGAGGACGCGAAGAAGCAGATCTGGGTTAGTCTCGTGCTATGTTGCTCATGGCTTGCTTCTTATGCATTCTATAGACCGTCGACTCCAAGGGCTTGATTACCGCCGACCGTAGGGGTATACAAGAACACAAAAAGTGTAAGTCCACCTCTACTTGCGACATCGATGACGCTCACTGTACCTGTAAAGTCTTTGCCCGCACCGATTACGACGGCCCCGCGCTCACGAACCTCGTCGATATCATCAACTACGTCAAGCCCACCGCTCTACTCGGCTTGAGCACCCTCCGCGTACGTTTGTCATCCGTCGCATCGGTCGCGAACCGAGACTTATCATCTTCCGAATTGCCTGTGTGGTTCTAGAACGCTTTCACTAAGGAAGTTGTTGACGCTATGGTCGCGCACAACCCGCGCCCCATCATCTTTCCCCTGTCCAACCCGGTGGCGCTGAGCGAGGTCGACTATGGTGACGCTGTCGAATGGTAAGGACTTCAGCGATACTTTCTCCTCCTTCACACTGACCGGCATGTCCAGGACTGACGGCAAGGTCATCTTCGCTTCGGGCTCGCCGTACACCCCCTTCACGCGCGACGGCAAGAAGTACGAGCCGGGCCAGGGCAACAACATGTACATCTTCCCTGGCATCGGGCTCGGGTCTCTCCTGTCGAAGGCGTCGCACGTGACAGACTCCATGGTCGAGCAGGCGTCCATCGCGCTTGCGTCGTCGCTCAACACGGACGAGCATGCGCATCAGCTCGTGTACCCTCGCCTCGACCGTATCCGCGACATCAGCGCGCGCATCGCCCTTGCCGTCGTGCGCGCCGCCCAGAACGCGGTAAGCACGTCAGCTTTTGAGCAGGTTCCAGTGGCGCTGACATGACCCACTTGTCTAGTCCGTCGACAACGCGCCTGCTCTGCGCCATGTCACCGACAGCGTGCTCTTGGCGTACATCAAGGAACGGATGTGGCAGCCTCGCGGTGAATCGTCTCGCATGTGAGCTCCTTGGTACTTGGGTGGAGTAGAGCCACACGAAGACGCTTTCTATACTCCATCATATGCATATTACTACCAGACTTCAGTGTATTTGTTCCCGTGTACCGGCCTCCCGTAGCGTAGCTTGTCTGTACGTTATAGACGCAAGCAATAGAATCTGCTAGATGAAATCACACATTATGAGACTCATGCGTCGATGTCGTCGTCGATCTGCAGCCCCTCGTCGCTGACGCCCTCGCCGCCCACTTTCCACCGCGCAATCCCGTACCGATGGTTTACGCCCTCCAGCTTCGGCACGCACGCGGCACCGCCGCACCCGCCCGTGCGCGGCATCGGCACGAGATAGAAGATCTCTTTGACGCGGGAGTGAAGCAACGCCATTGAGCACATGAGGCACGGCTCGTGTGTCGTGAACAGCGTGAGGGAAGTCAAGAGGTAGAATTGCCCATTCCGAAGCGGCTGGGGCGGCTTGGGAGAGAATGCTGAGCGGGACAGCTCGGCCAAGACTGCGGGCGGTGGAGCTGACGTCGATGGGATTGCCCTTCGCGGTCGGGAGTCGGCGAGCTTGCGGATGACACTCATGGCAGAGTGGCGCAACGGGTGGTGGGCGGAGGTGCGGATGTCATGTGCAATGAAGGACGGTGGGTCGTCGTCTAAGCCTGACTCAAGGGCGTCGAACGGCGCAGGCACGTATGACACAATTGGCAGCTGCAGAGGAGACAGTCAGGAGCTAGCGGACGACGCTCGAGGGAAAGGGCTGACCTCGCCAGATGCGCCCACGCGCCTAGCTTCGTCTGCCACATGCTGCATTGCCCGTTGCGCCCATTGCACGCGTGCACGCGACCACTGCTCTGGCTCCCCTTTGCGCGGTGGTGCGAACACCGTTGGCCACAAAGCGTTTTTCAATTTCAGGGAGATCGGTGTGAGGGCTGCGGAAGCGGGAACGGAGATTTCGTACGGATCGGATAGTGGCATGGTCGGGTCGGAGGGCAGAGTCGGAGGATCAGGGCTCGCCGTAAGGAGTAATGTAGAGTGGGTGGGGGACTTGCGAATACGCTTTAGGTGCGATAAGGTAGGGGTATCGTATCCGGATTGCTTGAGCCATCTGAAGACCACGCAAAGATGAGTGGGATGTCCATTAAGGTGAGAATAGGGGTCTGACTTTAGCATGACAGTGATATGTCTGGCGTCAGGGATGTCGACTGCCCATACTTGAACTATAGCCCTTTGTTGAAGATGGAAAATCACAGACCCTAAACGGAGCACCGCACCTGTACGAACGCTATCCTCCGTGTCTTCATCATCATGGTCAGAGATGACTTTGATTCGGGTGAAAGGAAGGTCATTCTCGGGGATGATCTCCAAAGGGTCGGCGACTTCGCCCTGGATGACACTGAGACCACCCCACCCATCTTCAGGCTTGGAGTCTGGTGATATATGCGGGGACCGTTCGACAGGGTCAAACCAAAGCTTCGAGCCGTAGAAGATACATAGCTCCTCGTCTGGTTTCACGGCTCGCGTTGTGGTGTATCGGATGGACTCAGTGGTCCGATCGAGAACATAAGATACGTTCGGGGACTCTGAGTGGTTAAAAAGAGAGCCTATAGAGCTTCAGCCTCAACGATGGCTCGGCGATCCAGTCGAGTCGATAGATATGCGTACCAAGTCCCAGCGCAAGCGCCATCCGACCATCCCTCCACTTGAATGTGTAGTGATCTAACACGGTGTGCTTTCCGTGCGCCTCATACTCAGATGCGCTGAATAGCAAGACAGGACTGATCTCAATCAGACTCTGTGCAGGGATCGCCCGCGATGCTGCCGAAATAGAGGAAAATTTAGTCATTTCGGATACTGGCATGGACAGTGCACTCACCAAATACACCGCGTCCTTTACCATCGAGATGTTGGATCCTGCATCCTGTGTTGTTCAGATGTTCCGGAGCTGCGTGATGAGAGTGCGAAAGATCAGTCATTTCGCTTGACTTCGCGCGACAACGCGCGCGCCTTCGTGCCACGTCTTTGCCCGCGACGGGCGACGTGGAACTCATCCCTTTCCTTCCACCACCATCGAAACGGCCCCGTTGACTATCATGTCGCACTGATGCTCTGAGTTTATCCATTCCCTGGCCACCAACGTCAAAAACAGTTACAAGCTACAACCCGCAATGCCCGATCCCGTCGCCCCACGACGCCTGCCCTCTATACTGCTACTCTCGCTCGTCCCTGTCGCATCCTGGTTCGTCGTAAGGCCCCTAGTGAGCCCAATACCGCCTCTGCCAGCTCTCCATGTCTCCTTCGGCCTGTCCATCTTCGCGTTCGTCGGGACTCTATACCTCGTCCCTGCGCTCGGCCCGACGTTTGTCAAGGCAAACCTGAAGGGCCGCGACCTACTCAAAACATATAGCACGCCCATGTACGTGTCATAGCAATACACTGGTCTCTTTTCTTACAAACGAGGCAGACCGGAGAGTCTTGGGCTTGTATGCGCGTCCATCTACATATTGCTCCTTATAATCTTCATACCATTCGCGTTCTCCTCAATCACTCTGAGTGACGCGTATACTGTCCACGAAGGCATTGTCATCAAAGAATTTCCGCATTACCAGGTGAGTAATGTGACATTCGTGCTGGTACGCTCGTGCTGACTGTACGAAGCTGTCCGTGTACCTTTCCTCCATCCTCTCCCTCCTCATCGCGACCATGCTCGGCCTTCTCGACGACATCTTCGACATCCGGTGGCGCCACAAAGTGCCCATTCCAATCATCGCATCTATTCCGCTGCTCATGGTGTACTACGCCGAGCGCGGTAACACGCACATCGTCGTGCCCATCCCTCTGCGTCCGCTTCTGGGCACGCTACTCAACCTCGGCCCGCTATACTACCTCTATATGTCGCTCCTGTCGACATTTGCGACGAACAGTATCAACATCCTCGCGGGTATCAACGGAGCGGAGGCGTCGCAGGCCGTCGTCATAGCGCTTTCCGTGATCGCAAACGACCTACTCTACCTGCCCTGGCCGGCATACTTTCATATCCCGCTACACTTGTTGGGCGGTCAGGCGGATCTCGAGGTCGGCGGCGTGTGGCGTGCGGGTATGGCGTACGGCAGCACGCAGCTTGTAGAGCGCCATCTCTTCAGCCTGTATTTCATGCTACCGTTGGTGGGCGTCTGCGCTGGGTTCCTGTACCACAATTGGTGCGTGACGCGCTTGCCCTTCTGCTGCATATGTGCTGAGTGCATCACAGGTACCCTGCGCGCGCGTTCCCGGGTGACACACTGTGTTATGTGACCGGCATGGCCTTTGCGGTGGTCGGCATCCAGGCGCACTTCTCCAAGACGCTGCTCTTGTTCTTCCTGCCACAGATCTTCAACTTCGTGCTCTCCTGCCCGCAGCTGTTCGGCCTCGTGCCGTGCCCTCGCCATCGTGTACCCCGGTACGACTTTCTTTCCTTGTGTATGATCCTGATACGACTTCGCTTTTAGGTTCGACGCGGACACCAACCTCCTTCATCCATCCAAGGCGCTTTTCCTCCGGCCCCCGTCCCGTCTCGCCACCTTCGTCTTGCGTGTTCTTGCGGCCTTGGGACTCACCGAGCTCACCGTCCACCCACAGTCGGGCATTATCCTCGAAGCGACTAACCTCACCATTCTCAATTTCCTGCTTCTACGACTGGGGCCGATGGCGGAGAAGCGATTGGTGCAGACGTTGATAGCGACACAGGTGCGTCGAGATTGGTCATGTCTGGATTCTGCTCACCAGCGTCTAGGTCACCGGCAGTGTCGTCGCGTTCGCGGTGCGCTACGGGCTAGCCAACCTCGTGTACGATGGTGACCGGCGGTAGTCCGCCCCGTCGCTGTAGCCGTGGAGCTCCTTCCTGCGCGCTGATGGCTTCCGGACTGATCAACGGCACTCCGTGTGCCCGCACGGAGTGCATCTGCGTCCCGCCTGAAGCGGCGGGGACGTACCGGTTGAAGGCGGCGCCGGCGCGCGGCAGGTCGGCGCGCGTGCATCCTTGTCGAGTACATCTGTCGGTTTCTGCATATGATATCACTCGGGTGTGTCTTGTTCCTTTGATCAACGCGTGATTTGCTGCCTAGCCTTTGCACGCGAGTCACACGACGCTGCGAACGTCTGCCGCAGCTAATGCCGCGGGATGCACGTTGGGCCGCTCACGGCGTTAGAGCGTGTCCACCAATGCGGCGGTAAGGTACGATCGCTTCTCACTCAATATTTCGTGGCGCAGAGCAGAGTCGAGGCGTATATCGTGCGCGGAGGGCCGCCGCCGCGGGCGGGGTGAAGCGGAGGAAACCTAGACTCGGCTAGAGTTGCGGGGTAGGGAATCACATGGCTTGCCTAATTAGGATCTACTCAGCTGAACAAAACTACCGCGCCCGCCCGCACTCCTGGATTCCATCTTTCCCCTCTATTTCTTTCTAACGCTACCTGCCATGTCACAGCACGAGAAGGCCGCATTCCAGGCAGAGGTTGCGACGGTGGAGCAATGGTTCAAGGTACGTTGGGGTATGCACTCTCTACCGACAGGAGGTTCCTCAACATGTTGACACTTGCAGAGCCCCCGATTCTCAAAGACCAAGCGACCGTATACCGCCGCGCAGGTTGTCTCCAAGCGCGGGACGATCCCCATCTCCTACCCGTCGGACCTTCTGGGCAAGAAGGCGTATGCTTTATTCAGCGAGCACTTCAAGCGCGGCGAGCCCTCACATACCTACGGCGCGTAAGTCCACGCGTCATTGCGCGTCCGAAGACACCAGTCACTCACATCCGTTTTTAGTCTCGATCCTGTGCAAGTCACACAGATGGCGAAGTACCTGGAAACGGTGTATGTGTCTGGGTGGCAGTCGTCCAGCACGGCTTCGAGCACCAATGAGCCCGGGCCGGATCTGGCAGGTAAGCCAATCACGCTCATCTCGAAGGAACAGTCTCCAATGACGTTTATCAGACTACCCGTACAACACTGTGCCAAACAAGGTGGAGCATCTTTTCATGGCGCAGCTCTTCCACGACCGGAAGCAGCGCGAAGCTCGCTCGCGCCTTTCTGACAAGGAGCTCGCGTCGACCCCGCGCATCGACTACCTCCGTCCCATCATCGCAGATGCCGATACCGGGCACGGCGGTATCACTGCGACGATGAAGCTCGCCAAGCTTTTCGTGGAGAAGGGCGCTGCGGGCGTCCATGTCGAAGACCAGGCTGCGGGCACCAAAAAATGCGGACACATGGCGGGCAAGGTCCTCGTGCCCATATCGGAGCACATCAACCGGCTCGTCGCTATCCGCCTCCAGTTCGACATCATGGGCGTGGAGAACCTGGTCATCGCGCGCACAGACTCCGAGGCGGCCACCCTGATCACGACGAACGTCGACGGGCGCGACCATGCGTTCATCCTCGGCGCGACCAACCCCGACTTGCGCTCTCTCGTCAGCGTCATGAACGAGGCCGAATCAAAGGGCGCGAACGGCGATGCCCTCCAGGCTGTCGAGGACAAGTGGCTGGAGGCTGCACGGCTGAAGCTTTTCTCCGAGGTGCTCTCCGACGCGCTCAAGGCTCAGACCAACGCCTCTCCAGCTACCCTGAGCAAGTTTGTCACGCGCATCGCACACGCGTCGTATCCCGACGCCATTACCATTGCTAAGACGGAGTTCGGCCTGAAGAACGTGCCGTTCTGGGACTGGGACCTCCCGCGGACGGTGGAGGGCTACTACCGCTACCAAGGCGGCACGCAGTGTGCGGTGAACCGCGCAGTGGCGTTCGCGCCATACGCCGATCTGCTCTGGATGGAGACGAAGAAGCCGATCCTCGCGCAGGCGAAGGAGTTCGCGGAAGGCGTGCACAGCGTGTTCCCCCAGCAGTGGCTCGCGTACAACCTGAGCCCGAGTTTCAACTGGGAGGCGGCGGGGCTCGGCGAGCAGGAGATGAAAGACTATGTCTGGCAGCTCGGGAAGCTTGGCTTCGTCTGGCAGTTCATCACGGTCTGTACTTCTTCTTCGCAGCGGTGTGGTCGAGAAGCTGATGCTCGGGGAATCTGGTAGCTTGGCGGCTTGCATTCGAACGGCTACATCTCGGATCTCTTCGCGCAAGCCTTCGCGAAGGAGGGCATGAAGGCGTATGTGGAGCTCATCCAACGCAAGGAGCGGGAGCTCGGCACGGATATCCTCACCCATCAGAAGGTATGTTTCCTCTGGCCTCTGCAAGTGAATGCGGCACTTGCTGACGAGATGTTATCAGTGGAGCGGTGCGGATTTTGTGGACAATCTGATGATGACGGTGACTGGCGGTGTCTCTTCGACAGCCGCCATGGGCAAGGGCGTCACAGAGGCGCAGTTCACAAAGAGCAAGCTATGAGTCCATGACTTCGTCAGCTTTTACATTGTATAGTATCGCATCCACATATTGCATCTGGTGTAGAATATCGTTGGGCTCGTGTGTCTTCTGAGATCCCTAAACTTTGGATCGCGGAGACTCCTGTCGTGCACCATATAATCATTGGAAGAGTACACAGTACACTGCCAAGCGCATTGCCCCCGCGCAAACACCTACAGCCTACAAGGGAGCGTCCATACTCGGTCTACTGGAATTAAACTGGTTCACGCCCTTGAATTACTTAGAGACGGATCCCTGTAATCAAGCGCCGTTCCCACGAGGTCTAGGCCTAGGTCGTCCATCCTCTTGAATGGAGGAGAGTTGATCGCCAGCTGACACCCACCTTGACCAACCGCCGAGCAACATTCTAACATTGATCGACTGGTTTATTGCGCGACGTCTGCCATCTGCACACCCAGCGCCTTCAAAGAGTCCAATGCTTCCCGCTCGCGCGCCGAAGCGTTGCGTATATCCTCACGGGCGACTGCAAGCTTTTGCATCTCAAGTGGGATCTTGACCTTCAAATTGTCGCGCTGAACTTCGGCCCACATCTCGCGAACTTCGGCCCTGGACGGTTCTTGCGGCCGCGTGGAGGGGCCAGCCTCAGACTGCTCAGTCTCCACCGGGTTGCCATGGGCAAATCGTCGGGATCTGCGTTGCTCATTTCAAGTCTAGCCCGAGACGCTGGGAGGGTGTACTTACTCTGCGCCGGCGGGGACCGTGCTGGTCCACTCGAGTCCTCGCCGTCGCCGCTCTCGTTCCGCTGGGCATGTTCGTGCGCACCAGGTGCAGCAAATTCTATCGTCGCCAGGTCACTCTCCTCTGCATCCTGATCGTCTGTTATGAACGTCAGCACAACACCGCAGTCGGTAGCATCTACACACCGTTGTCCTCCCTCTTTCGCTTCAGGGGCTGGCACAGCTGTGAGGTCTCAGGTAGGGTTTCCACCTCTTCCCACCGGGTTAACGGAACTCGCATGTTAGTAATAGTTTCACCATGCAGAAAGAAACTGGAACCGTCGCTCAGGGCCTGCGGGAACATTCTCATATCCCGCGGTGTTCCCTGGCTCACGCACTGCAAGCGGTTGTAGGAAAAGGTAAGTAACCATGACTGCTCCGGTGGTGATGGTGATGGTAAGAAAGCTACTAGGGGTTTACAGTCTCGAGAGGAGCGGATGAGTACTTAAGTCGTAGGGTTCGGTTTTATGGGTTTCCCACGGCAACACTCCCCGGCGCGGCAGCTGCTACGCTTGCTCTCTCCTACAATGACCGCCATTCTCGACAAGTACAGAAGGTTCTGAAGGATGAGCCTTGACGTGGCATCTGCATCGTCACGTTTCCCAGTGAGGCCCGTTGCATTCGAAATGACCACTGGTACCGCTGGCACCAAGGCCGAAGAGACGCCCGCCAGAATGGAAAAAACCCCAGAAAAAGTGACGTGCGAACGGCCTTGCAGAGGGTCGACACTGGCAGGTGCGGCGAGCGACCGCGCGACAGTAGCGGCGTGTAACAGGATGATGGCGCGCGCCGCGCTCAGAGAGCGCATCGTGTCCCAATCGATATGTCGAGTAGAGGAAAGAAAGTGGGTCGGCATTGAACCGTATACCGGAAGTAAGAAGGATGAGCATGATTTAACAATCGAGATGCTAGTGCGACCACGCTCGATCACGACTGGCCACCCAGTGAGATCGTACTGGGCTGGAGAGACCACACCGGGACAAAAGATCAGTGCTAGAATCAGACGCGGTGTTAACACACTGACAATTTCCTTGGGAATTCGCCTCCATCTTGAACTTGAACTTGGTCACCGTCTACTTGGCCCTGGGTGGGAAGCTCGATCGCATCCTTTGGCCAAGGCCTATGCCTCACAGAATGCTTGGAGTAAAGAATTTCGTACCTTTCTTGGAGCAACATTTCTGCGCGAGTGCGATTCAATTGCGCGTTCCTTCTTCAGCTGGCAGCGTCACTCACAATTTCCACGCCGTCGACATGGCCGCGAAACTGCCTCAAACCTTGATGCATGCGCCGCCACTCAACCTTTGAAAGCTTGAGGATAGGGACAGGCTCCGCAATGTCGAAGACGCGATGCTCTGGCAGTGGGATCCGGGCAGGCCGGGTTGCATGGTGAAACTTGGCGTCCTCCTGAGCCTCCAGCTGGCACCTGCGCCGCGCGTACAGTGTAGTGGGGACATCCAATATGTCCGCACGCCTTGTCGGTATTGAGGGTCGACGAGCGAGCGTCGAATGCGAAGCTTGAAGTTCAATATTTGTTGCCGCAGCCGTGGGAATGATGCGGTCATAGCGCTGCACCGTTCGTAAACGTTTAAATTTAAACCTCTTTCTGCCTTTCACTTTACCTGGTCAAACCCGTCCGACGTGCTTTCTCGTCTCTCTAGTCTTGAACACTTGAAGACCGTTAGTCCCTGGAGAACAACCTGAATTCAAAGAGCGATGGCAGCAAACGTTCTGTTGCAGGAGCTTAGTACTACGCGGTGAACGGGCAGTCTTTTCGCCGCTCCCGAAGCCCATACTGACCGTGGAGGAGTGGGATTCCAAGGCGCCACTCAGCGAGATTGAGCCCAAGAGCGTCTGATAAAGCAAGTGGACAATGAAACCAACAGGATGCTCGACGACTGGAGGTGCGTTGAGGAGGGTGGCGAGAGCCTGCAGGACTACGTGCGCCGCAATTATCACCTCGCGCTCGTCAACTTGCAGGACGCGATCAGCACGAAGCTCGAGCACCATGTTGAACCATCAGGTCCGAGTCTCTCGTTCTCCAAATTGACTGCCTCTAGTACTTATGTGGGTAAGCGTGTCGACGTCTGTTTTGACTTCATCGAGCCACGCGTACGTCTGGTTTCTACGAATGTCTCTGTGCTACTGATAAGTTCTTCCTACTATCGAGAGGCCGAAGACTACCTCCTGCATTTTCAGCAACGCCTCACTCGCACGGTCCCGGTGATTGTTGCGAACTCGTTGCTCAACGACTTGTTCGTTTTGTTCGCCGGAAACTAAACACGTTAGTATCTCCTTGCATCGTATTTCGAACTCTTTCTGATAGTCGCGCCAGAGCATCGACCTGCACACCTGCGAGGCTCATCACGACGTTCGTCGACCGCGTGTATGCGCATCAAAGCAGCGTCAGGTTACTTGCGGCTCATGTATGGGCAGGCATACAGGGAAACTCTTCAGAAAGCTTCGAAGCTGAGCAGATTGTGCTTCACTCCTAACTGATACCCTCGTCACAGTCACCACCACGCGCCGGCGCCGGCCGGCGTGAGCGTTATGGTCTAGGGTGGGCGATTCTTCCGTCACGTCGCTGAACGAGATGCTGCAGAGCTGGCTCAGGCCCTGGGGTGTGCCCTCGCCGCACCCGATGGCAAACAAAGTCCACCGCGGGGTAGGTGCAGCAGTGGCTGGCAGCGAAAGAGAGGCCGTCGTGGGTGAGAGCCGTCGGAGTCCTGCCAGTGCGCACGGACTAGAATGGCGCGGCTGGGGCGCAACAAACAGGTGCGCGTTGATTGAAGGCTGGGGTGGGCGGGGTGCAGTGGCGTAGGCAAGGGGTGGACAGGGGTTTTGGGCGGGACCATACCGGAGGAATATCAATGAACGCGGACATCCGAGTCCGAGTTGTTTCACGGTTGGAGTGGCGGGCATATGGCGGGCCGCGGTAGCCTCCCTGAGAGTAAACAAAATCAAACCAGGCTGAGAATCAAACGACCGCAAAGGATTCCACAAATAATTATTCAGCGTCAGATTTTGCAATAGCCAAAAAACAACAACGTGCGAGCACTCCATATCTACTTGGTCTTTGCCGCCATGGCCTTCAAATCTTCCTTCGCCTCACGCTCGCGAGTCTTCCATTCCTGGACCTCGTTCTGCAAGGTTTCAATATGCCCCCTCAAAGATGCCTTCAGCTCTGCAAAGCTTTCGTTCATAGTTACCTTCTGTTCCAGCAAGGCCGCTTTCCTGTCGTCAGCCGCCCGCTGCTCCTTCTCCTCTGCCCGCTGCCGAACCTCCTTCAGCTCTTCCTTCAGCTGTTCCACCTCTTTCTGCAACTTCTCCTCTGCCCGCTGCCGCTCCTCCGCTGCTATCCGCCTCTCCTCCTTCAGCTCCTCCTTGAGCTGCTGTGCTGCCTTGACCTGCTCCTCGAGCCGTATCAGCGCCTCCGAGTCTCCAGCGGCCAAGACCCGAGGTTTGGACGACGGCGACCTGGGCACCCTAGCCGCGGGAGAGCTCGACCGCGCGACGGAGGGCTTGTTCTTGCCCGCATCGGACGCGTGCTGCATCCCATGCGGAGTGCTGGACACAGCACCGTTGAAGGATGGGACGGATGCGCCTTGGGAGGACGTGTCGGACTGGGTACGGGTGTGAGAAGCTGGGACCGTGGTGCTGGAGAAGAAATCCGCGCCCGAGCTGCGGCGAGACAGGGCGCGGGAGGGGGAAGGTGCGGCAGCGAAGGCGGGAGTGAGGTCCATGTCCGCGCTGTCCTGGGAAAGGGAGAGCGGGGCACTGGAGGCGGTGGTGAGGTCCATGTCCACACTGCTCTGGGAGAGGGAGTGCGTGGCATTGGACGCGGAGGGAAGGCCAATTCCCGTGCCGGGGTGCTGGTGAGGAGAGCTGTCCGTGCCGTCGTAGCTGTCATCAGGTGCCGACCTGACTGCGAGAGTCGTTTCAGAGCCGCCGGTGGTGTTCGTGTTGAAGCTGTCGTCTTGTGAGGAGTCAGACGTTTCTGCGGCAAAAGGCACGGAAGGGCCGTCGATGTCGTCGTCTGTCGAGTAGTTCATTTGTGCAGCGAGAGGGGAGGGGACAAGTGTGTTGCGTGCGTGGGCGCGGCGGCGGGGAGAGCGGTGTTTTGGATGTGCAGGGGCGCAGGGCAAGAGATGCGGTGCGATAGCGTAGACAGAATTCTGAGCGCGACGCATATTTATACAAGAGGAAGATCGATAGAGAGAAAGCGCGGTGCGAGTCGTGGCCTACACGAAGTCGTGAACGCTTTGATGACATAATATACGCGTCACGACTCGTGTAGATAACGTGTAATCTACTATATCTCATCAATCTAGCCGTGATCTCGCGGCGAACTCATCTTCTCTCCATCATCATGAGTACTTGAGTACCCAGCAGCAGCGCGTACGCAAGATCGTCTCTGTTCTGGACGCAGTTGACAAGCTAAAGTGCTCCTTATTCAACTCATTCTCCATTGCCTCCACAAGCCCCGAAATCTCTCAAATGCTCGTCGCAACTCCTTCGAGTCATGATACCTGTCTGCAGAGAGTTTGTTCTTCATCAAGTTGCTCAAACTCCAATCTTCAATGATCCAGAACATTGTCGCGACAAGCCCGGCCCTTCTGCATCGCGGAGCAGGAGTCCTGAATGCCGTATATCACGGCAATCGCGCTCGCGCGCCTGCGCGTTGCGTATATCCTCACGGGCGACTGCAAGCTTTTGCATTTAAAGTGGAAGCTTGACTTTCGAATTATCACGCTGAACTTGAGCCCACATCTGGCGAACTTCGTCCCTTGACGGTTCTTGAGGCCGCGTGGTCCGTGGAGGGGCCAGCCTCAGTCTATTCAGTCTTCACTGGGTTGGGCAAATCGTCGGGATCTGCATTGCTCATTTCAAGCCTAGCTAGCCCGAAACGCTGGGAGAGTGAAATTACTCTGCACCGGTGGGGGTTCCACTCGAGTCCTCGCAGTACTTCGCGGCCCTGGATTCCACTGTCGCCAGTCTCTTGACCAGATGCCGCTCACCCTCCTCCGCATCGTCCTGACTGTCTGTTATAAACGTCAGCATGGCATTGCAGTCCGTAGAAGCCTACGCACCTTCGTCCTGCCTCTTTCGCTTTTGGCTTCGTTCCCTTTCTATCGCCCGGGAGTCCGGGAGAGCGGACGCTGTGCAGATGTCATACCGTTGTCCTGTTGGCAGTTGCGATACCGGAGTAGTCAGTTCGGCGGCGCCGTCTGCATAGACGCACCAACCCGCGCCGTGTGCGTCAATATCTTTGGCTCCCGCTCAAAGTAGGCGGTGGTGGAACTTGGAAGGTATATTGAACTTTGAAACTTTGAAACTTTGAAATTGCTCCAATAGCCCCATCCTGGGGTTAGGTTTTACTGGTTTCCCACGGCAATCCTTCCCGCCCCAGCAGGCAGCTGCTCCAACTCGGACTACCATGTTCACGCCTGCTTTCTCCTACAATGACCGCCATTCTCGACAAGTACGGAAGAATGAGCCTCGACGTGGCATCTGCAGCGACAAGCTTGGGATTTGCAGCGGCCAAAGCTGGCACCAGGCTCGGCGTGCGTGCTCGACATCTGTCATGTGAATATGCTAACAGCGTCGTCCTCGCAGTTTGGCATAACGAGGGGAATCGCATCCTCAGCAGCGGGTCTGACTGGCTCTGCGCTGGAATTGGCATTTGGCGGCTACCTGGGCACAGGCGAAGGTCTCGGGAATGCTGTCGCGTCCGCAATCACCGCGATTGAGAAACTCGCCCTGCTTCCCATCGTCCTCGGCGAAAATCTGACCTCAGCGTCTATCGTCGCAGCATACAGCTCCATGAATGCCTTCGGCTCCATCTTTCCAGGCAGCGACGAGACATCTTTTTCGCTTGCCTCATTCATTACACTCGTGCGCCGCGAGTGGAACGAACCGCAGCTCGGCGAGCACCTCCCAGAGGAGCACTACAGCGTCATGGAGGTCGCGCGCGCGCTTGTGGCATGGGGTGCCCTCCAGGGCGTCACGTACGACTGGCAGGTCAAGCAGTGGAAGAAGCACCTCCGCGAGATCCCCTTCCACGACGAGTCCCAGTCCGCTTTCCACACCCGACAACGCGCCGAGTCTCGCGTCAGCATCACCTCCGACGTGCTACTCGCCGGGAAGAAAGGACACATCATCACCGCCGATATCACCGAGCTCGACTCGGACACGGACACATCCTCCTCAACAGCCACGTCCGTCGGCCCTTTGACACTGCGCCGCAGCAACCGCCTCGCCGACCTCGGCGTGCCCGCGAGCCGCCTCGGCGTGCCCAATGCACCGACAAAGAAGCCGCTGCGCGTGCCAAACTCGGAGCTTAAGCACACGCTTCGCCGGCTCTCCAAGCTCGTGCTCGCGGGCTACGGCGGCGCGTCGCTGCTCTTCTTCGGCGTGTCAACGACGCCAGCCGCATCCCCTGCACATGACGCGAGCATACGTGGAGAGACGGAGACCCTCGAGCGCGCGGTCGACGCATCAGAATCCCAGGCGCCGGCTACGCAGTCCCCCGGCCTCACGCAGGAGGCGTACTCGTGGTGGAACGTTCTGCTCGGCCGTCACGACCACGAGATCTTCATGGGCTACGCGAAATCGCATCTGCACGACCCAGCGAAGCAGGCACGCCCATTGACAGCGGTCATCGGCGACGAGGAGCGCATGCCGCGCTTCTGGGTGCTCACCGACCACGCGCGGCGGCAGATCGTGCTCGTCTTCCGCGGCACGATGTCGCTCAATGAGCTGGCTGTCGACCTCACGTGCGAGGTGGATGATTTCGAGCCCGCGGGAGGGGAGGAAAGCGTAGACGGGCCGACAGATGACGCAGAGATACCGTCGGCGGTGCCTGAGGAGGGGGAGGCGACGGAGGCGGAGGAGAGTGTAATGCCAGGCTCGCTGCCATTTCCCACCATCCATTCAAGGCCGGCGAGCATGCGCTGGAATCCGCGTCGTATGCGGACGGCGTCGTTCATGTCGATTGCGTCGTTCGCTACGGAAGACACGTACAAGGTCCATGGAGGGATGCTCAAGATGGCCCAGGCAATGGGCGGACATGGGAAGCCAGTGCATATTGCCGTGAAGGATGCGCTGCGCAAAAACAAGGGCTACGGTACGTGTCTCTATATCGGCTTGAGTCAATGTTTCTGACTGCTATACAGAGTTGGTGATGTCCGGGCACAGTCTGGGCTCCGGCGTTGCAGCTCTTCTGGGATTGGTACGTTTGCTATCGTCCGTGCGAGTTCATTGCGCTGACGAGCCTCTCACAGATGTGGGCGGACCCAAAGACATGTCTAACCGTTCGGTCCAGCGGCTTGCCCGTCGGCCGCCGCGTCTCCGTCTTCTGCTTCGGCCCTCCGTGCGTTCTTTTCCCCCTACCCCACCCACGCCCGGCTGACAGCCGCCCAGATGCCTCACAGACGCGCGCCTCGCCAAACTATCCGCGAACCTCATCACGTCGTTCGTGTACTCGCATGACGTCGTTTCGCGGCTCTCCCTTGGCTCGATCCGCGACATGAATCGCGCCGCCGCGTGGCTCTGCAAGGCGAACGCAGAGGGCAGCGAGGAAGGGCACTCCGGTGTCACGCGCCGCGCACTGAAGTGGAAGACTGGGTTCGGGGGGCCTGACGACCCCGTTTGGGTATGTCACGTCTCCCAGCGTAGCGTAGGCTTCGGTGCACTAATGCCTGGCTTGCAGTTCCTAGCGATGCGGAAGACATTAGAAGCGAATATGCCTATGCAAAATTTATACCCGCCTGGTCGTGTGATGTGGGCAATGCGTGATGGGGACATGGAGGCTGCCCCCCTGGCAAGTGGAGACAAGAAGTACAGCGCCGAGCACGTCCCGCCAGAAACGCCCGACAAGCTGCGCCTGTTCGAGGTGCTCGACATCGAGCGCGTCTTCTCCCAGGTAGTCTTCGCGCGGGATATGCTGAGGTGCGTGTCTCTCTTCCATTGCCATCCGTTGACAGAATGACATGCTGAGGAAATCTGAATATAGCGCGCATTTACCACATCAGTACGACAAGGTTCTAGAGGAGTTGCTGTAGCTGGATCGCATATATTATATCCGGGCAAGTGTATGATGAGTGTTGAATGTTGTATCGCAAGCACTATACCTATGTAGTGATATTCCCGCACATTGCTGTACTTACCTATAATCGACGCGGATGCGTGCACGTGAATGCCTCTTAGGTGGAGGAATTCGTCACATAAGTTTTTAGACAATGTTTAGATCTGGATTTGTAGGCCATCTCCGACTGAGGCGTGCGTTTGGATATCTTGATCATGCTGACGGGCGATGCCGTGTCACTTGCAACTCCCTTCATGACTTCAACGTCTCAGCATACCTTAGACGAGCCCGACGACACATTTGAACTCTATGACCTGAGGGTAGAAGTCATCTGTCCGCCCAACGAGCGCATCCTCTGCGGCGCAAAGCCCGGGGACCACTTCACGCTCCAAGGCGAACTGCTCCATCTCCCCCCAAATCAGGGCTTCTCCATCTACTCGCTCGGTGAGCACCTACTCACCATCCTCACCATCAACACCGGGTATGTATTAAGTTTCATGATGTGTAGGTGCCGTGCTCCCGCTGCTTGCCGCGAAGCAGCGCGTGACGGCCGCGAACGACTGGATGACCACCGACGCAGAGATCGCGTGCCCGGACCCGAACTGCAAGTCGCGCTTGCGGATAACGCGGACGGGCGTACGGACGTTCAGGCATGGCGAGGCGACCGTCGTACAGCTCAATCGGAAGTAGTAGCAGGTACTTGGTAGCATCTGTATCTCCGCATCTCTGCGCACTGTCGATGGGAGTCGCTTTGTATGAATTGCAGCTGGGCCGATGATGGGTCAGACAGATGATCGTGAGCCAGCGAAGGTTGAATCTGTTTACTCTGCCTTAGGGAGGCTAAATGATGGTTGTCTCGAGTGGATTCGAAATCAGAGGAACAGGCAAGGTATGTCGACGAGCACTTTATTGGTGTCCTGGCATCAAGGCGACCGAATCCAATGATCCAGACGGCGCATGCATCGTTATGTTCAATAAATTGCGAGGTCTCTTTCAATGCAATTAGGCAGTCTTATATCTTTGTGGGTTATCCTGGCTGTGACATTAGGAACGAAGTTCGTTGCGGCCGCCCCCGTCCTTGGGTCGAACCTTTCGCCGAACTACTCAGTAGCGCATCCTCTGAGACGCGAAGCGGGCATGTGTCCCACTATACGAGGCATTCTCATTTATGCTTGCGGAGACTAGAATTGCACACTCTTCACGACCTTCGATATACCGGACGCCTCGCCCTGGTACTTATTCGCGTCGCCGATTCCGCCTTTGTACACCGCCTTCTGCGACGCGACGCGTTTCTTCGCTTTGTCGAACTTCTGCCGCTTCTTCACGCGCGGGTTACGCACGCTCTTCGAACGACTCGGCGTCAGCCCGCGGTTCTTCAGGATTGCGCGCGTGAGCGAGCGCGGGCCATTGGCATCGTCGGCGTCGTTGAACTCAGGTCTGGGCGCACGAAAAGTGAGAAAACGGGAAAGAGACAGGAGGGTAAACACGCACCGTGCCGCTGCCTTCGCAGCCTCGTAGTCCGCCTTCTTCGCCTCCTTGCTCGCGCTCTTCTGCTTTTTCACCAGCGAATAATATCCATCTGCATCTTCCTCCCCGCTGCCCTCCTCGTCTCCCTCGCCCTCCGCCTCGCCCACGTCTGCTTTGCTCGGCCGCCGCGCCTCCGGCTCCTCGTCGTCCAGATCCGCACCGTCCCCTCCGCGCCCACGCGCCTGTGCCTCGCGCTTCATCCGCTCCTCCTTCTCCTTGCGCCGCTCGCGGTACGGCACGTCGTCGTCCCCGCCCAGCGCCGCGCGTGCATGCTGCCTCCGCGCGCTCGCGCTCTCGATCTTCGCCGTGTGGAACCGCAGCGTGCGCTTCCGCGCGCTCTTGTCCGCCGCGTCCGCCGCGCCGAGCGCCGTCGCGTCGCCGTACACGTCCGCCGAGGCTGCGACCGGGGTGGGCGCGCTTTTCTTGGTCGGGACGAACTCGGGCTCGACGAGGTCGAAGGTGAAGACGGGCGCGGCGGACGCTTTGTCGGTCTTGCGCTTCTTCTTGGGCGGCTCGTCTGGCTGGATGTCCGTTGGGTTTTTGTTCTTCTTTGGGGAGGGCTTGGTTGGAACGGAGGGGACAGGCTCTTGTGCCTCTCGCAGCAGCTCCGCGAGGTCCTCCAGCTCCATGCGACTGGACTTGCGCCCAGACTGCAATATACGGCCGATGATGTCCGAGCTGTCCTCGTCGTCGAGGGAAAGGTCCTCATCATCTTCATCGTCCGTGCCGTTCATCCCCTCGATGTCCGAGTCGGACAGGTCGAACTCGAGCTCCTCGAGCGTGTTGAGAGCCTGTTTGAGCTCGAGGAGACGCGTGTAGATGGGGTGCGTGCGGAGAAGCTCGGGCTTCTGGGAATAGCGCTCGCCGGCGCGCAGGTGGAGGTAAAAAGCGAGGGTCGTAGCGTACGTGAGCAGGGCCTCTGTAAGGAACGTGGTCAATTGGCTGACATGTTGGTAAAGACTGCGACGCACGGTAGTGTAAATGTACCATGCCAAGGCTCAACGACTCAGGAGCATCAGCGGAAAGCCTGTCAGAGCGGATTCGGTCAAAGTGAGCGGGCCAGGATACAGGGCACGCGTACTGTTTCAGCTTCTCCTGCGCTCGCACAATCTTCCAAGCAGTCTCGTCCCAGTCGTACGCTAAGGCCAATGTCTCCGGGCTGGTCATCTCGAGATGGCGAACAGCAGCCTTCTTGTCCAGAGGCACAGCTCGGGTGACTACCTTCGGTGCAGGCTCGAGCAGATCGCTGACACCAACGTTCAACGAGTGATAAAGGTGGAAGATGTCAGAAACACTCACTGAATGGCTTCCTCGTCCTCCTGGGCGTCAACCTCCACGACGTCCCCGAGGCCAAAGTCGTCCTCCACCATCCCCGCGCGCATCTTAGCCTGCAACCGCTTCGCCTCCTGCTCCTCCAATTCGTTCGCCTCTTCGTCATCCGACTCGAGTTCCGCAGCGTTCGAGGAGTAGTAGGCCGACTTCTTGCGCCCCCAAGTCTCTTCCTCCTCGCTCTCGGCGTCCGACGCATCCGACGCATCCTGGGGCTGGCTCGTAGCTTTCGCTTTGCCCTTGGACGGGCGTTTCGCAGGAGGTGCATCCTCGTCAACATCCATGGCGTCTTCTTCATCCTCTTCATCCTCATCCTCTTCCTCGTCCTCGTCGTCAGTTGATGCAGGCATGCCTTTCAAGGCAAACACCTCTTCTTCGTCGTCCCCGTCGTCGTCGTCAGCGTAGTCATCCCCGCCAAGCAGGATCTTGTCCCTAGAGGCATGAACTGTCTCCTAGTCAGCGCCAAAAGGATACAGTCGACATGCCACGCACATTGGTCCTCCTCATCCATGGGTATGTCCGACGCCTTGTTCCACCTCTTCATTCGCGCATCCTTTTTCTCCACTGGGCGCGGACCTGACCGCTCTCTCTTTTCGCTGGCATTTCTTCGTCGACGCACCATGTTGCAGTCGTCAGGAAAGAGATAAAGTCGTAAGAAACAAAGCGAGAATACAAGGTCAGAAAGCGCTCGTCGATGTGGGCACGGCGAAGCCTCGAGGAAAATGTTATGCGCCACGTGGATTTACGTCAGCATGTCCAAATCGAATCGGCGCGTCGCGCGCTATGGGGCACGTGGTGAATATACGCGCCCACCTGACTTTGCCAAACTCGCTAACCGATCGCGACAAGTGCTGTATTATTCCTCCGAGTTCGCCAGTAAATACTATAGGGCATCAGCCCGACTCGGCCAGGATGTCACGATGTCCGTGGGGTCACGGTAGCCCGCATGCGACGCCTCTGCCAGTGAATTTAGCCTGCTTCAACTGTTCAATCATGTCCTTGATGACTGCTTCCTCGTCATTCTTGACGTTGTCCACATCCTGCATAGCTATACGGCCAGGCGGCTGCGACTGGGGTGGCTGTTGAGTGTGAAGAGCAGCTTGCACGCTACGGATATGGGCTTCCCTCGCCATCATGATGTTCTTGTAGCCAGCAAGGGCATTGGTCACTAGCCAGAGCGCACTCTGTACATTCTGGAGGTCCAGGATGAAACGTGGCTTGGTCGTGGACAGTTGATCGTTTTGATACCTAGCCGTGATGCTCTGAAATGTCCTCAGCACATGCGACGAGAAGAGAATACATTCGACTCACAATCACCAGGAGTGTCCTGACATTATCCACAAGAGGCACAATAGCGTGGAATACAGGCAGCTGCCTCTCGAGCTCGTCCAGCTGGGAGATCAAGCGACCCGAAGTGTTGTTGTATAGTTCCTTCTGGCTCTCCGGGATATGGTATGTAGGCGCTGTATCCAGGTCTAGCGAGCAAGGCGTTACGGTTTGCAACCGGCCAACACTTAATACATCACCACGCACCCCAACTCTCTGCCCAGGACCTCCGTAAGTCGTCGATGAACTTTTCTGCCCGATTGATGGAGTCTTGAGCGATGAACGACGGGCCCGCTTGCGGCGGGTGGTTCACGCCCATTCCGCCATTAACCTCCACCTTGACCTTAGCTCACGCGCTTGCTAGAGACGATGACCGCGGAGCATCGCCCGCACATGTGCTGGTAGTAGGCGCCACGACAGCCATGGCGTGCCATGGAATATTGTAGGGAATGTCGAATCATCACATACTCGTGATAGAGATACGGCGGGGCGGTGATTGATACTGAGCACATATATTCTGTCAAATGCTAGAATTGCTGAGGAATGTACGCGTGATGTACGCGTGATGTGATTTAATGACATGTGCGTCAGTTCGGCATCATATCGAGACAAAGTCCCACCTTATCGAACCGATACCTTGTCGAAGAGCGGATTGGGTATTGATTGATGTGATGGGAGGGGCCCCATGAGTCACGCCTGCGCACCGATGCCGCCGCATGTATTCCTCACCGGCAGGTGTGCGATGACCGTCCATCAGAGACAACAAAATTTGGGTAACGTCGGGCAATCGTAGGTGCTCAGCGTGTGTGGAGTCGAGAAGCGATGTCTGCTATGATACGGGATGCATTTCAAGAAAGGTATTAGCTAGATGCGGTTACAAGAATATCTGTTCGCGATACGTTAGCAAGAGGGCGACGTCAGCATGAGAAACGCACGAAAGTCGACGGTTGTTGAGAATGGTCAGGCAGGCTTTGCTTCCTTTGGGCCTGTGTCGCTGATATGTGGAGCAGACGAGGGCTGGGTGGCCACCGGGGGCGCTTCGCCGTCTGCAGGGTCCTCGTCGAAGGAGTCGTGGTCAAAGCTGTCCTTGCAGCAGCGCATGCGAGTGCATATGCCCCCACCTCCAGGTCCTATTCAAAGAGGCAGTGTGAAAAGCGGTGAGAACGTTGGTCTCGTATGTTGGTGCACGTACTATACGTATTGCCTGCCTGCTGGGTTCCGGTGAAGCAGATGAGTCCGCCTGTGAGAAAGTGAGCGCCGGAAGTTTGTAGAGAAGAACCTGAACTCACAGAAGAATCCACAAAAGGTGGACATTCCTCAAGCTGATTCGACATGGGTGTTAGGGACAAAACCTCGACGGTGTCAGGTGGAGCCAAGCGAGGCGCGCGCGCACTTTTAGGATCACCTGGTTCCTAAGTTAGTACTTCCAGTCAAAGGCGGGACCAGGGTGCTATCCGATGTGACGTCGATGCCAGTCCGATGGCTATCGATATTCGTGTACCAATAGTGGGAGCTTCTAACATTTTGTAGAGCATAGCGTCGCTGCCCATGTACGTTCGCATCGCTCCCTACTGAGACTACAAACAGATACACACCGCGAGTATTTGATGAGCTGTTATCTGTCGATTTGGTTTCTATCTCCAAACTGCGAGATATGAATGCTACTCACGTATCCATCACAATAGCACCTCTTCGACTGGCAACTGAAGGAATCAAGCGCGAACCTGAGGCATGAGCATCGACAGTTTCTCCACAAGATCCTGCTCCTTCTCGCGCTCCTTTTGATGCACGACCAACCCCGGAACTGCGCGCAGCATTTCCAAGTACCCATCGTCCCCTTCGCAATCGAACAGCGTCAGCTCTGTGAGGGAGCAACCCTCATTGTTGCACTCGTGCAGCCAGTCGCACAATGCACCGCCGTACGTACGCCCGCCCGAAGGTCCCACACTCTCGTCTAGAAGCAGGTTGCCCAGCTGCAGAGACTTCAGCGCCGGAAAACTGCACTGCTTCCTTGGGTCGCCATGGTTGGTCGGCATGGAGCGCCGGGTGCTTCTAGACGTCGACATCATCTGTTGGAGCTTGCGCACGAATGTCCATACAGCATCCCCAGCAACAAACAGTCGCTCCAATGCCACAGCCGAGCTCGCAATGTCCTTCCAAGCAAGAGGATCCCACTCAGCAACATCGAGGACGAGCTGTTGCAGCTGCGCTGACGCGACAGCGTCGTAGCACATGCGCGCGAGGTCGTACATCTCCATTTCAGGTTCCTCGCCTTCGCTCCACTCGAATGTGACGCATACGTCGCCTTCTTCCTCGGTCATCTCGCCACGCTCTGCAAGCGGTGCATCCTCGATGCGTCGGAACGCCTCGACACGCATGTCCCAGAGTTCCATGCCGTGTTCGAGTGTTGTAAGCCGCACCGCCTGAGGAACGAAAGGGCAGTTTGCATGCGTCCACGCCGTCACGCGGCTGAAAGCATCGCGGATTTCGTCTTCGGGTTGATGATGGATTTCCAATGCGAGACACAGCTTCGTACAATTCGTCGCTCGCACGTACTCGAGGAATTGCGCCGTGGAATCCATGATGCCATCGATCTTCAAGGACTTCAGTCGAGACAAGAATACAGCCGGCTGGCCATTGGTGCGAAGAGGCGCATATGGCAAGGCATAGACAAGACGGAGCGATTCCAGGCTGTCCATGCGCTCGAGGGCATTCAAGACATCGGTCATGGAGCACGATGGAAGACGCGTTCGCGGACCAGGGCTTTCGAGACAGGACACGTCCAGGGACACCAACCGCGCGAGCAAGGCAGCCGTCCACGGGATATTTGCGCCGCCAGTGCTGATTTCGAGGTACCGCAGTGCGGGAGCGCAAGTGCCGAGGTGATCGAGCGGGCCCGTATTGGTGGGAGCCCGGTATGAAATGGACAATTTCTCGAGAAGGGGAGCAGGAAGTTCTTTGGAGAGAAGAAGGGGGGTGGGTTTGAATTGGAGGGGCCCGAGGTTGAGTTCACGTGTATGCGATATGTGCGCGGCAACAAGCTCATACTTGCTGAGTTGGACCTGCATGTCCGCTTTAACGACAATAGGCCTCGCCTGCGACCGCTTGAGCATCTCCTCTGCCCATCTCTCGCCTAGTGTGAACGTCACCATCGTCCAGAGGCCCGCAAAGCCTAGCGCGACCTGGCGCCAGCGCCGGCACACATAGGTAATTGCAATCCAGCCAATGGTTGTTCGCTGTATCCCAATCGCTTTTTGCCAGACATCGCGCGAGTGCTCAGCGCAGAGCATGAATATGCGGGTGAGAATCTCGGGGGGTAGGCGGTGGATAGGGATGAGGGTATTGCGGCGACTGCGAATGACATGGAGCGCGCGCTGAATGGCGAGGTCTTCTGCATCCATCGACGCGACTGTGTGGGAAGGCGCCGTTTCACTGATTGGCGATTGGGAGACTGCAATGCGGGAAAGTCTAGCGTGAATCGCACCGTCCCAGAAGTCATTTGGGACTGCGTAATCTGGCCTGTTCATGGTTGCATTGAGTTCTCCGATCATTTCAGAGGCTATGACCATACCATGAAGCCATTTTTGATGCCGTCGTCGAGACGGAAGTGGGGGCAATGACTCTGGAGGATGGGTGCAATTTGAGGACGACGTCGGTCGAGGGTCGCGACGCAAGCTGTAGGGCCACGGGAATGAGACGTGATTACTTGGCATGCGATGTACACCCCCGTACCTTCAGTCGTAGTATACGGCCCACCCGGCGAAGGTCAAACGCGACTCGCTTGCCAGTGAGTCGGAGGAAGATGGGAGCTCGGGAGAGGCCTGCAGCGCGACGCGCGCTGGATGATTGTCATAAGCGCCCATCGGGATTGGCACAGATCCATATTTTTTCAAAACTATCGCCCAGCGCTCTTTAAGAGATAGACGAGGGCATCGGCAGCATTACTTACAGTGGGTACTGTATATCCAAAGTAGACCTAGTGATTCGGATGAGACTACGAGCGGGGGATGAAGATATTTCAGGCCCGGGGCAGGCGGGCGGAAAGACCACGAAAAGTGCTATGTACCCCCTGGCATACGTATGGTGTCCTGTTCATTCCATTACATCTGTTGTCTTGAACCACTCTATCATTTGCCTTCCCACAAGTGGCCGCTGGTCCTTAGGAAGCGTCCACCACTTCCACTTCAGCGCGGCGCCAGAAGCCAACTCTGCGTGGCGGCTCACGTAGCCAGCCCAGTCTGCAAGGTCAGCGACGTGTACCTCAGACAGACGATACGCCAGGCCACGTACCGATGTGCAGTGGGTCGACGCGGTCCAAGGATGCCTCATCGTGGTCTTCAAGGTACTTCTCCAGGGCCTCCGGAGCAAACCCGTCCACCACACCCTCGATGCGCAGATAATAGTCCAGCGTCGGGGACCTGCATTCTGCGCCGAGCGTATTTCCCTCCGCCGCGAGTCGCAGCTCCTCCCATAATGCATCCAGAACCTTCCCGACGAACCCGACGTGTCTCTGTACGGAGCGCCCCACCGCGCTTTCCCATACATCCCCGCCTGCGTCCTTGAGCACCTCCCACGCTGCGCTCCAGGTCCACAGGCGCCAGCACGCGCGCGCAAGGTGCCCGCGGTACGCGCTCGGCACGCGGCGCCATGTCTCCCAGGTGTAAAGATCGTCGGCGCTGGGAACACTGCTAAATGACACGGAAGCGACGTTCGTCGAGCGCACCTTGCACAGCCCGACGTCGGAGATCTGGCTGCTGACGCGGTACTGGTTTTGTATTACTTTGAAGGTGAGGCTCGGGTGCGGGACCGCCGTCGGCCGTGGATTTGACAGTAGGTGTCAAAATGCTTGGCGTGGACAGGGCAGTAGGGGAAGTGTCAACGGAGAGTTGCTGCGAGGCCTCAATATCGGTTCCGTACGATGAGATTTCCTCGGAGGTAGACAGCTAGTTACCATAATGTCAATAAATCTACTGCATGGCGGCGAGAGGTGAGCTTGACCTTGGAAAAACCTGAAGCCAGAGGGGACTGGGCCGTCTTCGACTGTCCATAGACCTTGACAAGAGCATCGCTCGTGGATTTCACCTTTGACGAGCTCTGTGGTGGGACAAAAGGTACTGGGTCAGGCCATTCGGCACAACATGCAAAATGACACGGCTTACTTGACTAGATTTCGACGCCGTGCGTACGATGTCATTGGGCCGCGGTCGTTTGGTAATGGGTCGCTCGTCTATTTCTGAGTCCTCTACATCGCCGGCTTTATTGGCATCGGAGCCGGCTTCGTCCTTCCGACGCTTCTGAAGGGAAAACAGTGTATTAGCTATATACCCAGCACAGTTACCAGAGCCGAAGCGCACCTTGTTTGCCGAGCGCGTCCACCGCGCGCGCGAACACTTTATATGGTGTCTCGCGCAGCGGGCACAGGTACTGCTGGTACGTGTTTCGCACAGGGCCGCACCCTCTGCACAGGCGGAGCAAGGCGGGTCGTAGCGCTCGTACTACGTATAAATGTCAGTAGTCGACGATTCCTGAAAACGAGGGACACATACGCCCAAACTGACTTGCTCGCCGGCAGCGCGAGGGCGGTACTTCGCGTGGTCCACTTTTCTTATTTCCTCCGACTGTCGATCGCGTTCATTCCTCTCGTCCTTTTGTGGCTCCACGAGACGTAATTCTGCTTTAGTCGATCGTGTGAGACTTGCCTCTGGGACCTGCTCACGACATCAGCAACCAAGCAAGACGATCGACACAAGACCAAACCTACTATCCCAGTCTTTTTGATCGCGTCCGACGACTTGTTTGCTCTGTGCGAAGGGGCTGAAGGCTGCGAAAACACTTGTCGGTGACAACGGCAGCAAGGGGAAAGAACTGCATGCCTGTGCGAGGATGGCCGGTGCACCGCCCTCGTCTGTCCGATGGGTCCCTTCAGTAGCGTCCTGCTCGAGAATCCGCACCGCGTTCTTTAGCTCCAAAATCTCACGCTTCAGCCTGTCATTCACCACTGCATGCACCACGGCGAGGTGCTGCGCCTCGTCGCGTGCAGTGCGCGCATCGCGCAGGTCGCACTCGATAAGTGCAACTTCGTTACGGAGGAGCGTGACCTCGCGGAGTTGGTCGCGGCAGCAGTCGTCGAGAGAGCCCGGAGGGTTGCTCATGGGTGCGAGTGAGGAAGAGCAATGGGAGGGATCGACGGGAATGTTTGAGGGACGGCGATATTGTTGTGGCCCCTTGTGGCCCGGTTCGGCTACCCGAAGTCCCAAGAAGCTCGGATGAAATTCAGACAAGAGCGCCCGGGCACCAACATCGGACGCTGGTCCACGAATCCCGTTTCTTCGACGTGATCGAGTGCTCGGACGTCGAAGGGAACGAACACCTTTAGTCGTCGCGCATGAGCTGAATGTGCCGCCATCAGCGCTGCCATACCGTACACTGGATCATAGCCTGGCTTTTGCACTCGCCACCTCATGGTGCGCACCGAGAAACAACAATTTGCACCTATGTTCAGCTCTGAGCGTTCAATATCCGCTGCGCGCGCTTTCTGCCAATCGAACTCTATTTGATTTGCAAATCCCCTCATCGGATACCTAGGGAATAGAGCTTCTTTATTAGCGCGCAGATCGTGAAAGGTAAGAAGAGCAAGGACAGACCGAAAGCTGCCTACCCGCAGCAAGAGGCCAAGAGGTACCAGAACGCCCATGGCGACGGGCCGACATCAATGTCATACATAGCTGGAAGGACAGAGATACAGTGCTGGGTTGTCGTTCCCTGCTGACGATAAAAAAAAGGTGTCTTCCGGCGTGCAAATGCATGTCCAACGGTGGAAATCCTGTGTCCAAAAGGACGAGATGGACCGGCACGGGGCGAAGAAATTGTGCCTCCTTGTGTTGGCCACCTGGAGAAACATCTCTCCGAGCTGAAAATGAGATCGCTTTAGACCTGGCCAGCCAATATATATCCCAGATGAGGACGCCCGAGAGCGAGAAGAGGAGGGCGGCCGCGACATTCACATACATAGTGGCGGTTGCGAGTAAGAAGTTGTTGACGCGGGCCGTTCGCGTCCCCCGAAGGCCCGCAGTGACGCGCACTTCTCTCGTCTACTCTCAACGTCCATCTCCACTCTTTCCGCTCTGCAGACCTACGGACATCTTGAAAGTCCTCTGCTTCAAGCCGCCAAACGTTTTCTGAATCTCGCCAACGCTGCTTGCACCTTGGCGTCACCCAAAATGCAAGCGTCCTCTCGCATCCTCCGCGCAGCCGTCAAGCGCACCAGGCCCCTCGGCGCGCGCCAGAACCACTCCCGACCCCAAGACCCGTCTTCCAGCACCTCCACGACGCATTTTGGCTTCCGCACGGTGCCCGAGGAGTCAAAGGAGTCGCTCGTGCGCGGTGTCTTCGACTCGGTCGCGTCGAGCTACGACGTGATGAACGGCGCCATGTCGCTCGGCGTGCACCGGCTCTGGAAGGACAACTTCATATCGCTGCTGCGCCCGGGGTCGAAGGGCCCGATACGCGTCATCGACGTCGCGGGAGGGACGGGCGACATCGCGCTGGACTTTACGCGGGAGAAGTACGGATAGGGAGACATCAGCCAGTGGGTGTCGTCGATATCAATGAGAGACGGTGTCAGTGACGGAGGGGCAGAGGCGGTTCTTTCCAAACTGGCAGGCTCCCGTCGACTCAGGACCTCGATCTCGGGGTCTAGCTCAGCGCTCTGCGATTGGATTTCCCGTCAAGATATCGAAGCTCGAAGATTGCACGGCGCGCATTACCTGGGCGATCCAACTGAAGGCAGTGGTTAACCCGGGTCTGACTATCCAGGAGAAACGTTCTCGATGAGTTCATCATCGCACTATGTATCTTATCTTGCAATGTTGAACTCCCGTTCCTCCAGGCGATGTTTGCTGGTGTGAGCTTCACGTTCTGTATTATGGCAATATTTATGGAGGTCCGCCTCAATGACGCGTTGTCTCTTGGTCAGAATCGTGCCCGATCCCATACTCTTACCATACGTTACACCGAGCGTCTACCATGATCGATCACCCAGCCGTGCCAACGAAATTTCGCGCAATAAAGATTGTGGTAATAATGTAGAATGTATCCATGCCATCGCCATCCGTGCTTGCGCGCGGCGACTAGAAGAGTCCCGACCGCCTCGCCACCTCCAAGAGCACCGCGCCGACCACCGGCAGCACCCACGAGCTGCTCTGCACCCGCACCCCTCGCCGCGCCACGTTCTTCTCGCGCGTCGTGCCCGTCGCGGCGCCCGGACAGAGGCCGCCGTTCTTCGAGATCGACGAGGCCGGCATGAGGACCTGCGGCATGCCGTACATCGACTGCACGGTCACGCCGCCCTGCGCGTCCGCGTTGACCTTACTGCACGTAAGGATGTCGAGCAGCACCTCGTTCGGTGAGTACATGGCGGGCACGGTCCAGGTGACCGACTTGGACGTGTCGCTGCCGATGTTGGTCAGGAGCCCGAGCATCGGTGGCTTGGAGATGGCCAGCGAGTTGTCCTCGACGGCGAGGAACTTCATCTGTGTGCGACGTTAGAAGGAAATGAAGAGGTTGGACTGGAAGAAGCGTACCGGCGTGGTGATGAAGCTCGGCGTGCCGGTGATAGCCTCCTTCCGTGCAAGGTTCAACGTCTTGTAATGTTGTACGAGCGGCTTGTCCTGCTGATATGCGGCGAACCAGAGACTGCTGGGGTTCAGCGGGCAATCACGGTGAGCAAGGTAAAGAAGACGCACGCTTCACGATTGAAAGGATCCACGCCGCCTTGATAGCCTTGTTCCTGACCTGATCCGTCGCGTGCTCGGTGAGGTCGCTCTCTCGAAAGAGCAGAAACACACACCGTAATACGTGATCGGGATGCCGTCGTGGAGGAAAGGGAACGTCATCGCGTTGCGCACCCGCTACCACGTGAGCGTCAGTCCAGCCGGACATGGAAAGGGAGTAAGAAAGCGTACGCCAACATCCTTGGTCATAGACGGGAACCGAGCCTGGTCGTGGTTCTCAACGAAGGAGCCCGTGCGGAAGAGCCCGTTTTTGTACGTCTGCTGCGACTTTTGCAGGATCTGGACAGGGGTAGAAAACTTGCCGTCCGGACTGACGAAGGCTTGCACCAACGGGAAGTACGTCGGGTAGTCGAGGATCGCGTCTATGACGCCTGTGGAACGCGACGTCAGTTGCGCAGGCCCCGCGGGCGCCGGGCAAGATCTTACCAGTGAAGGGCGCAGCATAGTCTGTGTCATTGATCAGCACCTCGCCCATGGTGAACACGCCCGCGGCCTCCACCCATGCCGGCCAGAAGTCCTTGTTGATGTGCTTCACGGTGTCTATGCGCAGGCCGTCGACCGTGTAGTTCTTGACCAGGTCGTGGATGAACGTGTGCAGCATGTCCGCGACGGTCGAGTTGTCCGTGTTCAGATCCGGCAGCGGCAGCGTCTCGTCGCCGAGCCAGCACTGCTCGATGACGTTCTGGTCGAGCGACTGGCCGACGAAGCACTGCCGATGGAAGAACGACTCGTCGGTGAAGGGGTGGTAGAAGTCGGTGAAGTTCGGAGGCATCGTCGGCGACGCCATGTGGTTGACAACGACGTCGAGCATGAGGTACATCCCCCGCTTGTGCAGAGCGTCCGCCAGCGCCTTCAGGTCCTCCGGCTGGCCAAAGTGCGAGTTGAGCGTCGTCAGGTCCTTCGTCCAGTACCTGCGCGCAGACCGTCAGCTACCCGCGAGACAGAAGAACGAGCACGCTGCTCACCCGTGGAACGCCTCGCCCTGCGCGGCGGTCGCATTGTCGATGTTGGTCGAGACCGGCGAGATCCACACGGCGTCGAAGCCCATGTGCTGGATGTAGTCGAGGTGGTTGATGATGCCTTTCCACGAGCCGCCGCAGTACCGGCGGGCAACTGTGTCGCACGGGACCGCAGCGTCGTTCGTCGTCGCGAATCTGTCGGTAATGAGCTGGGCGCTAGGTCAGCATGCGGTCTTGATAGCGGTAGAGCGGGCGGGTACCTGATAGATAGATCGTGTGCTCCAGTCCGTTGCGTTGGCGGCGATGGCGGGCCTGACGAGGAGGAGCGTAGAGAACAGAGCAAGCGCGGAGCTCCAGAGCATCTTGACGTGAAGGCGGGGGGAACGGTGCTTCAGACCAAGAAAACGAAGTCAACCGAGGACGGCGGGCTTGAAGGAGCAGAAGGAAAGGGTATACAGCGAACAAGAGCGACGGGCTGGCGTTGGGCATACTTGGCTAATCGAGATGCGCTCATGAATGCCATTGTCGTCGTCTTGAACCGCGAGGTATGTCGCACGAGACATGAGAATATCAGTCAACGAAGCTGTTCCAGACAGCGCACTGCTTCATGTCGACGTCCAAAGGTGATGGGCGAGTGTAGGCGACGGTTGGTAGCAAGTGCCAAGGAGGAGGAACGCCCCGGTGCGGTGACCGTCATCCGTCAAACGCGGGCCGGCCGGGCCACGACTACAGCATTACATACTCGGCGCGCCTGCCAGGCGTCGCCCGCAAAAAGTTTCGTCAGAAACCTTCAGAAATATGTACCCCGGGATGGACCCCGTCAAATATATAGCTGACACTCAGCCGTAGTTGCGAGTAGTCATCCAAGGTCCCGGATGTCAAGCCTGTTGATACAATAGATACTACTTAGCCTTGAAATTGTGCACACGCGACCAACCGCATGAAATGAGAAAGAAACACAAAAGAAACCCTACTCGTACAAATGTCTATGCAGTCAGCAGTGGTAGTACACAATGTTGCGCAAGAGAAACCGAGACACCCGACGAAAGCAAGAGACCACAGATCCAACGACATGCAAGATAACGCAAGAGGCCCAAGAAAAAGGTACAACATCGCAAGCCCTGGCAGAGAGGAAATAAGGAAAAGCTATACATAAAGACGGTGCTTATGGTACAATCGGAGGCCCGCGGAAGACAACTTGGGGGGCGTACGTACGCATAGCAGAAGGCGATATAAGCTATAGCGTAATCAAAGGGACGCGGACAAACGTACACGGTACATATTCACAGAAGCTGTCCACCTGTCATAGCGCGGGACATAACAAAGCATCAGAATGGAACGTCAGCGCGCGCGCGAGCGAGCACACGCGCGAATTTTTGAGCAGGGTATAGTCATTGGCGTCATAGGTCATGCATGTTCATAATCGCCGCGTCCGCGCAGGCGGCACGGTGCCCGTGGACGGTCTATGAGTCGTCCATCGGCGAATGCGAGCGGCTGGGTTGCTCCGCGGCAAGGCGTTGGACTTGCTGCGACGACACACGGCGCACGGGGGCGGGGCGCGTCTGGGGCGCGGACACGGAGCCGCGCAGGGCGATCGGGGGACTCCGCACGCCGGGCACGTCGCCGGGCGCAGACGGAGGGGGCGGTGGGTCCATACGGATTGCAGACACAGACTGGCGACGGCTGATGTCGACAGGCGCGGGCGAGTCCGAGTCTGCGGCACTCCTGCTGTCCAGCTCCCTCTCACGCTGCTGCTGCGACGACAAGGGCGGGTGCACGGGCGGGAAGGTGTACGTGTCAGCAAAGTTGGACGGTGGGAGCGAGGGCGCGGGCGCTGGGTCACGAATGAAGAGCGGTGGGCGGACGCTCGACACGCTTGCGCTGAGGAGCGGGACTTCTCCGTTCGCGACGCTCCGCCTGCGCATGAGGGCAGAGCCAAAGGGCTCTGGCCGTGCGGGGCGCGTTTGCTCGAGCTCTTCGACCCGCTTGTTCAATCGGGCAATCTCCTCGCGCATCCCGCCTACGCGTCTCTCCACCGCGGCCTCCACAACGCTGTCCATGCGCTCCTGCGTCTGGGAGAGATTCGCCTGCAGCACCTGCGACTTGGCGAGCTGGTCGGCAAGCCACGTCTTGAGCTCCTTAGCGTCTCGCAGAGCATCGTAGAACATTTCGAACGGCGCGAGGAAGGCCGAACGTGGGGACGTGTAATCTGGTCGGTGCAGCGTCGCGGGCGTTGGGGGAACGAGGGTCGTAGCGATAGGGACCGACGCAGCTACCGCTGGAGAGTGGCCACTTCCTCCAGGGGCTATTGTCGGCACGGTCAACGACGAGCCGGACGTCGACGCGGTTATGGAGTTGCGCATCGACAAACGCGTCGGCGTTGGGGGCACATTCCCAGGTACTGTGCGTCGTATCGCGGGCACCTGCTGCACGTTGGGTAAATTGGGCAAGCTCATCATGGAAAAGCGGCCACCCTGTTGTGGCGGCGCGCTCTGTATGACCGGCTGGGTCCGCGTGTCACGCGGGGAAATCAAAATATCCGCGGGCTTCGCCTTCTTTCCTCCACCGACGGAGTTGGTTGCGCGGCGCCGGGCAAACGAGATGGGCGGCGGGGGAAGCGCACTCGGATGGGGCGTCGGCGCACTGGGCAGCGGCTGCTGGCTTGGCACGATGATGGGGGGTGGACTTGGCGGGCGCACAGCGGGGTCAGAATGGCGCACGCGATTCCCGTTCATGTTGGGGCTCCGGGCCGAGGTGCGAGGGGCGGGTGGTTGCGGTTGGGTGGAGGAAGGGCCCTGCGTGGGCGGCTGGGGCGGGGCCGCGGTCGGACCCCCAAGACTGCCCCTCCGTTGCTCAATCAACGCCTTCTGGTTCTGCCGTACGACCAGCATAGACCGCACCTGCTCCATCGCGCCCGGGTCATCGCGCATGTGCGGAATGCCGACGACAACGGGAGATAGCGGTGCGTCTGCGCTGCCGCCGCTGGAGGTCGTGTCGAGGCCGAGGCCGCTGACGGTCATCCGACGCTTCTTGGACGTCGGGGCCTGCGTCTGCGGGGGAAGGGGCTGGGACGTGTCGGGTTGAGATCGGGATGTCCGGGAAGGATAAGGAGGGTCATCGGCGAGTTCGTCGTGTTCCTCCTTTACGCGTACTAAGCGGGGGGAACGATGCCCGCTTTTGCCAGAGTCAGTCCGGGGGACATTGGCAGAGGGGAGCACTCACCGGTTATCAGAACCGTCATCGCGGTACTCCGGGTGTGAACGCTTCCTGCCGTTCGTATGCTGGGCGCCATTTTCTCCTGGAGGGTGATCACTGTGTTGCGGCAGATCGCTAGGATACAGGTTGCGATCGGGGGGAGACTGCGAATGAATTGGTGGGAGCGCGTTTTGGCCCGATAGCCTGTCGAGCGAGGAGTTAGAAAATGCGACTGAAAATGAAGGCAATGTCTGAGAGTGGGAAGGGCCGCTGTGTCGAACGGACATTCTGCACAGGCCAACGGGGGACGGGTACGCGGTGCGTGGACGGAAGGGCGAGGCGTCAAGGGAGGGGTGGAAGATGGTGGTTGAATTATAAGGTTGTCGCCTAATTTCTTGGTTTGATTATTTCCCACCAGTAGACTTTCCTCATTCAAGTACTTTGTTCCTTGGCACGCTATCCATCTCTTCTGCAAACGTATCGCCCTGCATCGCTGCCACCGTCCAAGAATTGTCGCGAAGTCTTTTCTCCTCTGCAAAAATTTGCGCGCAACAATCACTCAGCACACCGCCTCTGCCGTGACCGCGCTTGATCTGCACCGACAGCGGCACCCGCGACGACACAGCTCTGCCGACATGTCTCTGTCTCCCTGCGCGTCAAGTGTGTTGGCTACGCCTCCTGGTTTCACGCTCTATGTCTGCGGAGGCTGTCCGTCTACTGCGGAACGCCCGCGCGGCCGGGAACGCGCTGCTAACGGCGGTCCCGGGAGAACGTGCTGCCTACCCGTAATGGTCTCGTCTTCCCTCTCAACGCCCCCTTGAGGACGCAGATTCGTCCTCGAAACTTCCCAAGACGCCCATCTCACCCGTCCAAGCCCCCTCTCACGCGGAGTCCTTGTGCCCGTCTTGTCTTTTAAAGGAGCCGGCTGCTCTCCTGACCACCCCGTGCGCCTCAGGCCCGAGTCTTTGCAGGCCCCGGCCTCTGATACGCGAGGCGAAGTATAAAGCACAGTAGGAGAAGCTTGCCTCCGTTTTACGCCCAACGCTTATGTTGCACGCAGACGCCTACACCGTGCCTGTTCCCGTTGCCCAGCTCGTGGTGCGGCGCCTGCGTCCCGACGGTACTGGTTGCGACCCCTGTCAGAGGAAGGCCTAGGATCACCAGCGCCCACGCCCTGCCACTGGGAAGGCTGACCGGCGAATCCTCTCGTCGTCGCTACTTCCGTAGGCCTGCGCGTTCTGCTGATTAGATATCAACGAACAAACAGAAGCCCTCAAAACAGCCGCGGCTTCCTCGTGCGCTCGTGTCCCCCGCGTCTCCTTTCCGATGTTCCAGTGAGCGGTCCAACCCCGGCCGCTCCTAGGTGCGAGTGCTAGTGACTCATTTGCAACATGCGCCCACCATCTTACTTCTACTCATCATGATGAACCTTGACATCGTCTCTTATCCTGTGCTCATCATATCTGCTGCGGCTGGCGCTCTTCATCGCTCTTGATTTAGCGCACCCATTACCCACTCATCGCCTTTTCTGCACTGATGAACTCCGCTCCACGATCCACTCGTCGGCCATCGTTCTCCTCGCATCTTCCATCCTCCGGACTCGTATTCCTACTGGTTGGGTCGCACCGAGCGTACATCATCTGCCCGGACTCTTGTGCTTCCTGACTTCCTTGCATGTGGGGCCACGTCGACCAGACTTTACCTATGCAACTGATTGGAAACACTTGTACTATCGAAACTTGACAGGAAGCCGTTGAAAGCCCGGGCTGAGCTCTCGTCTCGACACGCAAGCCGCACTGTGCGATCTTCGATTCCATATCCAGCTGTGTCTGCGTCAAACTCCCCACGCCCGACCGCTCTCGTCTCGAACACGCGAACCCTTGAGTTCGAGGACATACTATCTGTCCTTCCATCATCTCTCCCCTGCAGGATATAGCCAATGACGTTCGCCTTAGGCTTATCGCAGTTCCTTACCTCATTTCTGCATCTCTGACTACGCAGCGCTGAGACGAGCACCTCGAAACGAGAAGGACGCCCACGCCCCAACCCCAATTGGCTAGTGTCGTCTAAGCTATGTACAAATCGCACTTACGGTCTTCCGCGCAGCCAACATCACCACCACCACCACTTATAATACCGCTCTTCACCGTCGAGCCTATACAATTGCTGGCGACATCTTCCATTGACCCACCGCTGAGTACAAGACCCCCTATAAGGCTTAGGCGCGTACTCGAAAACGACTGATTGCATCACTAACATTCATCAGCCACGGTCATCCGGAAATTAGTGTGCATCCCGATGCATGTATCGAGTCAATATCGAGGACAGGGCGAAAAAAAAATGGAACAGAGGACGGACTGTGCAATTAGATGGCTTGATTTCGGGATCGTGAATGGAAGGTCGACGGGCGCGTGGTGGGTTGACAACCCGCAATGCTCGTCTTCTAGTCTGGGCATTCGATATGTCATAGCTGATGTACGGGCGATCCACATATCAATAACACAAGTTTATGCTGTGACAAAGAAGGTTGTGCGCTCCAACTGGCACGTCGTTGAACATGTGCCACACCATCTATTATCTAGAATCATCTGAGAGACTGAGAGTTGCCTCCTGCTCCTCCAGAAGCCCTTCTATGCATCTAGACCCGCCGCGTACTCCCACGTCGCCTCGCCTAGACGCGTTTAATTATGTCTCAACGGAACAGATACGCGGAGCCAACTTGGCGTGTCGTACATACCGCAAACAAGTCCTGCCAGGTCCCTAGTCCCTCTGGCAGGTCCTACCTACCCCACGGGCAACGAAGGTTCGGGCTGACAGGCCGGCGTGTTCCGAATCTCAGTTCTGCCGAGAGCGGAACAAGTAGGATGCCGACACCAATAATTAGATTAGGGAGCGGGCGGGGGCTTCTCGGGTGCGGGTGCAGACGTGCCGCGCGATTCATAAGACTTGCATGAGACTCATTGAGAGGTAGATACAAGCCGATACAAGTCAGGCTCTATAGCACGAGGTAGGGCACGCGTGTGGGATTTTTCGCATCAGAATTTGCGGAGGTACTGCGGTGGTATGCCTCCCCGAGTCGGAGGTAAGGCGAGGTCAGAGGGACGACGAGTTACGGCGGACGAGTCCGTGAAAGTCAAAATTCGGTCCCAAGCCAATACTGAGCGTGGAATACGACGTCAAAGGCAGCTATGATGCCATAGCGGTTGCGGAGGTTCCTGCGCACCGGGAAGAATGGAGAGTTTGTCGACTAAACAAGCTCACTTCATTTCAATACAGGGACAGCGCCCTGTGACACCAAACATGAAGCAGAATACCGAAGACACCGACAACAAGCAAGAAAGCATGTGCACCAGACGGGGACACGCCGACCGACACGGAGATATCAGAACAAGAAACCCTGCGGGCCACCTGGTGCCTGCCCGAATTCTGCCTTACCGCGCTGTGATAAAGTTGGGTTGTTAGAGCGCCCCGTAGCAACGAACACATGGTGAAATTTGACACGCACATCGGCAGTTCGTGAATAGACACGGCGCGGGATCGGCGGGGAACTCCTCGTGCATCACGTCGGGGGCTCGCTCCGCTTTTTCTTCTTCCTGACGGCCAACACGTTGACCTTCGGCGCCCCCGCCCCCGCGCCGTCCGCCGCAGCACCCCCCGGCACGTCCTTCGGCGGTAGCGACGCGTTGCTAACCGTCAAAACGCCGTATACGTATGCGCGATACGTCTCCAGCGTCGCCTCCGGCTCATCAAACGGGTTCGGCGACGCATCGTCCACGCTCGGCAGCGCGGCACTGCGGCGCGGGGGCGTGCGCGGTAGCGCAAGCGACCCGCCGACGCTCGAGGGCGGCTTCGCGGCAGGCACCGCGAGGCCCTCACAGAGCCCGCGCACGGCGCTCTCGATGATCTCCGTCGCCTGGCGGGCGCGCTCTGTCGTCGAGAACTCCGTGCCCGTGAGCAGCGTCGTCAGCACACGCTTGTTCATCGCGCGCGGGACCTGGCCCGCCTGCGGCTCGAGGGGAGGCGGGCGCACCGCGGGCGCCTGCGGTGCGGATACGCCGACGGTGAAGAAGCCGGTGACCGCGCCCGCGACGCATTCCTGGCGGAAAGACATACGCTCCCAGAACTCGTCCGGCGCGACCTTACTCAGCTCGCCCTTCGGCCGCGGTGGCGCGTCCTTCTCCTTCGGCGGCACGGGCCCGTCGGACTCGCGCGCCTCCCGCGCCTCCCGCGCACTGCCCGTCCGCGCACGCTTGCGCGGTGACGCGACGCTGTCGGTGAGCGCAAGCTCGTCCATGAAGCGGTTCTTGGGGTCGTCATCGAACGAGGGAATGAAGTGGCCGAGGTTGTGTGTGCCCTCGGGCGGAGGGCAAGGGAGGGGAATGTCCGTCTGCGTGTATGGGTGGCCGTACTGCCAGCGGGGCTCTGCAGCGTCTGGCGGAGAGGCCGGGAGACGAAGGGCTTGCTCCGCTTCCATCTCGTTGTAGCCCGGTAGGACGTAGTACATCCTGACCTTGCCCGCATCCGCGCCGCCGCCCATGCCTGCCTGCACGTCCGCCGCCACCGTGCCCAACACCCGCCGCCACCACACACACAGCTTCACGTCGCTCAGCGGCTTCTTGCTCTCGTGGTCTGCAGAGTTGGGAAAGAGGTATTGACCCTGTGCGCGGGCGAACAGGTGGACCCACAGGTGTCGCGAGGACACCGGACGCGTTGCGGGGTCGCAGTACCACCGCACAAGCGCTCGCACCAGTGTGGCAGTCGGCGACGGGGAGATTGCCTGCCCTGTGGAATCAACCTTCGAAACGTAGAAAATCGCAGTGTCCGTGGCCGGCGCGTGGTACACGCCTGCCTCGATGGCAGTCACCAGGATGCGGGGTGCATCGGGGTTCGCCTGCTCAGAGAGAAGAACGAGGATGTCCTGGGCGTAGAGACGGGGTCGCGGCAGAGCATACGGGTATAAAGAGTTGTTTTTGGCCGGTGCGGTGACGAGTACATGTATGTGGAATTCCCTAGTACCGGGTAGGTCGTGGAGGGCAGCGAGCAGGCTGTCTCGGAGGTTCATGGTGCATTTTGGACTGAATTTCGGGAAAGGCTGGGGCACAACCTGGGTTATTGGAGGTAAATGTTAGCAGAATTGTAAATTCGACCCTTCTCCCCGATTTCATCACGTGAGAGAATCTCGCATTTGGGCCGACACACTGCGCTGAAAGCCTTCCTGTTCTCCGAGTCACCGACCACTTTACTGCGACATGGCTCTGACAGCACTTGACAAGGGAAAGGGCAAGGCGATGCCGGAAGATCTCGAGCACGAGCAGTCTTCATCCTCGTCTTCATCAGGCTCCGACTCCGACTCTTCGTCAGAGGCAGACTCGGACTCGAGTGACGACAGCGCTAGCGACTCGGAGGAAGACATCACCCCAGAGTACCTGGAGTCTCTCCTTGACAAGGCGCGTCAAAATGCCGCTGGATCTGCGAGCACGACCACTCCACCAGCGGGGTCAGGCTTTCTGTCACTGGAGGAAGACATCATAGACCTAGGAGGCGCAGAGTCCGAACAAAAGTGCGTCTTCGTCTTCTCATCTTCGCTTCTTGCTAAGCATCCGCGCGCAGACAACTGCCCGCTCTCGATCCCGGCCCGCTGCCAAAATCCTACATCACCCTGGGTGCTACGCGCCGAGATGGTCCGGCACAAGTACGCGACCTCGGCGCTGAGCAAGCTGTTCAATCCGCCTCAAATCTCCTTGCGCCCGCCCCTCCTCTTGCACCTCCTGCATTAACGAAGTCGGGCGTCCCGCTGACCAAGAAGGAGCGCAAAGCCGTGCGTGTTTTCCCCGCCGCATGTTTTCCTTCTGCTGATTGCTGCTGCAGATGAAGAACCTGACGGCGGGGCCATCTTGGTTTGACCTGCCTGCTCCCGACCCCGCCGAGCTCCCCCGGCTCTATCGTGAGGTTGAGGCGCTGCGTCTGCGCAACCAGCTCGACCCGAAGCGTTTCTACCGGAAAGACGAAGGCGAGGGGCGCGGCATCAAAGGCCTCCCAAAATACTTTGCCGTTCGTTGCCCGCATTCCCCTTCCTTTTCGCATGCTGATTCCCCTTCGCGTGCCTCTAGATTGGCAAAGTCGTTACGACGAACACACCATTCGGTGGGCCGAGCACGGATAACCTGCCGCGGGCCGCGCGGAAGCGCACGCTGGTGGACGAGCTCGTGGACGATGCAGAGGCACGGAGGTATGCGAAGCGCAAGTTTGGTGACCTGCAGGGCACGCGCGCGAAGAAAGGGCGGGGTACGCTAGCTGTGAAGAAAGCGGCACGGGCGCCGAAGTGGTAAACCGTGATTTATCTTTCAAGATGTTTGTGTTCGGATTGTTTGTGTGGGCATCTATCGTTCTTCAAATCTGACGATGCTGGACTGTGATAACTCGCTTGCTCCAGGTGATTACATCTAATCTACAGACTCTAAGTATTGTACATGTACAAAGCTAGTCATTTTACCGAACACAGGCTCCCTAGGGTGATTGCGCTTCTAATCCTTTTTCGGCGCCAGCATCTGTTGCCATCCGCGCTCGTACTCAACAGCTGGCTTCACCGCGGCACCGAGCGTCTCAGCGGCATGCAGAACGAAATTCGGGTCGCGGATGAACCCACGCGCGAGCAAGACGACATCAGCGCGACCGCTCTCGATGATGTCGTTGGCCTGCTTCGCGTCAGTGATGAGGCCGACAGAGCCCACCACAAGCTGCGGGTACGCCTTCTTGACCGCCTCCGCGAATGGCACCTGAACACGCCTGCCGTCAGCACTCTAGGCACACGAAGAAAAAAGCCTAAGGAGAAGCGCACCTGGAAACCCGGCGCAACGGGAATCTTCTGCGCGGCCCAGTTGCCCGCAGTGCTCATGTCAATCAGGTCCGCGCCGGCCTTGAGCAGCTCGCCCGAGAAGGCCTTGGTCTGCTCGACGCCCCATTGCTTCCACTTGCCGTCGTCGCCGCGCTCGGGACCCTCCGCCCAGTCTGTGCCGCTGAGGCGCACGAAGAGCGGGCGGTCGCCCCACGCGGCGCGCACGCTGTTCATGACGCGCATCGGGTAGCGGATACGGTTCTCGTACGACTCGCCGCCGTACGCATCAGTGCGGACATTGGAGAGCGGGGAGAGGAACGCGTGGAAGAGGTAGCCGTGTGCGAAGTGCAGCTCGATGAAATCAACTGCGCGCGGGGTTAGTTAGTTAAGGGGAGTGAAAGGCAGGGGACGTACAGCCTGCTTCGATGGCGCGTTTAGTGGAGGCGACGAAAGCGTCCTCAACGTACTGCAAATCCTCCTCTGTGAGGGCTTTTGGCGTGGAATAGTGATCTGACCACGGGATAGCGCTCGGGCCATAAACTAAACAGATAGCAAGCAAGTCAGCCTCGGGCTATCCCGGTGGATAAGAGCGAGACGCACCGTTGTTAGGCCAGCCGCGTTCGTCTTCCTGAGCTATCCACGTATCCGCCCTATGTGTACGAGCTGCGTTGGTCTTCATCCACGGCGCGAGCGTCGAGGCCTTGCGCCCGGCGTGCGCGAGCTGGATGCCGATCTTGCTGCCCTGCGCGTGCGCAAAGTCGACGATGCGCTTCAGCGGGGCGATCTGGGAGTCCGTCCAGAGACCCTGAGGGGGAGAGGAAGCGTCAGTAATGACGCATGAGAAGGCAGTGAAGCGGATGATACACACCGCGTCTTCGGGAGAGATGCGCCCCTCAGGGACGATGGCGGTCGCCTCCATGATGATGGCGCCGGCACCGCGCGTCGCGAATCCCTGTGTAACAGTCAAGGATCTGAACAGGGGCGTATGCTGAAGGACCTACACCGATATGAACGAGGTGCCAGTCGGTCGCGTGTCCATTGTCCGAGCTGTATTGGCACATCGGCGACTAGACATTGCTGAGATTAAGTCGCAGATATGCAGCGTGTGATACTCACGACGAATACACGGTTGGGGAACGTGACGCCGCGGAGAGTCAGCGGCTTGAAGAGGGCAGGCAGCTCTTTGTTCTGATGGAAGACATCCTGCGAGAAAAGTCAGCTCCTATCGTCCACTGGCGTGCTAGCTTGCCATTGTCCGCTCGCCCTAGGCGCGTACAAGCACGAGCACCGAAGGCAGAGTCACTCACCGGGGACATCGAGGAGCCAATTGACGGCTCATTGATCGGGTAGAACTCCTTGGCACCGGGGACGCCTTTGTTGAGGTTCGACATTGCGCGGAAGTGAGGATGGTTGAGAGAAAGTTGGGATATTGATAATGAACGCAACTGTGCCCTTATATAGCTGGTACTACCCATGTCGATGACGCAACTTGGCCGATGTTGATAGTCGTGAGTGTTGCTCGGTCCCTAAACCTTCCTATATTGCCATCCAAAATGTTGACCCGGCGCCGCCGAAAGTAAAGTAGAGCAAGGCTTGCATATGGGGATGCCCTGCGGATGAACAAGGGAGCGGAAGGGAAGACACGCCGACCCAGGGGCTTTCCGGATCTCCCATTTTGCTTGGTACAATCTTCTAATGCCGCTAATAGATTATGACTTTTAGATCTCGGTGCATATTGTGCCGGCCTCTCCGCCGGCCGGACGCGGTCGGGTACGCCCGCCGAGTCGTCAATACACCGTCGCGTCGCGTCACGGACAAAATGAAATGGCATTGAAGGCCATGCGCAACATGTACAACGAGACATTATGAGATATGCTACAGCTCTTTACCGTAGAAACTAGCAGTGAGGAAGGATTCGACAGATGAGCAGATCGTGGTGGGTAGGAGCGACACTGGCTGGCGCGAGCGTCAAGGCAAATGCAGGTCACAAGAGGAAAAAGAATTATGCAACGTATGCGAAGGTGTCCCGGGCATCTGTCACCCGCTCTATGTACTCCTTCTCGAGCAAGGTCTCTATAGCCTGTGCATAACGACGTGTGTCAGCAGGACAGAGGATCGCCAGCGGCTATGCGCACCTTTTTGATATCTGGTATCTTGGGCGTGAAACGTTGTGAGATTTGCGAGATAACTTCCTGGATGAGCGGCTGGTTCTTCATCGTCTTGCGCGCCTTCATGATACTACGATGCGCATTAATGAGCGAAGGACGAGCGCCGAGATCAACGATGCGACGAACCGGACGATCGTCGCCTGGATGACGTATTTACGGTCCTCGTCCACGGTCTTCAAGACGTCGGATGACTCGGCCTTCACCTCAGCTTTGATCGGCTGGTTCAAATTGACGCGAATCTTCTTCGACTTGAAGTCTGACAGTCCACCTCATTTAGCCGCGACGAACAGACAACGCGAAAAGAAAATGGCTCGACGCACTCGGGTTCAGATCATACTGCTCCTTCTCATCGCAAATCAAGATCTTCGCCTTCGTGAGCAGCGCCAGAACTTGCAGGATAATCTCCTTGGGGATCGACGTCGCCGCAATCAGCTCGTCCAGGGAGAGCGTGTCATTCGTGTTGTACTGCAGCAGCACGCCCATCTGGTACGAGCTCGTCATGAGGATGTATTTCTGGTTCAGGTAGTTCGTGCGCAGCTCGTTCTTCGAGTAGTTCCACAGCCATGTGAGCTTGCGCCCCGAGTGTTTCATTTGGTAGTACTTCTGGAACCGCTCATGCGTCTGCTGGATGTCCGCGGGCACAGAGAATGGATGGGAGGCCGCATTGAGCGGCCAGAAGTTTGTTCCGAGCACCATGATGCTGAAGTTGATGTCCATGTCGTCGTGGTTCTGTTCCATACGTTCCTTGAACTGGTCCGTGAGGTCCTTGCTCAAGCTCATATCTGCGGAATGCAGTTAGCGACATGCCAGGGTGTGGTGAGAAAGGATATCGTACCAGTGAACATGCGCTGCAGCTTGTTCGTGTACTCGAAACCACACGCCTCCTTCAATTTCGAGATCATGCTAGCCTCCGCCTCATCCGATGCAGACACGCCGTGGATGAGACGCTTCGACAACTTGGTGCTGTAGAACGTCTGGAACACGTCCTTGTCCTCCAAGTACTTGAACAATACCATCTGAAGATCCCAATTAAAACAACGACTTTGAACAGATTGGAAACGCTGCGCACCACCCGGTTCAAAGCACCCTCCAAATCGCCCTCCTCCGCCATCTTGTTGTTCTTCCGCAACAACGCGTCCGCGTGCTTGGCAAGCAGTTCTGGCGACTTCGTCGACGATGTGCCGGTCGCGTCATTCCGGTTAACAAACTCGCGGCACGCCTTGTCCAAGCTCGCGACGAACCCAGCCTCGCCCTTGAAGCTGCGGTTAACTGTCTCCGCGTTCTTGGTGTGCACTTCGAGCAACGCGTCGACATACGCCTTCGGGTCCACCGAAGTCTCTCCATCCGCGCCGGCATCGCCACCCCCGAGCTTCGCGACCGCCGACAAGCCGGCCTTCTTCACGTGCTCCTCGAACTTCTTGCGCAGTGGCTCAAGGCCCTCCGGGATGCGCGAGAGCAGCGCGTACATGCGTTGCAGGTCCTCGTCCTTGTCGTAGTCCAGCAGCTGCTGGAAGTTCTCCCACATGAGCTCCGCATGCGCGCGGATGAGCACATGCTCGCACTTGCTGATGAGCAGCTTGCGGGTCGTCGTGTGCAGATAGCGCTCGACGCGGTCCTCCTCCTCGCGCAGGCGCTCCTCCGCCTTGCGCAGGTAGTCCGACACGCTGTTCTCTGCGAGGAACGCCTCCGACTCGTGTTTGTAGTACGCTTCCGTCGCGTCCAGGAACGGCGTCTCCAGATGCTCCTTGTAGTTCTCGAGCGACTGCTTGTTAATGTCCGTCTCATCAATCCCGAGCGACACGAAGGAGTCGACGACCTTCTTGACAAGGCCCTGGTCGACCGTCTCCCCGTTGCGCTGCTGCTCAATCATTTTCAAGATCGCGCCTGCCAGCTTTTGCTGTTGATTCTGGATGTGCATAAAGAAGTTCATCCGCCACTGCACTAACGCGAGCTAGAAAAACCTATCAGTGAATGAAAAATCTAATCTTGATCGCGTGCACGCACCGTGTACACAGGGTAGACGCCCTTCCGCCCCTCATCGCGCTCCCGCTTCACCCAATGTCGGTTCAGATACGTGAACAATCGGTTGATGTAGTTCGCGCCCGTCGTGTAGCGGTCCCACTCGGTCGCGTAGTATCGCAGCAGCAGCTCATGTTGCAGGGTGTCCGATTGCTACAAGCGCGCCCCCAGTCAGCAACCGCGCACACCTCACCGACACGCCGCACTCACATCTCGCAGCCCGCGTAAATGCGACACAAAATAGCGAATGAGGTTGTTGTACAGATCGGACCCCATCAGGTTGGCGCCGGCTGGTGAAAGGAGTCAGTCGGCCGCGCGCGCGAGGAGGGCGGCAGGCACTTACTTCGCCCAGGGGCCGCGATTTCAGCCGTCGTGTTTGTGGGCATTTTCGAGGACGTACAGTAGTTATATGCGACGGTGTAGAGGCTCATGTACTTGGAATATGATACGCCGGTTTGGAGCTTGGTCATGATGTGGTCAACGCCCTCCTCGAGGAAGCTCCATGTCGTTGCGAGGTCTGCCGACGCCGCGGGCATCTGGAGCTGCATGCCACTCGCCATGGTGGAGAAGTGAGGATGCGGGGAAGTCGATGGTGTTGGTTGGGGGTCAAGAGCTGTGTGCGCCGCGGCCCGCCCGCCTGGGTTTTGACGGCCACGCGCGTCCAAGCGCCCACGCGACCGTGACCTTGTTTGCGTGTCCAGCTAAGATATACTCAGTCTGTGTCTTTGACGAGGCGCAATTCAGGATATATAACGCGCTTTCAATACGCTCGTAACAGCGAGACCGTCTAGACCTTCACGCCCATATGAATGCTCGCAATTCCGCCCCAGAGATCGCGCCAAGCACCTCCGTCGCCCTCGAAGTTTCCACCCGTCGCAAACCCAGCCTCCGAGATCAAGCGCGCAAATTCCGGCTGGCTTGGGAACTTCCGTATTGACTCGACGAGGTATTGGTACGATTCGCGATCTCCTGCAAGAATCGTGCCCAGCAAGGGAATAACGGAGAACGAATACTGGTCGTATATCCTGCAAGCAATCCTTTAGTGGCGTCGAAAACGTATGCTGCAGAGCCGACGCACTGCCCGAGCACGGGGTTCGTGACCTTGTTGAACTCTAAGCAAGCAAAAGTCCCGCCGGGCTTGAGGACGCGGTGCGCCTCCTTGAGCGCGTCTTGGATGGACGTGACGTTGCGAATGCCAAAGGCGATGGTATACAGATCGTATGTGTTGGACGGAAATCTGTCCTTCGGCATAGCCTGCGCGTTGGCCTCTTGGAAGGCGACCTGCGGGGCTGAAGCAGCTCGGTCAGTACCAGCGCGGCGCCGTACAATCAACATACGCACTGTCATGATACATTGTCTTCTTGAACCGTCGGTGCCCCTCCTTCAGCATCTCCCCATTGATATCGACGACATCCACTGATGTCTCCCTATCCGCGTACTTCTCCCGCGCAAAGTCCAGCACACGCAGCGCGATGTCGCCCGTCCCTCCCGCGACGTCGATGACGCGTATCGGGCCCTTCGACCCCGGGCGCAGCAGCGATATGAAGTTGTCCTTCCAGAGCCGGTGCACGCCGAGCGACATGGCGTCGTTCATCACGTCGTAGCTCGACGCGACCGAGTCGAAGACACCGCGCACGAGCGACTCCTTTGACTCCTCGGGCACCGTGCGGAAGCCAAAATGCGTCGTGGAGGTGCTGGAAGACGGGTCTTGGGGTCGGGAGTGGTTCTGGCGCGCGCCGAGGGGCCTGGTGCGCTTGACGGCTGCGCGGAGGATGCGAGAGGACGCTTGCATTTTGGGTGACGCCAAGGTGCAAGCAGCGTTGGCGAGTGTCAGAAAACGTTTGGCGGCTTGAAGCAGAGGACTTTCAAGATGTCCGTAGATCTGCAGAGCGGAAAGAGTGGAGATGGACGTTGAGAGTAGACGAGAGAGTGCGCGTCACTGCGGGCCTTCGGGGGACGCGAACGGCCCGCGTCAACAACTTCTTACTCGCAACCGCCACTATGTATGTGAATGTCGCGGCCGCCCTCCTCTTCTCGCTCTCGGGCGTCCTCATCTGGGATATATATTGGCTGGCCAGGTCTAAAGCGATCTCATTTTCAGCTCGGAGAGATGTTTCTCCAGGTGGCCAACACGAGGAGGCACAATTTCTTCGCCCCGTGCCGGTCCATCTAGTCCTTTTGGACACAGGATTTCCACGAGTTGCGCGAAGCCGCGAAAATCTCACCGACAACACCACCGTTGGACATGCATTTGCACTCCGGAAGACACTTTTTTTTATCGTCAGCACCCAGCACTGTATCTCTATGCTTCTAGCTATGTATGACATTGATGTCGGCCCGTCGCCATGGGCGTTCAGGTACCTCTTGGCCTCTTGCTGCGGGTAGGCAGCTTTCGGTCTGTCCTTGCTCTTACCTTTCACGATCTGTGCGCTAACAAAGAAGCTCCACTCTCAAGGTGTCTGCAAATCAAATAGAGTTAGATTGGAAGAAAGCGCGCGTAGCGGATATTGAACGCTCAAGCTGAACGTTAGTGGACACTGGCGAGTGCAAGAGCCAGGCTATGATCTAGTGTACGGTATGGTAGGGCTGATGGCGGCACATTCAGCTCATGCGCGACGACTAAAGGTGTTCGTGCCCTTCGACGTACGAGCACTCGATCACGTCGAAGAAAACGGACCAGCGTCCGATGCCGGTGCCCGGGCGCTCTTGTCTGAATTTCATCTGAGCTTTATGGACTTCGGGTAGCTGAACTGGGCCACAACAATATCGTCGTCCCTCAAACATTCCCGTCGGCACGGCGTTGGATTCCATCAGATCCTGGTCACAAGTTGAAGAGGTCGATGCACCCTCGTCACTTGCTGCAGCACAGGCATGCAATTTTCTGTCCCTTGCTGTTGTGGTCACTGACAAGTGTGTTTGCGCAGCCTTCTGCCCCTCTTCTCAGAGCAAACAAATCGTCGGAGGCGATCAAAAATGCTGGGACAGTAAGTTTGCTCCGATTGTGTCGATCGTCTTGTCTTCGTTGCTGATGTCGTGAGCAGGCTCCAGAAACAAGTCTCACATGGTCGACCAGGGCAGAATTATCCTTCGGGGGACCACAAGAGGACGAGAAGAAGGAAATAATCACAATGGACCACGCGGAGTACCGCTCTCGCGGCGAGCAAACCACTTCCGGCGTATGTGTCCCTCATTTTCAGGGTTCCTCGGCTGCTTACACCACCTATCCGTAGTATGAGCGATACGACCTGCCTTGCTCCGCCTGCGCTGAGGATGCGTCCCTGTGCGAGACACGTACCACTGGCAGCGGTATCTGTGCTTGCTGCGAGAGCCGCCATATCAAGTATTCGCGCTCTGCGAGCAAGGTGCGCTTCGGCTCTGGTGATTGTGCAGGACGTATAGCTAATATATTTTCCGCCCTTTAGAAGCAGGACAAGGGTCGAAAGGACGAAGACGGCTCCAATGCCAGGACATCATCGTACGGAGCCGATATTGAAGTGTCGCAGCAACTCTCCTCCGACGCATCCCCTTCTTCTCCGAGCGCGCCAAGCATTTTAGCACCTACTGTCAACTCTACATTCTGGGCGAGATGGGTCCCGCACCCGAAGCTCCGGCGGCTGGTTATCGAAAGGCACACAATTGAGTGGTTCAGGAATCAAGACAGCGTTGTCGTTGACCGGGTCAGACCCACGCCAGTCAAGTCAAAGGGTCAGAAACGTCAAGTCAACGTCAACCCGTGCAAGACAATGTAATGACAGGACCCTCAGACGGTTCACACTGCTTCGTTCTGTCTTGCCGCCCTCCCTCTGGTGATATATTCAACTTGCCTCTAGAACATCTTCATCCCCGCTCGTTGCCTCATCTGAATCACCAGGTCTATTTTGGCCGTACTACTTACCGCCGCCATTGTCCTCCTCTACCTTTTCGATAAGTATCAGATCTAAACATTCGCTTTTCCTCACCGCAAAGCGCTGGCAATGTATTAAACAACCTGCCAGAGTCGGAGTCGAGCTCCACCGTGCCGTTTTCTGCGCAACGATAGTTTGTTGAGAAAAAGATGGATCATGCTATTCCGATGTGCGCCTGCTTATGTATACGGCTGATCGCTTCCAGGAGACTAGCTTATTATGTACATGTAGCGCTTCGCGTCCGCGCCGCAGTGCTCTCTCCCGAGTCCCCCATCTCAGCCGAGTCCCGTTTGACCTACTCCGCGCAGCAGTATCCTACAACCAACAATACGAACGTGTACATTGCATGCCAATCATTCACATCTCATTCTCGTGGCCCCACAGCTTGCGTCGCGAACTTCGACGTCGTCCTCAATTGCACGCAGACTCCCGGAGAGTCATTGCCATCACTTCCGTCTCGACGACGGTATCCAGGAATGACTTCATGGTACGTTCATAGTTGCTGCGAAGTTATCAAAGTACTCAAGTAACCATGATCAGGCTAGATTACGCAGTCCCAAAGGACTTCTGGGACGGTGCGATTCACGCTCGACTTTCTCGCTTCGCGCAGTCTCCCAACCACCAACCAGCAAAACGGTGCCTTCCTACACCATTGCGTCGATGGATGCAGAAGACCTTGCCATTCAGCACATGCTCCATGTCGTTCGCAGTCGCCGCAATACCCTCATCCCCATCCCCGCCTTCCCCCCGAGATTCTCACCCACATCTTCATGCTCTGCGCTGAGCACTCGCACGACGTCTGGCAAGATGCGTTTAGCCTACGGCGAACAACCATTGACTGGATTGCAATTACCTATGTGTCCGGCACTGGCGCCAGCTCGCATTGGGCTTTGCGGGCCTCTGGACGACAGTGACGTTCACACTAGGCGAGAGATGGGCAGAGGAGATGCTCAAGCGGTCTCAGGCGATGCCCATTGTTGTCAAAGCGGACGGGCAGGTCAAACTCCGCAAGTATGGGCTTGTTGCCGCGCATATATCGCACATACGTGAACTCATCCTCGGGCCCCTCCAATTCGAACCCACCCCCCTTCTTCTCTCGGAAGAAACCTGCACCCCTTCTCGAGAAATTGTCTGTCGAAGACCAGATCCCCAATACTACTACTACGGGCCCGCTCGATCACCTCGGCACTTGCGCTCCCGCACTGCGGAACCTCGTAATCAGCAGTGCCGACTTACATATCCCGTGGACAGCTGCCTTACTCACGCAGTTGGTTTCCCTGGACCTGTCCTGTCTCGAAAGCGCCAACGCGTTCCGCAATCTTCCTTCGTGCTCCACAGCCAATGTCTTGAATGCCCTGGAGCGCATGGACCACCTGGAATCGCTATGCCTTACCAATGCCTCGCCACTTGCGCCTCCTCGCGCCGATGGCCAGCCCCGGCCGGCTGTATTGTTGTCTCGACTGAAGTCCTTGAAGATCGACGGCATGATGAAGTCCACGACGCAATTCCTCGAATACGTGCGAGCGCCGAAATGTACGAAGCTGTGTCTCGTACTGGAGGCCCACCTTCAGACGAAATCCGCGAATCATACAACCGCGTGACCGCGTGGACGCATGCAAACTGCCCTTTCGTTCCTCAGGCGGTGCGGCTTACAACACTCGAACACGGCATGGAACTCTGGGACATGCGTGTCGAGGCGTTCCGACGCGTCGAGGATGCACCGCTCGCAAAGCGTGGCCAAATGATCGAGGAAGAAGGCGACGTGTGCGTCACATTCGAGTGGAACGAAGACGAGAAACCGGACATGGAGACATACGACCTCGCGCGCATGTGCTACGACGCTGTCGCGTCGGCGCAGCTGCAAGAACTCGTTCTTGATGTCGTCTTGTGGGAGCCTTCCGCTTGGAAGGACACTACGAACTCGGCTGTGGCGTTGAAGCGATTGTTTGTCGATGGGGACGCCGTATGGACATTTGTGGCCAGGCTCCACCAATTATCGTCTAGCCGCGCCCGCCGCGCCCGCAGTCAACCATACCGACACAAGCAAGCCGTGATGTTCCCAGAGCTGAAGTCTCTGCAGCTTGGCGGCCTTTATCTAGACGAGAGTGTGGATATTTCGGGCGGGCGTACGTACGGCGGCGCGTTGTGTGACTGGCTGCACGAGCGCGTCGACGAGGGTTGCTCCCTCGCAGACCTGACGCTCTTCAATTGCGATGGGAACGCTGCGTACTTGGATATGCTGCGCGCAGTTCCTGGGCTGGTCGTGCATGTTAAAAAGCGCTAGGTAGGAGCAGGATCTTGTTGAGCAGAGGCTTTCGATGCTCATGCCGCAGGTTCACGCTTGATTCCTTCAGTTTCCAGTGTGACATGTGCTACTGTGATGGATGCTACGTGCATGTGAGTGCGTCCATATGGCGCAGCTTGCACTTCTGAGGTAGCGGAGTCAACAGATAGCAGCTCACCGAATACTCGCGGCGTGTACACTCCACACTGGTACTACTTTAACAATACAATGAAGGCCGCTGGTCAACACGGTCACATCTAAGAACAAAGGAGTTAACTGCCTGGCGATCACACTCCTCTAGCAAGTGAACACGTATCTAAAAAGAGCGGTTTGTGGTCTGCGGGTGGCCGATAATAAAGTTTATGAGGATAACTCACCAGAAGCGTTCTTGTAGTAGACCCGAGTCACTTCATATGGATGCCACCAACGCGCGGCAAAAGATTGTTTGTCATAAACAGATACACAGATTGAAAATACTGATCACCAGGGCGTCACATATCCTCCGTACTGATGATGCCTGGGAATGCTGCCTCCAGATTATCAGCCCACTCCTTGTACATTGACTTGGACATGAACTTCAATGCCTTCAAAGGATATCCGGCATCGGAACGTCGAGCTAGCCAATTTGGCATCTCTGCTAACAGCTGAGAATTGAAGTTGCAGTATGGGAGGATCAGATACTTTAGTGATGGGAGGAACACAGGCGACGCCGACGATTGACACGGAGACCCTCCTTCACCCATCTTGAGTGGCACCACTGGCAGCTGGCACCAGACACTGCACAAACTGCTCGGCACCGTCGCTCCCTGCACGCGCGGCAAATGCTGGAGCAGGCCTAGCCATCTGGTTGCGGTTTCGGTTTCGATGCAGGGCGCGTCAATGTGTAGGCAAGGGACGTCACTGGCGCCAAGTGCCTCCATCGCATCGCGCGTCCAACTAAAAGCGGCTTCAGACATTGTCGGCGGGAAGGGACGTCGGACTGCACGTAATCGAGAGGATGACGCCATTGAAATTGTCGTCTAGGTCCTGCACCTCGAGCACATCTTCGACTGGTTTTTGGTACTTGCATTCCACATCAATCCACATTCTTTCCATCTCGACCTTTAGCTCCCACGGGAGTAACGGGGGTTGAAAGGGAAGCCATTTTTTAATGGAATGGATGACCGACTGCAGATCGGCCCCTGCGATGTCGGCATCCGTGCAGTCCACGACAATGTGACTAACAGCGGGGAGGTGGAGGTGGTGCAGGAGCGACAAGATTGACATTGGTTCACCGTAAACCGTCATTTTGTCAAGTCCTAGAGATAGCACACGATGTGGCACATGTTGGGCATGCGGGTGGTCTATGGGGAAGTGTGACAGGGCAAGGGTGCTGAGATCAACCATTTGCTGAAGAAAATCTAGAAAATCGTCGCAAGAAACAGTATACGGAGGCGATCTATCTTCGTCGTAGTGCACAGCGAGGGTCGTCAGCTTCATGTTGTTCGAGGAAGTGAAGTACGATCGAGGTGCGTAGGCATGCGTGTCAAGCGTGACATGACGCAGATTCGGTGCGTCGAGCTGGTCAAGAGGGATGGGATCAGGCATGGCTATCTCTAGATGACGATAATCGGTGCATGTCACCAAATCGATAGACCGCAGCACTGGTGCAGGACCAGTGACTCGACCACCAAGCATCCTGTTGACCTCTTTACACAAACGGCTCCCGATGTATAATGTCCCAAGGCGACGAAGATTTTCTATGATGAAGTCGGCTTGGAAGGCGGTGAGTGGGCGGTTGTCGACAGTGACTGTGAGGGGGGAAGAGGCAGCACGGACGGTCATCTCCTTCACCCACCGCGGTCCAAGATCAAACGAAATATCCGCCCAAAGACTTGTATGTGCGAGAGCCAATTGTCTCCATAGCCTAGACACCCACGTAGCCAAGATCCATCCATAGGACGGCATGGTTCTCCATCCGTCACCAGCGGGTTCCGGACGACAGGTCGCCGCAAGGTACGAGAATATTTCGGCCGTCACCTCAGCGGGTAGACGATAGATTGGGGAGTATGCGTTCCTGAGGCTGCGGAGGGTGGAGATGTTGTGGTTACGTTGACTCGAAGAAGTGCGTCTTCCTCCTCTTCCAGCGCACGCAGAGCATGAGTGGGGTCCACCGAGGGGACGCCTTCGAATATTGCAAGCCTGCATTTCGTAGTGTCTTCCCAGAAGGCCAACGCGCTAGAGCTAGGATCCTACACTTAGCACGAGGGGGCATACATGCACGATTAGACGTACCGCGCTGTTCCAGCTGCATCCATCTGAAACGGGCAGGCTTCTTGCTAATGGATGGCAGATACGTGAACCTGGCATTTGGAGTTAGCTATCAGGAAGAGAGTGAGTTGTTGACGTTCACGGACCCTTGATAATGATAGTGGTCGCTATTCAAAGTCAGCGCTGGCCGCAATAAATCAATGAAGTTCACAACTTAGGAGAATTCGTGGGAAAGCTAACTTCGACCCTAGTCTCCGTGGCTGACCTTACCTTCGACCCCTCTCTCTAGATCTGTACTGGTCCTGACCAGTTCTTAGATGGTGAGCGCTAGTTACCTGTGCACGGTGATTTGTGCGTGAGTTTCGTCGTCATCGATGTCCTGTCAGCCTGCGTCCAATGGGGATGGGATGACTGAGTCACCTCAGCTGTGTCCGAGTCATACAGTGTCCGCGTGCAAATACAAGTCGAGTCACAGCCTATCCAAATCTAAGGTAAAATACGCATACATAATGGCCCCTACAAACAAACAACAGTAGTATAGTAATGACGAGACGAAGAGGAGATGCTAACGTATCCAACGACACACAACATGCTAACAATGAGATCAACAGTTCTGCCATCTATTCCACAACCATGAGAACATCAACATCAACCCACAACCGCGACGCACGAGCGCAAGGGCGCGCTCTAGTACGCCACGGCATCGACAAACATCGCGTCGTCGGGGAGGACCTGCGGCTGAGGTGGGAGGACTGGGAGGCGCGGAAGGACGGACGACATGTGGTCGAACTCGACGTCGCCGGCGCGCGCAGAATGGAACAGCCGCCGCAGGTCCGCGGCCTGCTCCGCGGCCTCCGCGTACGAGTAGCTGTACTGCTCGAGCCCCTCGATGCAGTTCTGCACCTCTGGCCGCCCGAACCGCGCGAGGAGGTTCCCCGCGTGATTGCAGCTGACGTGCATCACGGCAGGGTCGAGGCGCAGGTAGCCGTTCTTAGTGAGCACGCCGGCCTGAGAGAGCCGCCGTCAGCTCTAAAGGAAGCCAGCACTGGTTCTGCACTCACCAAGCCTGCGATTCGCAGCGCCCCGTGCAGCGCCTCGTCCAGCACCTTGCGCATCATCAGCTCTATGTGGCTGTAGTTCTCCAGAACGGCAGCCGGCGCGCCGCCCTGGCGTTGCACTTCGTTGAGCTCCCGCACACCGAAGTTGTCTAGCGCATTGAACAGGATGATCCACATGATGTGGAAGGTAGCGTCGCTCGCACCTGCACAGCAACGGCCAGCTAATCAGTGTGGGAGCTCTCATGCAGCGGGCTGCGCAAAGAAGGGGAAACGCACATGCCGAGACCGCTTCGACGAAGTCCCACTCGGCTTCAAAGTTCGTCGGCACGCCAACATGCGGGAGGTAATTGTTGCGCCAATCGTCCAGCTGAAGCATGATCCCGTGCAGCACTTCGAGCGGGACACCGTCCGAGTCCGTTGTCGGGATCCACAGCTTGATTGACATGTGCCGCGAGATGCGTGCCAGTGCATGTGCTGCGCGGTAGTAGCCCTGCGCACGGAAAAGAAACGGGATAAATTCAGCCAACGCGCCACGTCGGCGGAGACTTCTGACCATACCATGAACTGACGTGTCGCGTGGGGTGGATGATGGGAGATGGAAGAAGAGAAGACGCAAGTCAGTTCTCCGACCAATGACGGGATCTGGATTTGTGAGCGGCGGCCGGGCTTACCTCGAGATGCTCGCGAGGGTTGGGCTTTCCGAGTTGCCCGTCTGGCGAATCCTCAGACACCGGGTCGGCAGTGTAGAAGTCGACGTCGTAGTCCGAGTCGTCCAGCTGAGGCTTCCGTCGGTAATATGCAGCACCGTATGCATCAGACAGACACGCCATCCACCACGCGAATATCATTGTGCCGCGCGATTCTGGGTCTTGGATGGTCGAGATAACGGATTTGTGATTGATCTGAGCATGCGAGATAAGGTATAGCGCTGGTGTGTATGCACTTGTGTACACATACCTGCAGCTCGAATAATTGCCGGATGGCAGATGTTAGCCAGAATCCGCGGTAGCCTGTCCAAGAGCATCAGACGCTGACGTCTTGTCCGCACATTGACATACCACTGCCATCGTCGATTTCTGCGCGACACTCACGTTTAGCCGCACTGAGGTGATCCGCTCAGAAAGGGAAACGTACGACTCTGTAGCGGCTCAATCAACAAAGCAATGACCACATTTTCAGAGTGCGGCACTCGATGCACCTTGAGTGCCTCTGCGACTTCCCGTGCCCGCGAGATCAGCGTGACCGCAAGACTGCTCTGCTTCGATCCCGACGCAACCCGGTCCGCAATCAGCAGCGGGTGCTCCGAGAACTTCGCGCCCCATGCAACGACCGTTGCCATGAGCGCTGGGTGCTGCGGGTCGTCAGCCCCCTGCGGCGCTCTGTGGTGAGCGTACTGCGGCACGTTCACGTTGAGCCGCGCGCGCGAAAGTGCTCCGGGTTGAGGAACGGCAGGCGCGTGTGCACGATCTGGAAGTACACCTCGACGAGGTCGAGCGCGAATCTGCGAAGACGGTGAGGATCCAGAAGCACCGGCGGCATCAGCGACACGCACTCGATGCGGAAGTTCTCATCCTCGAGCTTGTATGCCAGCTCTCCCCAGTCCTTCCACGGGATATTGGATATCCGTTTTGAGCGAACGCATTCGCGTCGCTGCACGCGCAATTCAGCCCGCGAACGTCGTGCCGGCACGCACGCGTACTCACCTGGAAGAATTATCTGGCGGGGAGAAGAGGTATGCAAGCAGCTCGGTGAATGTCGAGCTGCGCTTGATGGGCGGGCCGAACGTCGCCAGTGGAAAGGTGAAGGTGCTCCGCGGTTGGCTCGTCGCGGGCGGTGACGGGTTCAAGAATGTTCTAGGCCAACGCTGAGCCGATCACGGTCAGAACATCGTGCAGAGACCTACGTTTTGTCCGCTGGGCTGTACCCCGAGTCGTAGCCGTCAGAACCGAAGTCCTTGGTGGATACGTCAAAATTATCAGGTCTACCTGCATACCTGCACGTCGGTGAGTCGCACGAGCGAGATAAGAAAGAGCCCAAACATGTCACCTTTGGTTCGTTGTGCTGTATGCGCGTGGCCGGCGGGTGACGGTCGACGCTCGCTTCTTCTCGCTTGTGGCCTGCTGGGCGTGATGTCTGCAGGGGCTTTTGTCAGCATGTGCGCACATCATACACGGAGCTCCATTGCGTGCATAACAGCGTCTGCCGTCCCCGAAAGCGCCTGCGTGGGACTACCATCAAGCTCTGGCCCCGGTCTGCGGAGACATCGAGAGAGCCAAAGATGGGGAAACAATGCGCCCTCGTGAAGCGCGTCCCGCACGTCGGTCACCTCCCCCCATCCACATTAGGCTCTGGAGAGTGAGCGCAATCTCGAGAGAACCACAAATGCAGTGAAATGCGCCCCGTGAGGCACGTCCCGCACGTCAGTCACCCTGATGGTATGTTCTTCCATCCAGAGACCATGCGCAACGGCTGGATAGCGGGGAGGACGACGAGGATATGGAGGGGGGACACGCAAAGAGCGGCGAGGGACCATAGGAAAACACGTACGTGCAGGGATAATTCTTGACCATACAGTGCTGTGGAAATGTTAGCAACGCCCGCGATCTTGAGAGAAGCCTTAGCACATACTTGACACTAGAGCACATATGAACGTTCAGAGGGCAATCGAGTAGCACAAGACGTACCTTGACTTGTCCTGGGATCTGATGGCATTTTACTTTGCGTTGCCTAGATGATATACACAGCTGAGCGGTATGGTGTGAAACGGAGTGATCGCGACGTACCTGCACGCATCGCAGGCGATATTTTGCTTGCGCGGCGGGGGCAGGGACTTTGCGAGCTCGTGTATTTGATTCTGGAGCGAGGGGGACGGGAGCCCGAGCGCTGGGGTACGGAGTGAGGAGGGAAACATGGCTGCGCAATGCGCACGGCCCCTGTGAATATATAGACGGACCTGGCTGGGAAACGGAAGACGCCGCGTCGGACGTCTGCGGCGATACGCTGGTGTGCTGCATGCGGGCTGCGGGGGTGGATGGTGACGGTAGGAGACAAGGAACGACGACGACGACGACGACGAGCGTGCGCTGAGTTCGGCACGGAATAACGCAGAGTCGAATCGGTACCGCTCGGCAAGCCGACCTATCATATCTGACTAAGCGCCTATTCTGACTAAGCGCCTATTGTTGCCGTCGGAGCCGCAATATGCATAGCACGGCCAAACACACGCGTGTGAGCTTTTCGCTGTCGCCGTCGTCGTCGCCCACAGCGAGCTCACACATCCGCTCATCTCCACCATGGTCAAAGTCGAGGTTTTCGAAGAAAATGACGCACAGGCTGGCACCTCCCCCTACGCCTCATCCTCATCCTCCCGCGCGGCCTCGTCCGTCTCCCTCTCCTCCGTCGACTCTGACGCGCCCGTCGACGAGTCCCTCCTTGACCGTCTCGCCGCGCTCAAGGACATCGTGCCGCCCAGCACACGGCACTCCATATCCACCAAAATCTCTTCCACCGCGTCGTTCTTGAAAAAGGGCAGCAAAATCGCGGGAAACCTCATCTGGGTTGTCACCACGTCTGCGCTCCTCATCGGGCTGCCGCTCGCGCTGAGCCTTGAGGACGAGGCGAAGGTCGTCGCGCAGGAAAAGGAGCTGCTCGCGCAACAGCAGGGTGCCCAGCAGGTGTGTGCTGTCGTTGTGGTCCATGACGTCGTGTATGCTGACGTGGTGCGCAGATGTTGTCGGGCGGCAGTAGCTCGCTTTATCCCTCTTCACCACAGCAGGGAGGTTCCCAAGGGGGCCTCGTTCCTCCAGGCTTCTGATGGACTTCGCAAACAGACCACTTACCTTACTTGCACCCGCTTATCGTATCCGCATGTCATGACCGCTGCCACAACTCTTTCGCATATGCAATGCCCGCCTACGCCTGTCAAGTTTGCGGGACCGCGGATTCGTATCCAATCTTATGCCAAAGTATGTGCTGGCCAGCAACAATCTACATTGTCTCCCCCAATGTCCGCGCCATAGAGGCAGGTAAGCAAGCTATGTATCCCGAACAGTCTGTCGAACTATTGCATATGGCGCTGTCGGACTTGTCGTCCAGCTACCTTCTTTCGTCCATCACCAGTGCTCTGCGGTCCCGAGGCACCGCCGTGCCGTCAGGGCGCTCTCCTTGGCGTCCGCACTTGTCTGATGTTCCGATCACTTTAGCGAGCATCACAATTGCGCGACCTTAAAAGTCTATCTGGAACCGGAGGATCGACCGTGCCGCACACGCCCAAACAATTCGTCATGCTTTACCGCTGAGAGATTGAGAGCTCTCTCACTGCACAAGAGAGCAGCTGGTATTGTTCTTTTTCTGCTGGACTCACTTGCTTTATTTCACAGTTCAAGGACGTGGATAAGGCGTGTGCCATCTCACAACAGAGCACTCGACTTGTCGGCAATGCTGCGCAGTGTGGACTCACCTTAGCCGACCTACGCACGGTCGACCTCGGGTCCGCGCCTCCTCATCTGGCAAGCCGCACCCGTTCCAGAGATGCCGCCGGTTACGCGCGGTCTCCGTTTCTAGGGGCGGGAGCGGATGCTAATCGTTCGTTTCATGTTTGATACACCCATTCGCCAGCGGCATCTTGACGGCGCTGTGATTCGTCCACGGTGCGGGTGTGGCTCTCGCCGTGTCGCAGCGCCTCGTCCAGCGTCGTCCGGGCCGTCTTGCTGGCGTTACGAGGCGCTGCAACGTGGCCGCCTCACTGCAGATTTACTGGTGCGCGCATCAACACAATTCCCGCCGAAGTATTGGCCGAACTCGACGCGGTCAGCGCAGTGGCGAAGACTTGCTGTTCACAGAATCACAGAATATACTCCCTCTCGGACGGACGGAGAAGTGATCTGGCAAATCGACATGGTCAGGCAAGCGCCTTTGCTCGTTCTCCGTGGCTCCATACGCCAGCGCAATTCCTGTTTATCGTGCAGCAACTGCTAGCAGGTAGGTACGCTGCGAGAGTTTATGCTGTTTGTGTGGTGTGGGGGCGAGTCAGGTTTATTCCGCAATGTCCTCGGTAACCATGTAGCTGCTCAGCATCTCAGAATGCGACCAAGTTGGCCTGCGGGCCTTCCGTGCAGCTTGTATGCTATATCGATCGCTCTGCCCTTTAAAATTTACATATCCGTTTGTCGGCAACAGCTTTGCTCCGCGCCCAGGCGCCCGATCTCATGTCTCGTTCGAACCTCGAAGGCGCTAGACATATGTGGGTGACGCAGGAATTCGCGATATGGTTGCCGCAGGCTGACAGGATATCGTTGACGACGAACTCACGCAGTAATAAATCATCGTACCCAACTCTGAGAAACTTTCCTTTTGACTAACCTGACCGAGTCCGTATCTTGGAGGCTGCTCACTAGTAGCACCTCCTCATCCAATGGCAGACTGATGCGACGTTAGCTTTCCCACGGCGATTTCTCCATACATGAGCCGGCGCCTGCGCCGCCTTGCAAAGATTTCATAACGACCACTACGGCCAGGGTCCGTACGTGAACGTCAACGGCTCACTGTCTTCCTAATCGCTAACCGCAAATGCTAGGGTCGTGGTCTCTGTCATCCATCAGCAAGGAACTCGCCGTCTCAGATCTAGATGTCGGATGCACAGGCAGGATCGGCGCGGTACGTCTGCCCATGCATATATGCGCCCTCGTGCTAAGCGTTGGATCCTAGCTCTGGGGCGTTAGCCTTCTGGGAGGACACTGCGAAACGTAGGCTTGCAATGCTCGAAGGCGTCCCCTCGGTGGACCCCACTCATGCGCTGCGTGCGCTGCAAGAGGAGGAAGATGCCCTGCTCCAAGTCAAGGGAGCCACCCTTTCCGCGCTCCGCAGCCGAAGGAACGCATACTCTCCAATATATCGTCTACCAGCTGAGGTGATGGCCGAAATATTCTCGCACCTTGCGGCGGCCTACCGTCCGGATTCCGATCGTGGATGGATAACCAAATTTTCCTATGGATGGATCTTGGTTACGTGGGTGTCCAGGCTATGGAGACAATTGGCTCTGGCGCATACAAGTCTTTGGGCGGATATTTCGTTTGATCTTGGACCGCGGTGGGCGAAGGAGATGAGCGTCCGTGCTGCCTCTTCCCCTCTCACAGTCACCGTCACCAACGGCCCATTCACCGTCTTCCACGCCGACTTCATCATAAAGAATCTTCGTCGCCTTGGGACATTGGCCATCGACAGTTGGTTGTGTAAAGAGGTCAACATGATGATTGGTGGTCTCACTGGTCCTGCACCAGTGCTGCGGTCTATCGCGTTGGCCACATGCTCCGAATATAGTTATCGAGAGATGGCCATTCCTCCCCCCATCCCTCTTGACCGGCTCGATGCACCGAATCTGCGTCATGTCACCCTTCAAACGCATGCCTACGCACCTCAATCGTACTTCACTTCCTCAAATAACATGAAGCTAACGACCCTCGCTGTGCACTACGAAAAAGATAGATCGCCTCCGTATTCTGTTTCTTGCGACGATCTTCTTGATGTTCTCCAGCAAATGGTCGATCTCAGCAGCCTTGCCCTGTCACACTTCCCCATAGACCACCCGCACGCCCAAAACGTGTCACATCGTGTGCTGTCTCTAGGACTTGACAAAATGACGGTTTCCGGTGAATCAAGGTCAATCGTGTCGCTCCTGCACCACCTCCACCTCCCCGCTGTTACTCACATTGCCGTGGACTGCACGGATGCCGACCGCGCAGGCGCCGATCTACAGTCAGTCATCCATTCCATTAGAAGCTGGCTTCCCTTTCGCCCTCCGTTACTCCCGTGGGAGCTAAAGGTGGACATGCGAGAAGAAATTACCTACGTGGAATGCGAGTACCGAGAATCAGTCCAAGATGTCGAGCTCCAGGACCTAGACAACGATTCAAATAGCGCTACCATCTCGATTTCGTGCAACCCGACGTCCCTTCCCGCCAACTTCCGGTCGGCAAGCTCTGAAGCCGCGTTCAGTTGGGCGCGCGATGCGATGGAGGCACTTGACGCCATCGACGTCCGTTGCCTCAACATTGACGCGGATCTTGCGTGCCTTGAAGGCAAGCAAACCGAAACCAGATGGCTAGGCCTGCTCCAGCATCTGTCGCGCGTACAGAGAGTCACGGTACCGAGCAGTTTGTGCACTGTCTGGTGGTGCGAGTTGCCAGTAGCGCCATTCAAGACCGAGATAGGTCAAGGAGGGTCTCCGTGCCAGTCGTCGCATGTGCTCCTTCCATCGCTAAAGCATTCGATCCTCACACACAACAATGTCTATCATGATACCGCCTATGCAGAGGTGCCCAAATGGCTCACTCGACGCTCCGAGGCTGGATATCCTCTGAAGGCGTTGAAGCTCTTGTTGATGTCGAGGAATGAGTGGTGGGTTGATGATTTGGTGGTTAGATTCCCAGGTATCACCATCAGTGCGGAGATTCTCGAGTGATCAGTTCAAGGCAGACATTTTCAATGTATGTTCATCTGTTTTTCTGTGACTTCCATTATGTGTACACTATATCAGCCTTATGATAACCAATCATTTGCTGCATGTTGGCGGCACGCATATCAAGTGACTCGGTCTACTCAACGCTTCTCGTTAGGAGCTCCTCCGGGTTCTCTGTGCAGGACTGGTCGCAGACCGCGCTGACCATCGCCTCCAAACCGTCCAGCTGCGGCGGCCAACAGAACACCAGGTGCACGTCAGGGGAGTCGCCTCCCGCTTTCGCGGACGCCGCGCGCCAACCTTGGACTTGCAGGGACGAGTGCGCGCCGCCCATCTTGCCCCAGCTCATCCCGATGAAGAGCTCCACCACCGTGAGGTCGACGATGGGGAGGTCGCCGTCCGTGCCGACAGCGCCATGCCGCAACATGACTCGAATCTTTATCATTGAGGGCAGCGCGAGGTACCGAAGCAGCGCTAGGCAGTCGGACGAGTCGCCGTATGAATTGATGTCCGCGAGCTGCGGCAGGGCGACCATGCGGGTGTCCTCGGCGGGTGAGGGGTGGGCATGCGATGGGACGGTCCCGTCACGATCCAGATATTCGAGCGCGGGCATGACAGCTTGAGGTACACAGCCCGTCGAAAACTCCCGAATTCCATGGAAAACGAGCGAAGTTCTCGAGGTTCAAAGAACACAGTTGCGGCGCCTTCTCGCTGAGAAAGTCGACCGGGAGGTGGAGGTCGACGTGGCACCCGAGGTTAACGGATGAGCCACCGGGTACCACTGCCAATGCAGACACAAAGACGAGGGGCACCTGTGGACGAGCCACCTTGGCCAAGATGGCAAATACGCGGGCGATGACTTCGGGTGGAAGACAGGAAATCGGCATTGCCGCCGCGAATGCAGTCGCACAATCCGAACTCCTGCGGTTGAAAATTGGTTGATCCAACCACACTGTGCTGACTTTCAATCACATTTTTGGCTTGAGAATTAACTTACAGACCTCAGGCGTATGCCGAGAGGCGCTCTTCGATGTGGCCCCGGCTGTGGTCTCACTGGAACTCTGGCTGTGTCTTGAGCCACTTCAGAGACTCGTCCGTCAACCTCCGTCAACCCAGACACCCTGAGAAATTCTGTCAGCATCATATCGCCTACGTGGCAGTCAACAATAGCGCGAGGGATTCCGAATACTCACAATCCCAAGAGTAGGTCAGATTGTAAGACGGGAGCGATCGCTCAAGAAACAGGCTGTCCTCGAGTCTGACGTTGTGGGAAAGAAAGGTTGGTTCTGATGGCGGCGAACGGAGTGCACGCACATGTCGGCGTGCCAGCAACGGAGGACATCCGGGAAATGGAAAGTACGGCGCTTTTTTGTACGGCCGTAGTACGGCCGTACTACGGCGGTCTAGATAGGCCCAGACTGTTTGATCTCGATTTGGAACTTGTCTCAGTTGAGATGTGCTACGTCACTGCCCCGTTGTCCTGCCCGACCAACGCTCACGCTCAAGCTTCAGCTACGTTCTCCCCCGCCCGCTCTCTATGCTACTGAATACACTCGTCCACTGTCTACACAGTCGATACCCGCCTGCAAGGAGCCGACCACACTCTACTCAAGTCGCATAGCAAGGACTTCGGCGTCAAGTGCGCCGCGTCTCACATCCTCGCCATTGTCTGCGCGCGACGATCGCGGGACAGAAGCTCTGCTCGCGGACGGCGCAGGCAGCCGCCGCGAGAAGCGCAAGTAAAAGCAATATGGCCGGAAGCCAGTCGTGCTGGCGCGCGGCGGGGGCGCGCAGAGGCGGGGTGCGAGGTCCTGGGGAGGACAAGGACAACAATATGTTGCTGAGATTGAATGGAAAATACAAGGTTATATTTGCTGCAAGCTAGGGAGGCTCTACAAATAGTCGGTAGGCGACCCGAGTAGACAGTACTCAACAGAAAGGCAGTGACAACGGCGGCTGCATGGCACAAGGTTTTGATAGGGCGACAGTGGGCTACGTGAACGGCGCAGTGCGCTGCGAGAATGCGAAGGGTGCGGGAAGCTGTGCGAGATGTGCTGTAGGGATGGAGGTAGGCTGGGTAGAGGCGGGGGAAGGGGGCGCATGAACACGGATCAGGCCTACAGGTGGCGACAACCTACCCTCATTGTTTGTATCTGAAACCCTCGAGTACCCTTTCGAACTACGATGGGGCGGGCGAGCACCGTGCACGAGCGTCGTTGATGTCAGCCGCGCCTGCTTGCTGTCATTGAGTGTCCGCGGCTCGAAGAGTAGAGACTAGTGCTGTGCGCTTGATGAATGAGCAATAGGTGAGGAGTGTATCGTGCGCAGGGCAGACAGAATGGGCGGCGGGCGGCGGGCGGCGTGGACGGCGGGCGGGAAAGCAGCGAACGTGGAGAGGGAGAGGGCGGAGGAGGGCGCCGGGAGCAATGGAGCTGGCGCCTGAATCAGGGGGGCGGGATCGGGGGTGCCGAGAAGCCGCGATCAACGCCGTACTCCGGCCGTAGGACCTGGCGACGTAGTCACGCCGTACTTTCCAATGCCCCGACTTTCTGCAGCAACGAGCCATGCCATGACACGATGATATGAAGATGGCGTTAGGCCCGGGTGTGACTGTCTGAGGCGGCGTCTAGCAAGTCGCGTTTCGCACGGTTGATCAGGGTTTGTTAACGCGATATTATATTGATAGCCTCTGCCGCAGTGACAGTAACGCGCTCACTCTTTCATCGAAACCACGTCGGTCTGAGGGACGGTAATTCCAAGCCTCAAGTTCACCCGCCTTCTAGAGGCTGACCTCCCAGATATCAGCTCTGAATCATCGGACATGCTCCGCCTTCTAGCTTCAGGTAGCCGTCGCCCTGATTTGCTTCATCATCCCCATGCTTCTTCATGACCGCGCAATCCTAGGTGACTCAAAAGGCGATCGTAAGCATCGCCGCCGTCACCCACGTTCAACTGGCACGCCCGTCTTCCGACTACCCGCAGAACTCGTCGCGGAAGTCTTCCTCCTACTCGTTCATCGGGACGCCCCGTACAGGACAAAGGAAGCCCGCGCGCAGCTTGGATGGATTACGGTCACTCATGTGTGCCGTCTGTGGCGACAACTCGCGCTGGACGAGTCGCGGCTATGGGCACACACCTCGCTCGCCCTCGGCGACACGTGGTTCGCAGAGATGATTCGGCGAGCAGGGCCCGTTCCACTTCACATAGACAACCACGACCTTCGCCTAGATGGGTTGCTCAGGCTGACGCCCCGCCAGTGGCTTCTCATCGTAGAGAATTTAGGCCAGATCAAGCACCTTGGCGTCAACGCACCTACGCCCTTGATCATGGCACTCTTGACGTCCCTCACCCGGAGCGCTCCTTTACTGGAGGAACTCGTGGTCAACCACTTCCGCGATACTACGACGGACAACCATATCACGCTCTTCAGTCTTCCCGACGAGTTTTTGGACTCGTGGAACGTGCCGAGTTTGCGGCGGTTATACCTCCACGGCTACTTCTCTATCGACTGGGCATCCCCCCTCCTTCGCAACCTCGAATCCTTGACAATCGCGCTGGAGACGCGTGCGCAGCCGACGCCTTCATGCGATGAGGTACTCAGTGGGCTCGAGCAAATGCCCATGCTCCGGTTGCTGTATCTCCTCAACCTGTTCCCTCACCACGCGTCGCACGCTCATTCCACCCATCCTGAACGCGTCGTCGAGCTCAAGCATCTCTCCTACCTCAAACTCAATGACAGCTCGTATGGCTGCCTATCGATGCTGGGACATATTCGAGTGCCAGAGTCTGCAACCGTGGACATCGACGTCGGGCATGCAGAACTTGGACCGGCGCCGTTGGATGACCTCTTCCACAGCCTCGCCGCCACCCGCAGCGGAATGGAAGCCCCCGGACGTTCGGTGTCGCCATTTCACAGCCTAACCATCCACATTATCGACGACGACATGGTCATCATTCGCGCCGTCGGTGCTTATCGGGACAAGGACTCTGAGGCCGGCGTATCCTACCAGGTCAATCTCTCCTTCAGCTGGCCCAAGAGTGAGGAATTTTCTCGAAGGAACCTCAAGGATGCAGTGCGTGCTACTTGCCGCGCGTTCTGCTCGGTGTCGCTGCAGACGGTCACCATCCACGAAGTCAGGCAGGCAGCACCGTCCATCTGGCAGGAAGACGAATGGCTTGCCATGCTGGCTGGTGCGACAGCGGTGCGGGCGCTCACTGTTGTCGGCGCCGTTGGTTTTTCGATATGCATAGCCCTGGCTCCGTCGTCTGACAAAATGAGCTTGGGCTTGCTGCTCCCGGCCCTGGACTTCATTCACTTATCCAAAATACCTTTTTTTGCGCCCGATCAGGCATCCCTTTCAAATCTGGCACTCTTGCGGGCAGCTAGCGGTGCACCTTTGAAGACGATGCGCCTGCGGAAGTGTACCATTCCTGCGGTTTGGGAGTCAGAGCTTCGTGCGGTCCCTGGATTGACCTTCCATGCCACCCTGCGACGCCAAGGTCCGATGTTTCTGTATCGTGATCTACCGCGTGATTTCTGACATATACTTACTTGCAGATGCATGGGGTGGCCACACGGCCTACGTAGAAGCGATTTAGTAAACAATGGATCTCACGCTCTTTCAGCGTTTCTGCGCCTTGCTTGGTATGATACCACACCGGAACAGGTTATTCGATCCCGTTTGCTCCGTCGACAGAGGCATGGGTGCCTCACTTTTGTCTTTGAAGACGCAGGCTGCGACCGAATAACAGAGGAGACTGGCATGTGATTGCTCCCCGCCTCTATCGATCCAGCACTTCCGCTCATCGTCGACAAGCTGCAATGAATTTCAACATGATGGCTGAACACGACGGCCGTTCGAGGCGTGCAGTGACTACTAAGACCTTCAGTGTATCACCGAAGACACTACAACGATGATCAACAATCAGCAGTAGGTGCCCTTGCAGTGCGCGTCCCGTGCCATCCTCGCGGCATCGGCAACCCCAGCCCGACTTGCTCGGCGACGGCGACTGGCGGCTCGGCGGTGTCGTTGTCGTCGTTGTCGTCGGTGTCGTCTCCGTTGACTGGCTCCCCTTTGTGTCCGCACGGAATTTCTCGAGAGCCGTCCCGCACCTCGTCACTCTTCCCCTCAAACTCTTCCCCGAACGTCCTTCCACGAGTGTATCCCAGTCGGACCGGGCCTGCATGTGTATAGGGAAGTTGAGCACTATTGTAGTTCCGTAACTTGTCCCAGAAGGTCGATAGGTCGGTGTCGCCTATCTCACCCATCAGCCTGTGAAACTTGCATACGAAAAGGAGACGTACTAGGTTTCGAGAACCCGCGTTTTTGCTTCGTCTGTATATTGATGTCAGCTTCCCAAAGGTTGGCGCCAAGTGTCCAGTCCTTGCGAGATACCACGACCAGCCGCCCGCCAAAGATCGCGGCCTCTACGACGTCGCCGCTCTCTCCTACCAGTTTCCCCTTTCGCCTAGTGGGAGCACTCCACGAGGAAGTGGGAGGGGTATGCTCACTATGCAGAAAATGATTGTACGCGTGAGCGCACTCGTGGAGGAAGGTCGCCACAGCTAGAGCGCGTATACGGCAAACAATTCTCATGTCTGCGGCCTGATTTCAGTTTTCGTGGGTGCAAAAGTAAGGAGCACGAACCTTCTTCGTACGCCTTGACAAGACCGCTATGCACTCTGATTGTCGAGCGCCCGGTGCGGTGCGGTTCTGTCTCACCCCAGATAGGGTTGTTGTTGTCGTCTACGATCTGACCCGTTTGAAAAATGGGTAATCTGGTGTTCAGGAAGTCATCGAAGGCCTGGTTATGCGCAGCCTCGTTTATTGTGCTGCCTGACTTGTCCATACAATGGACAAGCGCAAACGCGCGCCGGACATGAGCGTCGTGTTTCATGATGTCGATGACATCGCGTTTCAACTCAGCCCACTTGCGCAAACGTGGTGCCATGGTGGTACTGGATGAAGCTTTAGGGTGAGCATCCCAGTCAGATTGGATGATAAAGCTTTGCGTACATGATGATCAGAAGGAACCGGATGTTAGGGGCGGCGGGCACTTGCCACTAGGAGGATGAAGGCATTATGTCACCGGAGACCTAAACCCTACTGTCGGGTTATACAATGACTAGTATACTCTCACTCCCTTCGTCTTGTCGCGAGCCATTCATTGTGGTCGTCAAACTGCGGACTGAGTCCTCTACCATGACCACTCCAATGAGACCTATTGAGCAAACACAACTCGTCAAGTCCATGGGAAAACTGAGAGCTACTAGGGATTTCACCTCTGTAATGGCCTCATCGATTGTCTTCGCCAGAGTGGCCTACAGCCCATCTTGGTCTTCGGCGTGTGCGGCGGCGCAGCTGACGCCGTAAGCCGCATCACCGCCGAGATGCGCCTGTAGCGCAGACGAGCACGATGCGATCCCACGTCGGCCGACAGAGCCAGGCCCCCCGCCCCGCCGACCGTCGCATGAATGGACTCAAGATGCGTCGCCAGCTAGTCGAGAGAGCGATATAGCATGTTTCGGCGGAGAAAAAAGGGGGCTGTGGACGGCGGGTGCAGAATTAGTCGTAGAGTCGAGGCCGCAGCGACGCAGGTACAGGTCAGTACGAGATGAAGATACTACGTCGGACTGGAATTTCGATCCACAGGGGCGCAGGTCGCTGGTCGACGCCATGACGTTGCTTCCAGGCAAAAGTCGTTCCTTGGTAGTACGTGAGTACAACGAGGAAATGCGTTGGAGACCGCAGTCGACATGGTTTGAAGGAAAGGCGCGTCCGGCATCAGCAAAATCAGAGAATTATTATGATCATTATAACCGGTTATCACAAAGCTCTCCCAGGCATGATATCCACCCTGTAGCTGCCTTATTTAGGTTATACGACAGGATATCCTCACTAATCTACTAAGCTGGACCTCCCGCATGTTCGTGATAACTTTCAGGACATATCACCTACGTAGATTGCGAAATGCCCCATAATTATGACGGGGAGAGAAGCATCATAATCGCTTATAATCGCTATAATTTTTTCTCACTTTTGCCGATGGGGCGCCAGGTGTAGTGGCCCGGGCCGTCCGCGTCCCGGCCCTCTTAGTACTCTGCCTCCGAGTCCGAGGCGACCAACTTGAAAATGAAAGCCACACAATATACCAGCATCGTCATCTGTCCTTCTCTCCTGCATACGAGCTGAAGCTTCGTGCACTGGGCTGGTTATGCGGCTGCGCTAGCAACGGTTACCCCGTCTATCATCCAGCAGTGGCGTCCGTCGCTCGCCTTCGCCCAGTCTCCGAAGCTCTTCAAACGCGACGGTCCCATTCCTGGATCTCTTCATCGCTCGTTGTGGTGAAGATGATGTGCGTACCGTGGCCTTGTCGTGATCATGAAGAGACGATGATGGAGTGATACTTATTCACTACCCACAGAAGCAGCTAGCAAACATAGCGCCTTCCGGTCATATCAGAGCATTTGGATCCTATGCAACGCGATCAGCTCCTCGCCACGTCAGAATCGGTGATTCGTACCCCGATACTCGTGATCGTAGGACACTGCTTGAAACCAGTCCTATCGAGGTCATAGATCATCCCTTTCACTCATCCTCTCTACTGGTTACCCTATAGATGGGTGTCAGCATCTACTTTTCGACTCTGTTCTTGGAGACCTTGCTGTATGGTGCGCCCCACTATTATCGAACTCCAGTTTTAGGGATCTATACGACGCTCTTCTTTTTCACGCTTTATGTCCTGTGGTTCGACATTCTACTCTTTCTGTGTTGAGCGGTGCTAACCCCCAACTCTCTCTTCATTTGCGCAGGAACAGGCCCAAGAACAAGACGAGAGTTGGCCTCATTGTCTCGACGGCTGCCGTGGCAACCACCCATGTTGCACTGACCCTCGCAACGGGACTTGCATACCTGGGATCAACTGCAGATTTTGGACGACCGCTTCCGGTGAGCTTTGCTCGAGGAAGTGTTCAATCAAATCCATGGGGCTGCAGTGGCAGCGCGACACTAGGCGCCGGGGCTGGAGGGAGGCGACTGGCGTCTCATGGACATGACGGTAAGAGTCGCCGCGTTCCATTACATAGTTGTCGGCTCACTCAAATCGGATCCAGATAGTCGCGACTCTGCGCAGCCCGTGTACAGCGGAGAGAAGATGCGCGTGATACATGTCTCGTCTGGACCATGTCCCTCCTCGTGCGAGGCTACGAGGCGCTTCTGGTCGCGCACCTCCCACTGCCACGCCACTGCATCCTCGGCGCGAGCCGTCTTCTCGACCAAGACTCATGCTGGTCTGCCACTCAGCCCACGCCTCTATTGATCCCAGCGCACTTCCGCTCATCGTCGACAAGCTTCAATGATGGACTATGTCCTTGAAGGCGCTCCGGTGCCGCTCGGACATACCTCGAAATTGAACAGCATCCACCCGGCTCGCCAAAGCTAACGGAACTGTGACGCGACATCGATCCACGACATCCGCTCCCGAAAACCCTTGAGAAAGTCCTTCCTGATGTCGATAACTCGGGCCTCGGCGCCTTTCCGACGCAAGCGCCCCCGCCTGCCGCGACACGTGCGATGCGATTCGTCGGCGCCCCCGGTTTCTCCATGGTGGTGCGGTCCATATGTCGGTGGAACGGCGGGCGCGAGAACCGCATGCCGGCGTGCGTGCCCCAGATCACCCAACCTGGTCCGAGCCGCGCCCGAGTAACGTGGCGCGCGACGGAGCAGCATAGCCTACAGGTGATTGGCGGCGTGTTCGGGGGGCGCGGTGCCAGGCGCATCGTATGCCTGCTGCGTCGGATTGTCTCCGTTTCGCCTGGCGCGCGTAGACAGGCCGTCATCATGCCAACACCTCGTCGTGACAGCGTCCGGCCGCGCGGCTTGCACGTTTGTTGCGAGTAGGTGACGCGGCCCTGCGACCCTTTTTCCGTCCTTGACAATGAAGTGACATGCATCTTGGTCGCCGCGCACGGGCATGCATGGAGGTCCCGGAGTCGCTCGCGGAGGTCCCTGACACTTCACCTCGAAGGTTTAATATACGCCCGCGGTTGCCCCCGTGTGTTATTGTCACCCTGTTATTGCCTAGTCACTATCGTTGGCAGCCATTCGGTGACACGCGTCGTTCAGTGGCCGCGTGTCTCGCAGCGTGCGCGCCCTCATGGGACGCATGGACACACTTAGCCTACACGCTGTGACGGAGATCCGCAGCATTTGCCCGCCTGCTGCGGGGCTATGTGCGATCGATTGCGCGGGCTGTCGGCCGAAGAGCACGTCATTTAGGCTTCAAAGTGTCAATGCAGCCTTCGCGAATCGCAGACGCGCGCCGGGATTGCTTCCAAGAAAATTATGCCCATTTTTGAACAAGTACTTCTACGTCAAGCTACAGCAGTAAGGCACCTATCGCGCCCGAGACACCAATACATAAGAAGACAACAAGCCGGCAAGAATATGCAGCGCGGCTGCTACAGTAGTCATAATCTAAAGGGGATCCGCATTGTGAGTACTACAGTAAGCGTGAAAGGACATTTCGAGAGACCCCGTGAATGAGACGAGAATAATGAGCATCGCCTTCGTCGTCAAGACATACCGCGCGCGTTAATCCAAAGGGCCCTCGTCGAGAAGGCCCTACCCGAGTATAAGACAAAGTGTGAGATGGTGGTACAAGGTACAATGCGGATTTGCTTCTATTGGTGGGCGCGCTCAGGGCTTCCAGCCCTTGGGCTGGAAGTTCCAGGAGATGGAGAGCACGCCGGTGGAGAGACTGCCGATCGCCTCGAAGGCGCTGGGCGACATGTCTGACGGACGGGGACGGATGAGCGAGCGGGACGGAGGGAGACGCGGAGGCAGGGCGTACCGAGGTCGTCGTAGCCGCACCCAGGGCAGCTGTCGACCATCTGCGCGTAGACGGACTTGCCGTTGGCTTTGTTCTTGACATGGACGTACTGCGGGCGGACGCGGTGAGGGCGGTGCGGTGAGGCGGGACGGGCGATGCGTACCTGCCAGCAATTGCCGCCGCCGTTCGCGTCGTAGAAGGACTCGGACATGGCGACGATGTGGTCGCTGTTGGAGTTCGTGCCGCCGCAATGGCCGAGCCCGGGGTAGAACCAGGTACCCTGCAGGCAGGCTGTCAGTCGAGGTACAAAGGGCGGCGTGTGGCTGGGCTCACCCTGCCGGTGTGCGTTGTCCGCTTGGCGACGTCGACCAGTGTCGAGTTGTCGGGAAGCGGGGCTGCGAGGGCGGAGAGGAGCAGGGAGAAGACGGCGAGGACGACGACGGAGAGCGTGAGCATGGTGGGCAGGAAGTACGGGCGGGGGTGCGCTGCGGACGGAGGGCTGGGAGGCGGCGACTCGTACTGAGGACGGACGAGCAGCGGCCGCGTCTCTTATATAGCTGCGCGGCCGTTGGCTGGTGTGCGCATGGCGAGAGCACGGCTGTCCGTAACAAAGGTCACGATTATCTCAGGCGCACCCTGGACGAGATGAATTCCGGGCGAGGCGCGGGGGAGGAAAGGAAAACGGGGCACCGTCATCGTCTCCGTGCAAAAAAACGAGGGACGCGGCCCACCCGGACCAAGGCGGGCGAACGCGCAGGTCCGCGGGGACCGGCCCTGGGAACGTGGCGGTCCACGAGGACGCGCGCTGCCGTGAGCAGCGTCGAAAATGCGGCGAAAAAGGGTGGGACCTCCACGGCGTTGCAAATGGCCCTGCGCACACGGCGGCCGCGCGGGAGGCGGAAAGGCAGCGGGCGCGCTCGCAAATCAGCCGAAAGCCCCGTCGACTCGTGCGCGCGGCTGCCTCGCGGAAACCTGCCTGCTCAACTAGTGCGCGATGTGTCGACTAACCCCGTGATGGACTCGCCAGGGCGGTGCAGCGTGCGGCGATATGCGAGAAAGCAGGACGCCGTCGCGGAGGGCGAGCGCGTTTGCTGCGCTGTGGGCGAGCCGGTTGCCTCGGCGGGCGCCATCTCATCTCGCTGATGGCCGACATCGATGGCGCTCACCGCAGACAACTTGGCGACAACACGACATGTTTTCTTCCCACTGCCAGGCCCAGAGGACCCCCGCGACCGCCAGCGCACGCGTGCTCCCTGCGACTCGCGGATCAACCACCGTTCCTGACAGCCTTGTTCCGGCTCCAAACCAGGTCGAAACCAGGGAGGCACATCGCGCAAGTGGAGCGCAATAATATGTGGTAGCCAGACAGCGGCCATCGCAAACTCCGAGGGTTGGGGCGCGTGGCGTGCGGTCGATTCGAGGGTCGGAGGGCGATGTGATCCAGGAGATCGTGAAGATGCGGCGCGATGGTGAGCAGTGGCTGCCAGTGTCGCCGACGGCCGCGGTTCCCATCTAATGAGAGTCAGTGCCGCAGTACAGCGCAGATGCTCGACATACAATCCCGTATGCAGAATTGCCTTTGCGCTGCACCGTGGCATTCGTGCAAAATAGGAGGCCAGATGCCTGAGACCATCCGAGGGCTGGAACGGCGGCGGCAGCGGCGTCGTGAGCAGATGAGATCGAGCAGATGCTCACCGTGTTCAACACTAATAGCCGTCAACGAACACGGACGACCATCTGAGGTCCCGTTCCAGGCAAACACCGCGCTGGCATCGACGCCTGGGCGAGTTTTAATGCGATTGGATGCCTGTACAAAGTGGACGGATCAGAAACATTGAGCAATCGGATGCACATGAAGGCTCTGCAATGAAGAAAAGCACGCAAGATGCGTTGCGATCTTGGCGATCGTGTGACGAGTCGCTGGGCCCTGTAGACGAGAACGTGCAAGCGTTGCTCGCTCACGAGATGGTCCCGAGACCCATAGCGCCTACAGGCGTAGAGTAAATGGGCAACATGCACTCGGCTCTCCTCGAATTCGACTCGACGATCGATGAAGGCGAGGCTGGAGACGAGGCACAAGCCTCAGGCGACGCGCCCATCTACACCACGCGTCCCATGCACGTGATGGGCGGCTGCGATTCGTCCTTGCGGCATCCCAGATTGTTGCCCCAAACAGCCCCGATCCTGTACCCGATAGGTGACCAATTCTGCGCTGTCGTCGTCAAGCAGTCCTGGGGTCTTCCCTCACACAGCGCCAGGAACATTCTCCTCGAATGCCTGGAACGCGCCTACAATACCCACAAAAGCCAAAATTTATGGGGTCTCAACGCTCTCGGGCTTTATAGCTCGATATTTGTCCAGCGCACCAATTTCTCCCATGTTTTCCCGGCGTCATGTTCGAGGGCATGTGCAAACCCCTCCCATACGGTCCCACGGAATGGGGGTGTCAATCAAGCTGGAGCGCACTAGGATCGGGGGCCCTTGAATGTGGGGTGCATACCAGACCATCAGACACCGGGGATTGCCAACTTCGTTGCAAGGTACGCCAAGTCGTCCATAGTTCATCCTGAGCTTTCATGCGCATCAATTCGCTTTGAGGATGGGGACTTGCCTCAGACAAGGACGCGCTGCGCTCCCGATAGGCGCGACCCGAATGTCACCTCGCCTGCCGAATCCCGCCTTCCGACCGCCTTGTCCTGGTCTACGTGGACTGCGTTCTCCTCCCTGCCGCGTCCTTCAGGTATCGGCACGCAGTTCGACGTCTATCCCCGCTGCCGGCACCCGAATCGCCTTTCATACCGCGTACACGCCCCTCCCGGCCTGGAAGACTTCGCGACGCTCGGAAGCGTCCCACAGCAGCAATTGCTCGTTCCGCGCAGATGACCGCATGCCGCGCGCACAGCGGTCGCTGCCGCACCGCATGTGCAGCGCGACTGCCCGCCGACCGGAGGCCCAGGAACACCGTCCCGCTGATGGCCCCGACGCCGCTGCACCCACGGGCCCGCGTGCGCGCGGGAGCGCTGCGGGCGGGCTGTCCATCACACATATGCTATCTGCGCCTGGGCCGGCGGGGCCTCCGCGGACGACGCACTGCCAAGGACGAAGCGCGCGTGCGGCCGTCCTGCGCTCGTACTGACGTACATATGCGCACCTCGGAGTCCGATGCGGCTCGACGGATCGGCCGGTCGGGCTGCCCGCCTCCCGTCGCGAAGCGCGGGCTGGCGTCGAGGGCACAGGGCAGTACGGCACCGCGCGACGCCCCCGCCCCCGCGAGCGCCATCAGCGTCGTCCAGCCCGGGGCACGCGTCCTCGCATCCACGGCCGCGAGCCCCGGCCGCGCTCGCATAGCGCTGCTAACGCCGGCGCGCGCTACCCCGCGTGCGTACGTACACACAGGCTCTGCAGGCGCTTTGGCGTGCAGCGCGTGCAGCCTATGCCTGCAGATGTCCGTGGATGCCACGCTCCAGAGGCGGGCGGCCTGCGGCACCGCCCAAGTGCCGCATCCGTGCGGGCAGATCCATAGCAGCGCGTGCGCGTGCGCCGCCGCTGAGTTGGCATGGGCATCTAGATCGTCCCGCTGGCTGGTGCGGGGAATCTGAGTTAGAGCCTGCCGATTGCTGATCGCAGTGCGAAGGAGCCCTGGGACGTGGTTCGTTTACATACGGCGTCGCTGATGGGCCTTGCCGCAGCGCTTTCTGTCCCGGTTCCTCCGGTGGATTGTATTGAAAGTCGGCCCCTGTGGGCTTTCCGGGTTGAGATGAACGTGCCGTGCTGATATACTTCATAGTCTCACCTGGAAACGCCGTGAGGCCCGTCGCCCGTCCCCAAGCCGTCGCTGTCGCTGTCAGTCAAGGAAATCGTGCCCTTGCCAACCTCGCCATCGCGTCCGGGCCCTGATCCGCCTCCAGGAGCCCTGTCCTCGCGGCGTGAATCCAGGCATGCCCGCCTTCTACAATGTCAAATACTTATGCTGCGTTGTCGAGGATGCTGCACAATGAGGACATATATTTGTAGCTTTACCTCATACCTGTTGTGGTCTCGACCGAGCGCCTCAAGCGCCCGCCGCCGCCTGCCGCCTGCGCATGCCATCGATCTCATTTGAGAGGCCACTTGCGCTCTAGCGCTAGCTGGCATGAGCTCATTCGCTGCATGGGGTCGCAAGCGACGGACTTACAGCTGACATGCGGCGACGGCGTGGAGGAGGCCCGGCCCTAGCAGAGGAATAACACCGCCAGCCTGCGAGGGGCGTACGGAATGGCGGAGTGAAGGCGCACTTCCGGATGCGAGATCGGCGGCATGTTCCCTTCCGCTGTGCTTCTGTCCCTGCAGCTCTCCGAGGAGTGGAAGGTTCTGAAAGATGCGTTAACGACAATCGTTCAGGTTCAGGCCATGGCAGCAGCGCGCCGAGTCTCCAAGTGGCAGCTCCGAGGACGAACGTGCGGGAGCAGGATCGCCGCGTGTCTGTCCTCGTAATAGACGGAGTTGCGAGCGGTTGCGCGGTCGTGTGCGGGGAACTAGGCAGTGTTTAGAACAGAAGAGGCGGTGTGTTCAAGTTGTCGGCAGAGATGGCAGGCGCTTGGCGTGCTTATCGATTATCTAGTGCACTCCATCTTATCTATAACACATACCTTAGTAGCCTCAGAAGGATTTCTTCAATAAACGGCTGCGCCGCCACGGGCTGTCTGGCTCTGCGGAGGAGGGACATTGACATCGTATTTGCAGTAAGTGGCGTCGATCGCGTCTGGTATCGAGAAGGTTTGTTTGACATGTAGCTCAGCACTGATGTGCCGCCAAATCGAATGTCATTTGCACAGGAAGAGAGCTCAGCAACCAGAAATGCACAACGGACCCGTCAAACAACCACAATATTTCAGATGTGCGCCTCGCATTTACACAGAGGCAGCGGATGCAGGATCCTCGATAACCTGTCGACGTGTCAGCCAAAGCCACACAGTTCGAGATAACTGCATAGCTCACAATCCCAAATACCTCTGGGAGAGCATCCCACATGTCTTCTCTGATTTGCTGAATGTCATTTTTGAGATGGTATTTATGAAGGTCACAAACGGTATCTTCGATGTCTCCAACCGTACGCTCGAGATATCCGAGGCTGCAGAGGTAGTCCTGGTCGTCCACCATAGTGACTGACTCCCTGAACTGCGATTTCACAGCTTCAAGACACCCGGGTGATCGATCACAACGAATTTTGGAAGCCTCATCGCCGAAGTACCATACTTTATCGGTTACAAACGCCCGTAGGGAGGTTTTTCCTTTAATCAGACGACGAAGTTCGCTGGGCGTGAGCAGCGTGAGGTCTGCGTCGTACTCCAGCATCCCCTGGCGAAGCCATTCCGATGAGGTAATATCGGTAGCGCGGGCGAGGTCGTAGAACATGATAGGCAGGAGCTTGGGGAGATCGCTTGCCGTTGCAAGCCTAATGTACTTCCCTGGGTGAATTATGAGACGGAGGTGTAAACATGACCATATGCACCTATAAGATGCATGTAGTGGAGACGTACCGGGCTCCCGATAGCGGCCTCTGTTGGTCGGAAGTATCGACTCCACGTAATCCCAACCGCCCAGATTGTCAGGCCACATCATCGCCAGCGCTGTGGCTACCTGCTCGCGCATCTCCTGCGCATCGTACTTTGTCGAGAGGCGGAGGACGCCAAAGTAGGAGTCAGGGAATATGGGCCTGTGATGTGTAAGTTGTGGATCCTTCCCGCGTTCCACCATGTGCTCTAGTAGTCGCCTGCGCAGTGAGGCAGTCAGGACGAATGGAGACCAAGAGAAGATGGTGAAGCGTACTTCGGGTGATACATCGCGTCTAGGAAATGCTCGACGTCCTCTGCCGCGTCAGGCAGCTCCATCACCGGCGCCCCTTCGTACCGCTCCGACGCGACCTCGAAAGCAGTCTGGTCGCCCTCGAACATCGACGCGAACACAGCACAGTGCGTCGCAAGTATGACTTTGTGGGCGCGGTAGAGCGTGTGTGTCACAAGAGGCTTGTCCGGGCTTTGAGATACGGTGCGGATGACTAGGTCGCCATCGGGCTTCCATACGACGTCGCTCCTAACGATGCGGACTTCGGAGGGCTGGCTGGGTGGGTTTTCGTCCGTCCTCTGTCGCTTTGAGGGTCGGTCGCCGCCAGGATGGGCAGCCAGCGTGACTGCTGTAGACATCGTCTGTGATACGAACGCGCCAGTATGAGGCGGTGAAGGCTCGAGAAAAGAGACGAGGCAGAAACGCGAGCTCTAGATCTTACGGGACTCTATCTTATCTATCAGCCATACATCTTCAATAGATCAACAGGACGGGCGCTTGCAGACGTTTGGCTGCCAGTTCACAGCAGCCTCTATCTATGATATCGGCCACTACCCCCATCTTCTTGACACGAACAACCTCAAAGTTGACAAATTAGTTCCAGCGCAACCTACCCTAGCTGTGTGTTCGTACCTTGCGACCGCCGCACATCACACTACTCACCATCATGGACATGGCAGATATAGTGGCTGACATTCTGGTTGCTTTTAGCAGCCGCGACAGCACGCACTACACAATCGCACCCATCCAAAAGCTACCGAGGCTGAGGAAACATGTCCGAGTCGGTGCGCGCGTATGGAGAGAGCCTGCCGGTGCGTTCACCTGTCTGTTTCACCCTTTCCGAGTTGATCGCGCACACGACTGCAGGACCAAGTTGAGCATGTGGCGAGCGTAGCAGACGCGCAGTTTGACGTCTTTGCAGACGTGAGCGTCCGCACCTCTCGTCCTTGCCATGCGCAACTGACGCTCCTTTCCGCAGATCCGCGACTTGTACCGTGACATAGCGGCGCTGGAGAGGGACTATGCTACAAAGCTACAATTGCTTGCGCAGAAAGCTGTGGAGAAGAAGAACAAAAAGATGTCGTTAGCTGTTGTGGGACAGGATCCGACGAAGGCCTGGACGGAGCAGACTTTGACGGAGAGGTGCGTTGCCACAAATCGACCCCTCTGCGCGACGTACCCATTCCTCCCTCGAGATAGCACCGTAGAGAACGCATACTCCAAGATCATCGGCTCGTTGGTCAACTCCGCGCAGGAACATATCAACCTTTCGGATAGCCTCAATACCCAAGTCATCAGCGTCCTCGCGGCCATCGGTCGCAAGAATGAAGCCCACAGAAGGAAGGCGAGTGTTGCACCTAGGATCCGCTTCTCTTCCTCATGTACGCCTATAGCAAGCACAGTTCTACCAGAAGCTATTGTCCGACAGGGACCGGATGTATAGTGATCGCGCGAAAGTGCGGACCCGCAACACCTCTAATTTGCCTCTTCTGTTACTAAAGCCGTTTCTCCGCAGAGCAAGCAGAAGGTATGTGGGGTGGAGGGCTTCTTGTCATCGCTGACTCAGTCACAGTATGACGAAGAATGCGATGAAGTCGAGAACTATCGTCAGAAGCAGGTACGCCTTCTCTTTTATCTTTTATCCATCGCCGGTAGCCAACTTCGGCCCAGGACCGCGCGCAGGCTGACAAACATGCCGAGCGTGCAGCAAAACAATACCAGCAGCAGCAATACGACATGCTGAACGCCAAGAAGTGAGTGCGCCGGACCTTCTTGATGCGCCTGGTACGGCCCTCCAGCTGCTGACGCACTGCTCAGCGTTTACATCATTTCGACCACCGTGGCGAACAGAGTCAAGGACCGCTTCTACAATGACGACTTGCCGAGAATCGAGGATGTGAGCTCCGCCTTCTCCATGTATCTTCTTCAACCCGACGTGCTCACCGCTTGAGTCAGCAATATCGTCAGCGATGCTCCGTGCCTTCCTTCGGAATCCCTCCAGCTGACTAAGTTGACCAGAACACCTGCAAACCCATCTGGTACGGAGCTTTGTCCGCGTGCTCCACCATGCGCAGGCCCTGCAGACAACTACGCTCGAAGCCCTGAAGACTCAAGTGACCGCGGTGGAAGCTTCGCTCAGCGAGGTGGATCCGGTGAAGGAGCAGGAGCTGTTCATCGAACACAACCTGCGGCCCTTCAGCGCGCCTGGAGATTGGGTTTTCGAGCCATGTGCAACGCACTACGATACGGTGCGTAGTCCTCGCTGCGCAGCGTCCGGTGTTTGATGGGATTTTGCGCCGTAGAGCGACTTGAGCATCGAAGGCGTGTCAAAAGTGTTTTTGCAAAACAAGCTATCGCGGTCGCGGAGCAAGATGACTGAGCTTCTACCGCTTCTCGAGACGAAGCGTAAGTGAAATGCATGAAAAATGTAGCTTCTAAAGTGTAACTGACATCGGCCATGCCTGTGACCGCAGGGAAAGAGGCCGACGGCATTATGAAAATCGTCACCGCGTATGTCAATCAGCCGTCGCTAGGGGATGCCGACGAGGTTATTGAGGTATGTTTTACCCCTGCCCTTGTTCTGCCCGAACGCTGTGGTTCTACTCGAAGTCTGTAGAATTTTCTGGACGCACAGCATCAGACAACGCTGTATGAAACTTCTCGCGCCATACTGGAGGCCGAAATAGCCACTATCGAGAGCGCGCTCGGAGGTATGCATCCCCGCCGACCGTCGGAGTCTTTGCCTCATTATGCTCCGCAGGCGACGAGGGTTCGCAAAGCCCGCATCCTTTCAAGAGCGCATCATTCACGATCCCGACGGAGTGCGCGTACTGTGGGGTAAGTTCCGATCCCGAAGACGTGTCAGATTCATCTCACAGCCTCGCAGACCTCCATCTGGGGGCTGAGCAAGCAGGGCAAAACGTGCAAGTCGTGCGGCATTTCGGTGCACTCGAAATGCGAGCTCAAGGTGCGTCACTCGGCCATGAACGGCAGCAGTCAGGGCACCAACCGTAAGTCAGGTTGCGGCGGACTGCCCCGGGATACGTGGTAGCCGGCATAGGACAACTGGGTCGGTATCGCGGGCGTCGAGCGTGCTTTCCAGAAGCAGCCAGAGCGGTAATTTCCCACGGAGATCGGGCAAGTCGGACGAGCGCTGATATTTGATCCGTTCGGCGTTTAGCGGCATCGGCATTTGCCCCGACGGCTGCATTGCCACCGACTGCCTCCTCTTTCGCTCAGGCGGAACCTTCCCCGCAGGCGGAAGACCTTCGAGCCGTACGCGTCATTTTCGATTTCACCCCCACATCGCCGTTCGAGTTGGCTGTCCACGGCGCGTCATCCATTCATATCCGTGCCTGGTGTCTTGACTGATCGGTCTGGGCTCAGATGGCTCGATTGTCCGGGTCGTGGAGGAGGACGATGGCTCGGGGTGGGTGAAAGTCGCTGATGAGCATGGGAACAAAGGCCTTGTCCCGGCGTCCTATATCGAGGACTTCGGCGACAGCAACGTGGCTTCTCAAGCGCTAGCCGAAGCGCCTTCTGCAGGTCATCCCCAAGGCTCAGGGAAATTTGGTGCGCGCTCCGTCCGTCTTCTGACGCCTCATTCGAAGTTCATAATCTTGCTTAGTGCGTGCATTGTACGACTATCAGTCGCAGGGCCCGGACGAACTCGACCTGCGAGAACACGACAAGATAGAACTCTCCGGAGGTACAAACGGCGGTCAAAATTACGGAGAGGGCTGGTGGGAAGGTCAGTTTATCATCATCTGACAAGCTTGCAAATGAAGACACAGGCTGATTCATTCTCCGCACAGGGATCGACGCCGGAGGGAACAAGGGCATCTTCCCTAGCAATTATGTGCGTATCGATTTACGCGGCCGAGCCTGCAAGCTCACACGTGCGCAGGTCGAACTCCTTTGAACGCGCATCACCGGTGATAGGTTTCAGGCCCGTCTTCGCTGTCAATCAACTTCTCGCTTGCCCGTATATCCGCGTGAAACGTCTATTTCTAGCTAGTATTTCGGTAAGGTTGTGCGCAACAACGGCAGCAGTGGAGGCAAATGCGCCGTGTGGAGCAGTTAAGATAGAGCATCAATGACCACCGCTGCCCACCGGTCCTTCCCCGGGGAGAATGCGACTGATTATTGTCTGCAGCTCATCCAAGTGGCCGCGGGGAGAACCTTGAGCCAGAACGGTGGGCTCGAGTCATGCAATGCTCGGAGGATGCACATAGCCAGCAGCCGTACGAAGGTGCATAGCCCACACAATGTGCTGGAAGGATGCAAATAGAAAGCCTTGTATATACGCGTCGCCAAGCATGCGGTCATCATACTGTTCTTACTGTCGATGCATCTCGGGCTCACCACCGGTCTGGACTCCTAAGTACTCGATCACGATTCACCGGGTTTTTCATGCTTCCGGGCCCGTTGGCATGCCGCCACGAGAAGTCGCCGTCGAGGCAGGCACGATTTGATCTGGCGATACAGATAGACTCGTGTGCGGCTCCTAAGGGAGCTCGCTTGTCCAAAGTTTTGACAGCTCAAAGATTCGTCGATGCCCGCCGTTCTTGACACACGCTGGCACATAGAGAACACAACTAAACTGCGGTCGCGAGGCATCTACAGCCGCGAGGAGCTGGCGATGTCTCATGCGAATGGAGCCGGTGTCGGCTCTCCCACATGTCCGGGTTCGACGACGGGCAACGCAGTGCAGTGTCTGCGTGCGGCGCTGAGGCTGTCGCTGCCTACGGGACCAACGGGTGTCAACGCGGGGTAGTACTCAGTTGGAGGACAGAGCATTTAGTCAATTCGGCCCTCGCCAGGTTAATGGAACGTCCCTTCCCCGGATCCGGCTCCTCCGTGGCAGTGCTTTCCATTCGGTCAAAGAGGAACATGTGCCCGAGGGCACTCGTACTGCGGGTGTGAGTGGATAGGCGGGGCAGGTGGGCGGGGGCTGCGCACGGTATACGCGGCTTGCGCAGTACCTGCTTATGCTCCGTGTCAGCGCGCGCGCTGACGCTACCACAGGGCCTGTCGATGATAGCTCATCTGCCGACGTCCAGAAGGTTCAGGATCTCCGCGCTCTCGGGTTGGCTCGTCATAGTAATGCAGTGTAGACGACACAAGTTAGTCGTTCCCATTGGCTGCCGTGAGCCGGCGTGGCAAGACATAGCTCGCCATCGGCACCAAAGCAAGCGGGAGCACAGCTGGGGAGTGGTAATCTCGGCACCAGATGAGGATATGCATACGTATGCGCGACCTGAACTTGGTAACTTACCTAGGGTCGATGATCAAACGGTGGTGGGGGCTCCAGTGCTATCCGCGGTTGTCATTGATTGCCCATGAGGGAGAAAAACTGGCGCCGGCCACCTATGCAATAGACGCGGGACTATAAAACACGACATGTTTTTTTCGTATAAGACCAGTCATACAGCCCACTTCCCCAGTCCCTTGCACCAGCGGGCCTCGGGCACATCTCTCTGCAGCACCTATGTGGCGGGCCGCCGCTCGGCTCGGAGCACCGACGCCCGCCCCGCGCGCCCTCGGCCTTGACTGACGCTCGATCTCGTCTGCCGCCGCCTATAAAACATCGATCCTCTCTCTCTCGAGCGCACAGACCCCCGACGCCCTCTACGGGCGCCCTCGGTGCGGAGCGACTGTGTGCACTCGGGCAACCGTCGTCGGAGCTCTGTCGCAGATTGCAGTCCCTCCATTGCGCGCCCTCGCACAGATGGTGGACGGCGCTCTTGCGATGGATGACTGCGGCGACGCTTCTTCGATCACGCCGGAGCATACGTTACTGTTACTGTATTGGGGCGATTCTTCTCTCTGGACGGCTGCGCGCTCGACGGCTGTCACTACACGGGCAAAATATTCAGAGTCATACTTCCTCGCCCCTTGAAGGAGTCCAGAAATGTCGGAACTCACTACTGGACGCTCAGTCAGCAGAACTATAGCTTTGCGTCAGGGCCAACTGCCTCGCGGACTCTTCGTTCTGAATCATTCAGTGCCTGACGGTCAGGCAACGTCCCTAACGGGATGGGCAAGGCGATCGACAGTGACGCACTGGGTATATAGATCCAATTGGGGATCGGGTATGGCCAGCACGACAGCCTGCTGCACGCTGTTTGGTACCCGACGGCGGAACAAGCATACGCCGTGCACGCGATCAGTCGGTGCAGTCGCCATGCTCGCCAGCGGCGAGGCGAGTCATCTGGTGATCAGTACGGACATGAATCGGATCTGAGCGTCGCAGGGGGGCGGGGCACATCAGAGCGCGCTAGGCGTGTGCTGTACCCGCCACCGTCGGGGGCGGGTCAGCGTGTCACGGCGAGTGAGTAGCCAACGGCCCACGGGCGACTCACCGATGCCCCGCATTGCCTAGCGACTTGACGTCGTGGATTTGACGGTCGCGGTGAATCGGCGGTGGCGGGTGCGGAGGGGCGGTGCAACGTTCTTGACAAGAAACACCTCGCTGGATATCGGGCCCCGGCAGCAACCGTGAACGCGCGGCGGCCCGTCCCGGACCGCTCCCCCGTCGATCGACGATAAGGCGCGTCCTCCCTCTAGCGCTGCCCCGCCTGCCCACATTACCTCGATTTTCTGAAAGTTTCCAGAGCACCCGGAATTTCGCGATGTACGGTGACATGCCACACGTGGAGACACTCCGGGCAGAAAAAATAGAATAAACAACACAAAGGGCTGTCGCTACACTAGGAATTAATACAGATACCACACAGCGTCCACCAGTGGGAGATGCAACGAAAACACAGCGGATGCGACCAACGACCGACGAGAAACACAGCAGTGCAGCGGCGGACGGTACAGGCCTTACCTTCCGCCACTGACACCGACGCTTGTCCGGATAAACGCGCCGTTTGCGTTCATCGGCGCGTAGCCGCCGTTCGGCGCCATCTGTCCCGCGAGGGACTGCATGACGCTCATTTGCGCCTGTGCCGCGCCGTTGGCGGCAGCCTGCGCCTGTGCTTCCCGCGTCATTCCCCGGTCCTCCCGCTCCGCTATTGTTGCACCCCCGCGCCCGGGGTCCGGCAACCCGTTGGAGAGCGTGAAAGTCTCCCCGAGGCCGTACAGCTTCCCGTTGTACTCCTCGTGGTCGACCTGGTCGTGGAAGTAGAGTTCCCGCATCTTGAAAAACGTGGACGCGGTGAGAAGGGAGTCCGACCCGGCTTGGTGGGATGCGCCGATCCGCATGACCTGGGTGAGAAGCAACCGGGGTCAATGACAGTAGTTGGGGAGCTTAACGGACTGCGATGCTCACGCCGAGGTCGTCGGCAACATCTTGTAGGCCGCCCTTGAGCACCTTAACAGCCCGCATCATGGTCTTGATGTCGTAGCTTGTGGGGAACCACGTATGTAGCATGTCGAAGAACGTCTCTTCTGTTGTTGGGAGGGAAAGAGCCGATAATAACTTGATAAAGTAGCCAAAATCGTAGCCACTGATGGTTCGGTGTCAATAACGACGCCCGTCTTACAAAGGGCACGGAATACTGACCTGTGAAAGGATAGCCACCTGGTTTCGTCCGTCAAGACCAGCCCAGAGGTGATCATAAGCTCCGCAAAGTCATTCGGCATGATTCCGATCTCCTCATGACGCTGAAAGTCGATCCCTGACTTCTGCAGCAATTCGATCGACTCTGGTGCGCACATATCCTCACTGCCGGTCAGCCAGACAGATGTGCCGTGATTACGTCAGCTCAGTGTTGGGTCATAGGCTGCGCGGCCGGGCACACGTACTTGATACTGAAGTGGAAGTTGAACTGCCAGGTGGATATGTCTTGGGGGTAGTTGCCCTCCTCATCGGCGAGCGTGAGGCCGACTTGGATGATCTTGAGCAGGTCGACGTTGCAGCGCATCGTCTGGTAGTGGTAGTCAGAGGACGTCTTGAACGTGCCTATCGGGCGGGCGACGACCCCTGGAAACTCGGTATCCTGTAGCATCAAACGACAGTCAGAGCTTCCGTGATGCGAGGAACAACGAGCAGCGCACCATTGCAACATAAGGATACTTCTCTATGAGCTCCCGGATGGTCGCCATCTCGATGTCGAGGTTCGTCGTCCAAACCTCCCGTATGGGAGACATCGCGTCCGTAGTCCAGGTGCCGAACACCCAGTGCAAGGAGCAGTCTTCTCCGAGTGCCTCAGCAAAAGGCGTGCAGTCGAGATCGAGTGGCTGGGAGGAGGAAGTGACCGCGTGACTTCGGGGGCGTGACCGACGCGTACCTACACTTTGGCTCTATTTGCTCCGCGGGCCGCCGCTGCCACTGACGACGAGCATTTGACAAGACCTGCCTCTTTCGGGTGGCCTCCGTTTCGCCTTAGAACATATTTTTCTTACAGTCTAACAGCCTCATAATAATGTCGCCCGAGGACGGATGGAAGAACGCCCCGACGAGGCATCGGACAGGGTATGCGACCGGTATGCCCGCAGCCCTTGACATCGATTGCCAGTGATCATCGCCATACGAACGGATGGTCGACATTAAGAACACCGGCACAGAAGGCATACGGATCTCGCCTCGCCCTCTGATCGCTCTACATTCTGGAATGCGAGGGGGGAAATATAGACCTAGACCGAGCGCCGCCTGCCGCGGACGATGAGGGCAGGTCGTCTGCGCTGTGGTGCGACGACAATTTTCCATCAAGGGGCGGAACTCGGCGGGGCGCAACATGGGGGAGAGGAGTTGCAAGGCAGGCGGCGCCGCGGCGGACATGCGCAGGCGGGCAGTCCACTCGCGATGCGGCCCCTGGCCCGGTGCACAACATGCATGGCACATGCGAGCCGTCCGCAAGCGAACGGGGACCTTGGCCATCGGCCATCGAGACTGCCAGCCGTCAACACCCCCTCGCACACGATCTCCACGATCCCACTTACGCAGCGGTAATTTGCGCGGCGCAGATGAGGGTGGAGGCGTGTCCGCGGCGAACAGTTGCAAGCGAGCGAGGCCCTGTATCACCCGGTCAGCCAACCTCTCGACAGCCTGCGAAAGGGATCTCACTTCATGTGTCTGGCTTGTGTCCAGAGCTTGCGCAGGCGCTGTCCTTCCCTGAGACCAGCGCATCATCATCAAAGAGAAAGAATAGCGTGTCAGATGAGACAAAGGACTCGGAGCGCATGCGGAGACCTGGGAATCGAGTCAGCCAGCTCGTCAGACCGCAGCTTCCAGAACAATCCCACACCATGAATGAAACCTTACAAGTTTGACATTATCCGCCTGCTGACCTGCGCGCCACGAACCTCCCCGAGAGCAAGGCTTCATTCTCCAGAAACGATCGAGCGGTGGCTGATGCACCACGCCTTCGCGATTGGTGCTATGTACAGCCCGCAAACGCACTCCGCAACGCCATTCGGTCACTGGAAGGTCAGGGTAATCATGGAAGGGCTCTCAGCTTGAATGAGAGCGAAGAGAAGATCAAATTTCGCCCGGCGACAAGTCCAGGATGATGCGGGGGCGGCACTGTGGTACCCTCCGGGCACGCTCGACTTCAACATCGGCTGGCAATTGGTCCGCTGACAAAACGCTGTGAGACGCTGCGCGTGGCGGGACAAACGACAGTGCTCATTGCTCAGGCGACGGCTACGTCGGGCTCTTTATTGAGATAGAGCGGAAAATACTTGTGGCTAGCCGTGCGACCGGACACCGATAAGGCAGACAGGTGTTTCCCTGCATGAAATTAATGAGCAGTTGTCAGCGGTCGGATGGTGGGTGAGAAAAACAGACGGAACGGACAGAATGAGCATTTAGGTGCCGTTATCGTAATAATGGCTGGACGCTCGTATGTAGCAGGGGACATATGACGCGTCGCTATTTTCCGCGACGAGGGGCGGCCGAAAATTCTGAAATTCTGGGTTTAATGTCGCAGGTTGTATCTTCATCTGGCGACCGCTGCGAAGGGCTGCCCATTGGACGGGCTGAAGCATATGCGGAGCGGTGGTGCCCTGGGCTCTCGGAAGTAAAGCTCAGCGGCGCGGATGAGAGATATGGTGCCGTAGAAGGCACCGCGGTTTCCATCAAAGAATCCACGGAAGATGCAGACGCGTTCGGCGCCAGGGAGGCTGGAGAAGGGCTCGAATCCGAAGCCGCAGGGTATTGACCCCGTTAGACTTGGCCGCTGTGCACAGCGGGGTGAGATAGCTGGCCAGATGGGAGCGCGCACGCGCGATTCTGAGTTCTGGGGGCGAGCGACCGAGAAGGGCAGTCATGAGACTGCGCGATACGGCATGTCGGCGGGGACGTGCGCGCGCCAAGTGGACGTGCGGGGGCTCCCATACGCGTGCGCGTGGTTCGACCTCCGCCAGAGCGAGTGGCCAAGCTGCCTGAGTGCGAACTTTGTTCTGAAGGTGGCCAGTGCGGTCCGCGCGAGCTGCTGGGGATGGACTAACCGCAAAGGCTCGCGTGTGACGCCCATTTAACACAGGCCCGGGCGCGCGGGGCTCCCATGGGGGGTCCCGGCCGGAATTCGCGGCGGAAGGGGGCGAGAGCATTGGGTACGGCAGGATCGCCCTGGGATCTGACCTGCCCTATCGATGGCCGCGAAGGGCAGTAGAAGCGCGATTGGGTTGATAGAAAGGCATGCAGGCATGAGGCTTTCATATGCGCCGGAAAGGGAGAAGGGGGGACAGCGACGGCGTGCAGGGCGCCGCTCGCCGCGATCGGGAGGTGGGTGCTTGTGTGAGCTAGGTTGAAGTTGGTGTAGGGCTCGACGGCGGGGTCTGGAGCGCGGGAGGGGCAGGATAGAGGATGGAGCGGGGGCGAGCAGGGTGTGCGCGTCGAATCGGAATCGGGGGTACGTGCCCTGCGGGTCAGACAGCGGGGGAGGTCCGCTGTTGCTCCGGTGGATCTGGCCATGAGATCCTCGGATGGAGAATAGGTCACGAGAGGCTTCTGTAGAACGTTCTTCTCTCGGATACGGCCCATTTGCAGGCTGTGGCAGAAGGCACTCGCGGGGCGCAGGCCAGCACTAAACCTCGTGTTCAACGCAACAGAAACGAACCGTGGGACGCCGATTTCCGCGTGTTTACGTGGGGACCCCGGTGCATGCGTAGCGTGTTTGTATGAGGATTCATGGGCAAGTGGAAACGCTAGCCTTGCGCCAGCCGTTCGATCCTGGGTCTTGGTGCGGTCGGAAAAGCCTACTGTCTTTACGGATGCGATCGGTCGTCGGCCTGTCAAATCCATCGGATACAGTACTGAGTGCACCTTCTAGCGATATCAAAATGCGGGCCTGGTTGTCAGCAGCGATCCGTAAAGGCTGGCAAAGAGTATACGTACGGTTGGGCTGGGGTCCGCCCCTTCGTGGGCACGTACGTTTGCCGAGAGCTATGCAGAGACAGATTATTGAGAGCTGAGGTGCAGCAACGTTAACATTTGAAGGCGAACTAAGCGGCTTACCCCGGGTATCTTTGCCTGTCAAATGAGGACGATAGCATAGGCGCTCTCGAGGACAAGGGTCCTTGTCCTAGAGTCCTGGAGCGTGACAGAGGGCCAAAAATCGAGCACGATAGCACTTTTCATGCAGACATACACTGGGTTGGTGTCAATCACGAAAGTAACTGAGACGGAAGAGGAGCTAAAGAGGAGGACTGAAGGAGTGGCAGGCGTCCGCCGGACCGTGAGCTAAATTACCTCGGCGTCTGAGATCTCGGGTGCTTTACCACCACCGCCTCCCCCCTTCATCCTCCCTTTCCTCTTAAACCGCCACCTGGTTTGCTCGGATCCCTGTGCACGCCCCTGCGGTCGACATGGAGGACACAGAGACATTCGCCCCGCCCTTCCTCTATTCGACGCCCTTCTCCGACCCCGCCCACCGCCAGGATCTGGACGCCGCGACGTCCTGGCATATGCAGCATCCCCCTCACCAGCCCATGCACGCGGCACACAACGGTCAGGGACGTCTGTATCCCACCATGGGCACCCCGCTCAGCCATGTCGACTACGCCGCGTCGCCTTCCGCGGCCGACTTCTTCAATCAGTACCCCCACCCCAGCCCGGTGATGGACCAGAACCTCGCGCTCAATCTTTCCGGGCCTCAAATCCACAGCAGCATTGGTCCTAGCAGGGTTGTAACCCGGCGTCAGAGTCGTGCAGCCCAGATGCACGCGACGCCGCATCCTCACCTGCCCGCCGGCGGCGCGATATCGCAAGGCGAAAATCACGATGTACGTCTCTTGTTTCTTGGACGTTCGTCTGGCGTCGCCCTCTCCCTGTAGCTAATTCAAGTCGTCCGATCGTTTTCCAGCGCCAGCATCAGCTGTATATGCAACACTTATCGCGTTCGAAGACCCCCGATAATGCGCTTTCGGCGAGATCATTCCCGCCCATTGGGCCGAGCCCGCTGTCCATGCAACCCCACACCAGCCACTCGCCCTACGACGCTCCATCTTCATCTTCCGCTCAGCATCCGTACGGACTCTCTCCTGCGCATGCACGCTCCATGTCCAACTCTGGCCCCGCCAACCCGATTGCGCGCTCGGCGTCCCCCGCTCTTAGCGTCGCGTCCGCGATCACGAGCAACTCTTCCGCCTCGCAGACATTCCACAACTACGACAGCGGGACACTGACGCCCATGTTTAGCAAGTCCAAACAGCGGAAGCAGCGGCTGTTCAACGTCGACCGCAGGGACATCTGCTTGTACCATCAGCAGCACCCGCACCTGCGCCAGGAGGACATCGCCGCCGAATACGGCGTCGAGCGGAGCACGATCAGCAAGATCCTGAAGCAGAAGCAGAAATGGTTGAACGTGCCGGACGGCGAAGAGATCCGCATCGCAAAGCACAGGTAATGTCGTGCGCTCCTCAATCACTTCATCTCACTGATCCTCCCACTCCCTCTGCTCCGCACTCCCCTGTTGTAGACCATCCAAGTTCCCCGAGATCGAGGAGGAGATGATTAGGTGGCTGGAGGAGTGCAGCGAGCGCAGCATGATGCTCACCGACTCCGTCATCCGCGCCAAGGCGAAGGAGGTCGCGAAGGGCATGCAGATACCGGACGACAAGTTCAAGGCGAGCTCTGGTTGGGTGGAGAATTTCAAGCAGCGCCACGGCATCAGGCGCGGCGTGTATCAAGGCGAGGAGGAAGCCAACAAGAACAAGTCGCGTGCGCTCGGTGGGGCGGGCGATACGTTCGTCCTACACGACGACGTGCTCCAGCCGAGGCCGACCATTGCGGACTTCATCGTCCAGCACGATCTCTACGACATCGATGCCTCGCTTAACGGAACTGGCAAGATATTGAACCGCAAATGGTTCGAGATTGAGACGGAGGACGAGGATGACGAGGATTATGTCAGGGACTTCATGGCACGGCAGAACTACGGAGTCGAAGGGCCTCTCCCGCTTCCGCGGAAGAAAGCTGATCTGCACCGGGCAGCGAATTCGCCTCAGTCCGCCTCTTCTGCGACATCCTCCGACTCGTCTTCCTCCCAATCGCAGCCCCTCACGCCTCCACCGACGGCGAACGCGCCCCAGCCCGCCATAGAGACTGGCTCCGAACCCGCCGACACTGTCTCGTTCGATGGGCCTACCGCGATGGACGAAGACAAGGCGCCATACGGTATTCCAACGTCCACGGAACCCCTGTATCCAGTCACTGGGCCCGGTATACCGTCCGTGCAGGAAGCAGTGGCCGCAGTCGACCTCTTAGTTTCCTTCGCGCTCGCACAGGCATCCGACTTCCTCAGGTCTGAGGAACACGGCGCGCTGTCTGAGATACGCCTAGCGACATGGTGCCTTAGCAAAGGCTTCCGCCACCAGCGTAGGGGTGGCCACGACGACGACGACGACGACGTAACCGACCTCGCCTAGTCTCGTTAGGGATCTTTGTGTCTCTGCCTGCCCCACCACAGAGCCGCCCCAGAACATCTGCAATCCCGAGGTCGAGTCCTGCCTTCCAGCCGCGCACATTGCCGTTCCCGAAGCGCGGACGTCGCGCGTTTGATCCTACCTCAATCTGTCTCGCTCCATCTCCAACAATGCTGCGCATCACCAGCTCCAATTCCATCTCAGATATGCCTTCCTTTCCAGCTCCTTCCATGCGTGTTGTCCTCACTGCCCAGTCCTGCCCCCAGCTTCCTGCACATTACCCAGATTCGTCTCAGAGCCCTTGTCAGCCACGTCTTTCCACGCCATACCATGCCAGCATTTGTTTTTACCGTCATCGCACTGCCGCACTTGTGTCATCTACGCTTTCCATTAGCTCGCATCCATCCATTCACCCGTTCATACCTACGATCTGATCATATCCATGCATGCATCTATATCTTTTAGTTGGGTCCCACTGCAGACTTTGTGTCCATTCCCCATCGTCGTCTCCGATCCGGCTTCGTTTCGAGCTGTGATCTGTGTGTTTTGTCTTCTACCATGCTCGCTGTGTCTCATATCATTCTCCACCGCTCCCCAACAGCCATCTTTACATACTGACTTCCCTCCCTCACGCATCATTGTGCCATTTGTGCTCATACAATGTTCATTGGCATTACCGCAGGTCCTGCACCTGATTTACGCATCCATCTTCCTCCGAGCATTAGCTCGCTAGTCTTTTTTGCCGTACGTACTGTAAGTGCAGTACGCGCCCCTCGAATCTTCCATGCCATTTCGTCATACACTTTCGTATCCTCGCTGGCAGTAATAATATTATATCGAGATGCAGGCTTCCTTTGCCTCTTCGCGTAATTCACAGAAATCGATCGTTGACTTCCCAGCGGACGATATCCAATATTGCGTGATCGCAATTGTTCGTCTATCAGGTGCGTTCTGTCAGAAGCTCTGAGTAGGCTCACAACAATCACTCGTCATGATGGCGGATGGTAACATCAATGCCGCTGCCTGCAGCATGGGTGCGGTGTGAAGTGAGGTGTACGCGCGTTGCATTCGCCATATGGTAGGGAAACAAGCGGGCCAAGGTCGCCGTGCGTCCACGCCCTGGAAGAACGTATTTCCTCCTACACTGCGGCGGCGGTGCGGGGGCCATCACGCACGAGCCGGGCAGATAGGCTCGCCGATCAACGCACTGACCGTCGCGTTCTACCGCGTGAACGAGACACGAGTCCGCCTGCACGCACACCGCGAAATACACAGGTGCACACAATGCACGCTTGACGAGGACGTCTGGAAGAATGGAGATCAGGATCAGGAGAAGCCAGTCGGGCGGATGACACGCACTATAGCGTCTCGGCGCACAATGGATGCATGCGGCTAAGGCTTGCTCTTCGGTTTCGGTTTCGGTTTCTGCTTCGACGAGGACGATTCACTGGCAAAGGGAGAGGAGCATCATGATCAGTACGTCAATAGAGAGCGGCAGCAGCATGTTCTGCATACCCTTCAACGACGAGGCCTTTCATGATCGTCAGCTTCCCCGAGGAAGCGGCGTTCACCATCTGCTGCTCGACCGACTTGTTGATTTTCGCGCTAAGTGCCTACACACGGATACACAAGTCTCAGCATCAGTATCAGGGGGATCTACACGCCCGATGCGGCAGACGGGCTGCGTGCTGTGGGTGCGCACCTTGTGCACGGCGGCCTGTTTCACGAGAACAGTCTTCTTGGGTGCGACCTCGCGCCTGCCCTTCTTCGTGTTCGCAGCGGACTTTTGCGCTTTGCGCGAGTTCGGACTCTTTTGCTGTAGCCCTTTCGTCTTGCCTTGCACCATGGCGGAGGATACACGGCTTTGAGGTGGACGGAAGAGTCGGGAAGACAGAAGATCAGTGGCCGCAAAGTCTTCGGGTCTAGAGCTCCAACTCTATTATCTAATTACTGTATATATCCGGTTATAACCCTATACATATACTAACCGTATACGTATACACCTGTGCTCGACGAAAGACAGTAAATATACGGTATACGGATAATTTATATGGAATATCAATGCTCTGGGGCAGACTCCAGAGCTTCGCACAGAGGGAGCGCGGTTGCAGTATGGTCATGTGGACTTGTCGTGGGCGCTGGGGTAGACGCCTTGTGATATCGACAGTCGATATCACAAGGCGTCTACCCCAGCGCCTAGTCCGTGCACAGCCACACCTACCTGCCGACAAAGTCAGAATACATTTGCCACTGGACGTTCTTACAAGAACCAAACTTTGTCCGCCTTGTAAACATATGAATACATACACAAATCACACTTAGGGCTGCACTGGAGGTAGTGCATGATGCGACTGTGCCCATGAGATATGAGACTCGGACCTAAAAGGCAATGTCGCGCGTGCTGCATCGGTGGCAATGATCGGGGACGGTCTAAATTACTGATAGAATGCACATGGAAACACAGTGGTGCCGCACAGGGTAGCTTACAGGTAGCTTACAAGCGCATCAAAATATCAGACCATCCTCCTCCATCCTCGCGCAGCTGTACACCATGCCTGGGCCAGCAAAGCCGCACTCGGCGGAGCATACGGCCGTCTTGCACCTCATTGCAACCCTCGCAAAACTAATCCCGCGCCTTCCATCCGGGATTCAACTTGCCACTTCGGAGGATCGCATCTGGACCGTCTTTCAGCAGATACCAGCCGACTCGAACAACGCCTGGCCCTCATTCAATCGTCGTTTTGACATCCTCTTTGGCGAGAACATACGAGACGATCATGGGCGCTTGAAACATGTGCTCCGAGGGCCGAAAGGCATGGACGTTGTCGTCGCTTATCTTCAAAACATTGCAGTGCTCGAAGAAGACGACTTCTTATGGGCCGCAGCTCATCCAAAGCTGGACAGACTTGTAAACGAGGTTCTGGTATTGACGTGAGTTCCATATTGATATAGAATGCAATGAATAGCTCACTATCTCCCACCTATCGAAGGACGGAAGAAGAAGAAGAGTCCGAGGAGGAGCTTCCGAGCTCACTCTTCAGAGCACCAAATCCGGCTCAGGCGTCGACATCAGCCAGTGCGAGCGGCCCATCCGGACAAGCTCGGGGTGCCGGTGGTCGTGACCTGATGCAGAAAGGAAAGTGCGATGCGTATCTTTTTGCTGCACATAACTGAACATCTCAATAGGTGGCAACATCGACACCGGGGAAGACGATCCAGACTATCAACCTCCGTTGACTCGGAGCAGAAATGCCGCTCCTTCACCCATGCGCGTATTCGATTCAGATGGCGAAGAGATTGTCGAAGAGGTTGACATTGACGGTGTTCCGAACGTGAGTGTCGGTGACTCGGCCACACTGAGCTGGCGTGTGTAGTATCTGATTTCTCGCAAAATCTAGATGGTCAAAGATTCCAATAGACAGAAGAGAAAGCGCCCCAAAGATACACGCACAAATAAAAAGAAGCCGGTGAGCGCATCGTGATTTGCACTTTTGCAATCCGTTCGAACGTATCTGAATGCCATACAGAAGAAGCGCACCCGGACTCAGGCCGCGCGAGCGCCACAAACAGAGTCTGAATCCAGCAGCGAGTCTTCAGATGGACAGTCTGCACTCCGCGATGTTGAAGCGGCACTGGAGAAGGGCCGAGGCGCGCGACGAGGTCCGAAGAACAAAAGCCTCGAGCATTTCCTTCCAGCTGTTCCTGTGAAAGACAAGTCTGGTAAACCACGATGGCAATTTCAGTGTAAATACTGCAAGAGGTACGCACCAGAAACTTTGTCCGAGATGAGCTTGCTACTTACCTGGGAGCTTTCAAGCTCGCTGACGTTCAAGCGGACTGTCAGTGGAAAGAACATCGAGCTTGATGATGAGACAACCCTTCCGCCGCTCAATAACCTCTCGACACATATCAAAGGCTGTGAGGGCAAGCGGAAGCACGATGACTCGGAGGGTCAAGGCGACGGCAGCACAGCCTCACAGGAGAAGCCCGTGAAGACGAACCTCATGGCGTCACAGAATTTCATGAAAGCATTCTTCCTGAAGAACGGTGAGCTCAATCCTGCCATCATACCTACGCAGAAAGGCTTCCTTCGCCTCTTTGCTGCATGGATTCTTGATGAAGATCTACCGTGGACCACCGGCGAGGCGCCGACACTGGCGACACTCTTCAAGTATCTCAAGATTAACTTTCTCCTTCCATCGGATACTACAGTTCGGAATCAACTCGCCTTGATCTTCCAAGAGCTGCATGGGAAGGTCGTTCGTGATTTTAATGTAGGTCCACCATCCTGCGTAAAATTGCCGGACTGACAAGTCGATCTCGCTAGACGGTCAAGTCGAAAATTGCATTTGCAACGGACACGTGGACAACACGACAGATGGTCTACTCATTTGCCGGGACAATTGCCTGCTTCATTGACGATGACTGGGAGCTCATCCAACGCGTGGTCGACTTCCAACCCCTGGCAGATAAAGATCATGAGGGGATATGTGCAGGGAAGTGCTTCGTTGACGGTCTTCGAGCGCGCGGATGCGGCACAAAGATGAGTATCTTCCTGAACTCCTAGCCCGTCTTCTTGTCTGATTTTTTGCGGCCATCCACATCATTACCTGTACGACGGACAACACCTCTGTGAATGATGTGCTCATTCGTTCAGCTGCGCGCATTATCTTGAAGCACTACAAGATTCCGTGGAATCCTGATATGCACATTCGCTGCATCGCCCACATTGTTAACCTTGTTGTTCAGGACATATTGCATGCGATCGATGAAGCTGAGGATCCAGAAAAGGTCGATTACTACGAGTTCCACAAGAATGAAGCCTTTCATTACAACATCGACACAGACGAAGATCTCCTTGCTATGGAGGCAGAAGGTCTGGAGGCAGACTCGGAAAGTAACACCGCTGTGCGCAACAGCGCGGACAACGACGATGAGATGGACTTGGAATTTGGGCAGGACAACGACAACGACAACGATGATATGTCTTTGAGTGCCGTACAGCGGGTGTGTGTACTTCATTGTCAATGTGCGCACATGATATACTGAGCAGCAAGTTGTGGCTGAATAGCTTCGTCTCATCTGCACGAAGATCACGTCCTCACCGCAGCGTCGCCAGCAATTCCGCAAGATTGCACAATCTACATACAGCAAGAGCAATGATCCTGAGATTCAACGACGCGCTAAGTTGATGGTTGCCAAAGATGTCCGCACTCGGTGGAATTATACGCACGCCATGATCCGGCGTGCGGACATTTTACAGGAGGCATGTCCCCCAAATCAATCATCCAACCTATTACTGAATTGCCCTGCCTTTTTCAAAGGCGATTGATACATGGGTCTTCGAAAACCGAAAGGCATTTGGCAGCAAGCTCTCGCTGTCAAGTGGCGACTGGGCTCTTCTGAACGAGATCGCAGATCTTTTGCAGGTGAGTTTGTGCCCCCGGTGATATGGACAAGGCTGTTGACATGCTTCGGACCAGGTCTTCACCAATGTGACCCTCCAAATGTCCCATTCATCAATTCCGACGCTGCCATATGCCCTCGTCATGTATGATCTGATGCAAAAGCATCTCGAGGCGTTCTCAGTCTCGCCTACCGCGCGTGCAAGACTACGCAGTGCGGCATCTGTTGGACTCATCAAGCTTCGGAAGTACTACGCTCCTGCGCGCTCGAATGACTACTACAAACTTGCGACAAGTGCGTTACATTGTTCCCTCCTGCATCCCTGCATCGTTGTCACTCATCACACTTAATTTGCACAGTGTTGCATCCGTCTCTGCGACTGAAATGGTTCCAAGACCGACCACTCGACTTCCCCGGCGTCGATCATCTCTTGCAATACGTCGCAAGTACTGCATATCAGACCGCAGTTGACGGTTCTCGGGAGCAGCGGGACGCCACTACGCAGCCGGTTGCGAAGAAGACCAGCTGGCTGGCCGATGCATGTGTTGTGCAGATCCCAACATACGCTTCCTCACCAGCTTCCAAGGAGGAGTTGCTGGAAGACGAGATCCGGCGCTATATACGCTTTGAAGGCGGGCCGGGCGACTTGGAAGACCCTCTCAGCTGGTGGAAAGTGAGTCCTGTGATATTTTGATATTGCATCGCACGCTTATCCCTCCACAGACACATTCTGGTTCATTCCCGACTCTTGCACGGATGGCTCGCGACTATCTCGCGATCCCGGCCACCAGCGTCTCCGTAGAGCGCCTCTTCTCTCATTCTCGACACTTGTGTGCCGACCTTCGGAGCTCTCTGAAGGCAGAGACCATCTCGGAGGCGATGCTGACACGCATGTGGATTCGTGCTGGCCTCCTCACCGTCCATGAACCTCTCCCGCAGCGGCGACGTGTCGAGAAATGATATGTAGGAGCTGATTATATAATTTGTGTGGCTGTGCTTTGGGGCAATATACGTAGGATATTCGGACTGGTGTCAACGAGTGAGGCTTCATTGATGAAACACATACCCAGAAGCTTAGAATCCGTTTAGAGGCTCGCAGGCGAAGTTTCATGCATTAAAACGACAGGATCGGGGCTGTACAAGGCTCCTTAGGAGCTGATGACAAAGCATGTGCAAATATCATATGGTTACCGTATACAAACTGTTTACTATCCTATATATACCCTATCCGTATATTTTTTCCAAACTTGGTATACGTATAGTATATGGTTGGAGCTCTACTCAGCGCCTGCCGCCCCTAACATCCGGCAATACTTGATCATCATGTACGCAAAGCTTTATCTTCCAATCTGACTGGGATGCTCGCCCTAAACCTTCATCCAGAACTACCATGGCACCACGACGTTCGCGCAAGTGGGCTCAGTTGAAAGACGAAGTCGTGAACATCATGAGACACGACAACCATGTCCGCCGTGCATTTGCACTTGTCCATTGTATGGACAAGTCCGGCATGAGCATAAATGAGGACGAGCACAACCAGGCGTTCACGCTGTTCCTGGATACCAAGCTCCCCATGTTTCAAACGGGTGTGACCGTAGACGACAAGAACAAACCTATCTGGGCTCACACACAACCGCACGCCACTGGGCGTTCCACCATAAAGGTTCATATCGGGCTCTTTGAAGCATATACAACATGCGAAGGTTTGTGCCAGTGGTCCTTCATTTTGCACCCACGAATACTGAACTCAGGCCGCAGACCCGACGATTATGTGCCGTATACGCGCTCTAGCTGTGGCCACCCTTCTCCATGAATGTGCACACGCCTACAACTATTTCCTAAATAAACAACCAACTCCTCCCACCTTCCAACTGTATGGTCCCACTATTCTCAACGGGATATTGGTAGGAGAGAGCGGAGACGTCGTAGAGGCCAAGATCTTTGGTGGGCGGCTGGTAGTGACAACTCGCACGGACTGGAGACTTGGCAGCAACCTTTGGGAAGCCGACATGGAAGTTCAAACGAAGCAGCTACGCGGATTCTCAAAACCCAGTACGTCTCCTTTTCGTATTCAAGTCTCACAGGTGGCTGATGGGTGAGATAGGCGACACCGACCTATCGTCCTTCTGGGACAGGTTATTGAACTTCAACGGTTCTCAACTTCCGTACACCCATGCCGGCCCGGTCCGACAGGGATACACTCGTGGAAGGATGTACAGAGCTGGCGGCGAAGATGAGGAGAAGAGTGATGAGGTGCAGGACGAGTGGGAGCGTCGGGAAATCCCCTGTGGACATAGAGGGGAGCCAGTCAACGCAGTCAACACCGACAACACCGACGCCGCCGCCGAGCCGCTAGGTGCCGCCGCCGAGCCAGATGCCGCCGAGCCAGTCGGGCTGGGGCTTACGATGCTGCAAGGATGGCACGGGACAGGACGCATCACAAGGGCACCTGCTGCTGATCCTTGATCGTTATGTAGCGTCTTCGGTGATACACTGAAGGTCTTAGTACTATGCAGACTCTGGCACTCGGATATGTCCCAGCATCGACAGGCAGCCGTGCGAGCTGTCGTTGAGTTTAATGTAGGAGAGATGCCGTAGCTCGACGACGCGTGTAGAATGAGCATGTGAAGCATGGTGAGGGAACAGATTGAGGAGATATAGCAACCGGAGCATGGGCATTTGCTCGAGCCTACTGAGTACCTCGTCGCATGAAGGCGTTGGCTGCGCAGGCGTCTCCAGCGCGATTGTCAAGGATTCGAGGCTGCGAAGGAGGGGAGATGTCCAGTCGATAGAGAAGTAGCCGTGGCGGTATAACCGCCGCAAACTCGGCATGTTCCACCAGCCCAAAAACCCGTCGGGAAGACTGAAGAGTGCGATGTGGTTGTCCGTCGTGGTATCGCGGAAGTGGTTGACCACGAGTTCCTCCAGTAAAGAAGCGCTCCGTTTGAGGGACGTCAAGAGTGCCATGATCAAAGGCGTAGGTGCGTTGACGCCAAGGTGCTCGATTCAGCCCAGATTCTCTACGATGAGAAGCCACTGGCGGGTCGTCAGCCTGAGCAATCCATCTAAGCGAAGGTCGTGGTTGTCGATGTGAAGTGGAGCGGGCCCTGCTCGCCGAATCATCTCTGCGAACCATATGTCGCCGAGGCTAGGGAGGTGTGTGCCCATAGCCGCCGCGACTCGTCCAGCGCGAGTTGTCAGATCCAGGAACTTCCAGGAATCGGAACGTCGCGTTTGAAGATTTTTGGAGACTGGGCAGGCGAGCGATGAACGCCACTACTGGATGATAGACGGGGTCAAGACGGGGTAACCGTTGCTAGCGCAGTCGAATAACCAGCACAGTGCACAAAGCTTCAGATCGTATGCTGGAGAAAAGGACAGGACGGACGGTGCTGGTATAATGTGCGGCTGTGACTTCATTTTCAAGTTGGTCGTCTCCGACTCGGAGGCAGGGTAGAGGGCCGAGACGCGGACGGCCCACCGGCCGGGCCACCCGGCACCCGGACGTGCCTTTCCTTCAAACCACCATGTCGACTGCGGTCGCCAACAGCCTTCTTCGGAGTTCCTCTTCTCCTCACGTACTGGCAAGTATCAAGCTGCCTATAAAGCAACGTCATGTGCGTCGACCAGCGGCCTGCCCCCTGTGGATCGATCAGGAAACAAACACCGCAGTCCGACGTAGTATCTTCGAGTCTGGCACGTATCTCGTTCTGCGACGTGCACATGCGTCGCTATGGCCTCGACCCTACAACGAATTTTGCACTCGCCGTCCACAGCGCCCTTGTTCTCTCCGCCGAAACGTTCTGGATTGCTCTCTCGGCTACACTGCTTTAAAACGCGCGACTGCGTCTGCCAAGATCGCATCTTCCGCTCGCCAGTTTCTCTGGGCACTGGCTGCCCTGTTCCTGCTCTGTCTTCCGTCCCCATACTGTCTTTAGACTCGTCTCTCTTTCGTTGCCTCCAATGCATCCTAGCGGTGTTGTCAGTGCTGCCTTGATTGCGGCTGTCCTTCCGCTATCCTTTGCTTTGCCTCTGCAAGCTCCTCAGTACGTGGTTCTCGCTGCTGTGTCTTCATCTCTTACTGACGTTGGTATCAGGAACCCAACTTTGTCTCTGTCGAAGCGCAACCTTTTCCCCGGGTTTGGTAAATGGAATGTCATCGGTAGTGTTGATATTGGTGCTGTTGCTGGTCTTGTTAAGGCTTATCCCACGTAAGAACTCAAGCAAAGATATTCCCCGTTGTACTGATTCTTCTCTTTTTGATTATAGCGGTGTTCCTGTGCCTGCGCTCTCGTATCCCGCCCCCGATCCCACACCCACTCCAAGCTCTGGAGAATCGCCCATCGCGCCGGAGCCAGTCGTTGGTGAACGTGACTCAACTTTTGCCCTGTCGAAGCGGATAAACTTTCTGCCCTGGTTTGGTAACTGGAACGACATTGGTGCCGTTGATAAACTGTAAGAGCTTGAACAGAGATATCCCCCAATGTACTGATTCTTTTTTCGCTATAGCAGCGTTCATGATGCACCTACGATCTCGGACCCCGCCCCCGACCCAACACCCATTCCGGACTCTGAAGAACTGCCCACCGACGAGACGTCAGGGACAGTCGTTCATGGACGTGACCTTTTCCATAAGATCATCAGCGGAAGCCTTTCTATGTACGTTCTATTTTGCCTGAGCATTCTTTTGGTCGGCATCGTGACGACGTTGCTTCCAGCGCACATGATGAGACCAGGCGAGACGGCGGTGGCGGCATTGACCAGCCTGGCGCCGGACAAGGAGGCGGCGGCGCTTCATTAGGTCAAGCACCGAACGCACCGAACGATGGCACGACAGATACCGATCAGGGGCGGGGCGGCAACGGCGGTGGTCCGAAAATGTGTGTTCTTCCATCTCCGAGTGCATGCGCCTATCATGCTCACAGCATCCCTACGCCTTATAGATCCTAGTGTTCTTACGTCCTCAAATGGCGCTGGAGGTGCATATGTAGCTATCTCAACGGCCTGGCGCCCTCGATGCGAATGAGATAGACTACCACGGTGTCGTGCATCATGTGTTCAAAATCCTTTGGTTAATGAACAGCGCGCTTGCTCTCCGTCCACCCAGAAGCGACTTCTGTGTGTACGAGCAAAATCTGGCCTCGTGACCGTCTGATCGTGCTGTTATGAACATTCCCTGGAGGGGCTCGAGTACAGGATTACGGTGGTAACCTCACCCTTTCGTTTGAGATGCGCAGAAAATGATTCCATCATCGTCTCTTCACTACGAGGCGACGGAACAACAAACACTCACATGATTTATACCACGACGAGCGATGAACAGAATCAGGAAGCGGAACGTCGCGTTCGAATTGCTTCGAAGACTGAGCGAGGGCGAGCGACGAACGCCTCAGCTCTGCTGGATGTCGATAGTTGAGATGACCGTTGCTACGCAGCCGGATATTCAGCACAGTGCACGGAGCTTCAAAACACTTTCTGGAGGCGTTGAAAGGGAACAGCAGGGTCAGCTTCGACGCTGGTAGATTCGGTGATTGGGTAGCCTGAGCCACGCGGGGTTAGTGGTCTCGTGACTCGGCCGGGACGGCGCACCCGGCGCCCGGACGCATCTCTCCTTGAACCACCTTCAAGTTGAACCACCATGTCCGAGTGGCATGTCGACTGCAGTCTCCAACACCCTTCTGAGTTCCTCTTCTACTCACGTCCTGATCAAGCTACCTCTAAAGCAACGTCATGGGCGTCGATCAGCGGCCGCGCCCTTGTGGATCGATCAGGAAAACAATCCCGCAGTCCGACGTAGCATCTTCTCTGACACGTATCTCGTTCTGTGACGCGCACCTGCGTTGCTATTGCTATTGTTCTATCGGATACACTGCTCTGCGCTGCTATTGTTCTCTCGGATTAAAGCGCGCGACTGCGTCTGCCAGTAACGCATCTCCCGTTTGCCAGTTTCCCTGGGCACTGGCTGCCCTGTTCCTGCTCTGTCTTCCGCTCCATCTGTTTTTTCACTCCTCTCTCTTGTTGCCTCCAATGCATCCTAGTGGTGTTATCTGTGCTGCCTTGATTGCGGCCGTCCTTCCGCTATCCTTCGCTTTGCCTTTGCCAATCCCTCAGTACGTGGTTTTTAGTTACTGTGCTTACATTTTCACCCATATCGATCACAGTACAAGGCTTCCGCCCAGGCTTGGTCAAAATACTGACATTGGTGGTGTTGACGAGTAAGAACGTGAACAGAGATATTCCACAATGTACTAATTCCTCTCACCATAGTGTTCTTTCGGACCCCGCCTCCAACCTCACGCCTACTCCGGACTCTGGAGAATTGCCCGTCCACGAGACGCCCGAGTCAGTCGTTAGTGGTCGCGACTTTTTCGATAAGATCCTGAGCGGAAGCCTTTCTATGTACGTATTATTTTGCCTGAGATTTTTTTTGGTCGGCATCGTGATGACGTTGCTTCCAGCGCACAGGATGAGACCAGGCGAGACGGCGGTGGCGGCATTGACCAGCCTGGCGCCGGACAAGGAGGCGGCGGCGCTTCATTAGGTCAAGCACCGAACGCACCGAACGATGGCACGACAAATACCGATCAGGGGCGGGGCGGCAACGGTGGTGGTCCGAAAATGTGTGTTCTTCCATCTCCGAGTGCATGCGCCTATCATGCTTACAGCATCCCTGCGCCTTATAGATCCTAGTGTTCTTACGTCCGCAAATGGCGCTGGAGGTTCATATGTAGCTACCTCACCGGCCTGGCGCCCTCGAGATAGACTGCCGTGTAGTGGATCATGTGTCCAACATTCTGTGGTTAATGAACACTGACAGCGCTCTTGCTCTCCGTCCACCCCGAAGCGATGTGCACGTCGAGCAAAATGTGCCTTGTGACCATCTGATCGTGCTGATATAAATGTTCCCTGGAGGGCAGATCCCAAATACTTCTCATGTACAGGATTACGGGGTCGGAACCTCTCCGGACCAAACGATCACCCATCGCGGCACACATATTCATGAGCCCCACTTTGTAAGCGCTGGTTACCTCACCCTTTCGTATGAGATCCGCTCACGGTCGCTCGCTGTCTTGCGACTGGCATCTGTGGCAGTATATGTCGAGACAGATTTTGATCGCGCGCGTCTTCTGGTGATATACTGAAGGTCTTTGTAGTCAGTGCACGGCTCAACGGCCCTCGTGTTCAGGCATCATGCATCATGTTGGATTGATGCCTTTGACAGCCTGGCATCCAAGCTTCTACTAGTGTCTGCTAGTATAAGACTTGCCTGCTCGCGTCTCGTAACCTTCAGCGTTCTCTATTGTCGCTCACCTCCGGTACTGGTTGCCGACCTTTCACTTTCTAATCAACGTTCCGATTGGCACACCATGCGATCTCTGAGCGCTATCCTGTTCTTCGCAGCTGCTGTCGCGCCGTCGCTCGCCGCACCTGTCGACCCTCTGCAAGGCCGTTCGTACGTCACTTCATCAACTGTGTCAAGATGATCCTAATAAAACTATTCGACACAAGCCTCAGAGATGCAATTCTTGATCGTCGCGACTTTATCAGGTTTTTTCAATCTGGCGGGCGTCTCTTCGGCTTTGTGGACAAGGGTCCGGTGCCAGTGCCAGCGGTCAATTCGAATGCAACGGACCTCAACGGGAAACGCGACGATGACGCTGGATCGGCCAATGCGACTCAAGGCGCGCCATTTACGCTACCCCCACCGAGTTTCGATGTCGGCGCGTTCATCGAGGGTTTGCTCAATGCGACTTCCGCACTCCCTGGCGCAGATGCCGATTCTGACTCTTCCAACTCGTCAGCACCATTGACACTTCCCCCGAAACAATTCGACCTTGGCGCGTTCATGCAGAGTTTACTCAATGCGACTTCCGCACTCCCTGGCGCAGATGCCGATTCTGACTCTTCCAACTCAACTTCGCCATTGACACTCCCCCCGAAACAATTTGACCTCGGCGCGTTCCTCCAAAGTTTGCTCAATGCGACTTCTGCACTCCCTGGTCAGAGTGGCGCGGATGATGGCTCCTCGAACTCGACTTCGGACCCGACGTTCACCCTCCCCGGCCAGAGTCTCGCCAATGGCACAGACGACGGCGACTCGTCGAGCGCAACGAGCCCTCTCACGGATGGCGATGACGATGGAGACTCTACCCCGCCACCATTCACTCTCCCACCCGAGGAACCTCTTAAACGCCATTTGGTTGGTGTCATGAATAGGGAGCTCCAGAGGCATGTCTATAGGCGTCTTCGGTCATAGATCCTGGCTAACTGGCATGTTACGGATACAGGAAGAGCGTCGCCGAGGCACGTAGCCTATTCGCCCAGATATTGAACCAGACATTACCCTTGTGAGCATGAGGCTCATTCATTTAATACCCACTGTTAATCGTTCTCACAGTGCTGCGGAGGATGTCAAGCGTGAGCTGTCGCGGACGCCGATTTCTGGGCGAAGCAACAAGACGTATGTACAAGTTAGACTCTACTGCCTTCAGTCGCCTGCTGAAGCCTGACCGACTTGCCCCCTCCCGTAGATCTAAGCGTGCAGACCGTTTCTACGCGCGCGCCGCGCGCGCTATCCAGGACGAACTTCTCAAACTCGCTGTTCTCGGCGCGCATTAGGCTTCTCAGCAGGACGTCGTTTGTGTTCGGTCTGTTAGTTGAGCCTGGGTCTCTGTGCCGTAGCCACTGCTGTGATGATGTGAATGACCTTTAGCCTGGCTATCTCTGAATATGCTTGAAGCTGTCGACCCGTCATGATGAGAGAACCGCAGGTAACCTCAGAGGACACATTGTGCCTGGACCGACGCACTCAAGTGCTCATAAAATACATCAGCGAAGTCGTCACGAAGTTTGTCGATACGTCTCCAGATGGACACAGTCGTTTTTTTTATCACCGCCGATAACGAAAGGCTGGTGTCTCGCAGCTTTCATTGAATAAGATCCAAGGGCCGAACCGAACGCTGCTACGCGGCATCATCTAGTAGATACAGTATGCTATAGGTGTCCAAATCGAACGCTACAAAGGTCCAAAAGCTATCGTCCTGACGATCAAAGACTAAATGCGCGCACTCTGCGCACCCCGACTAGAGATGGGCGAGCCCACCTCAACGTCCGCGTCCATATCCAGCCAAGGCAATGACGGCGTGGCCGATGCGCGCGCCAAACCTGACCTGACCTGGAGGCCATCATCGGCGCCATGACTCCCTGCGCTGCGCCGCGACGTAGGCGAGGAGAACGCAGGGCTGTGGAGCAGCGTCGACAAGGCCTTCTCTGACATTTCTGCAGACTCTGCGATTGGCGAGAAGGATGCATTCGTGTTTGTGTAGATGCGTGGCGGTAAAGGGTAAGACACTTTCGAGGGCGGCGAGGGGCGAACGGCGGACGAGGAGGAGTCGAGCTTGAAGGATGACATCCTGTCCATGTACGAGACTTGCAGGCTGCAGATCACAATGATGAGGGTGTGGTAGATCCCCTAGAATGGTGCTCGTTCACATGATCCACGCATGACAAGTCAAGAAGCACTCACTGTCAGTTGCGTTACGACGGTCTCGAAGATCGCATACGTAGTTGCAAGTGCGACGTTCCCGTCGCCAGCGGTGAAGAGAAGAACGAGGTACGTGATCTACGTAGACTCAGTGCCTGCAGGATGAAAAGTTCGTCAAGTCGGAACGTACCCAGATTCCACAGTATAACGCCCCCGATTCGACGAGGAGCGTCAGAATGGCCAAGCTACGATCCCGACCAACCCGGATCTTGACCTCCGACGAGGCACGATGGTGCACCCTAGGAAGCTACCGCGTTAGTGACCGCAGGGAGAGCGAAGTTCTGCAGAAACAGACAAAACTCACCATGCTCTGTATGCCACCATAACCGTTGCGATAAAATTTGTCGCCAGAGTGACAGCAACGGCGGCTAGCTCCAAGATCAGAACCGTCAACGCCATATTGATGTTCCCGGTATTCGAGTAGATGACGCTGAAGACAAACTCCGCGATTACGATACTTGTCGTTCCGACGAGTAAGATGACCGGGACAATCAGAACGCGGAAGGACCGTCCCCAGATGACATACGCGCGCCAGGCGACGATGGCGTCCGCGCATACGAACTAAGAGACGGTAAGGCGGGACGCCTCGCGCAAGAAGAGCGAAAGGGACGCACGGTTATGCCGGACATGATGATACGAGCGATCCCAATAGCGTCAAGAAGCTGGTCGTCGTTTCCGCCCTTGTCCTGCGTCACCACTAGTATAAACACGCGCACGCAGGCGATCGTGTACATGATCACGGTCGCCAGGACCAGGAATATCTGCATCCCTTTGGTTCTCCTGGAACTATCGTCGCAATTGAGAGCGGCGCTACGAGGTAGACAAAGGGGACTTACTAGAGGATGTGCACAGTAGCAAAAAAGAGGCATGTGTAAACGCCTACCAAGGCGATCAGAACGAGTTCCAGGAAGAGGTGAAGCAACACTCACCATAGAGCATAGACTCGAGGAACAAAATGATGACGGACAGCGACATGGTGGGGGGAGCTGTCCGACCAGGGACGCGCGCTGCATCGCGCGGTCGCTGGTGTTGCACGCTATATGTAAACTGTGCAGATGAGCGCGAATAGCAAGGCACGATGCTGTGGATACGATCAGACGCCTCCAAGCTCGAACGCCATAGACTGACTTCCGCATCTAATAGCGATGCCTGAGCAGCCAGTCATAGGATGCCGTCTCCTCCGTATCGCCCGACTATCAGACATACTCCTGCCGTAGGCAAGGCCGTCGATCTCGGGAGAAGGAATCATAACGAACTTGTCAACTGAGGGCCATAAGCCATAGTGTAGGAGATATCAGAGACGGTCGTCACGGTCCTCGCCACAGCAAAATGTGGCGTGGGTTAGAGTGCCGGCCGCTGCCGTCGGACTCACCAGCGAGCGGCGCACAAAGGATTCAATCCTTCCGACACGTCGCCATCAACAGGAGCATTGAAGCAGGCAGTCTTCGGAAACCGGTGCGTTGGCATCTGTTTGAGATTTTCAGGCGACATGCTCTGATGAACGTGTCAGGCGCAGGGCCAGTGAAACGGTGCGCTAATGAGATCATAGATGGACGGACCATCAATGTCATGGACGTCCTATTTTCGAGATGGAAGGCACAGACTCGGACAAGCCCTGGGGCCAGTGCGTTTGGCGGCGTATGTTTGAGACTATGATTAGGCCCAAAGACACACAGCATGCTTTCTCTGTCAGCGCTAGATGTTAGGTGCGCGACTTGTTGCGGTTGAGGGACTACTAAATCGCTTTGCTCAGGTTCGACGAAATCCGCAAACCCTCCTCATGTTGCCATAGTACTGTGCCTCGCAAAGTGTTGACTACTGATGCGGATTCAGCTAAAGTGACACTCAGAGCGTTTCAAGTCCTCTGCAAATCTCGTCATTGTTCTGTCTGGGCATTTCTGACCATCGCCGAATATCTCCGGGTATAGCTTTCGGAGTGCATCGACGCCGTCTTTGATCTAGAGCGCACATCGCGCAGACTTCGATAGTGTGTCGCTAGGAGGCGAGTTCTATAAATTTGCTATGATGCTCTTTGCCGCTTCAATCAGCCCACTAGTGCTGCTTTCATTCGTTTCGCTCCCTTTCAATCCAAGGTCCTGGCTGACCTCACCGATACTATGCGCGCTTCTACATTTATCCTCATTATTGCGGGCGCAACGGCCTCCTTCTCACATGCCGCACCCGTGCGTTCAAATGTCGAGTAAAGAAGTCACTTTTTGCCAATCCGCGTACTCAGCTCACAAAGTTGAACAGCGGTGTAGCAGTGCGCATGCCTGTCCATGCGTCTGCTGTTGGCGGTGGCATTGACAAAAGGTCCGTTCATCAGATTATGCGCAGTACGTCACTATTCCAACACTTTGACAAGATCGCTTCCTTCTGCGGTGCCCGAGGAACGCGTCGGCCTCTCTGCGGCCGGCCATCAGATTATGGGGAGACAGATAACCTATGGCCGGCGGGGTTTTGGGAGCATCTTCTCATTTCTTGTGCCGGAGTCCCTCAGTGGGACCGAAACGCCACTTCCAAATCTTGGTGTAGGCGGTGATGTGACACTACCTTGACGGTAAGCTGCAGCCTGCCGAGGTGTTTTACAGGGGCACTTGCGCGTCCAATCGATGTCCTTACCTCTTTACTTACCTACGTACCTTTCGAAAAGGACGGGAAACTGTGGTTTAGACGGTCTACCTCTGTTCGTTGCCCTGCGTTGTCGAGCTCTCAAATTAATGGCATGGGTTCGCTGGTCGTGGTTACTAGACGATCTACTACTAGACTCCCGTCACGCACGCTCTGAAAACATATTCCTGCGGTCCGGAGAATCTAATTTTTTGGTGTGCACGCCGCGCGCTACCTCTAATCATTCCGCGAATGAAGGAGGTCTGTCCGCGGTGCATCAGTGTCACAACGATATCAGACAATGCGTACGTAGTGCCCGGGACGCCACGATCGCGCCTCGTCGACCATGGTAACCTCCATGATCCTGAGCGCAGACGCGTTCAACTTCACAGTGCAACCCGCCGACGTCCTGAGACTCGCCACTCTAAACAGGCTAGCAAAAAGGCCGGACTCTCATCCGACGAAGATGTTGTTTCCGAAAGCAGGAGGTCGTGGCTCTGGCCTGGCCGGCGATGCGGAGCGATAATGGGGCCCACCTTGAACAGCGGGGTCTGCGCGCTGTAAGTTTCTTCCACGACGCTGTGCTATGCCTGGCAAACGCGCAGCATGGTCAGGCCGTTGGGCCGTACGTGTGATACTATGAGGCGCGTCACTCAGCGTGTCGGCGGCGACTGCGGGGCGGGCGCACGCACCTGGTTCATCGCAGGCGGAGCACGCTCGAGCATCCTTGAGCCTGCGTGTTGCACTAATTCCACACGTCAACGCCTCTATGAAACCTTCAGAACAGTGGTCGAGCTTCTTGAGCGACGAGGCGAGCCGCGAGTTGGGTCGAGCCTCTGGTGCTTCGTCGGGATAGAGCTGATCGGAGCGGATGCCCGCGCAAAGACAAGTCCAAAAAGCTAGCTTGAGATATTATTGTGACCAGGTAAACTTTAGGGTGTTGCAATGGGCGAGACCGGCCAGGTCGAGTCGACATCGTGCATAGGTCCAGCGGCTGTGGTGGCGTAAAAATTCCGGCTATTGCCGACACTGCCAGCGGTGTGTGAGCGTCGGTCTATGTAACTTAGCTTTCGCCCATCATCAACTCTGCCAGTGAGCGTTTGAACTACAAGCCGAGTTCATGAAACCAGTGCTGCGTCTACTCGTGCAAGTGGCGTTTTCTGATGATCTTTGCAGTAGGCGCCAAGTCGGCGCACTGGCCAGGGCGATCGCTACAGGCTGCGCCACTGGGACACCAAATCAACGTGCAACAACTCTAAGCTCATTGTAAGCTGGACCGGACTCTGTTCCATTGCGTCTTCACCTCACCCAGATGACATGAGGTACTACATGACCTTGCAATCTCACGGCCGATCTTCCTGCCTGTCGCTTCAATGGTTGTCATCACTGTCAGTAAGTAATATCCTCGAGCGTCTGGTCTATCTATAGCATTTCCTCCGGTCATCCTATCAGATCCAAGTCCGCTCTCATCAGTCTCTACTGACAATTTCCCGTCGATGCCATCTTGATCCTTGCAGCTTGCACGTAGGCCATTGGTTGGCTTGGTTGGCTGTGCTTTATTGACGCTGTCATCGCGGCTCTTTGGTGGCCATAATAGGCAATCTACTGCCCTCGCCTTGTTGTGTCTATCGTTATGACTCTGACGAACATCGGCCGGGATCTGTTCCGACGCTGCTTGCACAACTTCTCTCGCTGTATAAGTACCCCAGAAGCTCCTTTGCTGCGCTAATCAGCCCGGTGCTGCTTTCACGAGTCCTGTTCGCTTCACAAGTCCTGGTGGCCTCAGCTTTCCTTCACCTTCATATTGTCCCTATACAATGCGCGCGTCTACAGTCGTGGTCTTCGTGGCGGGTGCAATGGCCTCCTGCGCGCATGCCGCACCTCATACGTTAAATAGCGAGTAAGTCCAAGTCTTTGACTCTTGTCGTACACTAACTCAACTGCATAGCGGTGTGGCAGTGCGCGCGCCGGACTACACGTACGCTGTTGGCGAGGATGTAGACAAAATTGACGAAAGGTCAGTCGAACTCGCGGTCATTTTGGAGCGACAATAACTGAGAATATCTTCACCAAGGTCACTGCACGCTATTAACCCTTCGAAACGTTCTGCCCGCGGCAGGCGGGACCTGACACTGAATGACTTCAAACGTCTCGTGCTCTTCGCCGGCGTCGGATCACAACCAAACCCCAACTTCCCCGTTGTCATTGGACCAGAGTCAAATGCTGCTGCATCTGGTCCTGCTGTGCCTGCAACTACCATTGCTCCCGTTCCGACTGCGGATCCGAATACCACCTCGGATGTCACGGATCCCACCGCGCGCGCGATGTAGGGCGGCGCTTGCGACTCCAATATCTCTCTATTGTCACACTGGAGACCATTGCCGCTGGCAGCAACCGGAGTTGGTGCTGGTCATTTCATTTTCTTGTCGGAGAGAACTTTGGGCTCTGTGATCCGAACGCCTCTATTTTCCACTCGCCCCTTGGATGCGAGGTTTTGTTTGCTACGGTGTTCATGCCAGGTCTTGCTCTCCGTAAGTATACTTACGTATCGTGCTCTCCATGTAATGCACAGTGTACTTTCATTCTCCTGCTCCACGCGTTTCAGAGTCGCACACCGGGCCCCGCGCTGATTGCTTCCAGGCAGGTCTTAAATAAAGCGCACGGATCACTCTGATGAGATGATCCTCAGCCTGGTGCTCATTCCTACGCGCCCTTCACTGCTACCCCACGCACACTGTGCTTTGCTCTCGGAGAGCGTAGAAGGCGTAGGTGGCGTATAACAAACGCGCCGGGTCTGGCACATGTGGATAGAACGCGGGGTCTCTTATGGCTCCTTACACACATATGCGCGGACTCGGACACGCACCGATTCATGCGGATCTAGCGGCACTTGCCTGTGTCTCGGCGTTCACAAACTCTTCGCACCCGCCAACGCTTATAGCGGCCACGGCTTTCGCCTGCCGCCTATCTATGTATAGGCTGTGCCCTTGTCCTACTATGTTCTGTCTTCTTCACCAACATATCCAAAACTGTGAGCGCTACCAAGAATTGTGCCTCATCCTTGCTCTCCCTCACGCTGTACCATCGTATTGTGTCTTCGCTTCCATGCTCAGTAACTGCGTAGCAGAATGTCTGTAAGTACGTGCGTCGCTTTAGGACTTCGAGCAGCGGAGAGGTGGACCTAGCATGGAAATCGAGGACTCACCAGTTATTTTCGCCTTGTGATATCCCGTCCCATTGTTAATGTAAGAGAGTTTATGTGTCATCACCAACCACTCGTCCCAGCACCATTCTGTCAGCAGCGAAAGCAAGGCATCGCATATCGCACTACCATCCCTATACCCCGTGCCTGTTGCTATCCACTTGTCAACTGTGTATCAGACCACGTTAGTGCTGGTCTCGCTATAGGAGCATCGGCGAGAAGAAGATGCGATGTAATAGGGAACGAAGCATGAGAGGAGAAAATAAGGACTAACTTTTTAACTGCGCTGTGCGCGATCCCGACTCAGTGTTCATGTTGGTAATACTAGGTTCAATTGTTAATCGATTGTACCGGCAATATTCTCTGAGTGTTCGAACACTCTCAGGCTCCTTGAGATCGAGTGTCATGGACATTGGGCGTTTCGGCAATGAGGAGTACGGCGGACTCATTGAGAGGTCCGGCAATTTCCCCACTTCGAATCGCCATTCCAGTGGACGCGGAGAAGGTGTCTGAGTGTACAAGGACAATGAGACAGATTTCCGCGCGGTGCCAGGCCAGCTCGACTGTGACGGAGACATTGTCAGGCCGCGATACGCTGAATGAGGTCTGGAGTAGGATTGCGTTAATCGATGGGACTCTGTGTGTTGCGAATCGTGCGATATAGGGATTGTCCCAGCCTGAGAGTGCGAAGAACTCGGGCCCTCCTGCCAGTGCAACCCGAGCCATGCGTTGCTCAAAGGAGACAGTAAGGGCTGTTCCGGCTGTATACTTGTGTACGTCGGAGATGTTGACAAGTGATACATTGGCATAGCACTAGAGGAAGTTCTTGAGCGCTTTGTCACAGAGGGTGTGCGGGGTTGACTCGGAGATGATGGCAAGTCATACGCTGGCAGCGTAGCACTAGACGCTGTGGTCACTGAGGGTGTGCGGGCTTGAGATGTTGGCAAGTAGCGCATTGTCACTGAGGATGTGCGGGCCCCGGGGTGGAGTGTGAATCAACATCTTCCTTGACATTATATACAGCTTCTGCCTAGTAAGCGACGTCAGAGACGTGCCCCCGAGCGTCAGTCAGCAAGACGTTCCGCTTACCATTCAACGGCAAGGCCACATATACAGGTCCTTGTACAGACGGCATGTGCGGCTTTACACACCACGTAGCGGTCAAATTAGTACTCGGAAGAGGTGCTGATGATTCGTGGGCCGCCGCTGGCAGCGCGCCACAGCCGCTCGAGGGGTCGACATACTCATTAAATCTGGATCTCTAGCTAAAGAGGACCTGGAGGAAGACCTAGGAGCTGGGTGTGCTGTGACGAAGGTGTGCGTTTGGTGCAGCTGCCGCGCGCTCCGAACGTAGCCTCAGTGTCGTTGATGACACGGCTGAGACGTTTCACGTAGTCACCACGTCACCACCCCGTTGCCCGTGCATCACAGTTCATCATTCATCGTTCAGCATGGGAGCTCTTTGCTGAGTTAAATGATGAGGGCAAGGAGGTTGCAGTGTTCGATGGGGTTACTAAGGTGTCTGCAATGGAAACCTCTCTCAGGCTGGGACCGTTCGGGGCGATAGGGCGGTTATCTGATAAGATGTTATCACTGTCGTATTTTCACGATTATCCCTGCGCCACCATCGACAGCGCAACGACAACGACCGCTGCACCAGCCATCTTTGTCCGTTGTCGTGGCTGTGGGAGAGCAGCAGGATGGAAAGCGATATGATTGGGCTGTCCTTCGCGGTAAGCATCGCTGTACTGAGCCTTGTCGTGAAGCTTGACGATTCTCGCACTCATCGCAGATGTAGATGTATATTGTTCTGTAGCATCCATCATCCCTCTAGGACTGGAGTACCCTGCTGGAAATTATCACTGCATTGACACGCTCTCAGCATGTTGATCTCGGCGGTCCGGTCAATCAGATCCAATCTGTGCCCTTCTTCCAGTTCCACACGTTGGTATGGCCTCTGTCGGTATTGCCTCTTGTTGATGATGTGTCGGTCGCTGGCTATCGTTGCCACACGTACTCAAGTCTCGCACCGTCGCACGGGGAGTTTCACTCATAAGTCTGGCGGGTGGGGACTGAGGCGGTATTGGCGGCCGGTTCGTCATATCTCTTGTCCATTGATGGGTGTTAGCATCTTCATTTTGACTCTCTTCTTAGAGACTTGTATGTATGGTGAGCGCCATCGCAGCTTTCGTGCACCACACAGGCTCCTTGTTGACTCGCAATGCAGGAGCCTATATGACACTGGTCTCTTTCACGCTCTATGTCCTATGGTATGACTCAGATGGCCTTACTAGCAGTAGCTTCGGTGACGGTCTCACGCGGCCTTTTCCATGTGTCCAGGAATAGGCCAAGAAACAAGTCGAGAGTCGGACTCCTCGTGGTGACAACTATCATGTTCACAGTGGCGACTGGCCACGTTGCGCTTATGGTCGCAACGGAGAAGCCGGACATTATCGTCAAGGAGGATGGTTTGTCGAGTTTCCAAACTGTCCAACTCTTGAGGACTTGCATTCCCGGCATCAACGTAAGGCAGATCTGCTTGCACTCGTAAAACGATTTTCATCGGTGCTCAACTCTCAACATGTGCAGTTTATTCTAGGGGACGGGATTGTCGCATGGCGGGCCTGGGTCATCTGGGGAAATTCCCGCCTCGTCCTTGCGCTTCCTGTGATTTTGATCATAGCCATGTGCGATACCGTCATCGCGGAGTTCGTCCTCACCGCGATGTACGCGCGCGCGAACGTTCAGGAACTAGGCGCGATAGTCATCTTGCTGCACATCGTGACGATCATCCTGTCACTGGGCACGAACATCCTGATGACCTGTGCCATAGGTTATCGAGCATGGTGAGCACATACTGGCTCTAGTCTACTGCTCGATACTGACTCCTTCCTTTCGTTTTGTTTCATTCAGGACGTACTCGCGAGACGCGGCCATGATCCCCATGCGCGTGTGTAAGGACCGTGTTTTGTGTGCCCTCGTTTTTCTGGTGGAGTCAGGAGCCCTCTATTGCGTTAAAGGTGTAAGTCTGCCCGTTCTTCGTCAAAGACGAGTCCTGACGATCAGCAGTCCGTCTACATCGTCCTTATCTTCACCGCGAGGTCCAGTTCGGCGGGAACAGATATCTTCCTCTTAGTCGAGGCATCCGTGGCACAATTTACTGTGCGTAGCACGACCCAATACATCATGACAACGACCTTCTAACGAGCGTTCTCTCAGGGCATCTATCCTACTCTCATCATCGTGATCTGCGCGCTCCAGCGCTCGTACTGCGACGCCGTAGCAACTTCGAGGCTCAGCGCAATTCCGTCGATCGACTCCCCCTTCTTCTATGCTCCCCGTCCGCCGTCGGAGTGCCAGCCTCAAGCCCCGTGCTCCCCGGCCCGAAAGGACGCACCAGAGCTGCGTGGGGCATGCTCGCCATATTTCTTGCCAGCTCTGCGCTTGCACAGTATGATGGGCGAAACGGTATTGTCGCAGGACGAGTCTGACAGAGAGCTGGATTCGGAGATTTGGATAGACGTGAGTCAGTGGTTCGCCGAAGACTGACGGCTCGATATATCAGACAGTGAGAGTCCTTCGGGAGATTAGAAACCTCCCTACTTCAATTACTCGCCTTGTGCTCTCTTTCTGTCATCGGCCAGCATTCGGACGGGTTGTCGAGTACAGCGTACAGTATACTGTACGTATCCATACGGAGCCAGACTACTTGTAAAACAAATACATCCTTACATACGTGCAATCTAATCTCCGGCCCTCGAGGCCAGCCGTTGACGTCAGTAGAGACGGGCTTCTCGAGTTCATCTCACCTTCGTCCACCGCATGCGCTTACACGCTGCTCCTCCTTTCTGCGCGGTTTGTGGTATGATTATCTTCATATGAGAGTCAAAGCGATGAGCAAGAACGCACCCCAATACTAGGACGCGTCGCGCCTCCGCAGAATCGATCAGCCTGGTGCGTTCCCCCGAGGTCCGAACTGGCACGCTTACCGATCTGGGATGCTGTATGGTAGATTTATGTTATGCAGGACTACATGCCCCCATTTTCTAGCCACTTTGCTGCGATTTTGAGGACGACTATAAACAGGTGGGTGAGTCGGCAATGCAGACTAAAATTTCAGACACCTCGTCCAGGTCCGAGTCCTTTGTCCTAAGCGAGCATTTTCTTACCTCTGGCCACAAACTCAACGCCTCAACATCTCATGTGCACATGGCCCGATTTATCGTCGTGCATCATTCGAATGAACCTGACAAGTCGCATGGACCCAGGAGAGTCATGGAGAGTAAAGCCGACAAACGCCGAAAGCTCAGGCTGCACCGGCACGTGATGCGTGTTCTTGGGCGCGCGCCGCTGCTCGCAAGGCAGCTTCGCTTTCCACCACCCATCGGACCACCACCACCTCCTCTTCCATACCATTAGGTACGCATCAGCCTGCCTTATATTTGCCTCAGTCTCCTCACCGCCCGTGTCTTTGCTCGTCCCAGCCTGCAGCGAAGCCAGCGACAGCAAGCCGCACCGCGCACTCGCTCATCGTCCGTCATCACCTGTGGCCGTCGCCCAATTCAACATGCAAATTGTGATCCCGCAATCCCTCTGCATGCCTTGATCTCGCACGCCATGGATATGTCGCCATCTCCCTCGCCCGACCCCCTGACCCGCGACGACTATCTCCTCAGTCCTCTCCAGACGCTCCTCGCCTCACTCAACTCCGTGTCAATAGACCTGCATCACCTCTCAGATGCCTATCATACTCTCACACAGCGCGTCAGGTTCGTCTCCGATGCGCTCGCCGCACCGCTACCGCCCCCAGCCCTTGCACCGCTCGTAAACCACGCCTCGCAACTCGCAGCCGTACTGCGCCGTGACGTGCGGCGCGCAATGTGCCCTATGTATGGAACAGACGAAGACGACATGAAGCATACGATCGACTCAATCACGCTATCTCACCATGCACTGTATTTTCTAGCAGATGTCTTCAGGCTCGCAAATATGTATTCTGTCTGCCCGCGTGAGTGGCGACCCTCAGCTCTATCTGACCGCGTCGTGCTCACATCCTCGGCAGAGCATGAACTTGATACCCTCCTGGGGGAACTGTTCACCATCCTCACCCACGAACACCCACCTTTATACAACTATCGCAAGACCACGGCCCTGGCTATATGCGCGCTCTCTGTACAGCTTCCCGACAGCGTCGTCAAGCCGCGTTTCAACGACTTTTCTCGTATAGTCAGCATCCTTCTACGAGACCAGGACCATCGACCTCTCTACTCTATCATTGCTTCGGATGCCCTAATTGTGCGAGGTTCTCTTTACCAACGCGAATATATGCTAACATGTCCTTCGGAAGTGCTCTGTTAATCTTCTCAGGCGACACGAGCAGCTCGCTCTTCCCATGCTCAACGATCTCCTCCCCACTGTTTATGTCAACCTTACGTCGTCCTCCGCCTCATTGCGCGCTCACGCCGCAATCACGCTCGGCGCCTTCACCCTTTCCGTCTCATCACACGCAGACAGTCGGCTCTCCAAATCCGCGCGTGCGCATACAAAGGCCTTTCTCACTACACAGATGGCCGAAATTCGGGATCTAATGACCGCCGCGCTCGTAGCACAGGATACATGCGCGCCCGGGGCCGGCCTCACTTGGGCACTCAGCCTCGTTGCCTGCCTGCCCGTCATCCTCGGAGCCGATTTCTTCTCTCTCCCAAACGTGCTGCGCTTCACCGTCCGATGTATGGTTAGCGGAATGGAGCGGCGTAAAGAGCTCGCGCTGACCGTCTGGACCACATTCGTATGGGCGTTCGCGCAGCTGCGCGACCAGCACGCGGCAGCGCCGCACACGGAGAAGCTTGCCCAGGCCCTCAAGATGGTGGCGCAGGAGCGGCACGGGGCCGTCGGTTTCGCGGTAATTGGTACCCTGCTCGAGTATGAGGACGGGTGGGATGACATGGCAGAGTGGGGCGTCGCACGCGCTGTCGAGGTGGTCCGCGGCATGGTCGATCACAGGGACCGTCGCGTGCGCGCGAAGGGCCGCGCCGTCCTCGCTTCGCTCGTTTCTGACATCGGTTCGCCCGTCTCGCGCTCATCCATAGCTGCGAAACGGCCGTCTTGGAGAAGGAGTGCTTTGTTGGCGCAAGAGTTATTCAACGGCTCTTTGGCGAGGGTGGACCGGACACAACTGTCAACATTCGTGCGGTCCATGCGAACGGTTACCGCAAATGACTTACGCCCGCTGTCCGAGGCCGAGATAACGAAGAACTGGGATGACTTGCGGGAGTGTTGGGTGCTGAGCGTCAGATGGTATTTAAAGGGAGATACATTGGACATCTCGGTGAGCAATGCATCTTATTTGCTTTGCATAATCATTGATTGTATTATAGGACCACCTTTCACCCGCATGGCAATCACTACTACTCGTCCAGTCTCAACTCACACAAGCGCAAGGTCATCTCACCGCGCCCCCACAATTTGCCTCCGATGTGGCCGGCATCCTCATACAATTCCTCCCGGACCCTGCGTCTTTCTCCTCGGAGACCCCGTTCACGCCCGCGGACCAGGTAAAGGTCCTCGACTTACTCGCTCGTTTCTGGGCAGTCGTGCGCAATGTCTTCGTCCAGCCTTGGCTCGCGTGCGCAGCACCGTTACTCCTCGCGGCCGTACTTAAGCGCAACTTTTCTCTCGGAGACGCGTCGGTGTTGGAGGGTTGGAGCAAGCTGTGCGCCGGCCTTTTTGCCGCGAGCTTGGCGGACACGTTGAAAGTTTCGCTGGCGACGCGAGGAGAAGATGAGCGCGCGGCGGAGATGACGAGACATCTGTGGGGCGTCGTTGCGCTGTATTGGGAGGAAACGGGTGAGCGCGCCACCTGGCGCGATGCGGTCCAGCTCCTCGCTGTACCTATTGGGTAAGTTGTCCTGTGATCACACATGCGATTGTGCCTAAACTCCCCTCATTTCGGTAGGTCGTGGTTATTTTCCGAACAGGAAATCGATATGTGGGGTGCCATCCTCGAGTGGGCAGTGGCATCGGTTCCTGGAGAGTCGGCCGCAGTCATCGAGGCCCTCGTCGAACGACTCCTCGATAAGAAACCCGAGTACGTTTGCCTTTCGAAAGTTCATTCTGATCGCTCACCTGCCCTGCGTTATCTAGGTTTACTTTTTTGAGCGCCATGCCGCTGACGCTCACCCTACTAAGCCATCTCAAGTTGGAATCGGCTAAATCATTTCCGGCGAAAACACTGTCAATGCTTAACGACATGTTTCTAGCGACCTACCAGTCGGCTGTTGCTTCAGAGTACGCCCCGCGTGTTTCGGAGTTTCTGACAGTCTGCCATTCCTTCTTGCTCTCCACTGTGCCTGAGCTGGTCGAGAAGACCCTGGTTGCGTTGGGGCCTGGTTTCTCTTATTGGATTGAGGACAGCAAACATGTCCTCTCAGATGAAGAGTTCAATGCTACGGTACGTTCTCTGGCGTGCGCTTTTTTACTTGTCATTCACAACGCTTTAGATTGTGCCGCTATACCAAACTATCCTGCAATGCCTCGAATCTCTCCCTGCATCCCTCGCAACAATTTGTACCCTTCGCACCCTACTTATCGCGCCATTTGGCCACATCCCGGCCCCTGGGCACGGCCCCGCCGCGTTCCTTGCGTTCGTCGAGAACGCTTTAGCACGGATCCCAGTCCACGTCAATGAGTACCCGGAAGAGATGCGTATCTGCTATGCGGAGCTGGTGCTAAAAGACGGCGGCACTCTGCCGGCGGGCATGGTCGTGGTGAGCTCGCAGACACAGACGGAGGGTACGGATGTATTCCAGGTGCGTGGTCTCACTGTCAATACGGCATTTATTGACGTTTCGTGGTGCCAGGGAAGTGGTTCTTACCAGCGCTCTTCGCAGGCGTGGGCGCTTCGGTCTCCTCGGGCGATGGGTCCTGAAGGATTTCGTTCGAGCGTACCGCCCATGTCTCCGGTACCAGCGTCCCCAATTGACAATGGCAATCGACGGGTGCCGTCTCCTAGCACTCAAGTCAAGCCTTCGAGGCGTACAGAGGCTACCAAGCGCAAAGCGCTGCCCGAGGCAACCGAGGAGCTCACCCCCGCCGCAGATTCAAACCCGATCCGCGAACCTCCAGCTAAGCGCCAGCAACTCGAAAAGCCGCCATTCGAACCTTATGCACACGCTGTGCCTTCTTCCCGGGGCCGCATCAAGGGCGCATGCTCGCGTCCTGCTACATCACATACCGCTCGTCCGGGGGGAGTTCAGGCCCCTTCCCAAGATAGTACAAGGCAAACAGATACGGGGAAGCGTAGTGCCATGGAGGCAAGCGTATCGCCGGACGCCTCCTGCATCGGCCCAGTGGTTGCTAGAGGTGATTACGCTGCTTGGGAGGTCACGCCTGTCGGCCCTCGGAAGGCCTGGGAGCCTTCTTCCGACCGTGGCGCAGGTCAGTCGGCGCTCTTTCTACGCTGCCATCTTAGCTCAACCTTCCGCCCCAGTTCCGGAGACACCGCAGGCGTATCACACGACCATGGAGCGGGAGCCTAACGCAGTTCAGCGCAACCGTCAAGATAACATGTCCCCCTCCGACTTGATGCAAACGTACTCGAATAGGCGTAACGGCACGGCGCAACGTACAATGCCGTTGCGCACCAACACGGCTTCTGCCCCCGCTTCCCTGCCTACGCCAACCTCGTCGCCGATTGATCCGTCCCAGGCTCGTGGGAACGGCCCTGGCCCTGCGCCGCCGCCGCTGCGACGCGCCAACACAACATCCGCAAAGCTCACTGCGCTGCAGCAGGCCCATGCTACGCTGACGGACCCAGGGCTGTCTCAACTCGCTATCCCTGAACTCGTCGACGCGGCAAAGATGCTGGAGGATATGCACATGGTCGTGAACGGCCAGATGCGCCGCACCCTTGGCGGCGGGCATGGCCAGGCAGGGTAATTTCCTATAATGGACGGCCGGCTTTCATGATATTTGTTATTTGATTACCCTCTGTTTCTCTCCGGCGCTGAATCCTGATGCCGTCTCGTTTTTTATCTCTGTCATTATTACTGCACCGTTCCCAGACGACGACGGCACCGGTCTTTTCGGACTTACGCGTGAGAACCGGAGGATAGGCGTCGATGGCGATTTCCAGACGCTGTCATTATGCGTCGAACATCGCGACCGCTGACGATTCGCGGAACGTTGCAGCGACGATCAGCTTTATTGGCGGTATGTCTTGGGGCGCCGTCGATGTTCTTCCTTCTTTCCCTCCCCCACCATGAGTGCTTCTGTCATCAACTCTACGCGCAAGCATCCGCTCTCCCTCTACAGTCTCGCCGACGACACGTTCCGATATGCGACGGAAAAGGTGATCAGGGCAGGCTACTCGCCAATTGCAAGAGTGGCTGAGATGGCAGTTGTGAGGTGCGTCGTGAATTGGAGCGCGTGTTGAACCCAACTCTGACTGTATTCCCTTCAGCGCTTTGAAAAAGCTCAGAATTGGCCGGCTGCGTATCGTGACGGCGGCCAAGACCTATGAGTTCCCAGAGACTTCTCCTCATGACGCCAGTACAGACCTGTCGGCCGAGCTACGCGTCGTCAGTGATGCGTTCTGGGTGCGACTCTGCACTATGAGCGATTTGGGTTTCGCAGAGGCGTACATGTATGGGGACGTAGAGTGCGACGACCTGATTTCCACGTTCCTGGTGCGTGCGGTTTTTTCTCGATGACGCTGCGACTGACGTCTTCCAGATCTTTATTCGGAATAAAGAGAATTTGTCGGGGCTCAACTCACGATTATCGTGGCTCTTCAGCATCCCCCAGCGCCTCACAGCCTACCGCTTCGTCAACTCCCTCAGCAACTCACGATCCAACATTTCGGCGCATTATGATATGTCCGATGACATGTTCAAGGGTACGCTTCTCGTCCTCGATGCGACCACGCCGCTGACAGCTAGCCCTCTCAAGCATTCCTCTCAGAAGACATGACCTATTCATGCGCCATCTATTCGGACCTAGATGGCGACCTGAAGCCCAGCGCTAACATCACGTTCACGCCTTCGCAGCTGCGCCGGCTGACTGCCTACCGAACTGCCTCCAGTTCCGGTTCTGTCTCCTCGGACGCATCCCCGGCGTCAACCCCGCCCGCACTTTCGTCATCATTCCCATCCGACCCATCGACCCTCGCCACTCCACCTGCACAAGACGATCTGCATGCCGCCCAGCTGCGCAAGCTCACCCATCTGACGAACAAGGCGCGTATCAGCCGCGGACACCGCGTCCTCGAGATCGGAAGCGGGTGGGGCGCGATGGCGCTGCACATCGTGCGCACTATCCCCGACGCGCAAGTCGACACAATCACGCTGTCGCAAAACCAGCACGCGCACGTAACGGGGCTGGTCGCAGCCGAGGGCCTGCAGGACCGCGTGCGCGTGCATCTGATGGACTACCGCGAGATGCCGGAGGAGTGGAACGGCGCGTTTGACCGGGTGGTGAGCGTGGAGATGATCGAGAATGTGGGCGAGGAGAATTTGGGCGAGTTTTGGAGGGTGCTGGATCGGGTGATGAAGAGAAAGGACGCGGCGGGGGCCGTGCAGTCGATCACGATCCCGGAGGCGCGTACGTCACCAATTCATATCTGTCTGCGCTGCTGGCTCACTGTTTGGTGTCCAGGATTTGATAACTACAGAAAAGAGGTCGACTTTATTCAAAAATGGGTAAGTTCAGTCGCACCTCGTCCACGCTTCTCCGACTAACTAAATCCCATAGAGTGCGCCCCCCCCTGACTGAACTCATGCTTCATCAGCTGATATTGCTCGACAGTATTCCCAGGTGGCCTCCTCCCCACGCTGACCCTCCTCCTCTCCACGATGACGGCTGCGACGTCCGGCCAGCTGCTTGTCGACTCCGTATCCAACATTGGCCCGCACTACGCGCGCACGCTGCGGGAGTGGCGACGCGAATTCGAGGCTCGCTTTGACGACACCATCGCATGCGCGCTGCGCAGAGAACACCCCGGCGTGTTTGAAGGCGCGCAGGGCGAACGGGAGCTCGCGGTGTTCCGCAGGAAGTGGTTATGTACGTGGCTTTTGATGGTCTGATGAAGAGGTGCTGACGCAGTATTCGTCACAGTCTACTTCTGCTACTGCGAGATTGGGTTCACTACACGCATGCTGGGCGGTAAGTTCGCCCTTTTTCTCGTCCAGAATAGTAACATATAAGCCGATCCGCAGACCACATCATCACTTTCACGCGCGAGGGTAACGAAGATTTTGGTTGCGACACGTACGAGTGATTATACTTCATAGAGCAGAATGCGATGCAGCGTCGACATCAAATGTAGAGTACATGTGCGTAGTATTTCACTTCATTATCGATATCCAGGCCGAACTGTGGACCCCGGTCGTCTCATCAGTTTGATTGAGACTGGAGCCTGGAGGGCTTCTTGATTCTTGAAGGCTGCGACGCCACGTCAGAGTCTCTTTTCCAACCCTCCTCAGGCCTCAACCTCGTCTTTGACCATGGACCTCTCGACACCGTCGCCGAAGCAGCGCTACTCAGCAAACATTCCATTTGGGTCGACGGCAGGGCAAGCGCCCCTCTTGAGTACGTCGAATCTCCTTCAACGTATGGTATCGACCGGGTCAGCTCACGTTCTGTGGGATGGGCGTTTCAGACGACGACACTCTCAATAAATATGAAATGTGCCAGCTTGATATCGAGTATTTGAAGCTGCAGACCGCCCTCATCCGCAACCGTACGCAAAGAAATACTCTCGTCTTCGTCGGCCGCCTCCCACCCGAGATCCTCACGCACATCTTCTTCATCCGGGCCAAGATGAAACTCATACATCGCAGAGGGCCCCAGCGCTTAGGATGGATTACCGTCACGCACGTCTGCGGGCACTGGCGCCGTGTCGCACTCGCGTGTTCGAGCCTCTGGACGGACATTCGTTTCGACATCGGTCCTCAATGGACACAGGAAATAGTTCGCGCGGGCGAAACAGGTGCCAGTCGCTATCCGTGACGCCCATCTGATCTCCCATCCCCGCCAGCTCGACATCCTCCTGCAGCACATCAACTTGGGGCGGGAAATTATACTCGAAGCAGGAATGATGACTTATCTTCCCCTGTCTTGTGCTCTGACTGCACTTCCTTTTCCATCCCTCAAGACATTCAGTATCAATGCGCCGGGGGAAACATATGTCATGCCGCACGATTTTCTCGGAGGATGTGCGCCACAGCTACGTCGCTTGAACCTCACGCATACGCAAGTGTGCTGGACCGCCCCCGTCCTCAATAGCTTGCAGGAGCTAAAGGTGCAATTACCATTGCCCACGCAAGCTCGGCCAGCCTGCGCCGACTTCCTTGATGCGCTCCGGAGGATGTCGAACCTCGAACATCTCGACATCGAGCACCTTCCTCTCGAAACCCATGCGGAGCCAGAAAACATGGTCGACATTGTCGACATGCCGAGAATGGCTTATCTCCGCATCGCCGACACCCTCTCGCCATTTATCCATCTCCTCGGCCACCTCTCGCTACCCCCAAGCGCCGGCATCATGATATACCTGCAGGCGTCTACAGATCACCCACAACCTGCGACCTTCCGTCATCTCTTTCCAATCATCAATTCGCGCATTCAAGGTCCCGGCTCGCCCATCTGTTCGCTGGCGTTCGAAAGCATGGTCTCTTGGAAGGTCACGGTGACCGCTGCACGAAACCCAGCCGACCGATTTGGACACGTGAGGATCACAATGAAATGGGACAAGGACACCGCGGACACAGATGATCTGGTGTACAACTTGTCCATATTCGTCATGACGATGTGCGAGGGATTTCGCAAGCACCTAGACGTCCTCAGCGTAGACATGCAGCCACACATATGGTCCGTTGCTACGTGGTGGAGCATCATCCAGGCTGCCAGCAACGTGCGGGTGCTGTCTGTCGCGGGCTTCGCAGCTGACGCTCTCTGCGCGACGCTGGCGATCGCAAGCTCGGAGCCGCCCCTTGGATTGGAGATCCAAGGCGTCCCCCAACGGACATTGGAGCACCAATACCTCCCAAAATTAGCCGTGTTGCGCCTCGTCCGCGCGCGACTCGTGGACGAAAGAACGCGGGTGCTGGCGTCACTCGAGGAAGAGGAAGATCCTCGATGGATTGTGGTCAACTGCTACAAAAATTACGCGAGGTGGATTCGGCGGCGGGAAGAGGCAGGTATTTCACTGCAAACGCTACAGCTCGAGCAGTGTGACATGTCCGATGAAACTCGTACGCTGCTGGAAGGCGTGTGCGGCACGGTGGTGATTACTTGATGGCTTACCCTACCCCTGTTACCGATTCTACATGCACGCTCCCAATGTCCATTACTTTCTTGTCATCATTAGCCTTCATCGCTGCAAGGCGAAGAATTGCGAGGTTGGTTGTGATATATCTTATCAGATACAGTTATCTCGCCCTTTCACGTGAGCTTCAAGTTGAACGGCGTTCAACGTTCAACGTTCAACTCTTCGTCTCGCATCAGCAAATGTGCAAGGAAATTATGGCCGGTTGTAGGCAGTTATAACCTTCACAAGGCGGCCCAGCGCCGCAAGATTCGGGTCTCGAATATCAGCCGGCAGACCCGCTTGCAATTACTTAACTTAAAGCCCTTATGGCTGTAACCCTCCATAAGATTCCTAAGAGTGGCTTGTAAGCGGCTGCCAGCCACCACCAGTCTTGCATCCGCTCGTTTGCCTGCCAGCGCTGGCAACGAGTTGCAAGCGGCACCAGGCGCGGTAAGAGCCTGTGGAGTCTACAAGGCCCTCAAGAAAGTGCGAGGCTTGCAAGTGGTACTCTACGGCGGGCCGAGGCACGAGGCCCGCCGTAGCGGGAGGTCTATGCTTACGCGAGCCTCGCCGGGACTCATCGCCGCCAAGTCTCTCAGGCAGGCGCTCATTTGTTCACTCTTGACTGCCACCTGGCATTTCCCCTCAGCTCTAGTGCTTCGTTTTCGCATTTTTCCTATCGTCTGTGCCGTATCCACTCCACAGAACCCAGTTTTTCCCATGCCTCGTCTCACTGTGGACCCTCACACTCTGGTTGCTCCCGACTTCACCGACCAAGACGTGTTAGACCTATTCGATGACCCTCTAGTTGACATACCGACTTCCCGTGCCCGCCTCATCGCCTCGTGGACGAAGGCCAACGATCGACAGAAGGAGGCCTGGGACGCCCAAGTCGCCGCAGACGCCGAGATAGAAGCTGAGCGTCTCGCCCAAGTGCAGCAAGCCGCTGACGCGGAGAAGCAAGCCGATGAACAAGCGCAGCGTGAGGCCGAGGCCAAGCGCCGCAAAGCAGTCGGGTATACGCGGGTAAAGGCGATCTTCAAGGCCGTCTCCGACGACCCCGCTCCGTACGCCATGGAACGCATGCGCAAGTTCAAAACAGTAGCCCTCGACTACTTCACCCCCAACGGGTGCAAGAACTTCGCCCCGCGATCCAACGCCGATACTGATCCTCCCGACTTCACGCTTCCCGGCTCTAACGTCACCCTCCAATCCTCGCACAAGCCGTCGCCGAACGCGCGCCTCGATCGCGATATCTCCTGGGTCGACTTCAGCGTGGCCGCTCCTCAGTATACCGCCGTCATGGCGAAGACAGGCTGGCCCGCCGAGCACATCGCTGACATCACAGAATTCTTTAAGAATCTCTTTTCCCACCCCATCCTCCGCCTGGACCCCGTTCACGGCACCAAGGTTCTTCTCCGGTTCGAAGAGGAGCAGCGATACCAGTGGATCAATTCCCTCGGACAGCCCTCGTCCTTCAACATCGGCCTCTGGAACGAGGACGTATTCCAGGAGGCCAAGCGCATCTATTACGAAGAATTCCACGCCAAGTCGCTTGCCGAGGCCGCGCAGGACAGAGCTCTAGCCGCTCAAGACAGGGTTCAGTGCGTACCCTTCTTCTCTCTTTCCAATAAGGCTCGCTGACGTCCTTTTCCCTTGCCTTTACGCGTTTTTCTTCCCTTTTCATTCCACCTGCCACGATACTTCCATTTCGCCATGCCACTGCCTTTCCCAACGCGCCATTGCCATCTCCACGCGCCACCGCCACGCCTTTCCACTTGCCACCCGCAACCCACGCGCGTCTCGCCCATAGGTGGAAAGCCTACGTCGAAGAGTCCGAGTCCCTGCGAAAGTCCCTCGCCAGCGCGCTCAGCGCAGCCACTGCTCACGCCACCTCGCGCGACGTAACCAAGCACACTCCATTCCAAGGGCTCCAGCCCTCCCCTCCACCATCCCCTTCCAAGAAGCGAGCCCGTCAGGAGACCGGCGCTGATAGCAAAGGCGCCGATTCATCCCCGAGCAAGCGATCGCGCTCCGGCGCGTCCGGCTCTTCCTTTCCGGACAGGCGCACTGCCTGCGCCATGTGCCTCGGGCGCGACCAGCACGACGTTGGCCACTGCAACCGCGCGCGTTTGTGGGACGACTCCCGCGACACCAGGTGCTCCAGGAACGCGCGCGACCGCCTCGCCGTGGGCGACACGGAGATCTGCCTCGCCTGGCAGCTCCCTAACGGCTGTCAAAGTACCAGTCATCTGGACCGGCACGCGTGCTCCGGTTGCGGCGACCCCTCTCACGGCGCGAATGGATGCCCTCTCGCGCAGGCGGCTTGAACCCCTCACGCCGTACCGGCCGGACGCATGGGAGCGCGCGTTCGCAGAGGCCGATCTTTCTTGGAAGTATCCGCATCTTGTCAGCAGTTTACGATCAGGGTTCCGTATCTCTTTCCCCATCATCCACACCACGCATGCGCCTGTCAATAGCCCCTCCATCACTGAACACTTATCTCAGTTCATAGACATCATCACCCACGAATTCGCCCGCGGCCGCTATCTTGGTCCTTTCTCGAAGGCAGAGCTTGAAACCCTCTTAGGCCCCTTTCAGACTTCCCCTTTATCCCTCACACCTAAACCGCATAAGCCAACATCCCTTCGCCTCATTCAGAACTTCTCATTCCCTCGCTCCCCTTCCCGCGCATATTGTTCCATAAATTCGTACATAAACTCCAATGACTACCCGTGCTCCTGGAGCACGTTCAGTGCCTTTTGCATACTGGTCGCGTCCCTTCCACCCGGCACCAGAGCCGCCGTCCGAGATGTCCAGGAAGCATACCGTTCCGTTCCCCTCCACGAGTCTCAGTGGGCTGCAGCGGTCGTGCGCATTGCTAACTCCGGAGACCACCAGTTTGCAGTGGACACCAGCACAGCCTTCGGCGGCGCTCCGAACGCGGGCGTTTACGGTAACCTCGCTGACGGCGCCGTCGATATTATGCGCTGGCGAGGCATTGGCCCCATAGCGAAATGGGTCGACGACCACGTTTTCTTCCAAATCCTACTCCGTCATTTAGATTCCTTCAACCGCATTCGAGCCGCTGCGCGTGCCAGAATCCTTGCGCGAGGCGGGGCACATCATTCGGGGGGCCGCATATGGTACGGCGGCGACACTCTGCCGGATGGCCGCACTGAGGAATTCGATGAAGATCATCAGTTTCCCGTCCGCGACCTCTCGCGCGCCTCTGCTAAGACCGAGGACGACGCCTCGTACTCGTGTTCCATGAGTGACATAGACAGCATATCAGCCGAGCTCGGGATCCCCTGGCAAATCGAGAAAGACATCCCGTTCGCCAGCTCTTTCCCATTCACCGGATTCCTCTGGGACATTGAGGCGCGCACGGTCTCCCTACTAGACAAGAAGAAGGATAAATACATTTTGGCCATCGACGCCTGGCTCGCGGCAGACGTGCACTCCCTCCCCGAGACTCAAAAGCTGTACGGCAAGCTCCTTCACGCGACGCACGTCGTCACCTGCGGGCGTGCTTACCTAACCAAGCTCGAAGCGTTCATGTCCCTTTTCGGCACCCAACCGCACATGCCACGCCACCCACCAGGCGGCACTGACGACGACCTCGTCTGGTGGCGACAGAGGCTTTCCTCCACCGTGCTCTCGCGCCCCATCCCCACTGTCTCACAAATACTCGATGTTCACGCCTTTTCAGACGCCAGCTCCGAGTTCGGCGTCGGCATTTGGATCGACGGGCGCTGGCGAGCCTGGAGGCTCATCCCAGGCTGGAAGCAAGACGGACGAGACATCGGGTGGGCTGAGGCCATCGGCTTCGAGCTCCTCGTGCTCGCCGTTCTACAGGAGCGCGCAAACCGTCCATCCCGCAACTTCCGGGTCTTCGGCGACAACAAAGGAGTGGTCGAAGGCTGGTGGAGAGGGCGGAGCAGAAACAAACCAACCAACGAAGTTTTCAAGCGGGTTCATGCATCCTTGGAGGACGCCGGGTGCGCCGTATTTACCTCCTACGTCGCCAGTGCAGTCAATCCCGCCGACGGCCCTTCCAGAGGCGTGTACCCCGGCCGCTCCTCCCTCCTCCGCCCCATTCCCCTTCCCGCATGCATTCAGCCCTTTCTCCTCGATTTCGACGCGCCCCTCCCTCCCACCGACCCCCTCTGCCATCGACCTTCACCCCGAATTCGCCCCCAACACGATAGCGCCTCGGCTCACGCAGAACTCGAGCGCGACCGCCGCTCAGAGGATCTCCTCCTCGCGCGCCTCGTTTAGCCAGCCCTGGGACCGGCATGACGCCGCCCTACCGATCAACACCTCATCCGCGAGAACCCCTGCGCGTCCCCGCCTCAGAATCGTAGCCTCCGTGCTACGTCCTGACTGCCTCGCCGTTGAGCGCCTCCGAGCCTGGCGGCCTATCGGTTCGACACTCCCCGCCAACCCCGTCCTCCCCCCCGAGAACATGAAGCGCATTACCGACGTGCTCGGTTTTGCGTGGCAGGAGAGCACCCTGCGAACCTATGGGTCCGGCCTCCTCGTATTCCACGTCGTCTGCGATCTCAAGGGTATTCCGGAGCACCGCCGCGCGCCGGCATCCTCCGAGTTGGTCATTTTCTTCCTAGCCACCCTCGCTGGCTCGTACGCCGAGTCCACCCTTCATAACTACCTGGCCGCGCTTCACGCGTGGCATATCATCCACCTTCTCCCTTGGGAGCTGCAGAACCTGACCGCCCGGAAAGTCCTTGCCGCGGCCCGGAACCTCGCGCCGGCCGCTTCTCGTAAACCGCCACGCCCGCCGTACACCATCGCGGTGCTCAGAGCCATCAAGGCCCAGTTGGACCTCAACCTCCCCCTTGATGCCGCCGTCTGGGCTTGCGCCACCAGCCTGCTGTGGGGAGTCGCGCGCGTTGGAGAGCTCACCGTCCCCTCACTCGACGGGTTCCGCGAAGACGTGCACCCGTCGCGCGCCAGCATTGAGCGCAAGGCTGACCGATCGGGGAACGCCATCATCGCCATTTTCATCCCGCGCACCAAAACCAACAAGGACGGCGAAGACATTTACTGGGCTCCGCACCCGGGCGCCCCGACGGACCCGTACGACGCCCTCCAGAATCATTTGCACGTCAACGACCCTCTTCAGGAGCAGCACCTCTTCTGCTACGCGCACCGCGGCAAGTCCCGCCCTCTCACGCGCACGATCTTTCTGGCCCGACTCCGCGCCGCCACGCTCGACGCCGGTGAAGTACACCTCCAGGGGCACGGCTTCCGCATCGGCGGTACCCTGGAGTACATGCTGCGCGGCGTGCCCCTCGACACCGTGCGAGCCATCGGGCGCTGGAAAAGCGACGCCTTTATGCGTTACCTCAGGAGACACGCCGAGATCCTCGGTCCATACATGCAGGATCACGCGGACATCCGGCAGGCCATGCTGCAATACGCGCTGCCGGACATCCCATGCTCCGCCATTGCCAAATGTGAGCATTCCTCCTACCTCCCGGGGGCCAGCTCGCGCAGACGCGTCGTCACACTCCTACGAGTCGGGTATCGCTAACCCGGCCCCCCTAGGATTCATCGATCGGTGTCGGAGGCCCCCAGAGGGCTTCGCCCGTCTTCTCCTGCCTGTTTCCTTCATCTCCACGCGTAGTTGTACATGTCCACCTTTTCTTGACCCTCCAATTATATTGCGCCTGCCTTCCTTCGCGTGACGATCCACCGTCATCGGCTCAGTCGCCCTCTCCCGCCGAGCGAGCTCGTACCCGTAGATGGTACTCTACGGCGGGCCGAGGCACGAGGCCCGCCGTAGCGGGAGGTCTATGCTTACGCGAGCCTCGCCGGGACTCATCGCCGCCAAGTCTCTCAGGCAGGCGCTCATTTGTTCACTCTTGACTGCCACCTGGCATTTCCCCTAGTGTTGCGGGAAAAACCTCTGGCCAGTATCCCCCCGGTAAGGTACCGGTGGCGCTCCTAGCCGGGGAGGTATCAAACCGGTACCGTACCAGGGAAATAGTCACGTGATGTTTAGTTCCCACGCAGTAGCAGCTCGATTTTCGCGTACACACGAGGATTTGGAATGGTTTCAATGCATCAGATGAAGATTTAGCAGTGTATGTATCCATAGCCAAATTGCCAGAGCTTAGCCGTAGGTGCCCCGACCTGTACGAATTCGCTGCTGCCTGCTACACAAGTGTCATGATTTGTCAGCAGACGCGGCTTTTGCAAGGCTGCCGCAGCACTCGAGCGTACATTGTAACAACGCGTACAATACATACTGAAACCTCGGGAGGCTTATTGAAACAAGGCATCTGTGCTGAAATCATTGTCCTCTTCATCAGAATCTGGTATGCTCTCGTCCCTAGCCTGACCTGCACTGACTCCGACAGCAGGGTTCCGACGTGCAGGAAGCTGAGCTTCCTCCGCGAGGACATCAGATAAAATTGCAGACCTCAGGTTGATGTGAGGCATCTTGATGAAAGCATTGGCAGGTTCGTACGGTTCTGCCAGGTCTTCACCTTGAACGTCATTGTCGTCTTCTTCGTCCGACATCGGTGCGGGTGCGTTTTCTGAAGAGGGGAATACCTTCTTTTCGATGTTGTAGAACTTGACCGAAGGGAATTGATTAGTGTGCGCGCACACCTGCTCGAATGGTTGGAACACTGTGTACTTCAATAAAGAACGGAGGTTGCTTACCTTGCTCTTAGACATGTGGTACTGTCGGACTTGAGTCATTGCAGACATGTTATGCACGGATAGCCGATTCCTATGCTTTGGAGTAAGCCATGTGAATGTAGAGCCAGTCCGTTCATCGGGCATGGAGTTGACTCGGACGGAATACAGTTTGATAGCGAGATGCTATTCATGACAGCATCAGTCGGCAGCGCTCGGTGAATCATACGGACACGAACACGTACCGGAAGGATGTGCACATTATCAGAGCCAACACGGCCCTTCCACCACTTAAGGACCGCCTGCGGAACCGTATCGTCGAGCGGATGATCGAATGGGAACTGGTGTCGAGCATAGGCTAGAGTTTCCCTGTGAAGTTGGGCTGTAAATGATTTCCCTTTTTTTGCCCACTTCAAGAATGCCTTCTTATGGCCATGAACGATCTCTTTCTCTCCGATGTTGGCTAAGAAGCGGACAACGGACTCGAAAATTGATGGATGCCGAACACCAATGAGTGTCACCTTCTCGCCTTCCGGTAGCCACAGGTCCGACGTGATAAGATCTGATTGATGCACACATAAGACAGCGACGAGATGCAAGCAAAAGAATGGCTCTAACCAGGGTTCAGATATGCTGCAGCAAGGTATGCATTATTAGCTATGTTGCCATCCAGAAAGAGTTGGCGATGTCGCGCATTGAGGATGCCGCGGATGGCGTTCGCGACCTCAGCGTCAAAATACAGCCTAGGATTTTGAAAGGCGTCCTCTGTTGCACGAATAACAGCATGCCAGAATATATAGACGTCGGCAGCAGTTGCCTCCAGAGCCTCCAGGCAGGCTAATGCCTTTGTTGCAGGCAAAGTGGCCGCGATGAACTGGGAGAGACCAGACTCGAACTTGAATGTCTGGTGATCATCCGGTGCAGGCTGAAAATACTCAGCAATTTCCTGCGAATGTTGTCAGCAAGTCATTTCGTCTAGTCGATCCATCAATTGTACCTCATAAAGTCCGTTAGGCGATTCACGGATGACTTTCTTGATCGCAGCTGAGGACCGATGGACAGAGCGAGCAGAGAGCGGGATTGTTGCGAATCTCGTCTTTCCGATAGCCTCCAGGCCGCGTCCTGTCTTTAGTTTTTCACGAGCTTTCTTGAGGGCTGCATGTCCAGCGTGCGAGGTATGAAATAATGTTATTGTCTGCCGCACCACACGGATGATCTGGTTGCGGATTAGATCTGATTAATGCTGGTAGTGTGGACGTTTGCGCACCGGTTTGAAAACATCAATGAGATTAATCTCAAGGATTGTGCGATTCAAGTGATGGCAAACATCCGCAAGATTGAGCGCAGTGGGCATGAGGGCCAGAATTGCAATGGAACGCGAGGCTCGCGTGTTACCCGTGCTATCACATGTCAGGCCGGAAAACCTGGACGGACCGATGGCATTGACAATCTGCGCGAAGTTGTTAGAAATCGCTGAAGTAGTTAAGTTCCAATGCCCACGTACCGGACTTGCGACATTCTCAACGATCCAAGGTGCAGTGTGCGACTCGGAAGTTGCCTCCCGTGTGTCCATCAAGTATACTTCACGGTCTGAGGTCGAGACGTGTACAGTCCAGTAGGACTCACGACCTGTCGAAGTTCCGCCGTCATAGGAGAGAGTGAGGTCTTCCTGACCTTGCAGATACTTGAGTTGCTCCCGGCGGACCCACGATGCTTCGTTTACGATGCCTTCATATTCGAGCTTGTCTCTGGTTGAAGGTGCATATGATGGTAAGGCAATCTCAAGCATCTCCTTCCACTCCGGGCGCGAGACGATATATGTTGGCAAACCCGCGACGCATATGAGTTTAAGAATGGCAAGGTCGAGCTTTCTGTGACGCTCGAGCTTCCCAAGCGCCTTTGCTTGCCGAAAGAACGCATGTGTCGCGGCGCCTGCATCTTGCTTCTCCCCATCTTGTCCAATTCCATCTTGAGCTCCTAGTTCCTTCGCAACCATCATGGATCCTTTCGAATTGGTGAGCTCCTGGACCTGCGCAGACAGTGCCTTTCCAGCTGAATGTATGTGCACTTTCTCCCGCAGCTCTGAGGACAGCTTGGGGCAGTCCTTTGCATGACGAACGACTCGGATCAACGCTCGATGTCGGAAAGTATGATGGCAAGGGTTATCAGGACCTCCGACACAGCGCCAGAGCAGCGTAGTTGGATTGTCGCGGCGATAGCAAGCCTCGGTGAGAGCGTCCATCAGAGGATCCGGCGGCCGTCCTCCCCGGCGCGCATCCTTCTTCGGCTGCACCCATTTGACAAGGTCACCAGGGTTAAGCTCAATCTCCATGTCGCTCCCATCTTCTTCCCCCATCTCGTTCACATACGGAGCTGCGCCGTCCGCAACTCCTTCGGCATCTGATTTCTGTTCATCGAGCTGCTGGTCTTGCAGTACCGGTGAACTACTAGGCTGCTTGTGCGTAGCGACTGTGTTTCCGCCCGAACGCTTTGCAACCTGTAAGCAAAGCTTCTGTTACTTACTGCTGTCGCGCGCTGACAACCTCTTTGGGCACTTACAGTTGACGTTCCAGCAATATGCAGATTCAACGACGCCGGTTTGAAGACCTCGTCCCACTGCTGCTTGCTCCCCGCATTGCCGGAACTCTCCGCCGGTTCCTTTCCTTTCGAAGCGGCATTTTTCTTCGTGCGTTTGGCTGGCACGGTGAGTGGCGTGACATTGGTGGCTACACTCAGTCGCCTCTTAACGACGCCTTCTAGACTCAATAACTGCGGCTTCGTGAACGCCGATGTGTGCGCACTTGCCCGTATAAGCATGCCAGGCGCTAGCATATTGGACTTGTATTTGAGACTGTCCTGCACTGTCGGTGAGTCGAGTCCGCAAGTAAGTGAAGCTGAGCGCGCACTGACCATGTCACGTAGGTAACACATTATGTCAGCAAGGTGTCGAATGCGTTGCACGACACAGTCTGTATCCGAGAGGAGATGGATGTCGTCGGGGATGAGATGGTGAGCAAGAGAATTGTGGCTGAGGACAGAGCAGGAGAAGCTGTCGAGCTGTGGGGTGCATGGTAACACGTTGAGTGAAAGCGGCCCAGTCGCTCCGTGTTGTCCTAACCACCATTCTATCATCTCCAACAGCTCGCGGGGCGGCTTCCGTCCAAGAGAATCAGCATAGAAAGCCGTGTGTGGCTCTACGCTGACCGCAATGGACACCCAGTGATTTGTCTCGTGTACGGCTGCTGGCAAGAGCACATCCGCGCCATCGATCCGCACCCCGATCGTCATTCCAACCTCCTTGAGTGATCCATCTTGCAGCTGCGAGCCAGCCAATCGTAGGGGAGTGATGCCGCGCATTGATTGGTAAGATGTTCCGCTAGCATTGAGTCGTGCGCGGTTGCGGTACGTGTCAATGAGCTTGACTGATGCCGCACTCGGCAGTATACATGCCGGCTTGCCTTGTCTTTGCAGACGATGACCTAGCAGCATCCCCAGCTGATCCATATGCTCCGCCGCCAGCCAACGCCGACCACAGTACGATGTAAGCGTCTTTGGATCGACGCCCATCGTCGTTGGGAGGGGTACGTCCCATGGCCAGTCGTCGAGGAGTGCTGACGTGTCTGCAGCAAGGGACTTCACCTCGTCGTTGAGCAAGCCCTCGGTCCAAGTCTTCAACCACGCAGTGGCCAGAGAAAGGCGCGCCTTGGCAGCGAGTATGCGCCGGACCTCGTACCAGTAGGTGAGAACCCACATCGGGGTTTTGAGTGTTTGTTGAGTGACCGACTCTTGAACAGGATAGCCCAGGCAAGCATAGCCTGTCTCTAGGGCGGGGTTGACGCGGTTTTGCAGGATTTCCAACACCTCGGTGTGCGGCGGCATCGGCCTAGAGAGCAGGACCATTGCATTTGCGGCCGTTATGAAGCTTTGGCCCTTCGAGAAGAGTGTGCTCTGCTGGAGCAGAGACGGCGCGTTCGCCTCCGGTGGGACAGGGAAATCTTGGATATCGGCATTGCGCAGGGCTGGTGTGGGTAGTAGGACATGTTTAATGTCGTCGGGAATGGGTATTCTTTTGAGGATATCACCCAGAGTTTGAAATGAGTCGATGTCGTGGATGACCTCGTCGTCCGCCATTTGACAGTTTTGAGGGTTGGCAAAATGTGCTAGGCCAGTGTCGAAGGTGAAGATTGCGCCCTCATTTAGTCACTCACTACGGAGTGTAAATGTCGATCACAGCAACGGGTCGATCATACACACGTTGCTGCATACAACACTCTTGCAACTATCCCATGCCGAGGCGGGATGTGTCTAATACCTCCTTAAACATCCGCGTAGCATTGCACAACCACCTTACGACTGCCGGCCATGTCTGCGTGCGAGGCTGCGAGCCTCATGGCTCATGGGCCGGCGCCGGGCGCCGGAGGGGCCGACACACATCACGTGCTGGAGGTATTGTACCGGGTATATTGGGGCCCAGGGCAGGGCAGGTATGGTACCGGTACTATACAGGTACATTACCGGGGAAAAACTTTTTCGGGGAAAAACTCAGGTTTTTCCCGCAACGCTAATTTCCCCTCAGCTCTAGTGCTTCGTTTTCGCACCCTCCCTGCCCGCGTGTCCGCTCTCCCCCACTATCGCCACTCCTTCGTTCTTGGCTCCAGCACTGTTCATCACTGACGTATCCTCCAGTCCTCTGGTTTTATATAGGCTGCTGCACCTCCCATGATTTCGCCCATCACAGCATGGATCCAATCGCTTTGCCGGTTCTTCTCAACACCGCCGCCTCCCCATCGTCCACCATACGCCCTTTGCCCACCCCACCTCCTTCGAGAGAATCCCAGCTCTCCATCGAGCGCTCCCAGTGGCTCATAACCCCCCTTCCCCCTCCGCCCTCGCCCCTCCATCTGCGGGTGCGCGACGCCACGGACCGCATCCACTCCTTCCTCCGCCCATACAAGTTTCGGCTCGACCGCCTCTACTGGCACTTCTTCCCCCCAACCTCGACCATCCGTTCATCCTGGTTCACAGCAAACTCCTCTCCGAAGCCGTTGACTTCCGTGACCCTTTCGCCTGGCTCGCCACCTGTCGACCAGCGGAGCAGCTGTTCATCGGCGCAAAAATCATGATCATCGCCTCTCCCCCCTCCTCCCAACAGCTCAGGGCCATCCTGACCGGCGTGGTCCTCGCCATGCGTGGCGTCGGCCGTGAACGCATCCAGCTCGTCATCGGCCCCAACAACGGCAGGGGCCCCTTGGACTACCTCGAGGTGGAACGCGCGTGGGTTCGGATCCCCTTGCGCGAGCACATCGCCATCGCCCTCTCCAGCAGCGCGCACGTGAACCCCCTCGCGCATCATCCGGTGGCAGCCGGTGAAGTTATCGACGAGTGGTCGGGTTCTAACTGCGTTCACATCCGGAGCGTTTCGCGTCGTCCCGCGCGGGAGGAGTGAAGAGGAGGAAAAGAGAATGCCTCACACCCCGAGATCGCGCGTTCCTTATCTTACCCATCCGCTCTCCTTCCTTAGTAATCCGATCCCTCCGTTTTACTCAGTCGCTCCTTTCCTTTCTCTCATTTTGACGCTGTTCGTTACTCCTATTTGGGTTCCCCTCGAGGTAGCATCCCACCCGCCCATGGCCCGTGGTCCCTCCCACCCGATCGCTAACCCGGCCCCCCCTAGGATTCATCGATCGGTGTCGGAGGCCCCCAGAGGGCTTCGCCCGTCTTCTCCTGCCTGTTTCCTTCATCTCCACGCGTAGTTGTACATGTCCACCTTTTCTTGACCCTCCAATTATATTGCGCCTGCCTTCCTTCGCGTGACGATCCACCGTCATCGGCTCAGTCGCCCTCTCCCGCCGAGCGAGCTCGTACCCGTAGAGATGTCGAGCCAAGCACTTATTCCATTACAATCACAATTACTTATGTACATCGTTCTACATAGCACTGATACGACGATGAGAGAGTACGAGAGTGAGTGCGAACGCACGAGAGAACAGGAGGAATACGAGAGCACGAGCACAAAAACGCGCGAACAGAGTGCACAGGAGCATAAGAGAGCACATCACCATGAAAACAGAAAAGCGAAAGTGAGCGCTGAGCACAGTGTGGAGATGAGGAGTACCAACGACAACTCACTTGCGCTTCTTTTTCTTGCAGTTCCAGGACGTCTTCGACGGATGTGGGTTTTTTCGTTCGAGAGGCGAGGGCGGAGGTGGCTTCGACGACTCGGAAGAACGCTACATCATCTTTGTCCTCTGCATCGGCGGCGCGCCCGAGACGTACATAAGGACAGCTGCGACGGGCTGACGGGCTCTGGTGAGGCCATTCATTAATAGAGATATATGCGCATATATGCGCATGGTATCACTCACTCAGCGCACAAAGTCCGCCTTGGCAAGGCTCCTTGTGAACATTCGACAGGAGGTGCACAATCTCCATGTACACCTGTGTATTAATCCTGTGGGCTGTCCGCGCCGGCGCGTGAGTGCATTGGCAAGGTCGATGAAAGCACTTACATGTTCTTTATCATCTTCTTGCTTCGCTCCGGTTGGTCGTTGAGGCCTTGGCAACGAAGAGGTGGTCATATGGGCGAAAAGGATTGGTCAGTCGGGGACAGCGCAGCATATATGCGGGAACTTGAAGCACATACTGTCTCTTCCGTGTCCCGCGCCTTCTGCTCACTTTGGCTTTCGTGCGTGTCGA